>CM072816.1:93206287-94406287 GCA_036937905.1 Salvia rosmarinus
GATTATCTAATACCCATAAACTGTAGTTTTGATCGACTACAACCAAGCAATCAAAGGTGCCCTAGGCCCAAAATATAGAAGGAACACCATGACGGGGATATCAGCATTTAACTCAGATTCAAGTTTACTTTATACCAGAATAAGACCCAATCAGTTAGTGGATTGATTGAACAATCACCAGGACATACGAGTGATCTCTCCTAACCATGTAAACCTCAACATGTTATTTACTTCATGTATCATTATTCATATCGTATGTTATTGAATTGTCATCACCAAAGACACAATGTAACAACATAGCTTTGAAACCTCTATCAAGATTAGTTTGACATGTAAATATATAACTCGAAAACCGACTAAGCAATAGTCGGCCAAGTATTTCAGATCGCTTAAGGTTTTTAGTAAGGAAAATATACAAGAATCCCACATTCCGCACTCATATCGCTTATCACCAACTAACCAACTATCTTAGCGTCAAGAGGGTTTGCTAATTGATATTACAAGACTGCACTTTCTTATCTCGAACTTATCAAGAAAACTGCCAACAAGATTGAATCGACAAGCACTGACCACTACTACATCAAGAGCCAATCACCCGTAAAGAAAAAGTTTTAAGATTTTTATCTAACTATCAGATTCTCTCTCACTCATACACCAATACATACCCAAATGAGATTAATCATAGTTTCTTCAAAATTGACGGCTTATTATATGTGTGATAATTAGATTAAATTATTTTAATTAGATTGCAGAATTCCATATTTGGGGATTATGTGGAGAAGAAAAATTGCTCCTTTTTCTTTTCTTTGTTTTCTATAATTTCACTTTTCTCAAAATCATCATATTTCATAAAGTTACATGCAATATGTATCTTAAATTAAAGATCTTGATACATACTCTAATGTGATATATGATAAATTGGATTTAAAATAAACAAGTTATGATAATTAAAGGTCCGACATAAATTATATATATATATATATATATATATATATATATATATATATATATTTATGTTAACGGTAACCATTTTTATCATGGTAACGCGAGAACCAAAACCCATGAATTCACGTGAGAAGTTGATGAATCCACGAAAATTATCAATCCAAAAAAAGAATTTTCGCCTCATGGATTCAACCCGTGAAAAAATCAATTTTCAATTCATTAACTTTCTCAACGGATTCATCAACTTTCAACGAATTCATTTGGTTCTTAGTTTTAGGATAAGAATGATTTTTTATTTGAACTAAACTTATATATATATATATATATATATATATATATATTGTGTGTAATTGTTTTTTTTGTTCTAATTATTTATAATAGTTTTAGTTTTATACCGAATTTTGATTATGATTTTTAAAGTTTTGTGAAATTAAACTAAACATCTCATTAAAAATTAAATTATGTATATATGGCATAATTTATGGAATATATGTAAGTACATAACAATATTGTGGACACTATAGCGGATCCAAAATGAAGTTAATAAAAATTCATTTAGGTTATTAATTAGTTTAGTAATATGACATGAATGATATATATATATATATATATATATATATATATATATATATATTCACACACACATATATATACATATAACACAAATGTATGTTTTATTAGAATATTATCATCATTTTATAATATATTCATATGTCATTTGTTTTCTATATTTACATAACAATTAATTATTAAAAAATAAGTAATGGCTTATTTATGATATGAGATTGAAATAAAATAAATTTTGTGTATATATATAAGAAAAAAATGTTAAAAGATATAGTATGATACAAAAGTTAAATACATTTGAATGATAAAATATGATAATATCATATATATATATATATATATATATATATATATATATATATATATATGAGAGAGAGGGTTAACGTGAGAACCATTTTTATCATGGTAATGCGAGAACCAAAAATGATGAATTATTTGAAATGATGAACTACTGAAAATTATCGAATCCAAAAAATAGAATTCTCGCCTCCCCGGATTCAACTCGGTGAAATTTTTTGAATTTTAGAACGCAAAGAACTTTCTCAACTGATTCATCAACTTTCATAAAGAAATTCATTTGGTTTTAGTTTTGTGAAAAAAGTTTTCATTTGAACCTAAATCTATATATATATATATATATATATATATATATATATATATATAAGTGATCAAATAGACCCGAGCTCCCGAGATAAGATGTAGACTCAATCTCATCCACTCATCTCATAGATCCTATGGTTGAGATTTTTCAACTTTTAAGCTTAATCTACCGATTACATTACAAGAAAGATAGATTAGTAATTTGATTTGTTATGTGATTGCAAAAAAACTACGATTTAATTGAATCAATAATGTATTCAAATGAACAAAAATACTTGTAGTTGAACACAATAATGCATAAAGTTGAAGAACGCGCCAACCAGGCGCTGTCACGCCTGTCGCTTCCTGCTGCCACATACCGATTGGCCAACAATGTATTTTTTACGCTTTGTTAAATACATGAAAATATTCTGTTAAATGCATGAACATGTTTTGATCAACGCATGAACGTGTTTTGTTAAATGCATGTTCGTGTTTCTGCAACATATAATTTCATGTTTTGTTCAACGCAGCTTCATGTGTTGTTCAAGGCAGCATGATATGAAATTGAAATAAAAATAAATTTTGTGTATCTATATAAGAAAAATGTTAAAAGATATAGTATGATAAAAAGTTAAATACATTTGAGTGATAATATATGATAATATTATATATTGAAATCGCGTTTATATAAAAGTCAGAATCTCACAAACAATCCTATTTATTATTTGTTAATAGGAATGTATTTGAAACTACAAATTATACTTAATATCCATATATGTATTTGTATATATCACCAACTATTAAATCAGAAATAATTATACTACTTTTTAAACTACTTTTAAAACTTACTCACTCATGAAAATAATACACGATTTCACCACCAAATCAGTTAGTTATTGTCCAAAATTTAAAACTTGTCTGGTTACATATATCATTTAAGCGTCAAAAAACAAATGGTGAAAATATTAAATAATCGAATGCATGCATCTCAGCTCTCAAATTTTAGAATAAAATTTCGGCTAGAACAATAAGAAAATTCATTTGAAAGATAACCATAGCAATAATATCGCTATTAATTAACATCATGGATGGAAAATTAATGGTTATTTGAATTGCAACACCACAAAGACAAAATAACCTTAATAAATCATGTGAGATTAATTCTTAAGATAAATCATCCTCAGTATCCATTTGTTTGGCACGGATAATGCCATAAAAGAATAATTTGATTCTAGAATTCTAAATTATTATGACTGGTTGAATTTTTATACAATGGAGAAAGTAATAAGAATCTTCAAAATAAGGAAAGTAGTGCAACTTTGCAGAATTTTTTTCCAAACTTTTTAGTTATTTTTTCTCATTCTCGTGATTTTTACTTAGGTAAATTATCCTCAATTGATGATCGATAACTTAAGATAGTCTTGTTTAGGTAGATACACAAGTTCGTAAAACTTGAAAGCCTCAACGAGAACCTCATCCAGATCCAGAGTCAATGGCACTTTGTCGCATCGTATACATGAAGATGAATTAAAAGAAGTCAACGCAAGTTAGGACGAGATCAGACGTGGACTCGCCTAAAGATCAAGATCAAGTCGATGAAAAGAGTCGATATACTAATAATTTTTAGAAGCCTTTATTTAACTCACAAAGCGACAAACCACAAGACAAGTCCAACGATTATATTTATTAGATTGAATTTGAATTTCGCATAAACTTCTTCCAACGGCTAGTTTGTCATCATCTTCGCTATATATACAGACGCCCACATTTAGAATAGAGAGAGAGAGAGAGAGAGAGAGAAGAAATTTTATGGTAGTTGAATGCAGAGCAAAGCACTTAAACGCTCTCTACTATAGAACTCTCAAAGTTGATGTTTTAGAAAAAGACACAACTTCAACTCCATCTCTCATTCCAACTCTGAGAGTCTAGGATAAAACTCAGCCTCCTTAATGTTTTATGTGAAACTACATAAGTTTAGTGTTTCTTTATATCTAGTTGTTCACATCAAAGATTTGTAATAGATCTTAGACGAGTGTGCATATCTTTAGATTTGTCCTTCACTATAAAGGCACACTGTCGCTTGGAAACGTAGCCTTATACAAAGTCCAAGTGAGTATGGAGGTTTAAGATAAAGTCACGAGTAAGTAGCAATGTGTAATCACCGAAAAGCAAAATGGCATAGTACTGAAAGTTAATTAGGTCAAAGTAAAACGAGAGCGACTCAACCGATAAGTTAGGGGACAAAAGATCGCTAGTTCGGGATCTCAAGTCACTTCCTTTAAAGTATAAAACAAGGAATTTCTAAGGTTAATTAGAATTAACTTGTTTGTCGTTCATGGATATAAGATGAGTTTCTTCAATCACGCTGAATCTCTACGTCGTAAAACTACTGAATGTTTTTTCATTTACCTTTACTTTTAACATTCGACAAGATTCTTCATAATTTTGATATTTCTTTCTCTCATTGTCTGACTCAACTCATATCTCGATTCTATTCTCAACAACTCTTGTGAGTAGATTTAGTTCAAATTTTTGTTCTACCACTTCCATACACACACCGAGCTTCACCATATCTCGTTGTCTGATAACTCATATCCCTTGTCGAAAAACCTAAACTGCTGGGAATAATTATATCTTAACTGTATTTTGATTAGATCCCAAAACCTCCGATGATCGATATGCCGACGTAACTAATGTTGCTAACTTATTCGGAGTTAAATGTATTTGTTATGTGTTTCTATAAGAATCCACCGCTTAGATACGCCCAAGATCAAGGAGTTCAAGTAGTTTGAAGCCATCCATATCGAGCATGAGTATTAGTACCAAAGACAACTGATGAAGCTCAACCAAAGCGATCGCTAATCGCAAACCAAATCAAAGCAACTCGATGTCTCGAAATCAAGTATACTTCAATAACCCAAAAATTTAAAACTTTTATTAGTGATGTTTAAATCACTTATTTGTGGTTCTTAGACCTTAATTATGTTTAAGGTAACCAACTAAATGAATTAGAATCCATTCTTGAGATCGAAAACTAGAGAAATCAAAACTAGTGACTAATCCCACCTGATTAGTAGGTTTTCCAAGAGTCTAACATAGAATGAAAGATCGAGAATGAATCTTGACAAAAGGATTTCATTTCTGAATCCTCTCTCAAAAATATGCGAGAAGCCAAAGAATGAGAATTTTCGCATACTTGCCCTGGCCTTTAAAAAGCACTATTTACGAGTTTGATCAATTTCCATCCGCAATAATCATGATAATTAATGATAACAATAAAATTCATGAAGTAATATATTATTATGAATTTAGAATTTATAAGAATCAATCAAAGAAATTCTCAAGAACTTAACCGAACGTCGAAAATATACCGAAAACCCTAATCGATCCGAACGATCCGAAACTCGCACAATGGTCTAAATCAATAAATTATGATTTATAATACTCAAATTAATTATGAAAGCTCAAGAGTTCAATAGAATTTTGAACGAGCATAATTTAATCGCCGAACGCTTTTCCGCGATAACTCTGACTGACTTATTTCGGACGACGTCCGAACTTCATGAAATTTTATAAACATTGAAATAAGTCATTTTGAGGCTATTTAATAAAATCAAACCTAAGGTTCCGAGAAATCAATCGAAAGTTGTTAAAACTTAAAGAGTTCAGATAACACGCCAAAACGGTAATTTGACCAATCCACCTCCCAACTACTACCAAGACCACCCCAAATGGGAAATGACAGCCCTTGGTCTGCCAATACAGTGAGGAGACGTTCCATTGCAGCCCATTCACTTAGAACCTTTTGCTCTCAAATATTAAAATTCTCTACACTCTTCAAGCTTGAGCCTTTAATCCTCCTTCCAAACCCCTCCCACACTAAAATAATCTTTCTAAAACCATAGGAAGGTATTATTCATCATCATCTTCCATTCTAATGGAGTTGAATTTTTGTTTGATTTTTTTTGGGTTTAAAAACCCTAGTTGCTCCTCATTTTTTTTCGTGACTTTAGAGCCATCAAATGCTCTCAAGACATGAACAAAAATGCTTAGAATAATGTTATAAGGATACTATAAAAATTTCATAATTTTCGGAGCATGTTTGTTTTTTTCGATTTATGCTTTATTTCTTTTTATATGTGATAAAACATGATTTTATGAATATTATTTGATATTGTTGCTTGTTAATGTATTAGGAGCATGTAGAATAAATATCATAATTTTCAGAATATTTTTGGAATTTTCTTGTATTTTGATTTTATTTGTTGGAAAATAGTTGAGGTATAGTGTTTAATATATGATATGAACATCATATATTAATCTTGAAATTTTGAAACACTATTCCTATTTTTCAAAAATGGGCAGAATATATTTAAGTATTTTTAAGCCATTGTTTGATTTTATTTGTTGAGAAATAATTGAGATATAGTGTTTAATATATGATATGAACATCATATATTAATCTTGAAATTTTGAGACACTACTCCTATTTTCCCTTTGAATACGAAAACTATATGTATATATCTAAGGATTATTTGATTTCATTTGTTGAAAATGATAGATATGTTATAGAAATAATATGAACCTAATATATTGTTGGAATTATCAACACATATGTAAAATATGTGGAGGACAAAAGAATTCCAAGCATTTGTCTATATTATAAATATTAATTGATGTTTAATGTTAATATTATATGTTATCGCATAATATAAACATGTTGTGAAGAATGAAATTTATCGAGTATGTATATATATATGTGATTACCGAAATATATATAAGGAAAGTATGGTTTAAATTTTAATGCCGATATGAAATGATATTTCATGTTTAGTATATGGTATAAGCATGATATAATTTTTGTGGAATTTATCAACACCAAAGCTCATTAAATGGTGATAATCAAAACTATAAATTTTAACCTATGGTTTAAAATTTTATATGACGATATTGAGTCGATAATTAAACCTATAGTATGATAGGAGTATAACATGATTTTATCGAATTTATCGATACATATGCTAATTGTTAATTATCGAAACGTAACAAATGGCTAAGTATGAGTTTAATTGTAATGTTAAATGATGCTATGATAGTGAAATTATGTTTAGAAACGAATGGTTGTGATTATGGTAAACGAATGGAACACTTATGCACACATACACAATGATTGTGTACATGTTAGAAATTAGGGTTTTCTAACGCTTTGTAGTCTATGCTGTCGTATGGTATTGTTTGGTGTCAATGTTTATGTTTATATTGTGCCGACAAACCAAAGCCCCAAACGAAACAACATAATACTATACGACGAATCCAAAGAAATCACCAATTTCGATAACTTGAGAATAATTAACGAGAATCGTTGTATACAAATTGTGGTTTCTATTTCATAAAAGGATACTGAACGCGAAGTTCCTAAGTTAGAAAACCAAAAGCCGAGCTACAACGTTAGTACTCAATAACGAAAACCCAATACGATATTAGTCGAGCGTTAAAACAACTCGACGACGAACAACGATTATAATTATATAGGTAATTCCACGAGTTAGGATAAACAAACAATGTCGAATGCAAGCAAAGATTCGAACATAAGATGTCGATCTTTATGTCTCAAAAGTCGAGTTAATATTCCCTAAACACTTCATTTATTTTTAAGTACTTACTACATGATAGCATGTGTTCACTGAATCATAAGTCAATACTCATTTTTTAATTATCATGCTAATACGATGTCACAAGCATAACCTACTGTGATGTAACTAAAATTAAGTCTAGTTAAGGCTCGAGAGTTTCCTAATTTATCAATCATAATTTGATTATCGACAACCTATAACGAATAACGCTATAATAAGACTAAGGTTAAGAGTCGATAGACTCTAATATGTGATTCATAAATCAAGTTCAACTATGAACGATGAAGTAATATAGCTTGAGAATCGAGAATGTAAGATAATAGAAATTGTCATAAACAATCACATAAAATCATAAAGAAACCCTAATTGGGAACTTTAAGTCGTAGTTTATAAACCACCTTTGATCGACAGAAAGAATCTAAGAAACGCTATTTTCAAGGGCCATGGGTTTGATCGCACGTGAGTCGAGATAAGTTAACATCACACTCGATCTTTAGGAACCACTAGCTTGATTAGCAGTGGGCTTTGAACGAAAATGTTATGCATATCTCAAAGCATGTTTTACAAAGCTTTATGAAATATTATCGCATGAAATGTTATCGATCGCCAAATGTTTATGTTTTGTTGTTATCCTATCCGAGATTGTATATCCTATATGGTATGTTAACGTGTTGGTCCACCAACGCTAAAAAAAGGTAACGATCGGATCCGACTTAGTTAAGGCGACTAACTCGATCAGTGTACACGCGATCGTGGTGTTAAGGTTAGCTACCTCGACGGTCATACGACTATGTGTAGGTGGCCACCCACAAAGGCGCGAATGAATGAATGATCGATATGGAAACAACGTGAACGAAATAGTTCGCCGAACGCTTTTGGAAAACGATAAAATGTTTGATAGTACGGTCTTTAACTAAAATCCTCGCGCGCTTATTGTGGGCGCTAATTACTTTTGACAAAGAAAATGTTTCCGCAGAACCAGTCCATCGAGTACTTTTGTACTTAGCCCCGCATTTCGCTTTTGATGCGCAAAGGAGTATGGATCGATCACGGGTGCGAGGTACTACGAGCAATGGCTATTTTGATGCTTTATTAGAAGGTTTCTAGAACCTCGCATGCATCGTCATACGCATGTCCACACGCTTAATTGCCGCCTAACTCGATATTATTTTGATGCTCGATTTATCGCTTTCACACCGTATCAACTCTGAGGTCGCACGCCGCCTCGAATGGCAGCCTCATTGGGTTATTGTCAAACTCAACCTTTCGACGAGTCCTTCCGTGACTCGAGTTGGTATCAGCTTTATCCTTTAGTCTATGCATTATCGAGTAGTTAAATGGTTAATTGCATTGATTAGTTGTGTTTATATCCACGCCTTACTATACCAAAGGACGATCCATATGATCCGCATTTTTGGGAAGCTGGTCGTCAAAGTGGTATCGAGCACTTGTTCGCCCGAACCCTAGAAACCCATTTCCCAAACCTAAGTTGAAAGTTGAGTCTAGAAATTGTTTGTGCTCGATCACACCGTGACCGCACTCCATCTTCGCCCCGCTCAACGAGGAAAGGTAACTATCTCAACTAAAGGTTGTTTTGAAATGATTGAAGTATATGAAATGTGAATTGGAATTTCAATATTTCCTTGTTGAAGTTGAAAACATTTGAAAATGGAAATTTTGAAATTGAAAAGTTGTTTCAATCGACCAGCATTAGCTTCGAATGATAGTTACAAGCTTTTGGAGCTTGGTAAACGAGTAAATGAGAATGCTTGATTATCGCACAATGTGTCGCGATTTGTGTTTATCACTGTATGCGGCACGATGAAGCATAATGTAAACGAGTATGTTTCCCACGAGAACATGTACTCCAAGACGATGATCCCTTTGCACCGAACTTAGTACGAGAACATAAGTACCCCAATCGAACGAAATACTAAGAAAGAACGAGAACATAGAAATCTTAAGAATCACAATCCAACGGATTAGATGATGAGAACGCGACGAGTCTATGATGACGGTCGATCGCTTAACCGGAAGTTCAGATCGCATGAGTCCCAACCTCTATACGTGAAGGAATTCAACACCGCTGCATCGCCTTCTATCGTAACAATAATGAAATGAATCAAGTATAACCATAGGGAAGCATAAAGGAAATAATGATTTGTAAGTGCTTAATGAGAACATATGTGACGCGATGCGATAATGCGAGTAGTAATAAGAAATCAAATCCCAATAAGATAGGTAACCTCTGCCTTTACCCGGCTAGACATCGATCGCTACCCTACTCTAAGAAAACATACCGCCTCTTTCCTGAGACCCAACCATAAGAGTCGCACCATAGGAATTGATGTAAATAGGTCATAGTACGATATAGATTGTTATAGCCTTCTTTGTACGTATGTTATTACGTACATACCTTCTTCTAGATACACCGTTATGTTTACCGTGTTCCACCATAGTGATGCTTTCCTTTCGTATGGCTCTGACCGCTGTTCACAACTAGCGCCCGTCCTCTTGGGCCACCCCCGGAGGTTATACGATCGCATCGCCCTACCGACGTGCGGAGACGACTGGGCGAAGCCACGACTGTGACAGCCGCCAGTGGTCACGACATGCCCGGGTACATCTCATTATGACGGTACTCCACCGATCATGAGATCGCCATCCGATCGCAGTGGTTACGCCGTGAGATATCAAGCGACTACATTTATCGGCCGAGAGCTTGACTGGAGCATGACCGCCGCGCTTTTGCTATGCCACTGAGCTATGTGTTCACGGGTATTGAGTCGCACCACGGGCCGATCTCCCGACGGGAATACACTTGGCGTGATGAGATTCCTGAGTGGCTCCATCCGAGGTGCCTCGCTTGGCGTACCGACGGACCAGTGTTCTGCCGGCAAAGGTGAACATGTTCGAGGCTGGACCTTCTCATACCCGACACCACCTTCCCAATCCTACCACCAAGGGATTCCATACTCGCCATCGCCCGACTGTGCCATCACCGCCACCATGCCGCGGTCCATACTCACCTCCACCGACCGGCCTCCCGCCCAGCCCACCACCGCCACCTCCGCCCGAGCCTTCGACCATGATGTCAGTAAGTGATTGACGATCCCCGATACGGCTACGGTGCATAGCGAGAGACCGATGTCCGCCCGCCGCTGCCCTTTTCCGGATGATGTCTACGAGAAGTCATGGCCGAGATCGCCGAGACATAGCGGCATGGAGGGTGCTGTGGTCGTTAGACCGAGAGCCCATGCCCCGCACTCGACTAAGAAGAGGAAGATCCAGGAAGATCCCTATAAGATCCAGAGGAAGACCCCGAGGAAGATCCAGAGAAGACCCCGAGGAAGACCCTTGAGGAAGACCCCGAGGGAGATCTATCACCGACGACGAGATGGAAGTGAAAGGATAGCTCCCATGCTTCCGGGCCCGACTCTGACACGGAGCCCGACCTACACCCCAAGCACCATAGATCTAGTTCTTAGATTAGATTGCCTTTTGTCTATATACTCGATATCTTTTAATGCATGCGAAACCACGAGTCGTCTCGACGTGAACCCTATTTTGATGACCACGGTATGCTAGATTTTGTACGACCGCGACTAGTACACGGAGTGATGTTGTATTTGTTTTGGGCATCATGCTCGCACCGTCTTTGTAATCTTCAAAACGCTGATGAAAGTCCTCGTAGAGGCAATTGATAAGATATGGTGATAGCTCATTGAGAGCCTTTTGTTTTAATGTTGCATGTGGTGTTCACGACGTGCTAGATTATTGCTCGTAATTATACGAATATCGGCCGATATGTATGCATTGATCCCGATGGATAGTATAAGACAATTTCTAATTACGTGTGTTTATGAAGGATAGATGCCGAGAAGAAGAAATCATGAAGTAACACCCGAGAGAGAAGACACTCCACCCCACCACCACCATCCATGGATGGATCAAGGAAATATTCCTGAGGCGTAACTCCACCAACCTTCAACGGACCGGGAATCCCGTGACGCCGAACTCATGGATTCATCGCCCGAGCGAATCTTCAATCTCTCCACCGCACCTCTCGTGAACGCTTGTCGCGCATTGCCTTCCGTATGACCTACGTGCCACGACTCGTGGAGGCGAAGAGAAGACTCTATCATCTCAAGTTAATCGAAAATTCTCCCGAGAATTTAAGGAGCAAGGTACGAGAAGTACATTCCTAAGAGCTACCGAAAAGAAGGAATATGAGTTCTACAACCCACGCCAAGTAAGACGACGGTCACAGACACGACCGCATTCTCGTGGAGATGTCGCAGATGCGCCGCAGCTTGGTCGACACCGACGGTAAGAGGATCGAAAGTTTCAGGGACTCGCCATGAGATCGTGGGGTTGTTAGCTGGTCATGGAATCGACTCACCGCGAAGCCCTCACGGGCATCGACATCGAGGTCGCTATGCCCAAGATGATTGTCACGCGCATCCCCAATCATCAAGGGATCGCGGAAAGAAAGGGAAGCGACCACCAAGGACAAGTGGTTCAACATCGCCAGCCGGCATGAGGCCATGGTAGGAAATAACGCGCTATCCGGGCACGCAGGGAACGGACGCCCATGGTACCCGTGATCACGGGGAAACCAAAATTTGTGAAACCCCTGCAGCCCTGTGTGTCATAGGAGTCATAGCGGCATGCGATTCACGAATGACGGATGTTTCAAGGCGCTGTGGCGGCTACTACCTGTGGATCGCCTCGATACGCCAAGGAGGAAATGGTCATTCAAATGTGCTCAACTAAGTCCAACCGGTCCGGCTATCCAAGCTCAACTGATCCAACAATGCCTTTGGTCCAATACTATCACCAATCATCAACTATATCAACCACGGCGGCAACGACGCACAACAATGGCGATAACCGCAGCAGTTAGAAGACTGATAGCCCCAATACCAACAACAACAAGAATAACAACAAGAAGAAAGAACTGCAAAGAACCGCAATAACCACAACAACTTTATCAAGAACAACAACACTCAAAGAAGCGAGGCCTACGCCAACCAGAAAGCGGAGTTCCCAGAAGAGCCGCCAAGGAACCAAGGAAACTCGCGGTATGGAAATACTCCACCACCCGTTATCCACATTGACATCAAGCCACATTCTTTTATTGTCAAGATGTAGAGAACTTAGGATTAGATCCCAAACGCTACCGAACAAATCATGAGAATTTCTTCTCCAAAGAGAGGCATAAGAACGAACCCACATATGCTCGAACTCAGAACTCGATTATGCTCACTTAAGGTCATAACAGATAACCTTCACGCCATACCTATGGCATGATGTGGACATAATCCTAGGAATGAATCACAACCAACATAAGCGCACCATCCCGTGCAATGAAAGGAAAATTTTTTCCAACATCCCGAGAGGAACCCACCGACCTTCACGGATCGCATGGGAGGAGAGTTCCAATCATATCCGCACTACAAGCAAGGACGCTACGAACAAGACCGAGAACCATGCCTACTCTCGCCTACCTGTGAGGAAGATTAGAACGAGAGGAGAATAGAAGACGCCCCGATCGCGGAAGCGAAAGATCCCGATGTGTTTCCGCATAATCAATGGATTATCGCTAAACCGATGCATCGAGTTCACGATCGACCTCGAACCGTGTTCCGCCTCGTGTCAAAAGCCCCATACCGATGGCACCGAAAGAACCGGAGGAGTTGAAAATCCAATGCAAGAACTCGAGTCGGGTTTTGTTGACCCAGCAGTGTTCCACGTGAGCACCTCGTCCTTTTCGTAAGAAGAAGGCACGGCACTTTGAGAATGTGTATAGACTATCGAGAGTTAAACAAGACAACTCTAAGAATAAGATCCTCGCCTCAATCGACGATCCGCTTGATCACCATGGAGCAGGAGTCTTCAAAGATAGATCTAAAGTCGGATACCATCAATTAAAGATTAGACCGCAGGATGTACTTAAAACGGTTTTCCATACAAGGTATGGTCATTTCAATTCATCATTATGCCCTTTGACTTACGAATGCCCCAGCAGATTTATGGATATCATGAATAGGTATTTCACCCGCATTAGACAAATTTGTCCCGGTATTCATGTACGATATCCTAATATACTTCAAGAATAACTAAGAACACAAAGAGCACTTGAGAACGGTGTTGAAACATTAAGGCAAGAGCAACTCTTGCCAAGTTTAGCAAGTGTGATTCTCGTTAGGCGAAGCTGACATTCTTAGGTCACATCGTGTCCGCCGAGGAATCAGCAGACCTCAAGATTGATACTGCTCGAGAACGGAATCACTAAAGAACCCGAATGAAATTGAGTTTTTAGGACTTGCCTGCTACTATCGATTTATTTATCGAGGGATTTTCAACGATAGCCCCACCCATGACCCAATTGTTGAGGAAAGGAATCAAGTACACTGACCGCCGAAAGTGAGGCTAGTTTCCAGACCAAGGAGTTATCGACGACAAAGACTGATTAAAGAAAGCATTCGTATAGGGCACACAATCTACACGGATGTTTCAAAGAACGGACTAGACGCGTGTGTGATGCAAGATGGCAAGGTTATTGCTTATGCTCAAGACAAGCTACACCTACATGAGTTGAATCACCCTACGCACGACCTGAATTAGCAATGGTCGACATGCCTTAAAGATTTGGAGGCATCATCTTTACGGAGTTAGATGAGATCTATATCGACCATAAAAGCCCCAAATATTTCTTTTTCGAAAGCAAAAGATTCAATGAGGCAAACAGAGATGGTTAGAGCTAGTGAAAGATTACGACACAGTATCAATTACCACCCAAGCAAGGCTAATGTAGCCGATGCCTCGAGTCGCAAATCCCACCCTAGTTTGGGACGTCACCACCATGAGGAAATTTTATAAAGGAATTTCGTAGGATGAACATCAAGTCATAGACCCGCCTTGACAATAAAGGGTCAGATTGAACGCTGATTGCAATCCTGCACTTAAGAGTCCGAATCTTAGAAGCTCGTAGGAAGAAATGTAGCTAGAAGAAATACGAGCTAAGATCAAGGACAACAACCACAAGAATTTCAAAGAACAATGAGCAACGCTGTTGTATGACTTGAGACGAGTGTGTGTCCCGTAAGACTAAGGCTTAGGAGCGAAATCTGAAGGAAGCCCATGACTTCTTCTTAATCACCGATAAACGCGATTTTACACGCTTATTGTCGATATTTAAAGATGAATTTAGATCCGTTAAACGCGCTTATGTATCGGATCGTAATGTTTTCACCTATTTCGTAAGACATCGCTTCGTGTTATTTTGGTGTTTTGTAGGTTTATGAGTTGATAATCAAGCAAGGAACGAAGCACGAGGCTAAAATAGCGATCTGTCTGAAGCGTTAGCACGAACTAGCGTCGCCAGTCGGTCGCGAGGTTCAACCCAACGATCGCCTGCAGGCGAGTCGCGCTACGAGTATCGCACGCGAGGATCGCCCAACGCCGAGATACATTCTCGCCCACCTCGCGGCCATGGCTACGCATCGCTAGTCGCCGCGAGGCTACCCCGCGAGCATCGACATCGACGAGAGAGAGCCATGGACGATGCCAGCGACCGAGCTACGATCACAGCCACGGTCATGCGCGCGGCGGTAGGCACGCAAATTGTGGTTTCCGCCTTATCTATAACAGGGCAGTTTCCTCGCGCCCCACGCACCCGCACGCCCGCACACGCCACGCCTTTCTCGCCACAACTTTTAGTCTTTAGTTTTCATCCCGCTTAGTTCTAGCTTTAATTTTCCGCTGTTCTAGTTTAGTTTATCGCTTTGTTATCGCTCGAACGCTTTGTCCGATTGTTTTCCGCTTATCGCTGGGATGATCTAAGACCAACAATTGTTCATCCAACGCTATTATCCGGTTTTATGCATTTAATTTCTGCTTTTATGTTTTATCGTATTTTTATTCCGCTAATTATGTCTGTAATTTCCTATTCTAATCCTAGGGTTTGTATGATCCGATCCTATATGTTGTGATTCCCGCTATCTCTATTTACCTTCCGCATATCGATTCATGATTCTTGGTGCTTATTTATATGTGTTAATTTCGATCAATCTTGATGATATCTAGTCGCCGCTAACGACGAATCAGATTAATTGTCAATCGATCTTTAATGCATGATACGAATAAACCTCGAGTCGAGAATAGATAGGATATTCGAGGAAGTATATTCTAGTGATCCTTTTGGAGTTACTTGTTTTCACCTAGAATGGTAGGGAAAACTCGAATTCATCGCCGCAATTGTCGAATCAAGTTGTTGGTTATATATGTGATCTTCCATCTTGTCTCGATTAAAATCGCTAATAGGAAACAGATAAACATACATTGTGGGTAGGATTTATGCATCCTGTGGTTAGTCTTTTATCTGCTTTATCATCTTTGATATTTATTGCTTTTTATTTTCGCTTTGTTACTCGCTGATTAATTTCAAGCCCTAAAGCCTTCCAAACCCAAATCAGGTCAATAATAATAAATTATCGCTGAGCTAGCTTCAGTTTTCCAGACATAATCCCTCGTGGATACGATACTGCCTTACCTATATACTGCACGCTTTCATGTTAGAAAAGTGAGCGATCAAATTTTGCCATGCTGGGATTGTTAAGATTGCATAGAATAATTTGACGATTTGGATTTATTAATTCAAGTTATATATTTTATTATTTATTTATTGTTACCGTAGCTAAATTCTCTTTTCTCGTGTAGTTTATGTGCACAAGATCTCGTGGACCTCCCGAAATATTATTAGATCCCAAGATCGAAAGCTCAAATGGAGAAGATGACGAGAGAAGAGACGGCAAGAAATGGCAATAATCCGATAAACGGGGTATTCCCCGAGCAAGCCGCACGCATGCCGGCCGATTTCAGAGAGATGCAGCCAGATGGCTTAATACGGGACCTCGTCCCCGACAAGAGACGAGACCTTTAAATTACATGTATGCACCTCCCACCTAACAATTTCAAGGAGGCGGACGGGGCCCTAAGTGAACGTGAATAATTTCAATTAAAGCCACCTAATCAAGATGGTCCAAGGAGAGCAGCTTTGGGGAGGAGTCATCAAGACCAATGCGCATCTCGAGACCTTTTCAATATTTGTGACACCATCAAATGAATGGGCCATAAGACACCATCCGACGCGCATGTTCGGTTTCTCGTCGCAGCCAAAGTAAAGATTGGTTCAAGAGTTTGGACCGAATCGCATCGACACTTGGGGAAACTTTGCAGAAGTTTCTCTCGAATATTTTTCGCCGCGAAAACGCAGAAGATCATCGCCAAATCTCCCATTTTTGCCAAAACCACGACGAATCACTATTCGAGGTATGGAGAGATCTGAGGTCTATCGAGGCAATGTCCACAGATGGATTCTCCATGAGCAACAAATCACGCAGCTTCTACAAAGGGACCGACATTTCGCATTTAGGAGATTGGGACGCGCTTCAGGGGGTCGTTTATTAAACCGACGAGTAGACGAGGCGAGCCGATTTTAGAGGAGATGGCGCCAACAAATATCAATGGCCAACGGAGAGAACGCCAAGGGTTAAAGCAATGCCGCCGAGGTTGATTCGAGATACGACGAGCTGATGAAGCAATTCACTGCTGAAGAGCCGATCGAGACGGAGGACGACATTTTATAAATCAAAGGAACCGCTGGGAGAATCCGCATACACTCCAAACAATAGAAATCATCCGAACTCGTCAGATTCCAACCCGAATAATTTTCAAGAACTCCAGCAGCTTCACTGGTACGTAACGGTACGATCCAAGAGTCAAGAAGCCAAGTTCGTAAGATATGGTGCAATGTACGGGACTCAACAGAGTGTATTTATAAGCAGATCGCGTAAAATAACTCATCCGAGTCGATCGTGACGCTATGGGAAACACGAAAGATGTTGGAAAATCGATTGGTCAAGTAGCCGAAATTGAATGCACAACAAAAGACGGGCCAATTTCCGAGTAATACGGAGGTGAACCCGAAAATCGCTGCTTCGCCATCCGCACGAGGAGTGGACAAGCTACCCAAGCCATACGGAGCAAGAAAGCAATCAAGCGTAAACTCACGATCGAAGTCATGATCACGAGCCCGATCGCGGGAGTCCGTAGTATTGTCCAAAGACACTCGCATCGAGCACGCCGCCGCACACCCGACCACGAGCCATCGACAATACAAGACACCTTATTTGTTCATGAGCGACCCAATACCGAAAGCGCCGACCGCCAAGTATTCTGACGAAGAGTCACAGAACTCGCGCCCGCAAGCTCGCACACGGAAGAAGGATTGCAGCGCGCAGCGCATCCTCGCGATCGACCAGCCGGTCGCGAGGTCGACCGCGAGGCACCCCTAAAGCAAATTCGCACGCACACCTCCCGGTCCCGCTTTCGAGTCGACTAGCCAAATCGAATATGACGAGGAGTTTGCTCGTTTCAAAGAGATTTTTCAAAAGTTGAAATCAATTTGCTCTCTTCAAGTCACGCGAAACATGCCGGATACGTGAAATTTTTAAAAGACGCGCACAAGCAAGAAGAAATTGGGGAAATTTAAAAATTACCCTATCCGAAGAACGCAGCGTCGCCTGCGTAATAGCTACCCAAATGTATGATCCCGACGCTTTACGTTAGAATGCGAGATCGCCGAGCATACTTTTCCAAATGTGTTGTGCGACTTGGGGGCAGCATCAACTGATGCTCAACGATTCAACCTACCGCACTCTAGGAAAGACGAAGTTTACTGAAGATCTCATCGATGATGGTCGATGTGTCAATCACATATCCTAAAGGTATCGTCAAGATGTGTTGGTAAGAATTCGAGACTTTGTTTTTCCTGCCGATTTTGTGATTTTAGATATTCCCGAATTCAAACAACAACCACTAATCCTGGGCAAACCTTTTCTAGCAACTGGTCGTGCTTTGATTGATGTGCAGGAAGGTAATCTCATGTTTCGTGTTAACGATGAGGAGCTCAAGATTTACATATGATGCCATCAAGCAACACGACAAAGGAAAAGCCTAAGATTGTTACTGATCACGATCGCCGCTATCGCACAAGTCGCGCGCTTAGAGGGTGCTCACCAATCGAGGAAGCCGCAAGAAGGAAGAAGTGGACTCGCATGGAACTCCGAGTGTATCGCTCAAGTTTGGGGTGGCCACTTCCATAGTCGCGGTGGTCACCCGTGAATGCTAAGTATGAGAGATCCACAAATTGGGAAGGATTTCTGCCACCAAAACACCGGACCGAGAAAGGTTAGTGATGGTCTAGCTAAAGACGCAATTAAGCACTTGTTGGGAGGTAACCCAACGCTTTTGTTTTGTTTTGTGTTTTGTTTTGTTTTTCGCTTGTGTTGCTTTTGTCGTGTTTTTGTTTTTCTTTGTTTTATTGTGTCTCATTTGTCCATTTTAAGCCCCAAGGTATATCATCAATGGCGAGGATTCTATCCATCCGGAGTAGCGCGACATTTGAGGTAAGATCTCCCAATCACTTTTCGCAAACCTTATCGCCTCCATTGCACACCGCTGACAATAAGTTCGTGGAGTGTTCGAGTGTGAGTTGGTTGAGAGTCTTTCTTATGTTTTGCTTTGTTTTGTTGTTGTTATGCTTGGGGTCTTTTGTCATGTTTTTGTTTTGCTGTTCGCTTTTGTGTCTCACGATCAACGAGTTAAGGAAGTGTTTTAATCCATTCGCCAATGACTATAGAAATTTTTGTGAAATTTAATGATAGTGCACATGATATGTTAAAAACGACGATGAACGACTCTGAGATTGCTTTAGCTTGTTGTTTTTCACCATTTGCTTAACCCGTGAGACTTGAGCTTCATCGTATAAACATCTTGATACGCTTTTAATTGTGTGATATCATGCATGTGATTCTCTCTAGAACTTGCTGCTTTTCCGTGTTTAGACCGCAATATGTGTTTTCGAATTTGAAAGGATAAAAGGCCATCTTTGTTAACCACATATTCACCCAAACACTAACCCGATGATGTATACCATTTGTCGCTTTTTGAGCTTTTATTAGACTTATTCTTCGATTAACCGATGATAGGAGGTAGGATGGATATGGGAATCAAAAGGGTTGAAATTTTGATGTAGTTATGACGAGAAAATTACTTTTAGAGAAATACATCCGTGGTGAAGAATAGTACTTTGTTGTGAATGAGAAACCCTATAAGATCTAGAAAAGAAAAGAAAAGAAAAAGCAATGATAAGTTCACTATGTGTTTTGAGCATAAAGGGTCGTTAATCAAAGTATAGGTACCTTATGAGGGATAAATTGTCGATTTAGCACGTTGGAAAAGAAGAGGAAATGGACAAAGTCCATATGTGTCGAAAAGTATAAACGGGGTGCTTCGAATATTTATGAGTCACTTAGCCATATATTATCCTACCTTAACCAATGTGCCTACATTATAACCTATGAAAAGACCTTTTGATCCTTATTTGAACACATTTGACGCGTGGAGATATTAGAGAAATGGCAAGCCTATGGTAAGATGTTGTATCAGATTGATCTATGAGTGTATACACGCCCTTAATTTCTTTATGAGTCGAGTGTATCCTATATTTTACACATGCCGTGCGAGGGT
This sequence comes from Salvia rosmarinus, assembly GCA_036937905.1. Classification (NCBI taxonomy): domain Eukaryota; kingdom Viridiplantae; phylum Streptophyta; class Magnoliopsida; order Lamiales; family Lamiaceae; genus Salvia; species Salvia rosmarinus. Next base: position 93,226,612 of record CM072816.1, read on the forward strand.
CAATTGAATGAGTTTTTGCTTTCAACGGTTGTTTGTGTCAAATTGACTAATGTCGCCATGTGTGCTAATTTTTTCGAGCTGAAAGATATTTCCGAGGCTCGATTGTGTTTATCACCTTTGCTATACTGCTGATCTTTGTTGTGTCCTTCGTTTGTCTTTCTGCTCGCTTTTGTTTGAGGACAAACAATGCTTCAAGTTTGGTGTGATAAACGCGATTTTACACGCTTATTGTTGATATTTAAAGATGAATTTAGATCCGATAAATGCGCTTATGTATCGGATCGTAATGTTTTCACCTATTTTAGAATATAACGCCTTGGGTGTTATTTTGGTGTTTTGTAGGTTTATGAGTCGATAATCAAGCAAGGAACCAAGACGAGGCTAAAATAGCGATCTCGTCTAAGCTTAGCGACCAGCCTAGCGGTCGCCAGTTGGTCGCGAGGTTCAACCCAACGATCGCCTGCAGGAGTCGCGTCATGAGTATTGCATGCGAAGATCGCCCAACGCCGAGATACATTCTCGCCTACCGCGCGCCATGGCTAGCGATCGCTAGTCGCCGCGAGGCTACCTCAAGCAGCGAGCATCGACGCGAGAGAGTGAGCGCACGGACGATGCCTTAGCGACCGAGCTAGCGACCACTAGCCACGGCGGCAGGCGTGGCGACAAAGCGCCGAAATTGTGGTTTCCGCCTTATCTATAAAAAGCCTCCTCGCGCCCCACGCACTCCGCACGCCCTGCACACGCCAAAGCTTTTTCCTCGCTTACAATTTTTAGTCTTTAGTTTTCATCCCGCTTAGTTCTAGCTATAATTTTCCGCTGTTCTAGTTTAGTTTATCGCTTTGTTATCGCTCGAACGCTTTGTCCGATTGTTTTCCGCTTATCGCCGATTGGATTCAAGACCAACAATTGTTCATCCAACGCTATTATCCGGTTTTATGCATTTAATTTCGCTTTTATGTTTTATCGCATTTTTATTCCGTTAATTATGTCTAGGTAATTTCGCTCCAATCCTAGGTTTTGCATGATCCGATCCTATATGTTGTGATTCCTCATATCTCTATTTACCTTCCGCATCGATTCATGATTCTCGTGCTTATTTATATGTGTTAATTTCGATCAATCTTGATGCATATCTAGTCGCCGCTAACGACGAATCAGTATTAATTGTCAATCGATCTTGAATGCATGATACTAATAAACCTCGAGTCAGAATCGAGATAGGATATTCAGAGGAAGCATATTCTTAGTGATCCTTTGAGTTACTTTTTTCACCTAGAATGGTAGGGAAAACTCGTAATTCATCGCCGCAATTGTCGAATCAAGTTGTTGGTTATTTATGTGATCTTCCATCTTGTCCGGATTAAAATCGCTAATAGGAAACAGTGATAAACATACATTGTGGGTAGGATTTATGCATCCCTGTGGTTAGTCTTTTATCCGCTTTATCATCTTTGATATTTATCGCTTTTTATTTTCTCGCTTTGTTACCTCCGCTGATTAATTTCCAAGACCTAAAGCCTTCCAAACCCAAATCGGTCAATAATAATAAATTATCGCTGAGCTAGCTTCAGTTTTCAGACATAATCCTCGTGGATACGATACTGCCTTACCTATATACTGCACGCTGTTAGAAAAGTGAGCGATCAACCGCACATCCCGAAGCACCAAATGTACCAAGACCTCAAAGAGAAATTTTAGGGATGGAACGAAGCGAGACGTAGCTTCATTCAGTAGAGCGTTGTTCGACGTACAACAAGTGAAAGCACTTCGCCAACGACCGTATGGAACCTTACAACCGCTAGACATACCGAAATGGAAATGGACGATATAGCCATGGACTTTGTTACCGGCTACCCAAATCACAAAGAGGAAATACCGCTATTCAATCATCATCGATCGCTCAACCAAGAGCCGATTTTCACCCATTCCGATAACACATGGATCGATGATCAGCACAACTTGTACGTCCGAGAGGTCATACGCTCTACATGGAGTTCAAGACTTTTACGCCCGATAGGATTCAAATTTACATCCGTATTCGGATGAGTTTACAAAAGGAATTGGGAACTCGACTACATTTCAAGATCGCTCCACCCACTGCATTTGATGGACAGCCGAAAGGACCATTCAAACGCCGGAAGACATGTTGAGAATTGTCATCCCCGATAGAGAGAAAGTTGGGAACAAGTGTCGCCACTGTGGAATTCGCCACAATAATGCCTACCAGCAACAATTGAATGGCCCCGCACGTAAGCTCTTTATGGAAAGAATATCGATCACCCCTCATCGGGACGAAGTGGAGAAATGAGAGTATTAGGACCTCGACTCAGGCTAAATGATCGAGATTATGAGATGATCCGCCAACGGATCAAGGAGGCTCAAGACCGACAAAGTCGATGTCGACAAACGTCAAGATGTAATTGCATTTCGACGTGGAGACAAAGTCTTCAAGATTTCTCCGTCAAAAGGATCGTGAGATTTGGAATAAAAGGAACTACGACCACGCTTCATAGACACTATGAAATCTTGAAAGACATAGACCACCGCTTACGACTCAGATCGCCGCTAAATTTTGGAACGTGAACAATGTGTTCCACGCTTCACAACTAAGGAAGTACATACATGACCCCAAACCATGTGATATCACGACGATATTGTCCTCGATGACAATATGAGTTACGAGAACCGCTTACGGAAATTTTGTAATCGACGATCCAAAAGCTACGAACAAAGAGACACTGCTATGAAAGTTCTATGGCGACACCATGGACAAGAAGAAGCAACCTGGAACCGAATCAGCTATGAAAGAGAAATACCCGATCTATCATAAGGTTAGCAAATTTCAGATCTAAATTTATTTTATGTGATAGTATGTAATAACCCAAAAATTTAAAACTTTTATTAGTGATGTTTAAATCACTTATTTGTGGTTCTTATACCTTAATTATGTTTAAGGTAACCAACGAATGAATTAGAATCGATTCGAGATCGAAAACTAGAGAAATCAAAATCAGTGACTAATCCTACCTGGACAGTGGTTTTCAATGAATAACCCGAAAATTTAAAACTTTAATTGGTGATGCTTAGACCAATTATTTGTAGTAGTTAGTTCTTAATTATGTTTAAGGAAACCAATGAAACGACTAGACTCGATTCTGAGATCGAATACTAAAGAAATCAAAATCGATAACTAGTCCCACCGGACAGATTTTCCGAGTAGCCCCGAACATAGAATGAAAGATCAAGAATTAATCTCCACGAACGGATTTCACTTAGAATCCTCACACGAAAACATGTGAGAATGCAAAGAATGAGAATTTTCGCATACTGCCCTGGCCGCCTTAAAACACTATTTACGAGCCTAACAACTTCCATCTGCGTTAATCGTAATAAATGGTGATAACAACCAAAATCATGAAGGAATAATTTATTATGAATTTAGAAATTATAAGAATCACCGCAAGGAATTCCTCAAGAACTTAACCGAACTGGTAAAATATACCGCAAACCCTAAATTGATCCGAACGACTAAATCGAACCGAGGGTCTAAATCAATAAAATATGATTTATAAGACTCAAATTAATTATGAAAGCTTAAGATTTCAATAGAATTTTGAATGAGCATTTTAATCGCCGACGCGCTTTTCCGCGATAACTCTGACTGACTTATTTGGACGACGTCCGAACTTCGTGAAATTTTTATGAAAATTAAAATAAGTCTTTAAAGGCTATTTAATAAGATAGAACCTTAAGGTTCCGAGAAATCGATCGAAAGTGCGTTAAAACTTAAAGAGCTCAGATAACATACCAAAACGGTAATTTGACCAATCCACCTCTCAACTACCACCAAGACCATACCAAATGGGAAATGACAGCCCTAGGGTCTGAATAACAAGGGAAGACGTCCAAGGTCAGATTCATTCTCCTTTGCATTTCCTTTCATTTTTCAAACTTTCTCTACACTTTTCAAACTTTCAACCCCAAATCCTCCCTCCCCAACCTCTCCCACTCTCAAATAATCCTTATAAGACCATAAGAAGGTATTATTCATCATCCTCTTCCATCCTAATGGAGTGGAATATTTATTTGAATTTTGGGTTTAAAACCCTAGTTTGCTCCTTTATTTATTTTCGTGACTTTAGAGCCTTCAAATGCTCTTAAGCCATGAATGAAAAATGCTTAGAATAATTTTATAAGGCTACTGTAAAATTTCATAATTTTGGAGCATGTTTGTTTTTTTTTATTTATGCTTTATTTATTTTAAATATGTTAAAGCATGATTTTGTGAATGTTATTTGATATTGTTACTTGCTAATGTGTTATAAGAATGTATAATAAATATCATAATTTTTCATTAATTTTGAAATTATTATGAAAAGCCGTGAGTTTATAGCTTTATTTAAGCTTTGATTTTAATTTTTTTGTTGAAAATAGTTGAGATATGATGTTTAATATATGATGTGAACATCATATATAAATCTTGGGATTTTGAAACACATATCCTATTTTATTTTATTATGACCTAATACTATATATATATATATATATATATATATTATTGTTTGATTTTTGGTTGAGGAAAATAGTTGAGATATGGTGTTTAGGTATGATATGAACATCATACATTAACCTTGAATTTATTCAAACACCTCTCCTATTTTTTTTAAGAAACCGTGGCTTATATATATATGTAGTTATTTATTTTATTTTTATTGTTGAAAATAATAGGATGTGTAATATTATGAATATTGGTAAATGTTTGGTGTTAATATTACATGCTATTACATATATAACCATATTGTGCAAGATTGGAATTTATTTAAAATGTATATATATGTTCATGTGACTACCGAAAAGTTTTAGGATGAAAAGCATGATTTTAAAATTTTAATGTATGATATGAAGTGATATTCCATGTTTAGTACATAGTATAAGCATGATATAATTTTTGTGGGATTTATCAACACTAAGGCAAAAAGAAACATGACGATCGAAGCTTTTAAGCAATTTAAACTATGGTTTAAAAATTTATATGATGATTTTGAGTTGGTAATTAAATCCTATAGTATGATAGAGTATGATGTGATTTTATCGAATTTATTGACGCACATACTAATTATTGCTAATTATCGAAAACGAATAAAAATGGCTAAGTATGGGTTTAATCTTGTTGATAAACGATGCTATGATAGTAATATGAAACTTTGGACAAATGGTTGTGAATAGGATTAATGAATGGAACATTTATGCACACTTACACAATGATTGTGTATTACATTAGAAATTGTGGTTTTCTAATGCTTAGTATAGTTTATGTTGTGTATGGTTTTGTTGATGTCAATGTTTATGTTTATGTTGAACCGACAAACAAAACCCCGAACGTAAAACAACATAATACTATATGAACGAGAATCCAAAAGAAATCAACCAATTTCGATAACTTAAGACTAATAAACAAGAATCGGTTAGACACAAATTAGGTTTTTATTAATGAAAGGATACTCAAACGTGAGTTCCTACGCTAGAAAACCAAAAGTCGAGCTACAACGTTAATATTCAATAACGACAACTCAATACGATATTAGTCACGTAAACACAACTCGATAATGAATAACGATTATACGACATATGTAACCTCCCATGAGTTAAGTTAAATACACAATGTCGAATGTGTAAGCAACGATTCAACATAAGATGTCGATCCTTACGCCTCAAAAGCCGAGTTAATATTCCAAGTACTTCATTTATTCTTAAGTACTAATTACTTACATGATAGATATGTCCACTGAATTGTAAGTCAATATTCCTCTTTAATTATCGTACAATACGACAAGTCGACAAGCATAACCTACCAAGACGTAACCAAAATTGTTAAGTCTAGTTAGTGGCTTGAGAATATCCTAATTTACCAATCATAATTTGATTATCGACAACCTATAACGTAATAACGTTATAATAAAACTAAGGTTAAGAGTCAAGGATAGACTCTAATATGTGATTCATAATTGAAGTTCAACCATGAACCACGAGGTAATATAGCTCGAATTGGGGATGTAAGATAATAGAAATTATCTTAAACAATCACATAAAATCATAAAGAAACCCTAATTGGGAACTTTAAGACGTAGTTTATAAACCACCTTCGATCAATAGAAAGAATCTAAGAAACGCTATTTTCTTATGAAGGGTTTGATCGACGTAGTCGGCGAGGAAGAACATCACACCGCTTTTTAGAACCACTAGCTCGATTAGCAGTGGGCTTTCAAACGAAAATGTTATGCATATCTCAAAGCATGTTTTACAAAGCTTTATGAAATATTATCACATGAAATGTTATCGATCGCCAAATGTTTATGTTTTGTTGTTATCCTATCCGAGATTGGTATATCAATGTGGTATGAGAATGTCTCGTCCACCAACGTTAAAAAGGGTATCGATCGGATCCGACTTAGTTGAGGACTAACTCGATTATGTACACGCGCGATCGCGTGTTAAGGTTAGCTACCGATCGTCACAACGACTATGTGTAGGTGGCCACCCATAGTGCGCTGATGAATGAATGAATGATCACATATGGAAACAACGTGAATGAAATAGTTCGCCGAACGCTGAAAACGATAAAATGTTTGATAGTACGAGTCTTTTAACTAAAATCCTCATGCGCTATTGTGGGCGCTAATAACTTTGACAAAGAAAATGTTTTTGGCAACGAGTCCACCGAGTACTTTTGCACTTAGCCCCGCATTTCGCTTTTTATGTGCAGTTGAGCAAGGATCATGACGGGTGCGAGGTGGTGCAGTAGTAGCAATATTTTTGATGCTTAATTAGAAAGGTTTCTGAACTTGGCATGATCGTCATACGATGTCCACATGCTTATTTGCCGCCTAACTCGATATTATTAATGTTTTGATTATAACCGCTATTTCAGATTGAATTGGAGGTCGCACTCATACTTTAAATTTCGCCTCGATCAAGTTATGTCGAACCTCAACCCCTTTCGACAAGTCCTTCTACGACTCGAGTTGGTATCGATTGTTTATCCCTTTAACCCATGCGTTATTAAGTAGTTGATTGGTTGATCGCCTTGATTAGCTATGTTTATTTCACGCTTTATCATACCGGTGACGATCCATATGATCCGTACTTCATTGGAAAGTCGGGTCATAACATCTAAAGAGCCTGAACATAGAATGAAAGATCGAGAATGAATCTCGACAAAATGATTTCATTTCTAATCCTCTCACGAAAACACGCAGAAGCCAAAGAATGAGAATTTTCGCATACTTGCCCTACCCTTAAAAGCACTATTTACGAGCCGGATCAATTTTCAGTCCGTGCTAATCATGATAATTAATGATAACAATTAAATTCATGAAGGAATATATTATTATGAATTTAGAATTTATAAGAATTAATTTCTGAAAGAAATTCCTGAAGAACTTAACCGAACGTCGGGAGAAATACACCGGGAAAACCCTAATATGATCCGAAACTCGCACCAAGGGTCTAAATCAATAAATTATGATTTATAAGACTCAAATTAATTATGAAAGCTCAAGAGTTCAATAGAATTTTTGAATGAGCATAATTTAATCGCGAACGCTTTTTCCGCCGATAACTCTGGATGACTTATTTGACGACGTCCGAACTTCATGAAATTTTTATAAACATTGAAATAAGTCATTTTGAGGCTATTTAATAAAATCAAACCTTAAGGTTCCGAGAAATCAATCGAAAGCGCGTTAAAACTTAAAGAGTCGTTATTAACACGCCAAAACGGGTAATTTGACCAATCCACCTCCCAACTACCACCAAGACCACCCCCAAACGGGTAATGAAAGCCCTTAGGTCTACCAATACAGTGAGGAGACGTTCCATTGCAGCCCATTCACTTAGAACCCTTTTTGCTCTCAAATTTTCAAATTCTCTCTACACTCTTCAAGCCTTGAGCCTTTAATCCTCCTTCCAAACCCCTCCCACACTCAAATAATATTTCTAAGACCATAGGAAGGTATTATTCATCATCCTCTTCCATTCTAATGGAGTGGAATTTTTGTTTGATTTTTTTTGGGTTTAAAAACCCTAGTTGCTCCTCATTTTTTTTCGTCACTTTAGAGCCATAAAATGCTCTCAATCCATGAACAAAAAATTCTTAGAATAATGTTCTAAGGATACTTTAAAAATTTCATAATTTTCGGAGCATGTTTAATTTTTTTCGATTTATGCTTTATTTCTTTTTATATGTGATAAAGCATGCTTTTGTGAATATTATTTGATATTGTTGCTTGTTAATGTATTAGGAGCATGTAGAAGAAATATTATAATTTTCAAAATATTTTTGGAATTTTCTTGTATTTTATTTTATTTGTTGGAAAATAGTTGAGATAGTGTTTAATATATGATATGAACATCATATATTAATCTTGAAATTTTGAAACACTACTCCTATTTTTCAAAATGGGCAGAATATATTTAAGTATTTTTAAGCCATTGTTTGATTTTATTTGTTGAGAAATAGTTGAGATATAATGTTTAATATATGATATGAACATCATATATTAATCTTGAAATTTTGAGACACTACTCCTATTTTGCCTTTGTATACCAAGCCTATATGTATATATCTAAGGATTTATTTGATTTCATTTGTTGAAAATGATAGGATATGTTATGTAGAAATAATATGAACCTAATATGCATTGTTGATTATTGAACACATATGTAAAATATGTGAGGACAAAAGGAATTCCAAGCATTTGTTCATATTATAAATATTAATTGATGTTTAATGTTAATATTACATGTTATCGCATAATATAAACATGTTGTGAATGAATGAAATTTATTGAGTATGTATATATATATGTGATTACCGAAAATATATAAGGGTGAAAAGCATGGGTTTAAATTTTAATGCATGATATGAAATGATATTTCATGTTTAGTATATGGTATAAGCATGATATAATTTTTGTGGAATTATTTGAACACCAAAGCTCATTAAATGGTGATTACCGAAAACTATAAATTTTAACCTATGGTTTAAAATTTTATATGATGATATTGAGTTGATAATTAAATCTTATAGTATGATAGGAGATAACATGATTTTATCGAATTTATCGATACATATGCTAATTGTTGCTAATTATCGAAAACGTAACAAAATTGCTAAGTATGAGTTTAATTGTAATGTTAAATGATGCTATGATAGTGAAATTATGCTTAGAATGAATGGTTGTGATTATGGTAAATGAATGGAACACTTATGCACACATACACAATTATTGTGTATTATGTTAGAAATTAGGGTTTTCGTGTGTGTGTGTTGGCCTAGTGGTAGAGTGGTTAATGCCCGATGCCAAAGGTCTCGGGTTCGAGTCCACCGTGACGCAGCCTTTAAAATATATGTATTAAATTGACCAAAAAAAAAGAAATTAGGGTTTTCTAATGCTTTAGTGTAGTTCATGCTGTGTATGGTATTGTTTGGTGTCAATGTTTATGTTTATATTGTGCCGACAAACCAAAGCCCCAAACGTAAACAACATAATACTATACGACGAGAATCCAAAAGAAATCGACCAATTTCGATAACTTGAGAAGGAATTAACGAGAATCAAGTTAGACACAAATTAGTGGTTTTCTATTTCATAAAAGGATACTCAAACGCGAGTTCCTAAGTTAGAAAACCAAAAGCCGAGCTACAACGTTAGTACTCAATAACGAAACCCAATACGATATTAGTTGAGCGTTAAAACAACTCGATGACTTAACAACGATTATACGATTATAGGTAATCTCCGACTTAGTTAGGATAAACAAAACAATGTCGAATGTGCAAGCAAAATTCGAACATAAGACGCCGATCCTTATGTCTCAAAAGTCGAGTTAATATTCCCAAACATTTCATTTATTCTTAAGTACTTACTTACATGATAGCATGTGTTCACTGAATCATAAGTCAATACTCCTTTAATTATCGTGTTAATACGACAAGTCACAAGCATAACCTACTAGACGTAACTAAAATTGCTAAGTCTAGTTAGTGGCTCGAGAGTTTCGTAATTTATCAATCATAATTTGATTATCGACAACCCATAACGTAATAACGTTATAATAAGACTAAGGTTAAGAGTCGAGGATAGACTTAATATGTGATTCATAATCAAGTTCACCCATGAACGATGAAGTAATATAGCTGAGAATCGAGAATGTAAGATAATAGAAATTATCTTAAAACAATCACATAAAATCATAAAGAAACCATAATTGGGAACTTTAAGTCGTAGTTTATAAACAACCTTCGATCGATAGAAAGAATCTAAGAAACACTATTTTCTTACGAAGGGTTTGATCGCACGTAGTTGGCGAGGAAGAACATCACACCGCTTCTTTTAGAACCACTAGCTCGATTAGCAGCGGGCTTTCTGAACGAAAATGTTATGCATATCTCAAAGCATGTTTTACAAAGCTTTATGAAATATTATCGCATGAAATGTTATCGATCGCCAAATGTTTATGTTTTGTTTTATCCTATCTCGAGATTGGTATATCCCATATGGTATGTTAATTTGTGTCGATTTGATACCGAAAGCGCTTTGGTCGAGCCAGATACAATGTTTCGTTACAATCACCTATCCGAATCAATACTTGATCGCATATATCTCGTGTCCCCTTATCTCATATATAAGTTAGATTATACAAGGTGTAGAAGATCACGTAAGTCCGTATGATTGGTCAAGCTTAATGAGATATAAAAGTTTCACACCGAGACAACTTGAGGACGAGTTGCTGTGCAGTCGCAGATAGATAAGAAGTGACTCGACTTAGTTGCTTGTCTATGCCGGCACGCCTCGACGATCAAGGATCACAGTGAGACGAGTTCTTTATCCGACCGTAGGAAGAACCCAGATCTCGATAACTTACGATGATCTAAATCTCGATAAGGTATTAGATGAGGACGAGTTGTCGACCATCACTTCGACTTGTTATGGGCGTAGGGTTATATGTTCTAACCCAATATTCTCCGCATCTCGGTGGTGGCAAAGTCAGATGTCATGCTAGTTATCTCAGACGAGTCACCGTATCCGCAAGGATGATGACGCCCCTTAAGAGCTCAAAGGTTTATTGTACTAAACCCCGCAGTCGAGTTAGCTCAAGCACAATAATAAGGTCGAGTGGTACTACTTAAAGAATTAAAGATATTCATTATTTTAAGCAATGTAATGCTATAAATAATTAATGGACGCTCGATATCTTAAATACGGGATTCAGAATGTCTAAGTGCAAGCCCGACTCAAATTGCAATAAAGGGTAAGTCAAGATTTATTCTCTAGTGACATGAATAAATGTTTATAAATTAATTTATGTTCTGGCCGAACATAAGATAATTAATTTATTTGAGTCCCATCTTTATTCCTCATTTGATCCTGGTCGGCCCATCCAGTTCGTAGCTAAGTATGGAAATCGCGCCTCTCTCTCTACAAGGTAATGATTTGATTCTCTTTATCCTAAAAGGATATTATTATATTTACGGATATGCATAGATCCTTTCCATATAGATTATGGTAATAATCCTTTCCATATGATTATGGTAATTTCCATACGGGATTATGGTAATTTCCATAAAGGATTATGGTAATTTCCATATGGGATTATGGTAATTTCCATATAGGATTATGGTAATGCATTATAAATACGAGGTAAGAGATTAAATCTAGTCAATGATTAATAATAATCATCATCATAATTTTCGAGACCCCATTGTTCTTGGGAGAGAATTTTGAAAAGTGTAGAGAGGATAGAGGGTGATTTTCAGTAGCATTCTCCATAGATCGCCCTCACCGACGCTGGAGATTGGGCAACCGGATACAATCCAAGATCAAAGCACGAGTCTCGATCCATTCCGCCGACAGATTCAAAGGTAAACACGAAAACCCCTACGTGTTGTAATTAATTATATAGGTGCATGCGAGGTAAATAATCAATGTATGGTGAATTAAATATCCAAGATAGAATCTCGGGGCGAGGGCTAAACCTAGTTTTTCCCAGCAATTTGTTGGTCCACCAACGTTAAAAAAGGGTAACGATCGGATCCGACTTAGTTAAGGACTAACTCGGATTGTGTACACGTGTGACTGTGTGTTAAGGTTAGCTACCTCGACCGGTTACGACGACTATGTGTAGGTGGCCACCTCTATAGTGCGCGAATGAATGAATGATCAGATATGGAAACAACGTGAATGAAATAGTTCGCCGAACGCTTTTAGAAAACGATAAACAGTTGATAGTATGAGTCTTTTAACTAAAATCCTCATGCGCTATTGTGGGCGCTAATAACTTTTGACAAAGAAAATGTTTCCGCAACGAGTCCACCGAGTACTTTTGTACTTATCCCCGCATTTCGCTTTTGATGCGCAGTCGAGCAAGGATCGACGACGGGTGCGAAAGGTGCGCAGTAGCAGCTATTTTGATGCTTTATTAGAAGGTTTCTAGAACTCGGGCATGCATCGTCATACGCATGTCCACACGCTTAATTGCCGCCTAACTCGATATTATTTTGATGCTTGATTTATCGCTTTCATACCAGATTGAACTCGAGGTCGCACTCGCCTCGAATTGTGCCCCATCATTATTGTGAACATCGAACCTTTCGACGAGTCCTTCGCGACTCGAGTTGGTATCAATGCTTTATCCCTTTTAGTCTATGCATTATCGAGTAGTTAAATGGTTAATTGCATTGATTAGTTGTGTTTATATCCGCCGCCTTACTATACCAAAGGATTTATCCATATGATCCGCATTTTGGGAAGTCGGTCGTCACAACATCGATGTCACGAACAGTAGCCATCAAGTAAAGTCAAGACCGACGCCAAGAGATCAAGACTAAGATCAAAGATTGAAGACTGCATCGCCGGAAGAAAATACGTTAGATATGAATGTGTCATATCGAGTCGATCATCCATCCGTGAAGTCAAAGTCGGCTACCGTAGTCAACGCTAACAACTGGAAGTCAAAGCTGTTGATCCATAGTCAAAGTCGACAAGTAGTCAAAGTCGGCAAACAAAATCAAATCTGGCTGATGAAAAGTCAAAACTGACTATATCTAAGTCAAGCTGAAAGCATCAAGCTAACTCATGTTCTCGAACTGATAAAAGATGGAAGTACATCTTGCTGATAAAAGACAAAACAGTCTCGACTGGTCCAATCTGAAGTCAACGTACTGACAAAACACGGAGTCAACTCAATTAGAGAAACATGGAGACATTTAAACCTTGAATGTTTGACTCTTCATGTATTATAGTCTATCTGTAGAGGATCTTGATATGCTAGAAGACATTCTCAGAGTTCCAGAGCTACCACATACGATGATGCTGACCCTGATAACAACGCACTAGGAATTCAACGGGAAGAATTCAATGATAATTAGAAGGTCGTGGTTGGTGCTTCATCCAACGACACTATTCACCATCTTCTCTATAAATATGTACAGAATCTAATATTTGAAGGTTATCGAAATGCTGCACATTCTTATTATCTAAAGCATTCAAGCTCAAAACTCAAGTCTATAAAACAGTTATTTACAAGAAGAACGTTCATAGTGTTATCAGTAAACCTTCAGAGCTCACATATACTTATAAGCTCAATGTTTCACTATACAATTCCTTAAGCCTATGATACTACATCTTGTATATCTTAAGCCTAGACATACTGAGTTTGCGTCTTTGACAACTCAGATTTTAGTTGGCAAACCACTCTACAAAAACCCCTAAGTTTAAATAAAAGTTTGGGCAAGTAGGCAACGAAGTATTAGTTGATGGAAGTTTTGTTATCTTGCACCCGTAAGAAAGAGGTTTAGGTCGACTGTACGCGTAAGCAGTCAGAGGTTTCATAGCACCTGCAAGCATAGAAGGATCACAAAGTTAGGTAGGATACAGTAAGGTTAACTATGTATCTAGGTTTACTCTTCTACCCGTAAATAAGATCAAATCCAAAGTTAGTGGATTGACTGAGCAATCAATCCATAGACGTAGGAGCTGATCTCTTCGAACCACGTAAAACTCAAAAATGTTCTTTACTTACAGTTTTTACATTCAATAATGTATTTTTAACTGCATATTATTGAACTGTCATCACCAACACATAGCAGCAAAACATCGATTTAAAACACTCTATCAATATCAATTTGATACTGATAGATAAACTGGAAACTGACTAAGTAAATACTCGTGTTTTAAGCAAGTTTATGTTTTCAGTACGGAAAATAGAGTAACCACCACATTCCGCAAGTACATCGCTTATCGTTCAATCGACCATTGTCTCAAGAACAAGAGGTTTGATAACTGATATTACTCAAGACAAGCACTTTATACCGAAGTCGACCAAAGAAGATCGACATCGCATCGAACTACCGCCATCCGACCAACTACAACAAAGAATTAGTCAAGTCTAGTGAACCGAAAAAGTTTTAAATTTATCTAGTTGGTGTATTCCCCCATCTCCATACACCAAGATGCACTCGAGGGACCATCATCCTCAAAGGAGATTGTCAACCGACTCACCGCTTTTGTCAAGCGCCGATGAAAACTAAAAAGTTTTCAGTTAGATGTATTCACCCATACACCTAAGACTATGTTCTCAGAATCCAACAAACTATTTCTTTCTTTAAATTAAGGAACTCTCAAATTTTAATTAATATTTATAATGAAAGTATATTTTTCATTCTAATTTTAATTTTTCTAAATGATAATTGATATAATCCTCGATTATATAAAAATTAAACTTAAGAATATTATGCATTGCCACGAACAAGTATATATAAATATATACATTACGGGTATTAAAGGTAACAAATGAGTTAAATATATACATTATGGGTATTAAGGGTAACAAATGAGTCAAATACAAATATAAACAAATAACACTATAACAAAAGTTGGATATATGAGCATTTATTTAGATGCACTTGTTACTAGTTGCCTCCAAAATATATTTTGGTGCAATTAGTCAAATATGCAAATTTAGGGGCACACAAAAAAATTCTCTAAAAATCACTAAGACCCAAAACCCTTATTTTGGGTAAAATAACTATGTGCCTCATTTTTCCTCTCATTCACTCATCTTCTTTCTCTCACGAAACATCCAATCAAACATTCACATATCACATCGCCGCCAATCCCAAAGAACATCATCGCTGCTCAGACCGCCATCCGCCTATAGCAGTCACCACTCTTTCTCTTGTCTCCAGAGCAAACGCAAAATAGTCGTCGAGAATAGAAGAATTGAAGACCTTTGTTCATTGGTGCGTACTAATTTTCTGAAGGATTATGTTTGTCTCAGATTCACCTATGATTTTATAGAGGTTATTGTATTTACATGTAGGTGAATCAGGTCAAATCATCCCGATGTTGTGTCATTTAGCCAATTGAGATTTCACAACCATTTTCTTTTTCTCACTTCTACATATATACTAAAAAAGGTCATCCACTTTATTTTTGTTCATTCATGAGTTGAGATGTAATTTGAGGTTTCTAGAAGTATTTTCAATTGTGTAATTTTGTGTGCATCTTCATAATTTTCGCTTAGATTGTTTAAAAAAAATTGGTGATGTCTTTGTTTAATATTCTTCCTCTAATTTAAGATGTTATGATTTTCTTTTTTTCTACGTTTTTTCTCTCGATTTTTTTACCTTTACTTTCAATTATTGGCCATCGCTCGAATGTTGCGCTAAATGGGATTTTGGCAATCTTTTGTGCATATATATATAGGGTTGGGTTCCTTAGTACCCGGTCTCCGATAGTATATAGTACCCAATCTACACCACAAATTTTCAATATGTGGTCGCATCACAAGTTAACACGTGATGTACCAATTTTTTTCTCGTAAGGTACAAATGGAAGAAAGCAAATCAGCCTTCTTCTTCTTCTTCCATTTTTACAATGGTGACGACGCAGACAACACCAATAAAACATACGAGCAACAAAAAACAATGATTTTGAAAGAAAAAGAAGATGAAAAGATTTTGAGAACAAAATTGATGGATTTTGAGAAAAAATAGAAGAAGAATTTGATAGAGAATTGAAGAATCGAGAGAGATGGTGGCTATGTCAATGGTTCACGCGAAATTCATCGATTAATTAGGAAAGAGACAATGAATTGACGGAGAATGATGGATGAGATTTGATGTCGAAAACATAAAACTATATTTAACAAAATATAAACCGCATGTCGACACGAAACACAAATATGCATTTAACAAAACACGCTTATGTATTTAATAAAACATGTTCGGCATCTTACAAAACGTAAAACGCATTGTTGGCCAACAAAGCACGAGCGCCACGGATGATGTGCGTAGCACGAGCTGCTTTGGGCATGCACATGCCATGGCGCGGTGCGCTGCTTCAACCTACATGCATTATCAGGTTCAATCGCATGTATTTTTTTGTTCCTTTAAATGCATTGTTCAGCCTAACTAAATGCATGGTTTGTTTTTCGCAATCACATAACAAATCAAATTACTAATCTACCTTATCAGAGCGAAATCAAGGACATTGCTTAAAAATCCAAAAAAAAAATCACCATATGATATATGAGATGAATAGATGAGATTGAATACTACATACTACCTCGTGCTCGAGTATTATTTGATCCATCATATATATATATATATAGAGTGATCAACGAGAACCACATCTTTTGCGAACTCGCGAACCATGCATAATACGTTAAAGATGATGCATTAAACAAGATAAAGTTAGTATAACTAAAACTTTCTAAAATTATTTTGTTGTGCAACAATTTTAGAATGTTTTCGCTATGCATAACTTTATAGGTTTTATTCATCAACTTTATACGTCTGTGGATAGTTCTCAAGTTCTAAAAAAAGATGAGTTCTCACTGGATCCAACCCTTATATATATATATGTATGTATATATAAGAGTACTTCTCAGTCATCGATCAAATAGGTATTTGAGTGTTTCCTATCGTTTCTCATTTTCTTTTTCGACTGCTTTTGTGAATTTGGCAATCAAAATCTAACCTCCAAAATTTTAGGATTTTCTTTAGAATTTGAAAAATTATTTTTAAAGGCAAGGGCAGAGGTTTAGGAGTTTTGGTTTGTTTAGATTAGAGATGGCAATGGATCCAGGACCCGGTCCAGATCCGTGGATCCAGATCCATTTTACAGGATCTGATCCTCAAAAATTTAGATCTGATGTATCTGGATCGGATTTGGATCCTACTCCCATATTTCGGATCTGATCTGGGATTTATTTTTTGAGACCTGGATCCGGTCCAGATCCGACCCGCAGATCCATTAATTTTTTTTATGATATATATATATATATATATATATATATATATGGTTGGGTTATAATACAAACCCTCTTAAAATAAGAAATAAGAATTCATCTTGATCATCCATTTGTCATTAATCAATGGTTAAAGATTAAGTTATCACATTCCATATAATTAAGGGACGGTTATTTTCGTACTATTCTGTAATTACCATTATACCCTAATTTGATTTAATCACAACCACACATCTTCAAAAATCAATGGTTCAAATTTGTTCTCATTTCTTATATTTGAATGTGTTTTATTTGAACTCAATCCTATATATATATATATATATATATATATATATATATATATATATATATATATATATTATTTTATTATAATTAAATACCCAACCCCAACTTAAAACTGCTTAATTTCTTTTTTCAAATTCTCCCAAAACAAATCTGCCTCCCAATTTCATTTCAAATTCTTCCAATTATGTATCACGACATTCACTTGTGTCGCGCCACTTACACCAACGAGATCGAGTTGTTTGTTGTTTCCTACCTTATAGTAAATTTGTGACTAACGCCTTCCAATATAGTGATAATTATAAAATTCAAATAATCGTTATAAGATTATTGTGTATTTAGATTATTATGATGTTACCGTGAATTATAGTTGATTTAGAATTTATTTTAACAAATAAAACATATGGATCCGGTTCAGACCTCGACCTCGGGATCTTATGGATCCAATCTAATTTTTCGATCCAATGGATCCGGATCGAATTTGAACTCAAGCAAAAATCGATCCGAATCGATCTAACCGATCCGTCCGATCCACCCATTACCATTCCTAGTTTAGAACTGAACGAGGAAGAATGTGTCATAGAAAGAAGCCGGCAAGTGAGGTTGTTGACTTTGAAGTTAGAGATATGGATTAAACAAAGTGACTATATTGTAGTCATATGATGTCGCTTTAAACACAATTGCATTGTTGCTTTTAGTGCTTCTTCCTTCGCCTCTCCGAAAATTGTACTATCCTTCCTCTTCATCAATATTCATTAAACCAAAGGCAGAGCACATTGTTCATCATCGCGAGCCGCCACTGTTATATCAGCATCTATTACTTTGTGTGTTTGGACGAACTTCTCATAATGGTATATATTGATGCACTTTTTGTCACACCCCAAAACTCAAATAAATAGAAAATGGGGAAATGACGGGAAGCCTTACTTATTCAGGAGAAAATAGGAAAAATAAATCCCAAAATTTGACAAAACCCTATTTTCGAGAAAGGGAAATAATAGGTAATGCCATTTCAAATAATAACATAAAGCTAGTCCCCAAGATCAAAAGTTTAGTTTCGTACTCTGATAACAACCATCAAAGGACATCAAGATAAACAAAAAAAGAAGAATTATGAGTTCAAGCTCGACATAGAATGACATTAGGTAATATAACATAGTTTTATGTTTTGAAAGATTTAGAATACTAGATAACGACTAGTCATTCAGCGGAAATCGAGATTGTGGAGTAGAACCTTCACCTCACTCGCCTCACAAGACTAAAACAAGAGACCGAAAACATTTGAAAATATTTTGGCTGAGTACTAATGTACTGGGCATATAACTTTAAAACATTTCGCAAGATCAAAACAGCTTTATCCATTATCTCGACATAACTTAGAAGGTTTCAAAACTAAAAGCCACTTCCAAGTTATGTAAAACAATTCAATTTTTCTCAGGTGCCAGTGTCACGCCTCTCATAGCTACTTTATCATTATACATTCCTTTTGATCCGGGAGCACTTAATCGGATCTCGATCCCGGAACATAGCCACCGCTGATCCTCGGTGAAACCATTCATTCAAAGAAATCATTCACTTGGTGAAGCCATCCATTCAAAGGAAACCATTCATTAGACGAAGCTATTCATTCGGCCGCTTTCAAGTGGAGATCAAACCACCGCGATTCGAGCCTGCAAGCACAACCCTTAGTAAGTGTGTTAGACCGACTAAGAGCCACAATTGTTATACAAGAGCATTAAACAGAGCAGAGCGTGAATAAAACATTTATACCGGATAAACATTCACATTTTAGAAATATCGTAGCATGTAACTCAAAATACTTTTGTAAATTAAGCTCCACCTTGATAAAGCCAAAGCTCAAGAATTAAACTTGCTAACTCGCCTCGTGAAAAGCAACGCTAATCTCCTTGGTCAACAAAACCTACAAGATAAGCTAATCTTAATAGGTCTCATAAGTCTAACCTTAAGTCTAAGGTAACGTAAGGCTACTATTTCTTTATCACTAGCCCGGTTTTCAAGATTTCGACACTCGAAAACCAATTTCTACTAAGGGCACCAACAATACTCTTGCTCGCCTTTTATTTAAAACTTAATTTGATTTTGAGAATCAAATTATCAAGATACATTTATTGCAAAAGTATATAAACTTTAGTTTATTTCAAATAAACTACTCTCATACCGTAAATATATAAACAAGTAATATATCAACGTAATAATACTTATTATGCAAATCATAATTATGAAATTTTATTCATCGAGAGTCTATTAATTTCTAAAATAATTAACCCAAATGAAATTAACGTTTTCATTGGTCAACAAACAATATAATCACTTTAATATAATTTCAAAGTTAATTAAACCAAAGTTCAAGGTTCAAGTTAACAACTTAACATAATTACAACTTAACTAAACCCAACATAAGAAATTAAACAAGCCTATGAATTTAATTAATTCAAACCCATAGGATAATTAATTCAAGCCCAACATTAAAATAAATTAGGCCCATAGAATAAAACAAACTTAAGCCCAAGTCGAAACCCATCAAAATCTCTCTCCTAAACTCTTATTCTCTCTCGTCCCCTTCCAGAAGCCCCAAGTCGAAACCTCCCCACCCTTCTCTCTCTAGGTAGTTGTTGTTGCCGCCGTCGCTGACGGTAGCGGTTGGCCCCCATGTCCCCTCCATCCTTTCACGCCTCTCTACCTCATCTCCTCAACCCTATTCTCACACCTCTCCTGTAATTCTCTCTCTCTCCCAAAGGAAAGTCAAAATCATCCCCTCTTCTTCTCGCTACTGCCGCTGCAGCGGCCGGATTCCGCAATCGCCACCGCCACCGCCACGCCACCCTTGTTCCTCGATTTCATTTCTCTAACTTCGTAACCCTTCTCTCCTTCTCCTTTCTTCTTCACGCCGCCACCACCGCCTCGGCGGGCGGCCGATCGTCCTCCCCCATCTTCTTCTTACGCCTCTTTACATCTTTTTCGAACAAACCTACAAGACCCATTTCTCTCTCTAAACTCTCTAGAACACAAGCCCTCTCCCCACTTCTACCGCCGCCTTCCTCACATCTCGCGAGCCACGCCGGAATTTCACCACCTCAATCTCCCATCTTCCCTCACTGTCTCATTCTCTCTTTTCCCTATCGGCAGGCATCTGACGGCAAAAACCACCGTTCCCGCGCCCTTCACCTCCCCCTCTGACTCACCGCGAGACGCACATACAACGATGCTCGCCTTCCTCTTTTTCGGCCGAATCGCCGACAGAAGCCACTGCCTCGCGAGACACCACCCCTCGCACCACATGTTCGTCTCAACCCCAATGTCACACCCCAAGCTAACAAGAACAAAGTCTCTTCTCTTCCCCCATCCCACACAATACACAACAAGTAAGAAGAAAAGAACCAAAGCTAGCTTGTAATTGGATATGTATATCTATGTGAAAATGACATTGTTTATCTTCCAATTCTTCCTCTTTATTTTGTTCTTCATTCTTTTAATAAGAAACACATATATATATATATATAGAGAGAGAGTTTGTTCAATGAGAACCATTTTTATCCTAAAACTAAGAACCAAATGAATTGTTATGAAGTTGATGAATCCATTGAGAAAGTTATCGAATTTAAAATTCGTAAATTTTCACTGTTCGAATCCCATGAGGGGCTAAAATTCTATTTTTTGATTCGAGAATTTCACAATGATTCATCAAATTTCACCGTGAATTCATCATTTTTCGTTCTCACGCTCATAATAAAAATGGTTCTCATGTTAACCTCCCTATATATATATATATATATATATATATATATATATATATATATATATATATATATATATATATATATATATATGTGTGTGTGTGTGTAATGTTCCAAATTTATGTTGGTTTTGTTGAATAAGATCGCTCTGGGAAATCGAGATCAAGCAAATTTATTTTTGTGTACAAACTGATATGGAAGATAAGACGTGTGTTAAAGGTGAAACCTTTGTCCGCTACTATATTTGTTTATCGCCGCAAATAGATATAGATGATGATGTCAATTATCTCGAGAAGGAGCAAACCTTGAAAAGGTTGCTATGTTAAGTGTTTCGATAAAACAAAAATCATATCAGGACGGGAAGCTCTAAGAGGAATTAAATGAAGAGGAATGGGAGAAAAATCTCACCGCTGGAGGAAAATGGTGCAAGCGTAAAGATATTGGGAAGAAGAGTGAAGCTTTTAGACCATCTCCAACCCTATCAGAAACTTTTACAAGAGCAAATCCTCTCCAATCCTATCAGAACTCAAACTAAAATAAGTATTTGTACCTTTCTCTTCCTCGACTTATATTTATGCCCAGACTGCTCACCATACTCAAACTACTTTTCATCTTTTGAAAATTGCATATGGATCCTCCTATTATGATGTGTTTGGTTTTGTTACGCAGGCGAGGAGGAAGAAGACAAGAATGAGAAGAAGATGAAGAAAGAACACAATACCGCAAATAAAAATTTTAGGCTTTATTTTTATATTATTTACATTTAAAATGGGCTATAACTTAAAATGGGTTGTACTTATTATTTAAGCTCATTTATTATTAAAATCCCTATCACTATAATCCACACATTAATAACCACAAAAATCTCGATCGAGTACAATAGATGTCAGTGCCCAATATATAATTATTGTAGTAAATATTTATTAGTATTTTGATAAGATAAATTTTTAAAAAAGTATATATAGCATCACATTAATCGCACCGATCGATTCATATGCAATTATATTGTCTACTAGTAATTATTACCAATCGATTATGATCTTTGGATATGGCATGCTTATTTCGGTTTGCCAGGCACCAACAACGATATCAACGTGTTTGAGTCATCACATCTTTTCAATAATCTCACTCAAAGTATTGATCCTCCGGCTCATTATGTCATTCAAGGAAAAGAATATAACATGGGCTATTATTTAGCTGATGGTATATATCCTAAATGGTCTACAATTGTGCAAACAATTCATGAGCTTCAGACCAAAGGCAAGGTATTTTGCAATGAAACAAGAAGATGCAGAAAGACGTTGAACGAGCATTCGAGTTCTCCAATCACGCTTTGCCATTGTAGCAGACCGCACGTTATCGAGAAAAGACGTGTTACACGACATCATGACTACATGTATAATTCTTCATAATATGATAGTTGATGATTAACGCGATCTTCATGCTCCAATTGAAGTTACACTAGAGCGCCACAACCGGAGGTTGAAATGGCGATGGAGGAAAGTTCTCGGTTTCGTGAGTTCTTATCTCGATATGAAAAATCGTGAATAGAGATGCTCACATAGAACTTCGTAATGCATTAATTGATCATTTGTGGCGAATACACTAATTCCGAGTCTTCAATATCAATCTATTTTCGCTTGATTTAAGTTTATGTCTAGTGATGAATAGTAGTAATATGTTTTAATGTCTTTTTTTCTTCAAGTTATGTAATTTTATCTTATTTAATAAATAGTCGATTTAATAATTTTTATGAATTTATTATTAATATTTAATTTATAATGTAATATTTATTAATTTTAAATTTTAGAATAGTCTATTGTGTAATATTGAAATTTATAAGGGTGTGATTGCAAAAATATAAAAATAGTGGTTGGAAGAATATTCTTTAAGTTTGAGTTCGAGTTTATGGGTTGGAGAAGAATTATCGCTTGATGTGCAAGCCATCGTAAAATAGGTATAGATTTAGTGAGGGTTGAGATGGCCTTAAAGATTAAAAAGGCAAACGTGGAATCCCCTTCCATAAAAATCTTAACCTCAATTATACCAATTAATCCTCATTACTTTTAATCTCAAAAATATCTTCAGTTAATTTAAAAAAATTGAAATCATTGGGCTCATGCAATATCTTTTGGTCCAGGATTTGTATCAAGGCTCAATTATAAATTTCTAAGAGTTTAGAATTAATTTGGCTCAACATAACATAAGGTCCAAATTAATACATCGAAGATTATGACTTTATTCACTTATGAAATTAATAGCCAAGTGTAGAAATAATTTCACATAATCACATAATGATATTTTGTTTCATAAGCTAACAATTCGAATTAAATAAATCGAATTTTATAAATTTTTATTAAAATTTTGTTAGAATTAAAACACGTTTCTCAAAAATTTTCTCCAAGGCGAGAATCGACTTAATAAATTTCTAAATTCAAAATTTTGATAGAATTCTATCGAGAAAAACGGGGTATTACACTTTTGATGTCTCAAAAATTGTTTTTTGTTGTAGTGTAACTATATGACATTATATATAATCATATATTATAATAGTTTGCATAAACAAATACTACAATAATAATTAATGAGTATACGATAGTTCTTTTACTTTTTTCAAGTGGGGAAGGATTTCCTAGAAATAAATAATATTTTTGAACTGCTAAATTTGAGCTTATTTTTATTTTTGTTTTTTTTGCTTAAATAAAATTTATTATTCACAAATCAACGTGCTGGCAACGCCCTATAAAACAAACTTAGGGGATGTTTGGTTAAGCTTATTTAGAGAGCTTATAAGCTCCAACAACTTATAAGATATTTGAACTTATTTTCACAACTTATAAACTATTTAGGAATGTTAGAGTTTGTTAACTCTGACTAAGTCTCCTCAATATAAGGAGTTAGTTATTTTTAGTGTTTTGCCTTTTCTTCTCTTTCGTGTGCATGTTACTTAAATATTTCACGGACGCGATGGTAACACAATCAAGAACACGTAAACAGATCACTAGAGATCATGTGGACTAAGTCCTGCTCAGCCCTATTTTCCGTGAGTAAGTTATGCCGACTTAGTCACTACCTAGTGGGCTAGATCGTGGTTCATTACATGCAGTAAGGCCTCTCAACTCCTATGAAAGGAGAGCCAAAGCGAGAGCAAAAGTGCGCATTCTCAAGAAGTATCTCAAGATCTGTTTATGTTGTTGAGTCTGTTTTAGTAACATTTTCGATATCACACGAGTGTTTTAACTTCTAATGGTGTTAGAAGGTTCTTTTTAGTACACGAGTGGTGTGAGGAAATCTTTAGTATTTTTCATATATCTTGATAGATAGCTTCTTAGCTTTTTCATAGATCTTGATAGATAGTTTTAGTACTCAACTTTCCGACTTTATCTTCGTGGTAAAGTAGTGAGTTTTGTAACGCTCACCGTAAAGTTTATAGTGAATACCTTTGCATATCGGCATCTACATGCATTATAATTTAACTGTAGAAAAGTTACTCGGTGTTCTTCAAGTTTTAATTCCAATCGCTTTACTCTATGTGTGGATAACAATCTACATAATGCTTTGTGTTTAGGCGAAGCAACACTTTCAATCGAATCGAGCTACACTCGATACATCGAGCGAGATCCCGCCGTATCTTCGCTATTATTTTGCCATGGATTCAAGCAATACCGGTTATTATCTACCACCAATCTTGGATGGATCGAATTACTCCCACCGAAGACCAGACCGCCATACATCAAGTCCATTGATGTCAAAGCATGGCAACCGTGGAGAACGGATGGTCATCCCAAAGACCACCGATGTTCGTGGCGATGTTAACCCAACACCGCCCGCACAAGAGACAAGAGATCGTGTTGATGACGCAAACTTCAACGAGAAGGCCCTCAATGCCATTTACGCATCCGTGACATGACAATGTTCAAATTGATCAAGAACAAATGCTCATGAAAGATGCACGGGATGTTCTTCAACGTATCATGAGGGTGATACAAGTATAAAGGATTCTCGACTCAGATTCTCACTTCCAAATTCGAGAATATGAAGACGGGGAAGAAGATAACATCAACGATCACACCAAGAGGATATCGATATTGCCAATGAGTGTCAAGATCTTGGTGATGTGATAAGTAACAAGTGTAGGAAAACTAGGTTTAGCCCTCGCCTTTGAGGATCTATCTCGATATTTAATTCACCATACATCGATTATATTCATAGCACGCCTAATTAATTAATAGCAACACGTAGGGTTTTCTCGTGTTTACCTTCGATCCGCTTGGTCGAACGGAATGAACGGATCGAGACTCGTGCTTTGACCTTCCGGATCAGATCCCTGCTACCCAATCTCCAACGCCGAGCGAGGACGATCTATGGAGAATGCTTCGAAAATCACCCAATACTCTCTCTCAATTCTCTAAAATTTTCTCACAATAAAGCTATGTGATTCTCTAAAATATGCTAGCAAATAATGGGCATTAACCTAGACTTTATCTCTTACCTTATATTTATAATGCACTACCTTAATCCCATAAGGAAATTACCATAATCCTATATGGAAAGGATCTATGATATCCCATAAATATAATAATATCCTCAGGGATAAAGAGAATAAAATCTTGCCATAGAGAGCTTAAGGGCGCCGATTTTCCTCGCTTACGGCCCTGACGGGCCACCTGTGGATCAAATGCAAGGAATAAAGATGGGCCTCAAATAAATTAATTATCTTATGTTCAAATTTAACATAAATTAATTTATAAACATTTATTCATGCCACTAGAGAACAAATGCCGACTTACCCTTTATTACCAAGATGAGTCGGCTTGCACTTAGACATAACGAATCCCCGTATTTAAGATATCGAACGCCCATTAATTATTTATAGCATTCTCGATCGCTAAAATAATTAATATCTTTAATTCCTAAGTAGTACCACTCAACCTTATTATTGTACTTGAGCTAACTCAACCTCGCAGGTTTAGTACAATAAACCTTTGAGCCCTTAAGGGACGCCATCATCCTAAACGGATACGTGACTGACATGATAACTAGCATGACATACAAGCACCGCCACCACCCAAGACGCGGAGAATATCAAGTTAGAACATATAACCATCACCCATAACAAGTCAAAGTGATGGTCAGAACTCATACTCACCCAATACCTTATCGAGATTTAGATCATCGTAAGTCACCGAGATCTAGGTTCTTCACTACGGTACGATAGAAGAACTCATCTCATCGGATCCTTCAATACGCAGAGACGCACGCATAGACAAGCAACCAAGTCAAGTCACTTATCTATACAGAGCCTATATCGACAACTCGCCCTCAAGTTGTCTCACCGTGAAACTTTTATATCTCATTGCTCGACCAATCATACGCACTTCGTGATCTTCTACACACCGTATGATCTAACTTATATATGAGATAAGGGACATAGATATATGCAATCAAGTATACAATCTGATAGGAGATTGTAATAGTGGTAATAAGAAACATCAGTATACAAGCTCAACCAAAATTGCTTTCAAGATACAAATCCAACAATCTCCCACTTATACTAAAGCAAACTTTAGTATACAATGTGTCTCTACTAGCTATTACAAACAAAACCATCACTTTGCTTCTCCCACTTATACAAAAGTTTCATTTCTAAGGGGTGCCATCAAGCGCAATCCAAGTCCTCTAACGTGTTCATTGTAGACTTTTTGCGCGTGCTTTTCGTGAATGGATCCGCTAGGTTATCCGTCGATCAATCTTCTCAATCAACTCGTCACCTCGCCTAACGATTGTGATGACATGGTACTTTCTCTATGTGTTTGGTCGCTTGTGGGTCCGTGGTTCCTTCGAGTTTGCCATCGCACCGAAAGTTATCACAAGAAACTATGATACTCTTGGGCAAACCAGTACCACATCTAGATCCATGAGGTAGTTCTCAACCATACATCCTCTTTAGAAGCCTCCAAGCCGCTACATATTCGCTTCCATGGTAGAGTCCGCAATGCATCGCCGCTTTGACTCCGCCAGATACGGCTCCACCTCCCAAGGTAAACACATAGCCCGAGGTGACTTTTTCTCATCACGGTCACTTGGAAACCGAGTCCAGATAACCCAAAGGCATTAGACTATCCGCATGGTAAACCAGCCTATAATCTCGAGTCATTTTCGTGTACTTGAGTATATGCTTTACCGCAATCCAATGAGCTTGTCCAGGTTAGATCGATATCAGCTACTATGCTACCGTGACAGCGTATATCGGCCTCGCATAAGATTACGCATATGAGACTTCCTATGACGTAAGCTGCAGTGAACTTGTCTCATTTCCTCTATCTCCTTTGCAACATAGGTGATCAAGGTTTTAGATAAAGGAACGCCATGTCCGAAAGGTAGCAACTTTTCGGGCGGTTTGCATACTAAAACGAGTAATCACAAGATCAATGTAAGACGCCCGAGATAAACTCAATATTTTCTTCGCGATCTCGAAACCTTGATCCCAAGAATGTACGCCGATCTCCTAAGTCTTTCATTTGAAACCGATCGGATAACCAACTCTTTACGCCCGATAACAACTTCACGTTGTTGCCAACTAGAAGAATGTCATCTACATAAAGTGCAAGAAATACCACATCATCATAATATCTAACCGATACACACAACTCGCTAGGCAACCGGGTAAATCCATAGACTTTACCACCTCGCCAAAGCGTAAGTTCCATGATCGAGGTTCGCTTAAGTCCATAAATGGACTTCTAAGCTTCCATACTAGATGCTTTCACCCTTACCACATAACCTTCAAGGTTGTCGATATAGATGTCTCTACCTTCCTCAAGGTAACCGCTTAGAAAAGCGGTTTTAACATACATTTGCCAAACCTCTAGTTCAAGGGTCACATGGCCGTAAGAATTTCGATGGACTTGAGCATTGCTACAGCGCAAAAGGTCTCATCGAAATCGATGCCCTCAACTGAAAGTGTACCTTTCGCCACAAGCCTCGGCTTTAAAAGCCGAAACCTCCATCGGAATCTCTTCCTTTGTATATCCACTTACTACCCATGGCTTCCTTGCCATCCGGTAGAGGTGTCTTTTCATATACATCCATAGCCGCATGGACTCCATTTCTAAGTCCATAGCGGTGTGCCATGATCTTGCATCAATGTCTTGATCGCCTCAGATGTCCATGGGTCGATTATCGCCCTGCTCGCTTCCGACTAAACCAAGATTCTCCCACGAACATAAATCGATCGGTCGACGAACAACCCTCCCACTACGACGAGGTTCTACAAGCACAATGGCAACGGTGGTGCAGAACTTGTGGTTCTCTATCTTGCAAAACATGCCGGGTAGTACCACTGTACGGTCGGTATCTCCAAAGGAACTCAACCCACTTCAATTTCTTGAAGTATCCGTGTCGATCCCCCACTGAGACTCGACATCTCGCACTTTCGCCTAATCGGTGGTGGAATACGATCATCTTCAATTCTCAAGAATGATTTCAACTTTGGATTTATGATTTTCATGTAGTCCTCTTCTAGAATAAAGCATTAGTGCTAATAATGACCTTCCGATCCTTAGACTATAGAATAAATCATCTTCGCCCTCTAGATAGCCAATAAACAGCCTTTAAGGCCGGATCTAGTCTCCAACTTGTCGCCTTCTTGTTCAAAGACGCAGTCGGATCGCCCCATATCCTTATGTGGTTTAAACCGGCTCATACCAAACCACAACTCGAAAGGGGTCTTTCGATCGACTTGATGGTACTAGATTCAGCAAGTATGCCGCTTCTAAGGCATACCCCGCAACGAAATAGGCAATGTAGCATAACTTATCATAGATCTAACCATTTCCAAAAGAGTCATATTTTTCGCCGCCCGACACACCATTTTGCCGTGGTGTGCCTTGAAGTGCGCTGGGATGTAATCCCACATTTCACTAGATAGTCCATAAACTCACATCGAGGTATTCGCCACCCGATCGACCGCAGTGACTTGATACTTTACCTAGCTTCGCCTCCACTTCCGCTTTAAACTCTTTAATTTCTCAAAGCATTCAGACTTGCGGTTGTTGGTATACGATCCGCACTCGAGTAATCGCCAATGAAAGTGACAAAATACTGCACTTCACGAGCTTGTGTGGACATCGGTCCACACAGTCGAATGGACTAACTCCAACATTTTTCGCTCTATAACCCTTCGCTCAAGGGTCCGGTCGACATCTTACCTTCTATACAGATTCAGAGATCGAACGAGTAACCGTGAGATTACCCAACGCCCATTCTTCGCCATTCTTGGATCCTATTTAGATTGATGTGACATAATCTAAGATGCCGAGAAAAGTGGTGTCATCTTACAAGAAAACTTTCTTTTTTAGGGTTTGTAGAAGATGCAACATAGTTATGTGTATTATGTTTTGCGTAAATAGTATAAAGAGAATTATATAACGTACAACACAGATAACTTCATCATTTCTTATGATAGAAACACCACTATCAAAAATAATGAATATCCATAAGTAAATAATTTCAAACGAAACAAGGTTCCACCGAAAACCGCACATATAAAACGCCTTTCAAAACTAAAACTGTTGTCCCAAAACATAAAGAACATCTCCAATCGCAACAAACTCGACTTTCGCTGCCTATGGAGATAGTTATCTCGCCATTAGCTAGCTCCCTTGTCCGCAGAACCTCGCAAGGTGTAACAAACATGATCAACAAACTCAGATCTACTACCCAAGAACGGGTAGAACAAGTAGCTAAACATGTTTCACATTAAAGCAAACCATGCACTCGAGCCTCGAGCATAGGGCACTTAGCCTTCCAACGCCCGCCCACCGACTAAACATTTGCCCTTCTCCTTTGGCTTCTTCAAACCTCCTGGCAGCCATGTTCTTGCTCCCATTACTCCCACTTCTTCCTCGCCTCTACCACCTTTGGTGCCCCTTTTCTTTTCCATTTGCAACGGAAAATTGGGCCCTTAGATGTGCTAGCAAGAGCATGTGCTCTTTTCCCATAACTCCTTCCGCAGCCACGAGATCATTAAGCAACCGACTAAGTGTATACTCGGTCTTGCCATGATCGCATTCACGTGAAAGTTCTCAAAAGACTTGGCAGTATTGAGGATGATATCACCTCGGCTCGCCACAATACCTCCTCCCAACCGATCAAGACTATCCATGAGATGAGTCATGGGAGACATGTTCATGGACCAACTTCCTTCTTCCATCTTACACGCCAAGATTTCTCTCATTGTGTGGAAGCGACAACCGATCCGACCGTCTAAACTTACCTCGAGACTCGACCAAATATCGTCAAGGCTTCACCATCGATCGATGTCGGTCTGCAAGCCTTGACATAGTAGTCATCATATAGCATTTAGCCATATTGTTCGACTTATTCCAAAGTCCGCTGACTCGCCGCTCATCACCGACGCGCCAAGAAGGGCATCGTTTAGGAGAGTGAGAACAAACATGTGTTCTTCAAATGATAAGAACATATTCCAAGTTTCGCTTCCACTGATAAAATTTGGACCGGATAGGGATTTTGTGCAGCATATTGATAATCGTAAGAGACATATCTAAAACGATAATGAAAACACATACATACGATCGCACATAATTGTGAATAATAATATTGTAACCTTGATAAAACAATATTAATCAAACCTCCAATCTCCCAAGGAATCCCACATGCAAGCCACGCTGCGTGGACGCTATACGAACCCCCGACTGCACTAAAATATACCTTTTAGTCGCTTAATTTCAATCCATGTCAACTTAACCTTACGACAAATGAAATTAACGATCGACCTTACCATCACTAAGAAAGGGACTTCATGAAAGTTGTACTTGAGGTGATGTCTAAGCAATGACCACAATTTTAACAAATAAAAATGAATTTTAGAATTGGTATACCACTAGATCATACCGCTCAATCCAAATTCTTTTGTTATCTCATTTTAAATCTATCTCTAGAGAACTTATGAAAATCGCACATGCAAGCTACGCGTGTGATCGCCATACATGAAACTCCCACTTCTCAATAGATTTAAAAGGTTTTATTTAGAAATCTCATCTAACAAACTTATGATAAACAAGGCAAGCAAGCCACGCTGTGATCGCCACTCACAGCAAGCGTATCACTTTGTTTAGAGATCAAAAGTGGAGGTCTTGACATTTTAATTTGGAAAATTAATATGTCGGGTTGCTTGCTTAGTCTTTTGTTCAAAAGGTTTGTCCATGCAGATCACGTAATCCCTAGCATGCTTGTCTATAGAACTCAACATGTAAAACATGCTCGCAGTAATTCTAAAATATGCTTGAAAACGCGATAAACCTAGCATGCTTACTTTGCGCACTTAAATACGTGAAACACTTAAAGGTTTGTCAACGTTATTTAAACATACATAGCATGCTATCGCATAATTTAAACATCCACGACATGCAATGAACGATAAAAATAAAATAAAACGCTCATCGTGGCCCACTGTGAACTCGCACTTTCTTGCCTAATCTATTACATAGAATGGCAAAGTACGCAATTAAACTCAAACGGCCTCGCGCACCCGGCACGGACCGATTCACCAAACCGGATTCGGGCCGAACAATGGAACGGGCCGAACCGGTCGAAAATAGGATCCGGGCTGAAAACGGGTCGTACGAACCCGGTCGGGTCGACTCGTAACAAACAGCCGGGTCGAACAGGCCGGGCTGCCGCTAGGCACACCCACGCGCGCCAGCCTTTTGCCGCCGCCTCATTCGCTGGGCGCCTCAGCCGCCGTGCCTCCTTCCGAGAAGACGCCGCCGCCGCCGCCGAGCCCCCGCCGAGTGCCGCCGAGGAGCTCGCGATCGCCGCCGGGCGCCCGCGCCGCGCATGCGCGCGCCGCCGCCGAGCTGCGCTGCCGAAGGCCGCCGGGCGCCCGCACGAAAATCGCAGGCGCCTGCCGCCGGCCGCCCGCAGCTCGCACACTTTGAGGTTCCCGCTGCCCGCGCCGAGGCCGCCGAGCACCGCCGAGGCTTCAACGTGATTCGCGCGCGCGCGCGCCCGCGCCTTCCGAGATGCGCTGAGGTTTCCGTGCGGTATTTGCCGAGCGCCGCCGAGGCTCCCGCACGCAAGTCGCGCGCTGCCGCCCGCAGCATGCCGCGCCACGCCCGCCTGCCCGCCCGCCGAAAACACGCGCACGCCGCGGCGACGCGATCGCGAGCACCGCACGCCGCCGCCGCCGCCGCCCGCCCGCTCGACCGCGCGCCTGTGTTTCCCGACGCCCTTCGTCATCTCGTTTTTCGTGCTTTCATCTTCGTTCTTCTTTTACAGATAAGATTTACAGAAAAATAAATCTAATCTAACCACGGATTTTCTCGTGGTGAAAAACAAAACCGAACAAAAACAAAACGAGCCACGATGAACGACAGATCCAACAATTAATTAAGCGCACGTAATAATCAAACGTGAATTAATCCAACAGAGCCAAGATACTGATCTCAGGCTCTGATACCAATTGTAGGGAAAACTAGGTTTAGCCTCGCCCGGGATCTATCTCGATATTTAATTCACCATATATGATTATATTCCTAGACGCGCCTAATTAATTAATAGCAACACGTAGGGTTTTCTCGTGTTTACCTCGATCCGCTTGGTCGAACGGAATGAACGGATCGAGACTCGTGCTTTGACCTTCTGGACTGTATCCCGGTTACCCAATCTCCAACGCCGAGTGAGGACGATCTATGGAGAATGCTTCGGAAAATCACCCAATACTCTCTCTCAATTCTCGAAAATTTTCTCACAATAAAGCTATGTGATTCTCGAAAATATGCTAGCAAATAATGAGCATTAACCTAGACTTTATCTCTTACCTTATATTTATAATGCACTACCTTAATCCCATAAGGAAATTACCATAATCCTATATGGAAAGGATCTATGCATATCCCATAAATATAATAATATCCTTGTAGGATAAAGAGAATAAAATCTTACAAGCAACCAAGTCAAGTCACTTATCTATACTATGAATCCCAGTATTTAAGATATCGACTCTATACCGACAACTCGTCCTCAAGTTGTCTCACCAGAAACTTTTATATCTCATTAAACGCTTGACCAATCATACGTACTTACGTGATCTTCTACACAATTGTATGATCTAACTTATATATGAGATAAGGGACATAGATATATGCAATCAAGTATACAATTCAGATAGAGATTGTAATAGTTGTAATAGAAACATTGTATACAAGCTCAACCAAAACTGCTTTCAGTATACAAATCCAACAACAAGTTGCTGGTGTCCAAGGCTCTTCCAACCTTACCCGCAAGATTTGAGATGAAGGTCACGGCTATTGAAACATCTCAAACGGTTGCAGCCATTGAGTTCATGGATCTCATGAATTCACTCAAGACTTACAAGATGAATCTGGAGGGAAAGGTGCAATCAATAAAGTTCGATTGTTGCCTTTCATCATCGGGCGCAACATCCAAAGGAACATCGCGAGATAATTGAGTTAGACGATGAAGAGGAGCTGCAAGAGATCAATGTTGGCGGCGATATTGCTCAAATCACCAGGAAATTCAACACTATGGTAAGAAAGATGAACAAGGCGAAAGTTCAAGCTAGACCTATAGATCAAAATCATCGAATGGTTGAATATCCATCTTCAAACCTCAAAGCTTCACTCCACCAAGACCAAGTGAGGAAGTCTTTTCTCGACACGCTTAGGTATGATTCCTCCAACATTGATGGTATCCAATGCCGTGAATGCAGCGGTATGGTCACTATGCGAATCAATGTGCGAATACGCCAAGAAAGAGAGGAAAATCGCATCGGGTATCATGGAGTGATGATGAAGCTGAGTTCTTCGAAGAGGTAAATAATGACAATGGTTACGGCCAAGATCGTTGTCACAAAGACTCCACGCCGCAGCTTCGAACATTATCGATCGATGAGGAGATGCAATCGGTTTGATCCAAGATCAAATGTATGGTCTCGACTATTATTCAAGTTTGCTTTGCTTAAATGCTCTTGTGAATGATACAAATTGTGAGGGCGATTATGATGAAGACACTATCGCCATAGTACAAGAGTTGAAAAAGCTATACGACGAGTTACTTGAGAAATGGAAAAGACAAAGTCGATATCTTGAGCTCACATCGAGAGAGAATACGAGGTGAAAGCATCTCCGCTAAGCTTCAAGTCTTGGTAACAAAAGGGAAGTCGAACTAAACAAGGTGACTTGTCAACTTGAAGTGGCACAAGGTACGCTCGTAAAGTGGAACATGTGTACGCCTAAATTAGATGATGCTTTGTTAACGGGTAAAACAGACATCGCGATTTAGGTTTTACGCATGTTCCACACTATTGTTCCCACCATTGTTGCCACAAAAGGGAAACCATTCGTTAAAGAAGGTGAACCTGCAAAAAGGGTAAAAATGACACGATGAAAAGATAGAAAATACGTATGTCATTACTGCTCTAAACCTGGTCACATTAGGCCTTTCTGTTATAAAATGAAGGCTGATTTTAATGGACATAGGATGATGCCTAGGTCATGTTATACGAACACTTCGCAGTACGCACTTTAATCGCTTCTACGATATCGCGGCAAACACGACCAATGGAGGAACTGACTCAAAAAGGCTTTGGGTCAGGAAAGATGATGTAAAATGCAATGTTGTTTATACTGCATTGAAAACTAACATTTCAGGTTCATGGTATTTTGATAGCGGTTGTTCCCATCACACGACCGGTAATGTGTCGCCTTGCCAACTATGAGTCGTATGATGGGGTAGTGTATCATTTGGAGGTGGTTCTAAAGGAAAAATCATGACAAAGGACTCCTAAATGTCCAAGGTTTACCTAGCCTCAAGAATGTCTTGCACGCATAGCGTTTAATGGCAAATCTTATAAGCATAAGTCAATTATGTGATGAAGAGTTGCAAGTGAAATTTGACAAAGATTCTTGTGAGGTCTATGATGGTAAGAACACATGTCTCATGAAAGGACGAGGGTCACCGATAATCATTATATGGCCGACGAACCAAAGTGCAATAAGGCACAAATTGATGAGAGTGTGTTATGGCATCAAAAGTTAGGACATACTAACTTTAGAAATCTTGACAGTCGAACAAAATGGAAACAAGACGTGGACTACCCAAGTCGCGTGTCGGAAAGGTGGTCTCGTGGTGATTGTCAAAGGAAAATGACCCATGTTCCCCACGTTGTTGTACAACATCGCGAACAACATTATGGTACAACACGCTGTTTTGAACTGCTTCACATGGACTTACTAGGGCCTGTCGAGATCGAAAGCTTGGGTGGCAAGAGGTATACATATGTCATTGTAGATGACTTTTCAAAGTACACATGGACTTTCTTTCTACGAGAAAAATCAGACACGTTTGAAACGTTTAAAATTCTCAAGGATCCGATCAGATCATGGAAGAGAGTTCGAGAATATCTCTTTCACAAATTTTTGTGAGAAAAAAGGGAATTTTCCAAGAATTCTCCGCGCCAAAAACACCTCAACAAAATGGTGTAGTTGAGCGCAAGAATAGAACTCTAATAGAAATGGCACGAGTTATGTTAAGCTCGAAAGGTCTGTCCAAACGTTTTTGGTGAGGTCATAACACCACATGTCATATTAACAATCGCGTGAACATCCGACCAGTGTTCCTTCAAAACCCCGTATGAAATTCTGAAAGGAAGGAAACATAACCTCAAATATTTTCATGTGTTTGGGCGTGTTTGCTACATCTCGAACGATAGAGAGTATCTCACCAAGTTTGACGAGAAGAGCAATAAAGGAATTTTCGTAGGTACTCTAAATAGTCAAGCATACCGTGTGTATATCCGAGATTACGGATCATTCAAGAGTCCGTAAATGTTGTTTTTGATGATCTTGCTAATCTCACAGGGAAAAGGCAAGATGAGAATGTGGTGAATTGATAGAAGATTCGAGAATCTCGTCCAACAGATGTTAGCGGCGATGATGTCATCATCGCCGAAGCCACGACCACCGGAACATCTACACAAACACATAAAGATTCCAAAGGACACGGAGGATGAAGTTGAAACCGATGACCAACAACAAGAAAGACGAGATCCTCCGTGAAGAATACGTAAGAATCATCCAATCTCTCAAGTCATAGGTGATGTTCAAGATGGTGTTCAAACACGAGGTACATCACCATCAATTACAGAGATAGTATGTTTTTCATCCACATGTGCTTCAATGCGGTTTTATATGTTTCGCCTCTAAAATCGAGCCTAAGAACATAAAAGAAGCTTTGGGTGATGAGTTCGGATCGCTTTCTATGCATGATGAACTTAACCAATTTGTTCGAAATGATGTGTGGTATCTTGTTTCGAGACCACTGATGTGAATGTTATCGAACAAAGTGGATTTTCAAGAACAAATCGGACGAATTTGGTGTCATAATTCGCAACAAAGCCAGACTTATCGCACAAGGATATACTCAAGTGGAAGACATAGACTTTGACGATACATTTGCACCGGTTGCACGTATTGAGTCCATAAGGTTGCTCCTAGCCATTGCATGTTATTTGAACATCAAACTATATCAAATGGATGTCAAATGAGCATTCCTAAATGGTGAACTCAAAGAAGAGGTATATGTCGAACAACCCAAGGGATTTGAAGATCCACATAAGCTCAACCATGTTTTCGTGTTAAAGAAAGCATTATACGGTCTCAAGCAAGCGCCGAGAGCATGGTATGGTCATTTAAAAAAATTCTTAATTGATTTCGGGTTTGTTCGAGGGAATGTTGATAGAACATTGTTTATAAAACGAAATCAGCACAACATTCTTATCACACAAATTTATGTGGATGATATGATAGTTGGATCTACCTCACAAAAAATGTTTGATGAGTTTGCATGTGCTATGTCGTCTAAATTTGAGATGAGCATGATAGGAGAACTAACGTATTTCTTAGGTCTCCAAGTCAAGAAAATGGATGATGGAATTTTTGTGTCCCAAAGCAAGTATGCAAGGGATATGGTGAAAAAATTCGAGCTGGAAGGAGCAAAGCATATGAAAACGCCAATGGGGTCAAGTGACAACCCACCAGATGATGCCGAGAAGATGTTGACCCAACACTCTACGGATCAATGATAGGAAGCCTCCTATATCTCACACCACACCCACTGTTTAATGTTCGGTGTGTGTTTGCGCCAGTACCAAGCTGCTTCTAAAATGTCACATCTAAAGGTCACAAATGTGTTATCGTATGCTCGAACACCGGACCTTGGCATTTTCTTTTCAAAAAGACACGAACACGAATTTGGTCGATTTAGTGATTCGGATTGGGTTGGGGATCTTGATGATAGAAAGAGTACGCAGTGGGGCTGTTTTTATCTTGAAATAATTTGTGTCTTGCATAGTCGTAAGCAAACGTGTTTTCATCTATCGCCGAGGCGAGCACGTGCAAGGAAGTTGTTGTACTCAACTTTTTGGTTAAAACAAATGCTTAACGACTATGGTATTGTGAGTACTGAGCTTTTAGTATACTGTGATAACATAAGTGCAATCAATATCTCTAAGAATCATGGTCAACATTCTAGGACGAAACACATAGATATACTTTATAAGAGATTTGGTAGAGGATGAGGTAATCAAGTTGGATTATGTGAAAACCGAAAACCAAATCGCTGATATTTTCACAAAGCCCCTAGATCACGAGAGGTTTACGAGTCTTCGTAGATCTATTGGTCTTTGCTCTCACCAATAAAGCTTGAATATATTTGTTTGTATCACAAAAATTGAAATATCTGAAGGTGATACAACTGCTCATTTGATAACACTTATCGTGTTAAAATTTGTTATCTAACATGTTCTCCCAATGTAAAGCTCAACATGATGAAGAATATTCATGAATACGTAAAACACCAAAGTAGTTTTGGGGCACGGCGTTCGCAATGACGATGCTACCTTATAAAACGATGCACCATGATTGCTTTCGAAAGCCCCGACAATAGGCAATCGAATTTATATGGGACCGTATTTATATGGTTTATTCTCGATTAAAATGAGCCTATGTTTATGGATATGTTATGATAATAACTCGTGAAATAACCCTATAAACCGTGAGTAGTCCCAGTTTTTCTAACATCCGCCTTTGATCCCTATTTTTGGAGATATCATGAAAAATTGGTTGAGTTGGTATCACATTTATCTTAATCGATTATATCTCAACTAAATCCCCATTTGTCTCCTATTTTGTGGCGCTTTATTCTGGATGTTTCATTTCTCAAACTAGGTTTGTTCAACGAGATATACTTAAATTTGTGTCTAATCGGCGCTTATCCACTGACCGCACATCGAGTATAAAGTTGACCGCCACCACTCACCACATCACTGAGCATTCGATATCATTATTACTCATAAAAAATCTTGAAAACGCCTCTTTATTTCCCTCATATATTTTGGTACGTTTAACCATTCGCCTCCGTAAAATGGATCCACCACAATTTTCTTGCTCGCCGGACTTGCAAAGTTTCTGGAAAGCTTGCCCCAACTGCAACAGGCATTGGCATCAACCCAAAAACCGACCGAGGATCTCACTCCTAGTGCGACACTATTTGATATACCGGAGAAGATTCTAGCCTTGGAGATGGAACCTTTAAAGCGACCCTATTCGCACCGTCTATCCCGTAGAATGCGAGCCATCGAAACATACGGAGAAGGGAAGAAAGGAAAAGGGCAACCGTGCCAACAAGAAGATCTGAAAGGATCCCAAGGCAATCACGTCGTGGGGATCCGGGTTCGCCAGTACGGATCGACATTACTGGTGAATCACCAGAAAACTCCCCACCGTCGAAAGGTCAAGAGGGTCCACTCACCGGAAATCCTACCCGTAAGCCGGCAACCTTCGGACGGACGCATCGCTTGCAGACATCTTCGAGTCGAGGGATAACATCCGATCCCACAATGACTGTCGGATCCTCGTGAGGAGGAAACGAGTTCAAAACTGAATAAGGAACAGGACCAGTCCTCATCAAAATCGAGTGGTGAAGATGTCCCACTAGGAGAAATTCTAAAAAGACTGAAAAGAACGGCGATCAAGAAGAGGAAACAAAAGAAAACGTATTAGAATCAAAAGCCAGACCACATGTTCCACCAGCTGCACCTGTCACAGATAAAGAAACAGTTCCACCAACACCTCCAAGCCCATACTCAGAGTAGAAAATTTGGGATTCTAGTTCCGAGAATCCGTCAATGTTCGCAGACTCAGATATTGAAGTTGAAAGAGCGATTTCCTTCAAATTTTACTCCAGAACAAATGAAGCACTCAAAGTGCTTGAACGAACGGAAAATAGAAGAGGTAACTTTCTCCCAACACAATCTTGTTGATTTCTTGAAAGAACGTTTCGGCCATCTACCCATATCCCAAAAACGTGATTAGACATGTTTATGCAAATATGGAAAAATCTTTCGCCGAATGCACTTCTAACAAATACTACAAGGTATATTTTAGGCATAAGGTTTTTCATATTTATGCTTGTGAGGTCAACACATTTTATGGGATTGATGAGCTAACAAATGATGTGTCAGTCGATGATTATGATGAGATTGCAAAGGAGATAATAGGAGGAATGATAAAGAAATGGAAAAATCCAATATCCAGCCGGCTTTTTAACCTATCTACACTGCCTTTGCTTTAAACCGATGACAACTAATCGACTTGTGTCTTCTAATAGTAGCTCTCACCATGCAACATGGTGTTCTTTTATTCAATATAGGAAATGGAATACCATTCAACTTGGGAAAGTTGGTGGTAGAAACGATTGGTGCTATTGCAGACGGCGGTATCCGTGTCTACTCCCATTTCTATCACTACTGTATCAATGTAGGGAAAACATATGTTAAGCCCTCGCCCCGAGGATCCATCTTGGATATTTAATTCACCATACATTGATTATAAACCTAGCATGCGTCTATATAATTAATCGCAACACGTAGGGGTTTTCACGTGTTTACCTTTGGATCTGAAGAGGTCGATGGAACGAGATGAATGGATCGAACGGATCGGACTCGTGCTTTGACCTTCTGGACTGTATCCCGGTTGCCCAATCCCCAACGTCGAGTGAGGAAGATCTATGGAGAATGCTTCGGAAAATCACCCTTTGCTCCCTTTTCACAACTTTCGAAATTCTCTCAACACTATGAGGGGGCCGAAAATTCTTGTTAATTATGTGAGCATTAACCTAGACTTTATCTCATACCTTATATTTATAATGCACTACCTTAATCCCATATGGAAATTACCATAATCCTATATGGAAATTACCATAATCCTAAAAGGAAAATACCATAATCTCGTGATTATTTCCATACTCTCGTGATTATTTCCATACTCGTGATTATTACCATAATCTTATATGGAAATGATCTATGCATATACCATAAATATAATAATATCCTTGTGGGATAAAGAGAATAAAATCTTGCCAATGGAGCATAAGGGCCGATTTTCCTCACACGGGCTGGATGGGCCACCTGGGATCAAATGCAAGGAATAAAGATGGGCCTCAAATAAATTAATTGTCTTATGTTCAAATTTAACATAAATTAATTTATAAACATTCGATCATGCCACTAGAGAAAGAATGTCGACTTACCCTTTATTACCGGGTTGAGTCGGGCTTGCACTTAGACATTCTGAATCCTCGATTTAAGATATCGAACATCCATTAATTATTTATAGCATTCGATCGCTTAAAATAATTAATAACTTCATTCATAAGTAGTACCACTCAACCTTATTATTGTACTTGAGCTAAC
Source organism: Salvia rosmarinus (assembly GCA_036937905.1). Classification (NCBI taxonomy): domain Eukaryota; kingdom Viridiplantae; phylum Streptophyta; class Magnoliopsida; order Lamiales; family Lamiaceae; genus Salvia; species Salvia rosmarinus. The sequence goes on from CM072816.1 coordinate 93,267,757, forward strand.
TCAACCCGCAGTTTTAGTACAATAAACCTTTTGAGCTCCTTAAGGGACGCCATCATCCTAAACGGATACGGTGACTCGATCATGATAACTAGCGTGACATACAAGATCGCCACCACCCAAGATGCGAGAATCTGGGTTAGAACATATAACCTCACTCATAACAAGTCAAAGTGATGGTCAAGAACTCATACTCACCTAATACCTTATCGAGGTTTAGATCATCGTAAGTCACCGAGATCTTGGTTCTTCACGACGGTCGGAAAGAAGAACACATCTCACCGTGATCCTTCAATACGTCGAGACGCATCAAAGATAGACAAGAAACTAAGTCAAGTCACTTCTTATCTATACTGCGGCTAAACCGACAACTCGCCCTTAAGTTGTATCACCAGTGAAACTTTTATATCTCATTAAGCTCGACCAATCATACGGACTTACGTGATCTTCACACAATCGTATGATCTAACTTATATATGAGATAAGGGACACGATATATGCAATCAAGTATTCAATTCGGATAAGAGATTGTAATAGTGGTAACGGAAACATTGTATACAAGCTCAACCAAACCGCTTTCATTATACAACCAACAATCTCCCACTTATACTAAAACAAACTTTTAGTATACAATGTGTCTCTACTAGCTATTACAAACAACCATCACTTTGCTTCTCCCACTTATACAAAAGTTTCCTTTCTAAGTGGGTGCCATCAAGCGCAATCCAAGTCCTCTAACGTGTCCATCGTAGACTTTTTGCGGTGCTCTTCGTGAATGGATCCGCTAGATTTTCCGTCGATCAATCTTTTCAATCAAGACGCCACCGCTAACGATTTCTCGTATGACATGGTACTTTCTCTCTATGTGTTTGGTCGCCTTGTGGGTCCGTGGTTCCTTCGAGTTTGCACATCGCACCCGAGTTATCACATGAAACTATGATACTCTTGGGCAAACCAGTACCACATCTAGATCCATGAGGTAGTTCTTGAACCATCTGACCTCCTGAAGCCTCCGGCGGCTACATATTGGGCTTCCATGGTAGAGTCCGCAATGCATCGCCGCTTTGCACTCCGCCAGATACGGCCCACCTCCCAAGGTAAACACATAGCCCGAGGTCGACTTTTTCTCATCACGGTCCACTTGAAATCCGAATCAGATAACCCAAAGGCATTAGACTATCTCGCATGGTAAACTAGCCTATAATCTCGAGTCCTTTCGTGTACTTGAGTATATGCTTACCGCAATCAATGAGCTTGTCCAGGTTAGATCGATATCTAGCTACTATGCCTACCGTGATGCGTATATCGGGCCTCGTGCATAGCATTGCGTATATGAGACTTCCTACGGCGAAGCGTAAGGAACTTGTCTCATTTCCTCTATCTCCTTTGCAATCATAGGTGACTACGTCTTAGATAAAGGAACGCCATGTCCGAAAGGTAGCAATCCTTTCGCGGCGGTGCATACTAAACGAGTAATCACAGATCGATGTAAGACGCACGAGATAAGCTAGATATTTTCTTCTTGCGATCTCGGTAAACCTCGATCCCAAGAATGTACGCCGCATCTCCTAAGTCTTTCATTTGAAACCGACGGATAGCCAACTCTTTACGTCGATAATGACTTCACGTTGTTGCCAACTAGAAGGATGTCATCTACATAAAGTGCAAGAAATACCACATCACCGTTGACATCTAACCGATACACACAACTCTCGCTAGCAACTGGGTAAATCCATAGGACTTTACTACCTCGTCAAAGCGTAAGTTCCATGATCGGGAGGTTCGCTAAGTCCATAAATGGACTTCTTAAGCTTACATACTAGATGCTCTTCACCTTTACCACATAACCTTCAGTTCTCGCATATAGATGTCTCTACCTTCCTCAAGGTAACCGCTAGAAAAGCGGTTTTAACATCCATTTGCCAAACCTCTAGGTTCAGTGGGTTGCTATGGCTAGAAGAATTACGATGGACTTGAGCATTGCTACGGTGAAAAGGTCTCATCGAAATCGATGCCCTCAATTTGAGTGTACCTTTCACTATGCCCGGCTTTGAAAGTCAAACCTCCATCGGAATCTCTCTTCTCAGATATCCACTTACTACCTATGGCTTCTCGCCATCCGGTAGAGGTGTCTTTCATATACATCTATAGCCGTTATGGACTCCATTTCTATGTCCATAGCGGTGTGTCATGATCTTGCATCAATATCTTGTATCGCCTCCTCAGTATGTCCATGGGTCGATTATTGCTGCTTCGCTTCACGACTAAATCCAAGATTCACCCACGAACATAAATCGCTCGGGTTAACGAACAACCTCCCACTACGACGAGGTTCTACAGCACAATGGCAACGGTGGGTGCGAAATTTGTGGTTCTCTATTTTGCACAACTTCTTTGGGTAGGAACCACTCATGACGGTCGGTATCTCTAGTGGAACTCGACCCACTTCAATTTCTTGAAGTATCTGGTGTCGATCCCTCCCACTAGACTCGACATCTCATACCTTTGGCCTAATCGGTGGTGGAATACGATCATCTTCTAATTCTTGAAGAATGATTTCAACTTTGGACTTATGATTTTTCATATAATCCTCTTCTAAGAATCGGGCATTAGTGGTAATAATGACCTTCTGATCCTTAGGACTATAGAATAAACCACCTTCGCCCTCTAGATAGCTAATAAATGACCTTGCGTCCGATCTAGCCTCCAACTTGTCGCCTTCTTGTTCAAAGACACGTGTTTGGACTACCCCATATCCTTATGTGGTTTAAACTGAGTTTGCGCCCAAACCACAACTCGAAAGGGGTCTTTCGATCGACTTAGACGGTATTAGATTTAGCAAGTATGCCGCCCTAAGGCATACCCCGTAACGAAATAGGCAATGTTACATAGCTCATCATTGATCTAACCATTTCTAAAAGAGTCCTATTTCTTCGCCCGACACACCATTTTTTGTGGTGTGCCGGTGAAGTCTTGTTGGGAGGTAATCCCACACTTCACTAGATAGTCCATAAACTCGTTATCGAGGTATTCGCCACCGCGATCGTAACGCAGATGACTTGATACTTTTACCTAGCTTCGCCTCCACTTCCGCCTTAAACTCTTTGAATTTCTCAAAGCATTCAAACTTGCGGTGAAGCGGTATACGTATCCGCACTCGAGTAATCGTCAATGAAAGTGACAAAATACTGCATTCTCCACGAGCTTGTGTGGACATCGGTCCACACAGTCGAATGGACTAACTCAACATTTCTTTGGCTCTATAACCCTTCGCTTTGAAGGGTCCGGTCGACATCTTACCTCCTATACATGATTCGCAGACCGGGAACGAAGTAACCGTGAGATTACCCAACGCCCATTCTTAGCCGCCTCTTTGGATCTTATTTAGATTGATGTGACCTAATCTAAGATGCCAGAGAAAAGTGGTGTCATCTTCTAAGAAAACTTTCTCTTTTAGGGTTTGATGAAGATGCAACATAGTTATAGGTATTATGTTTGGCGAAATAGTATAAAGTGAATTATATAACGTGCAACACGTATAATTTCGCCATTTCTTATGATAGAAACACCACTATCAAAATAATGTAATATCCATGAGTAAATAATTTGAAACAGAAACAAGGTTCCACTAAAATCGCACATATAAACGCCTTTAAAACTAAAACTGCTTTCTCAAAACATAGTAACATCTTCAACCGCAACGGCCTCGACTTTTACCGCGTTGCCCATGGAGATCGTTATCTCGCCATCAAACAGACTCCTTGTCGCAGAACCCTCGCAGGTGTAACAAACATGATCGCTATACCAGATCTACTACCCAAGAATGGGTAGAACAAGTCGCTAAACATGTTTCCGTTACTAAAGCAAACAGCGTACTGACCTCGAGCATAGGGCACTGGCCTTCCAACGCCTCTTACTGACTCAAGCACTTGCCCTTCTCCTTCGGCTTCTTCAAGCCTCCTGGCAACCATGTTCTTGCTCCCATTACTCCCACTATTTCCTCGCCTCTACCACCTTTGGTACCCTTTTCTATTTCCATTTTGCAACGAAAATTTTGGACCCTTAGATGTGCTAGCAAAGAGCATGTGTCTTTTCCCATAACTCCTTCCGCAAAGAATGAGATCATTAAGAATCGACTAAGTGTAAACTCGGTCTTGCTCATGATCGCATTCACGCGAAAGTTCTCAAAAGACTTAGGCGGTGTATTGAGGATGATATCGACCTTGGCTTCACCAATACCTCCTCCCAACCGATCAAGACTATCCATGAGATGAGTCATGTGGGAGACATGTTCATGGACCGAACTTCCTTCTTCCATCTTACACGCCCGATTTCTCTCATTGTGTGGAAGCGGATCGTCCGATCCGACCGCCCAAACTTACTCTCGAGACTCGACCAAATATCGATCGCGTCTACCATCGACCGATGTCGCGGTGCAAGCCTTTGGACATAGTAGTCATCATATAACATTTAGCCATATTGTTTGACTTATTCCAAAGTCCGCTGACTCGCCGCTCATTAGTCGATCGTCGAAGAGGCATCGGGTTTAGGAGTAGTGAGAACAAACATGTGTTCTTCACGATAAGAACATATTCCATGTTTCGCTTCCACTCGATAAAATTTGAACCGGATAACGGATTTTGTGCGAGCATATTGATAATCGGCGAAGAGACATATCTCAAACGATAATGTAAACACATAAGCATACGATCGCATATAATTACGTAATAATAATATTTTAACCTTTGATAAAACAATATTAATTGAAACCTCCAATCGCCCAAGGAATCCCACATGCAAGCCACGCGTGTGGGCGCTACACACGAACCCCCGACTGCACTAAAATATACCTTTTAGTCGCTTAATTTCAATCCATGTCAACTTATCCTTATGACAAATGAAATTAACGATTGACCTTACTAGACCACATCACTATCGCAGAAGGACTTCATGGAAGTTGTACTGAGGTGATGTCTAAGCAATGACCACAATTTTAATAATGAGAAAAGAATTCTTAGAATCGGCATACTCACCTGGACAATACCGCCCAATTCAAATTCTTTTGTTATCTAATTTTATATCTATTTCTAGAGAACTTATGAAAATCGCACATGCAAGCCACGCGTGTGGGCGCCACACATGAAACTCCCACTTCTCAATAGATTTAAAAGTTTTATTTAGAAATCTCATCTAACAAACTTATGATAAATAAAGGCAAGCAAGCCACGCGGGTGGGCGTTTACTCACAGCAAGTCCTCACTTTGTTTAGAGATCAAAAGGTGGAGGTCTTGACATTTTAATTTGAAAATTAATTTGTCGGGTTGCTTGCTAGTCTTTTATTCAAAAGGTTTGTCCATGCGAGATCACGTAATCCTAGCATGCTTTTCTATAGAACTCAACATGTAAAACATGCTCGCAATTCTAAAATATGCTTGATAAACGCGATAAACCTAGCATGCTTACTATGCGCATCCAATTACGTAAAACACTTAAAGGTTTGTCAACGTAATATAAACATACATAGCATGCTATGCGTAATTTAAACATCCACGACATGCATATGAACGATAAAAATAAAATAAAACGCTCATCGCGCCCAATCGTGAAACCCGCACATTCTGTCTAATCTATTACATAGATTTACAAAGTACGAATAAAACTTGAAACGGGCCTCGTGTGCACCCGCACGGACGGATTCAACAAATGGGCCTCGCGTGCGGGCACGGACCGAAAACTGGGTTGGGCTGGAAGCGGTGCGGGCGGGTCGGTTGTCTGTCCGGGCCGCGCTGGGCAAAGCCAGCAGCCCCACCTTCATGCGCCGCTTTGCCCGCGCGTGTCCTCGCGGGCTACCTCGCTGTCGCTAATGCGACCGCGACCGTCGAGCACACGCTGCGCTGCCACGCCCGGCGTCCGAACATCCGCCGAGATGTCGCCGCCAGCCGAAACTTCGCGACCGCGAAGCGCTCGCCGCGCGGGTTTCGCCAGCGCAACGCGCGCCGCCGCCCGCTAGCTCGCCGCGCTGCGTTGCCGCGCCTCGAACTCGCGACCACTCGCCGCTCGTGGCGCCATGGATCTCGTCGTGAACGCGACGCCCGTCGCCGCCCCCTCGCGATCGCCCTCGCGATCGCGAGGCTCGCCGCGAAACAATCCTGTGGTCCGCCGAGAGACTGCTTTTCCGTCGTTTAGTTCTTCGTTCTTTCGCTTCGTTCTTCTTTACGGATAAGATTTACGTAATAAAATCTAATCTAACCACGGATTTTCTCGTGGTGTAAAACAAAACCCAACAAAAACAATAAACGAGCCACGATGAACGCGGATCCACAATTAATTAAACGCACGTAATAATCAAACGTGAATTAATCCAACAGAGCCAAGATTCGATCCCGTGCTCGATACCAATGTAGGAAAACATATGTTAAGCCCTCGCCCGAGGATCCATCTTGGATATTTAATTCACCATACATTGATTATAAACCTAGCATGCGTCTATATAATTAATCGCAACACGTAGGGTTTTCACGTGTTTACCTTTGGATCGAAGAGGTCGATGGAACGAGATGAATGGATCGAACGGATCGACTCATGCTTTGACCTTCTGGACTGTATCCCGGTTGCCCAATCTCCAACGTCGAGTGAGGACGATCTATGGAGAATGCTTCGGAAAATTACCCTTTGCTCCCTTTTCACAACTTTCGAAATTCTCTCAACACTATGAGGGGGCCGAAAATTCTTGTTAATTATGTGAGCATTAACCTAGACTTTATCTCATACCTTATATTTATAATGCACTACCTTAATCCCATATGGAAATTACCATAATCCTATATGGAAATTACCATAATCCCATATGGAAAAATACCATAATCTCAGGATTATTTCCATACTCTCAGGATTATTTCCATACTCTCAGGATTATTACCATAATCTTATATGGAAATGATCTATGCATATACCATAAATATAATAATATCCTTGTGGGATAAAGAGAATAAAATCTTGCCAATGGAGCATAAGGTACCGATTTTCCTTAGCTACGGCCCGACGGGCCACCAGGATCAAATGCAAGGAATAAAGATGGGCCTCAAATAAATTAATTATCTTATGTTCACCTGAACATAAATTAATTTATAAACATTCGATCATGCCACTAGAGAAAGAATGTTGACTTACCCTTTATTACCGAAGTTGAGTCGGGCTTGCACTTAGACATTACGAATCCCGATTTAAGATATCGAACGTCCATTAATTATTTATAGATTCTCGATCGCTAAAATAATTAATAACTTCATTTCTTAAGTAGTACCACTCAACCTTATTATTGTACTTGAGCTAACTCAACTGCGCAGGTTTAGTACAATAAACCTTTGAGCTCCTTAAGGGGCGCCATCATCCTAAACGGATACGGTGACTCGACATGATAACTAGCGTGACATACAAGATCGCCACCACCCAAGATGCGGAGAATCTTGGGTTAGAACATATAACCCTCACTCATAACAAGTCAAAGTGATGGTCAAGAACTCATACTCACCTAATACCTTATCGAGGTTTAGATCATCGTAAGTCACCGAGATCTCGGTTCTTCACGACGATCGAAGAAGAACACATCTCACCGTGATCCTTCAATACGTCGAGACGCATCAAAGATAGACAAGCAACTAAGTCAAGTCACTTCTTATCTATATGCGGTCTAAACCGACAACTCGTCCTTAAGTTGTCTCACCGTGAAACTTTTATATCTCATTAAGCGACCAATCATACGACTTACGTGATCTTCTACACATCGTATGATCTAACTTATATATGAGATAAGGGACACAAATATATGCAATCAAGTATTCAATTCGATAAGAGATTGTAATAGTGGTAACGAGAAACATTGTATACAAGCTCAACCAAACCGCTTTTAGTATACAAATCCAACAATCAATTGCTCAAGAAACAGGCATGCCTGACGAGCACGTGATGTATTGTTCGAGGATTTTCAACGGTTTTCCATCGACTGACATGTTCTCGTGGAACAAGCTTCCAAATTTTCCCGGAATAATCCTTCCAAATCAACGGATGGGCAAGAATACGAAGCTAGTCTGCAAGAGTTGATATCTCTACCCCTGCTCAAACGTGTGCAATGTCGAACGCCTACAAAAGCTTGATCAAAGTTTTACGGATATGTAGGTCCGCTGCGTCTTGAACTCACAGTGCTTGAGGATTGATTTACTGGACTCCTTTCTTCTCAAGGGGAGAACAAGTTGGGGAGTTGGAGCCTGAGCTGGGCGTCAGTGGAAAGATGGACGTGGATGAATGATGAATGTTTGCTGACTGAAAATTGAACCCTCATGAACTCTTGAACTTTTTAAATTTTTATCTCTTTGATTCGAACATGTTTAAATCAGGTGTGTGATGCTGGACATCGTATGTTTTTGTTTTTGCTGGACATCGTATGGTTTCTTTTGCTTGGTATTTATGCTAATCGAATGCATGTTTTTATGTGATGTCTGCTGTTTTTGTTTGAATGGTTCTGCACTGATGGTTGAATTGTTTTGATGATTGTTGATGAATATGTTGCAAGAACTGTTATGATGATATTTGCGTAAACAGGGGGAGTGTATTCTATTTTTTATGTATATATTTGGGATTGAGAGAAATCTTGTATATATATCAGAAATTGTGTTGTATATGCAGGTTTTGTGAAGAAAGGCAAAAATGGGGAGTTTGTTAGAGTTTGTTAACTCTGACTAAGTCTCCTCAATATAAGGAGTTAGTTATTTTTAGTGTTTTGCCTTTTTTTCTCTTTGGTGTGCAGGTTACGAAATGTTTCGCGGGATGCGATGGTAACACACCGAAGAACACGGAAATAGATCACTAGAGATTAGGTGGACTAAGTCCTGTTCAGTTCCTATTTTCCAGGAGCAAGTTATGCAACTGACTACCACGACTTAGTCACTACCTAGTGGGCCAGATAATGGTCCATTACATGCAATCGAATGCCTCTCAACTCCTATAAAAGGAGAGCCAAAGCGACAGCAAAAAGTGCGCAATTCCTGAAGAAGTATCTGAAGATCTGTTTATGTTGTTGAGTCTGTTTTAGTAACATTTCTGATATCACATGAGTGTTTTAACTTCTAATGGTGTTAGAAGGTTGTTCTTTTTAGTACACGAGTGGTGTGAGGAAATCTTTAGTATTTTTCATATATCTTGATAGATAAACTTCAGCTTTTTCATAGATCTTGATAGATAGTTTTAGTACTTAACTTTCCGACTTTATCTTGTGGTAAAGTAGTGAGTTTTTGTAACGTTCACTGTAAAGTTTAATTTCGCCATATTGGCATCTACAGATTATAATTTAATCTGTAGAAAAGTTACTTCGGTGTTCTTCAAGTTTTTAATTCCGTTATTTTACTCTGTGTGTGGATAACAGTCTACATAATAGTTTTGTGTTTAGGCGAAGCAACACTTTCAAGGAACTTATTTTGTCAAATAATTTATGACAACTTATAAACTCATAAACAACTTATAAGCTCAGCCAACACTCTCTTAGTAAAAGGGTTAAGGAACAAACAGTTAGCGAAAACAAAGAAGCCAAAACACATGCGTGTGGACCCTTGGCGGCATAGAAAGAAAAAGGCTCAAACAAAGGAGCGTGGGCCTCATGAAAAACCCTTTCATGTAAACCTCACACCGCCGTTGGGAAGCTAACACAAAACTTCCCTAACCGGGATCCACCGTCCCCTACTAACAGCCCTAAAAAATCCACTGCGCGCAAACCAAACACAAGCCTTCACCACCAACCACGAACATAAGTCCCAAACTGTCCTACTGGTGAGCGATAGAGAAGATGCAGCAGTAACAGATCAAGATAAAAAGACTGTAAACGTTAGTCTGACTGGCATGCTAAAATTTGATCCAGCACAAGCTTATTCCATGCACACCAAATCATGGGAATACTGGCAATCTTGTCAGTTTATAATAGACTAACGTTCTCATTCACACAGGACACTTCAATAATCACCTTCTGTATCAAATGTCACAAAAATAAATCGTCATTTCAAACAGAAACGAATTAGGTGCTCTCGAAGATGCCAAGATAGATGATGGATGTGTATGACACTCTCTCTATATATATACTACACACATTGACACATGTCTAGTTTTGAAATTAAGGTTCCTCAAGTTCTTTTCTTTCAAGATTTTTCAGAAAATCGCCTTTCAACTTGTGAATCGGAGAGATTTTGATGGGCTGAGATTTCTCTGAGCCAACAATTCCGGCGTATTTCTTAATCCCTACAGAGAAAGGGTAATTCTAAACACAAACCCAAATTTATAGTTTCTACTATAACTTCTTATTAAAAAATAATAATGGATATATTAGTATACTTACATAACCCCCAATTTATAAATTACAATAAAAATATTAACAAATTAAACCTTTTATTTTTGTCAAGATTAACAGATTAAATCTTAGCATCGGTAAATCTCCCATATGAATAAGGATCGATCTCCTTTACCACAGATGCCTCAAGATCGAATTGATTGGACTCAAGTCATTCAACATTGTCGGCCTTCAACAAAACTGATGTAAAGTAAGGAGCATTTTCTTGATCATGAAATTATATTATCATTCTTTCTCACTCTCAACTTCAAACAGATTCACATTACCATTAGTAGAACTAATCTTAGAGCTCTCTCCAAATTTTAGTATCTCTCCATAGGAATGTCAATGGGCGGATTTTACCCAAACCAGAACCAATAAATAAGATCGATTCGGTTCAAACCGACCTATTGAATCTCGGATCCAGATCGACCTAGACCATTAACTATAGGTCCAAACGGTCCGGATCTAAGGGTCTAGAATCAGAACCGGATCAGAATCAAAACTAGAATCGAAACCATTGCTTTAAAATTTAATAGGTTATGAGTGATTCCGGGTCGATATGGGTAAAACAGACTCATTGACAAACCTACTTAAGCTTAGGCTTGTCAATTGACGAGTTTTAATCGGATCAGATTTAATAAATAAGTATCGATTCTGGTTCTAGAATCAGAACCGGATCAGACCGGACCATCAAACTATGGGTCTAAACGGTCCGGGTCTAAAGCAAGTCTGGAACCAGAACCAGAACTAAAACCAGAACCGTTGTTTTAAAATTTAATGGGCTATATATGAACGATTCTGGATCGATTAAGGTAAAACTCACCCATTGATATCTCTATCTCTCCATACTCAAGCCTAAAACTAGCACAATTTTTTCAATTGCTACTCCCATTGAATCCAAATTCCAAATTCGGAGAACTTCAACTCTCTAGAAACATATCCTTGTTTGTGAGTAATACAACAAGGGGCTATACTTCGTCTAATTCTAAGTTTTTCATCACTGCTGAGTATTATTAATTCTCAGTCCCCTTTTTTCCATTCTGGACATAACGGAGGAATTCTTTGTTCGTTCCTATGAGGAAAAGGAACGACAAATTCAGAAATTTCTGCCATTCCACCATATGCGATCATCACGATTAACTCCGTCGTAAAATTGTTTCCATGTGCCTTGAATACCATGTTGAGTGATTGGTTTCTGCATGTAGTTAATTTTTGCTTTGGAGTGTTCTGATTGGGGCTGAGTTTTGTTCATCATGTCGTGGGTGGTGTTTGGATGAGTTTTTCATCATCAACAATTATTCATATTCGTTAATTTTTGGAGGGCTATACGGATGGCCATATTTTTTGGGATTTAATTTGTTACTATCTTATTAAAATTTAACATTGGGGCTATAAGGATATAACAGTAAATCTATTATTATTTAGCTACTGTAAGAAATTAGGGACTATGTATAGAATCACCCAGAGAGAAAATTTTGATAAAAGAAGCCCTAGAGAGTAGTCCAATTGTGCCCAACACTTTGGGTTGACTAAAATAGATACATTGGAATTTATTGTCATGAACTAAAGCATAAAATAAATACGAAAGTAAGGCAAGACATAAAATTGGTTACCTAGTTCGTCACTATGTGACTATATTCGAGGGCACAATCAAGCCATGATTTTTTTACTAATATTTTTTGATACAACTACATAAAAAGAGACGGATATTTATAATGAGAAAACAACATAATCCAACCCTAGTTAGGTATTTGCTGAAAACTGGCTAATTGGATTAATGCCTCTAACATGGATGGATGGTCGGCCTTCTCAAGCTCCATAACTCAACACTTTTGCCTTCTTTTGGAATAACTTTGCTAGAGCAAAAAGTGCGTTGCTGACAAAATTTTATAAAAGAATAATTCCAAATATATTTACATCCAATAAATCTTTCGTGTAGGTTGGGTTCTACTGATAAAAAATATGTAAATTTTATTATGGGCATTGAAGATCCTCATAGGAAAATGCAACAATAAATTTATTGCAGATGGGCTGCTTTGAAAACCAACATTAAGTGGATCCTCAGTTTGCACAAAATTAAAATGGAAATCATATTAAAAATGGAAAAGGTAAATAAAAGAAAAGAAAAGGTGAGCAAACCACATATAAATGTTGTTCAATTTAATATTGTTTCAGAAGTTTGGTTGGCACAAGAAATGCTGGTGTTAAATGGGGCATTAACTTGAATAGCTCTTTTGTGCATTAAGTAGACCAGAGAGAGATGGAGTAGGTTGGGGTAACATTTGAGTAAATATCGCTATACCTCATAAAACATTAATTATATCAAGAATAAAACTTTTTTTTTTTCAATTTAAATATCTAGTTAATTGAATATAATCCAATTGAATTTGGGAGTCTCTTGGTCAAGTAGTTTCGAGCTAGTACAAATTAAATGGAATACTGTCACTCAACTTTAAAATCCATGTTGCGTCGAATGAACCACATAATCATTCTATTGAGAGAAATTGAAGCTTGTGATATTTTTGCTATTTTTGTGATAAATCATGTATTTAACTTTAATTACTTATAGTTTAGCATATTTTCTTTAAGATTTCGACATCGAAGTTCCAGCAGTCCTGCTTGAAATTTCAATCTTTAAAATGGATAGACACTCGAACCTCTTACGTGTAAAGTCCATTTGAATGCCAAAATTTTGATCCATTAACATTTGAAAAAGGTTGAAAAACTACGATTGAAAAATGCGCCAAAATTCAGGTTGACAATAATACGATGAACTTAAATCATGGATCTGAATACCATGGTTCTAAATCTTGCCAATGCTTGGCAAACACGTCAGAATTGGGCTCGTCTAATGAATTTTGTCTCTCTTTTATTTTATAAACATTTACATAGTGTAATAATAGAGGGCTAACTTATACTGCACAATGAATATTTTCAAATCCATTTGTTTAAAAAGAAAATGAAATTTAGAGACAAAATGTGACAATATATATTCCGTTACGGATTCCTTAATCCACAGTCATTCTCTATCCTACATGGCATTCCCACATTTTTCTATTCTTTTTTATCTAAATTCTATATTTTATCTCTCATATATCATCTATTCCCTTTTAAATATAGAAATCTATAGATCTATAAAATCCTTCCTAATTTAGAAGAGCAATTATAATTTTACATTACATATAAAGTTTATTTGTTGTTCTGCAAATATCTTTCAAGAATATAGTTGAATTTATTTTTTTGATTGCAAATTTTGATATAAAAATATAACATATTAATGTATATTATCATATATTAATGAATATTAATTAATATATCTTCCTATAATTAAAAGAATAATTAAATAATGAATAACATAAAATCTACATAACTTGCTCTGTGATATTGTGTAATCACATTACAATGCAAATTTCATCGTTTTTCTACAAATTTCTTCCAAGACTATAGCCGATTTTTTTTTTAAAATTGCAAATTTTGTTATAAAAATATAGCACATTAATATATATTATCATGTATTAATGAATATTAATTAATAAATCTTCCTATATTAAAATAATCATTAAGTAATGAAAACCAAAATTTGTATACCTTGCTCTATGATATTTCATAATCATTCTTGAATCATTTGATGGATCTCTATGTAATTAAAATATCAATTACATGAAGAATTATTAATTTATTGCTTATGAACAATAAGTTTTAGATCTATTACACATATGATTACATACAAATATGATTATATTGTATATTACTAATTTTTGCCAATCGACTTATATAAAACAATTACTATAAATTTTATTAATAATTCCGTTAACTTTATATTTCTAAAATTATTTACTCAAATCTAGGTTAATTAGTTAATTATAGACAAATATGTGAGATTACGAAAATCAACACATTCCATAGTTGATTAACAAATATTTAGAAGCATACCATTTCTCTTTTCTTATGTTTTACGCATAAATAAAATTTTTATCCTAAAACTAAGAACCAAATGAATTTGATATGAAAATTGATGAATTAAGCTTAAAAAGTTACTAAATAAAAAAAATGAAAGTTTTCACCCGAGTTAGAATCCCATGAGAGGTGAAATTTTATTTTTTTGGATTTAGTAACTTTCCTGACAGATTCATCAACTTTTATAAGAAATTCATCATTTTGCTCTCACATTCTCACGATAAAAATGAACGGTAATCCTCTCTCTCTCTCTCTCTCTCTCTCTCTCTCTCTCTCTCTATATATATATATATATATATATATATATATATATTAACTACAAAAATAGTAACAAAAAACTTCTGCGTTCGCGTGCATGGTGCGAGCACTGTTTAATTATAAAACTCATAGATGATTATTAAAATCCATCAGTAATTAGTTGCATGATCTCGTATGTATGCTCCATGCGCTCACCGGATACCAACTCAAATAATAAAGTAAACTATTTAAGCAAAGGCCTACAGTCGGCCCATCAAATCCAAAGAAAGGTTTTAAACCTTAAATATGACAAAAAATTACAAAAATTACAGATATAAGAGCGATTATAGTATATGGGTATAATTTAAACCTTAAAGAATGGGTTTAAACCTTAAAAATTACAATCTTTTTTACGTCAGAGTGTCTGTTGATTAATTTCAGATCATCATACAGTATTATATCCAAATCGACTTTCCATTCACTCATAATCATATAGATATGTGAATCCAAATCCAAATTCAGCATCATGCTAATTTAATGTAACGAATCCAAGATCCAACACCAGTTAAATGAGTGATTAAGTGAATATATACATGCATAATTTAATGTAACGCAACAAACATTGAGTCACTGACAATAGCTATTTTATTTCGCATTTATGGATGAGAGTTAATTTGTCATGTACAATCGACTACACATTAATTTAGATCCAAATTATGGACCACTTTAAGTCTGTAACCCACTTCTTAATTAGCAGCATAATTTCCGCCTTTTCAAAACTGGGATTTTTTTTATTTTTCTTTCAGTTTTATTTCGTTTACTTTACTGTAATATTTGTCTTTTATTCTATATACATATATGAAATATGTGTATATAGGTGTGTGCGGGCACGCTAAATACTTACTTTATAGTATCTCAAATTTTGGAAATTTTAAAATATATTCTCAACTCTAAAATGACAAAACAAAGTACTCGAATATCATTTAAAAAAAAATATAACACCATGTCAAAATTTCGGCAACTAATCACGCGCTAACTCAACATCGCCATATTCACACGTGGACGTAAAATTATTTTCATGTAAGCTAAAATGAAGTTCTTTTAAAAAAATTTATTTTGGTTCAGATTTGTTTCAATTCTTACATTAGAAAAACAAGTGTATATATATATATATATATATTAGAGTCGATTATTATAAAACTTTTATTATCCTACAAACGTGAGAATAACATTCTTCATAAAAATCACTGCACAAAAATAAATAAATAAATAAATTTGTTGCTCTTCATGAGATTCGAATTTAGGTGGCGCACAACGACTCTCATCCAAAGAAAGTGATGCATCACCGTAGATCATCACGATATAGTGGTGAAAATTATTCTCACGTTCTCACTTTAAATAAGATTTTTATTTGAATCTTCTCATATATATATACATATTGGAGTGGATCAACTAGAAACCATCCTTATTCTAATAACTGAAAACCAATTTGGTGCTTGTGAATGGTCAAGATTTTTTAATTGGATGTGTTTTCTTACACATAAGATAATGTTTTCTCAGTCTTATGTTTTTTCACGTATAAAACTATGTTTTCTTTATGTCTTATGATTTTTTACTCATAACATAATATTTTTTTGCTATTATAGTTATGTTTGTTTCTAGTTACTAGGATAATGAGGATTTCTATTTGTTCCTCTTTATATACTTATACATATGAGAGAGAGAGAGGTTCAATGAAAATAATTTTATCCTAAAAACCAGAACCAAATGAATTTGCTATGAAAGTTAATAAATTTGTTGGGAAAGTTATTGTATCCAAAATTTCATATTTTTCATGAGAGATGAAAATTCTATTTTTTTGGATTCAGTAACTTTCCTAATGTATTCATCAACTTTTACAGTGAATTCATCATTTCGCCTTTCATGATAAAAATAGTTTTTATGTTACTCTCCCTATATATATATATATATGTTCGAAAATCCTAAGTATCGGGAATGTTGGAAAAATTCATAAGTATCGGGAATGTTGGAAATTTTTCGAGTATTAGGAATTGATCTATCTTAACTGTGAGTTTCGATTATATCCCAAAACCTCTGATGATTGTCTTGCTGAAGTAACTAAAATTACTCACTTGTTTTGGAGTTTGGCGTTTCTATTACAGTTTTTAGTAGGAGAACTACCAGCTTAGATATACCCAAGACTAAAGGAGTTCAAGCAATACTGAGAGTCAGTCATATTGATAGGAGTATCGATGATCGGCTGGCTGGTGACACCTCAACTGAAGGATCGCGTACTAAAGAATGAAGACTGACGGAAGATCAACTGATGTCTAAAAACGGAAGTACAAGCGATGTTAATGATCATAACTAGTGGAGTAAAATCGATACAAAAGACTGACGTCGGAAGATTGAAGGCCGAAGATCGAAGACTAAGACTTAGCACTAATGGACGAGAAGGAGTCGGGATATGACTACGTGTCATATCAGGCAGTAGATTTCCCTTGCAGAAGTCAAAGCAGGGACCAGAAGTCAAAGTTGGGTGCCAGAATTCAAAGCTGACTACCAGGAGTCAAAGCTTCCTATCGATAGTCAAAACTGGAGACAGGTAGTCAATACTGGCTATATCAAGTCAAAGTTGGTAGATGAAAGGTCAAAGCTGACTGTCTATCTATGTCTAACTGAATGCATCATACTGACTCAGGAGTTCAAAGTTGATAAAAGACGGAGTCCAAACTGCTGATAAAAAGGAGAAGCTACTCTACTAGCCCAACATGAAGTCAATGTTGACAAAACATAGAGTCAACTCAACTAAAGAAACACAGAAGAATTTAAACCCTGATTGTTTGACTCACTCGTGTAGTAGCATATCTGCAGAAGATCTTGATATGTCATATCACATTTTCAGAGTTGCAGAACTACAACGTACAATGATGCGGCCTGTGTCAAAAGACGTACGAGGATTCGCAACGGGAAGAATTCAGATGATAAATATAAGGATTTGAATGGTAGTCCCTCCAACGACTCTATTTTTATTCCTCTATATATACGTGTGTGTAGAATCCAACATTTGAAGGTAACTGGAACCCTGCACAATTTAATCTCAAAGTATTCAAGTTCAAAGCTTAAGTCAATCAAACAACGATTTCGAATAAGGAAGTAATCATGGTATCAGTAAATCTCAAGAGCTCACACATACTTATCAGCTCGAGATTTCAACATATATTTCCTTACCTCTAGGATATTAATCTTGTATATCTTAAACCTAGATATTCCGAGTTTATCGTCTGTGATAACTCAGATCCCTAGTTGAAAAACCCCTCTATAAAACCCCCATAGTTGAGTAGAAGTTTGGGCAAGTAAGCAACAAAGTGTTAGTTGCTGAAAGCTAGGTTTCTAGCACCAACAAGCTAAAGTTTAAGTCGACTGCGTCTTCGAAACAGTTAGGGTTTCCTAGCACCAGCAAGCGTAGGAAGAACATCAAGTTAGGTAGGATACTGTAAGGTGATCTCAATATCTAAGTTTACTCTTGTACCCGTAAATAAGAACAATCCGAAGTTAGTGGATTGACTGAGCAATAAGTCAGTGGACGTATGAGTTAATCTCTCCGAACCACGTAAAAATCAATGTGTTATTTACTTTCAATATTGCTTTAATATTGCATGTTATTGAACTGCTATCAGTAGCACACATCAGCATAGCATAGTTTTTGAAACCCTCTATCGATCCGTTTAAACCTTATTATGCTGAACTAATCATGTTTTGCAGAGAATGATGATCACATCAAGGAGGAATCAAGTCCACCTGCTGAAACTGGTTATCTATTTTTTGTGTTTGTTTTCAGTATAATGTTTAAGGTTTGGACATTATTAAAAAGGGAAAATTGTTGGAAAAAATTCCTAAGTATCGGGAATATTGGAAAAATTATTGAGTATTAGGAATTAATCTATCTTAACTGTGTGCTTTGATTATATCCCAAATCCTTTAATACTTGTCTTACTGAAGTAACTAATGCTACTGACTTGTTTTGGAGTTAGGCATTTCTATTACAGGTTTTAGCAGAAGAACTACCAACTTAGACATACCCAAGACTAAAGGAGTTCAAGCAATATTGAGAGTCAGTCATACTGATGAGAGTATCAGTATCAGCGCAACTGATGATAATTTAACTAAAGGATCGCGTACTGAAGACTGACGGAAGACCAACTGATGTCTGAAGACGGAAGTACAAGTGATGCTGATGATTAGAGCTACTGGAGTAAAATTGAAGATTAAAGATTGACGTCGAAAGACTGAAGCCTGAAGATTAAAGATTGAAACTCAGCATTGATGGGCGAAAAGAAGTCTTGATATGACTAAGTGTCATATCAGGTGCGATCTACCCTTGCGGAAGTCAAAGTTGGGTACCGTAAGTCAAAGCTTCTTATCTATAGTCAAAGTTGGAGACAAGCAGTCAATAGTGGCTATATCAAGTCAAAACTGACAGATGAAATATCAAAGCTGACTGTCTATCTATGTTTAACTAAATACATCATACTAATCCAGGAGTTCAAAGCTGACAAAAGACAGAGTCCAAATCTGGCGATAAAAGGAAAACAACTCTACTAGCCCAACTCAAGTCAATCTTGACTAAACACAGAGTCAACTCAACTAAAGAAACACAGAAGAATTTAAACCTTGAGTGTTTGACTCGCCACGTGTAGTAGCATATCTGCAGAAGATCCTGACATGTCATACCACATTTTCATAGTTGCAGAGCTACGATTATGCGATGATGCGATCTCGAATGGTAGTCTCTCGACGACTTTATTTTTATTCCCTCTCTCTCTCTCTCTCTCTCTCTCTCTATATATATATATATATATATATATATATATATATATATATATATATAGAATCCAACATTTGAAGGTAATCGGACGCCGCACAATTGAAATCTCAAAGTATTCAAGCTCAAAGCTCAAGCTAATCAAATAACGATTTCAAGAATGAAGTAATCATTGTGTCGATAAATCTCAAGAGCTCACACATACTTATCACCGAGATTTGAACATACACTTCCTTACATCTAGGATATTAATCTTGTATATTTTAAGCCTAGATGTCATGAGTTTATCGTCTACGATGACTCAGATCCCTAGTTGGAAAACCCCTCTATAAAACTCCCCATAGTTGAGTAGAAGTTTGGACAAGTAAGTAAAAAAGTGTTAGCTACTGAAATTTGATTTCTAGCACCCGCAAGCTAGAGTTTAAGTCGATTGCGTCCTGAAAGCAGTTAGGATTTCCTAGCACCAGCAAGCGTAAGAGGAACGCTAAGTTAGGCGATACTGTAAGGTGACCTCAGCATCTAGGTTTACTCTTGTAACCATAAATAAGACCAATCCGAAGTTAGTGGATTGATTGAGCAATTAGTCCGTGGACATATGAGTTGATCTCTCGGAACCATGTAAAAATCAACGTGTTATTTACTTTCGGCATTACTTTGATATTGCATGTTATTGAACTGCTATCATTAGCACACAACAACACAACATAGTTTTTGGAACCTTCTATCAGTATCTGTTAGATATTGAACAAATCTAAATTGAAAACTTATTAATCAATATTCGACTTATTGTTTAAAACTAAGTCTTAGTTTTCTATAAGGCAAATACAGTAACCATCATATTCCACACGTACATCAGTTATCAGTCCAACTGACTTGCTACCTTAGTAGTCAATAGGTTTGCTAACTGATATCATCCCATACAAGACATAGGGCTGATAATTCGTGTGTGTCGGGTCGTTATCGTGTCGACATGATAACGACACGACACACGACACGATAAGGTCAGACACAAACACGATCTGTTAAGGATCTGTCCTACATGAACACGAACATGATACGAAATGTATTTACACGGATACGACACGAACACGAATATTACACGATTTTTTTCGTGTTGACACGACAAGACATGAAACGAAAAATTCAAATAAAAATTAGAAAATAAATTAATAAAAAAAAAAATATATAAAATATTTAAATTAATATTAAATATACATAAACCCGTTAATTTCGTATGCGTGTTAGTGTCGTGTTCTCGTGTTGTGTCAAAACTCGTCACGATCCGAACTAACCAATAGTATCGACACCACTATTGGATCGCTAATTATCCAACTAGTTCTCACAAGAACCAATCGATTGTCTTAAGAAAAAATTAAATTTATCTCAACGATGTATCTCTTCATATACCAATATGTACCTAGCGGGACAATCAATATATATATATATATATATATATATATATATATATATATATGAATGAATGAATTTTGATAGAAACTTATCTTCGCGATAGAAATTAGGTACTATGTTTTTATATACAATAATGTTTTGTATATACAATATATTATTTTTTGATATAGAATAATTCTTTTATATAGTAGTATTCTTTATGTATTATAACCATACTTTTTTTCACAACAATCTCAATCATGATTTAGATTGATACATAATTCCTAAATTAGAAAAATAAAATCTTATACCATTGTTGAAGTTTTTGGATATCCTAAGGATCCGTAAATACTAATTAGTGTTATTAGGGATGTCAACGGGCGGTCTTTATCTGGACCGATCCGAATCGCTCAAAGCCCATTAAATTTTAAAACAACGGTTCGGTTACGGTTCTAGTACCGCTTGGACCGGACCGATTGCACCGCCCATTTTGTCCGGTTCCGGTCCGACCAGTCAGTTTTTTTTTTTTTTTTAAATTTGAGTATTACATATCCACTTTTTTTGAGCATTATATTATCATTTTCCACATCCACTATATCTCGTTATTCAAATTCTTGATATATGCCTATGTTCAATATTAAATTCACGTGTTATAATTTCTAATAGTAAGATGTATGATATATAGAACAAGAAAGTATATTTTATTATTCTCTTTCTTTCCACTTTGTTTGTAAGTAAGCAGTAATGATGTTTGAATTTTGTAACATAATCGAGGCTACTATAATTGAAAATATTATTGTCATATGTCATATTGAATTGCCCTAATCTGGAGTCACAAGTTAAATAGTAAAAAAAAATATGCCGGATCTCATATATAGATTTTAATAAAGATTAACTATTTTTTCACGTTCTTGTAATTTAGAATCAGCAAGAGATTGTTAATTAGAAATTAACTCTAATTGATATATTATTACGAAAAATGAAGTTGTCTTCTAAAAGTGGATATGTAATGCTCAAAAAAAGTGGATCAGTTTTTTTTTTTTAATTTGAATTACAGATTTTTTCTTATGGGCCGACGAAATACGATACGATACAAGGACGAAAATACGTTAACTTTTCAAAAATCAAAATACGACTATGTTCAAAATATGTTTATATTTATTTATAATATATTTTATATTTTAGTCCAATAAAATTTTTCCTTTGTTGAAATTTGAAATATGAAATTGAAAATTTTGAGGATTTGGGTGTATGTACCAACGGGTAACCAGCTAGAAGATGGGTAATACCCGATCCTAACCATAACGATGGTCCGGATCCGGTCCGATCTCGTGTTCTTGGTTGGTTCTAGAACCGTAACCAATACTAATTTATTGGTTGCAGTAAAGGTAGAAACCCGTCCGCTTGACATCCCTAAGTGTTATTACTGAATAATACCCATTATATGTAGTGAAAAAAAGAAACAAGAAGTGGAATGGAGAGTTTTAAGTAATTAATATTATCAACGTGGAACTAGTAACTGCTGTGTACATAATATAATGACTAGGGATTAAACAAAGCTCGTCTGTTGGCAATGGCAGGATTCAAAATGTGTGCAACTTTAAGCCCCGTACTCGGAATTGTTATTATAATACTATTTCTAAAGTGAAACAAGGCGATCATTATTCACGGATTTGCCGTGAGGCTTTTAAGCCTAAATTTTATCTTTTTAGGGATGTTTTGATCTGTATAGTATTTTAGTTAATTTTCTTAATTCTCGTTATTTTAGATTTTTATTCTTTTTCAAAGTAGGATTCGTTTTTAGGTAATTTAAATAAATTTTATAGTCATTAATTCATTGATATTATTATTAAGTTTAACTAAATTTGCCTTTTCATTGAAAATCATTTCTCCATGACCCCATGCATCCCGTCCCGTGTCAGTGTCTTTTGATAAGAATGTCAAATACTAATTAAGTTTTTGTGAATTATTTTAGAAACTACTCTTTTATACCTATTTGTTTCCATATGAAAATCAATATTCCAGTCTGGTCGCTATCATGTACAATCACTAACGTAACATTTACTCGAGCTCGTGTATAAAACGTATACTTCCAAGTGTTCCAACCCCCACGAAAATGTAGTTTTCCAAACAATAAAGAAAAATCTAACATATAAAAAGATTGACTAAAAAATAATAACAATTGTAGTAAGAATCGAGTATATATGCGAGTTGCGACATTGTCATTTTGTCATTTTCGTTCTTGCGTGAAGCAGTCTATATTGTCACTGCTTTTAAGCAAATAACAAATGGACCACATTTAATTTTCAAGAGTATAATTTTTAGATGCTTTTTAGATTTACAGTTTGTGATGCTCCCGTACGTTTAAGTTAAGAGGGTCGAACTTCGTTAGGCAAACTGATAATATATAAATGAAGACGTTCAAAATTACTATCTACTCATCTAGTTCAGTTTAAACTTTTAAGTAAAAATGTCTTCAAAGAGGAATCAAAAGTGTAGGGCTCAGCCAAGGCAAGTAGGATGTTTTATTAAATAATTAATGGTAGAGCCGACCCTCAAAGATATGGGGGCAAAATACTATGACAATTAAAAAAATTATATAATCAAATATCCTTATAATATTTTTCTATGACTACTCATATTTTGAATGTCACGTAATTTCAATTCATTATCAACCTCATCAAAAATTTCCTTCTCAACAATGATCTCTCATTCGATTACGAAGCCTGATAAACACTTATTTTTGCATGATTTTTCACTAGTTCTTTTATGCATATATTATCGAGATTATGCACTTGTGTGATTTCTTTTAATTTATTTTCGTCATTATACGAAGATGTCTCACTTGGGTATAATTTTATGTGTTTGGTGTAGTTTTGAGTGTTTTAGAGTAGTTAAGGCGTAACAGGGTATTTGAAGGTCAAGAATAAAAGAGAAAGGATCACATAATTAAGAAGATTGAGCTTGATAAGATTGAAGTCCATCTCGAGATCTCAGCAAAAATGAATTGAGAATCAGACTTCAAACGAAGAACAGCCAAAAACCAAATCACTGCTCACAACTGAAATTTTGGCGTGCTCAGTACATGCAGGGGCATGCCGGATCCGGTCATTGGCCTTTTCTCATCATCTCCTAATTATGGAATGATTTTATGTCCTACTAAATCCAAACCTCTTCCTATACTTACAAATACCCCTTCAAACACATGATTTAAGGGTTTTTTTTCTTAGAGTTTTATTATATTCATATTTTTCATGCTTTACATTATTTTTGCTTAGCTTTAGAGTATTTTATTATTTTACTTTCAAGGATTAAGACCGAAGATTATCAAGTTGGTCATAGTGATTGAAAATCCCTATTTATTTATTTATTTATCGATTTGATCAAGTTTTATTCTTTTTTATTTTATTTAGCCCTAATTATGAGTAGCTAATTTTTTTATTGATTCTAGGGTTTGTATGATTTGAGGATATTTATTTAATTGATTTATTAATTCTAATTTGCTTTTCAATTCATGATTCACAGTTCTTGATGCTTGATATCATGCTTAGATAATTGGTTACTATTGATGCATTACAATTATTCAATGAAATACCTAGTGACTTTAGTTATGCAATTGAATTCAAGAACACATAAGAATACATATATTCGTAGGAGGAAAAATTTTTCTAAACTTTTAGGAGTTAATACATTTTTCATTAGTTATATCCATTATACCCTTTGTTAGGTGCAAAGTTAAAGCAACTCTACAAGACCAACAACTTCAGCCTTTTGTTGTGAAGAAAATCATTTTCAACTACATATTCTCAAACATTAATAATAGTAGAGAAACTTGCAATCAAACTCATCAATGTGTCATAAATGAAAACCCCAATGAATATCACTTATTTTTTAGCCTATATTCTTGATTTAAAACATGACCACTCAAAATATATATCTCAATTTCCAATACTCTTCTACTTTAGTCATTTGCTTCTTCCTGAATAAATTTATCTTTTCAAGAACCCCCAACAACTTTAACTGGGATAGCTATCAAGTTAAAAAGTAAAGTAACTCAAAAATGATTTTTTGTACTGCAATAATAGTAAATTGAAATCGTTATGCGAGACAATGAACATACATAAAAGGCAAGAGAAGATCAAATTTTTTTATTAGTTGTTGAAGATCAAGCTTTTAAGCCCATTGAGCTCTCCTCACATATTACTTGCTCCATCATATCTGATGGATCCCACTGAATATGTACTGGTATAAGGGGAGGAGAAATATATCAGTTAGTCAAATTTAAGACTTTTTCGTTTTACTAGACTAATGGCTACTATAGCAATAGCTGGTCGGATAATTGACAGTTCAATACTGATTTCAATATTGCTGGTCAGTTCAATACTGTTGGTCAGTTCATATTATGATGAGTCTTGTTTAGAGTGATATCAATTAGCAAACTTACTGATTGTTGAGATAGCTAGTCAGTTGGACTCATAACTGATGTACTTACAGAATGTGGTGGTTATTGATTTGTCTTACTGAAAACTTAAACTGCCTTAAAATACTTAGTCGAATATGGCTTAGTTAATTTCAGTTTTATCTCTCTAGTATCAAACTGATACTGATAGAGTGTTTCAAAATGATGTTGTGATGTTGTATGCTAGTGGTGACAGTTCAATAATATGCAATGAAAATATGATACTGAATGTAAAGAACTAAAAGTAAATAACACTTGATTTTTACGTGGTTCAGAGAAATCACCTCATTCGTCCCGCTCTGATTGCTCAGTCAATCCACTAACTTTGGATTTGGTCTTGTTTACGAGTATAAGATGTAAATCTAGATACAAAGTTAACTTTACTGTATCCCGTTGAACTGAGCGTTCTTCATACGCTTGTGGGTGCTAGGAAACCTCTGACTACTTATAGGTGCAGTTGACCTAAACGTCTTTCTTACAAGTATAAGATAACCAAGCTTTCAACAACTAACACTTCGTTGCCTACTTGTCCAAACTTCTACTTAAACTTGGGGTTTTTCGTAGAGAGTTTTTCAACTGAAATTTGAGCTGTAATAGACGATAAACTCAGGATGTCTAGGCTTAAGATATACAAAAAAGTATTCTAGACTTAAGGAAGTGTATGCTGAAACCTTGAGTTGATAAACATATTTGAGCTCTTAAGATTTGCTGATAACACTGTAGACTTCATTCTTCGAAATCGCTGGATATTAGTTCTTTGAGATTTGAGCTTTTGAATGCTTTAGAAAATTCGAATGTGCAATGTTTCGGTAACCTTTGCATTTTACATGTATTTATAGAGGAGACAGTGAATAGTGCCATTGGAGGGAGCACCAATTACATCCATTCTACTTGTCGTTTGAATTCTTTCCGTTTGAATCCTCTTACGTCGCTGTCAAGGTCTGCATCATAGTACACTTTACCTTTACAACTCTGAAAATATCTTCTGACATATCAGGATCTTCTCCAGATATGTTACGACACGTGACGAGTTAAACACTCACGGCTAAAATATCTCTATATTTTTCCAGTTGAGTTGACTCCGTGTTTCTTCAGTACGTTGACTTCAGGTTGGGTCAGTCGAGATTGCTCCGTCTTTTATCGACAAGCTGGACTCCCGTCTTTTATCAGTTTGAGAACCTGAGTCAGTATAATTTTTCAGCTTTGACATAGAAATAGTTAGCTTTGACATTTTATCAGCCAGCTTTGACTTGATATGGCCAACATTGACTACTTATCACCAGCTTTGACTATTGATCAGCAGCTTTGGCTTCGGTCTCGTGTTTGACTTCTGGTAACCAGCTTTGACTTTCAGCATGGGCAATCCGTTGTTGGTATGACACTTAGCCATATCTCCGACTTATTTGCTTCCAACAGCGTCGAGACTTCAATCTCCGATCTTCAGTCTTCCGACATCAGTCTTCAATCTTCGATTTCACATTTTCACTCCAATAGCTCTGTTCATCGGCATCGCTATTCTTCAGTCTTCAGATATTAGTTAGCCCGACTTCAGCCTTTAGTATGTGATCCTTCAACTGAACTTCTATCAGTTACGCTGTTACTGATACTTCTATCAGTATGGTTGACTTCAGTACTACTTCAACTTCTTCGGTCTTGGAGTTGTTCAAGCTGGTAGTTCTTCTGCTGAAACTTGTAACAAAAACGGCTAACTCCGAACAAGTGAGTAACATAAGTTATATCAGTAGGACAATCATCAGAGATATTTGGATCTAACCAAAACACATAGTTAAAATAGAATTATTTTCAATAATTAAGGAATTTTCCCAACAAACTTAAAATACGATGTTTTATTGTGATGCTGAAGAAAATATTATCCAGTGAGAAGATGAGAGTGTGATATGTTATGGAGATATACAATGTAATTTAATCAAATTTCAAATGAAATGCCCGAATCTAAATTAACGAGTCTCGCTATATAAGCTCTTATATAAATGATTTTCATAAAGTGGTCTTAAGTAGTGGAGACGTGGTTTCATTATTGCGGAGGTCATGGTTCGATTTCCACGAACATATGTGCAATATATTCGAGAGTAACAGCTTTGGAGATCAACAAAAAAAAAATTACGTAAAATTTTAAGCAAGAAACATAAGCAGGATGTCTTTGATGGTTGATTAAATTATGTATGTATCGAGGATAAGATAAAATAAAGAAAATATCATGGACTTCTTTAGTATTTTAAATAAATCAAGCTATTAGTAAGCTATTCAGAGCTCGGCATTCGAAAAAATCTCATTCGAAATTTGATAATGAGCCAAACTCGAACCTCAAACTGAGCTCGACAAATTTTTCACCCAAATTGAGCTTGACCACACTCAACTCGAGAGGCTTGCAATTTGTTCGAACTAACTTGAACCTAAACAAGCTTATTCGCGAACATGTTTGCGAGTTTGAGTAAAATAAATAAATTAATTTTATTCTAATATACTTGGATATGTACCAACTTTAACTTATCCTTACGATTATTGATAATATACAAAATTCACATCGTGTTTATATACATACATTTATAATCATAACACATTTACCACAGAGGTTGCAATTAAATGACTCCAGCTCGAATATTTAAATGAGCATTTTATAAGTCGAGCTCAAGTAACATATTATCGAAATTTTTGGATGAGTCGAAATTGAATCTTTAACAAGCCGAGATCAAACTCGACCTCGAAAAAAAAGTTATCGAATAATTGATATGAGCCAAACTCGAATTGAGCGCGAGCTTGGTAATTGTGTGTCGAGCCAGGCTCGAGTCCAAATATAAAGGCTCAAACCTAGCTCAAGCTTGCGAATACCTTAGGACCGAGTTTGAGCCCATGAATATTCATTCGACTCGGCTTGTTTACAGCCGAGATTTCTTGTCCCAGAATAAGTACATGTTTTAAGAATTTAAGAGAACATTAATATGTAAAAGTTTTCCTACAACAATAGAGAGATTACTAATTAAAAGAACTATAAATAAGAAGTAAATTGAATAAGAATATATAATTTACAAGATATTGCCCCTATGCCAACCTAGCTTAAGCATAAACAACGCTATAATCAACATTAATATTCGTATGTAAAAAACCTACCATAAAAAATTTAGATTGTATAAACTGAAATGCAAGCAAGGACTCCGAGAAAAATATAAACCAGACTAATCACTTCCTCTAATGCATAAAAATAGGCAAACAAGTAAATTATATCATAATACTTCTTAATTTTGTATAAAATTCTCCCAAAAATATCGAATAATTAGGTAAAGGACCGAGGTTAGAAAAACAACCATTTTTTATTATGATAGAAAAATCCGTACACATTGGGTAATTTTTGTTTTAATAATTTGCAAATCATAAAAAGGGTGAAACCAATCTCCGTACACATTGGGTAATAATTTTTGTTTTAGTATTCGTTCTGAAAATTTTATTTATTTATTATACTGAGATTGCATTTTATATTTTAAATACATAATTGTAGTTACACCCATCAAATTTATTTATGAATAATTAAGTATAATTTCATCCTTTCGTTTTTAAAATGCTAGTATTATCCGTATTGTTTAACTTTGATATAAAGAATATATTATGCACCGTCGGTTGATTAAAGAAAAAGAATAACCTTTCGTATATGTAATTGATTACATGTACAGGAGCTAGCTATGAGTAGTCTATAGAGTACATTAGCTTGAGCTGTCACAATTATATCGTTATACGACTTCTGTTCTGACACGAATTTGATGCACAGAAATTCTTGCATGATTCATAATCAATAAATTGACAAACATATTCTTATCTATTTTACCTCCTGTATATTTCCTCAACAATTACTAATTCGATACCCTACTTCATTTTTTTTGAAATGCTTTTTATATGCGATTCAATTTCGAAGTCGAAAAAAATAAGAATGAAATCAACTAGTTAACGAATTGATGCTGGGGTAAGTTATTTTTATTTGTAATCGTAGTATTTACTATCGAGTTTGTCCCCCGAAAAAAGAATTAAATTTGGGGGAAAAAAATCATTTTTTACAACATTGGTCTTCAGAAAGATAAAATAGTGTCCCGTTTCCATGACATTATAATTACTTTTCAGAATCTTTTTTTTTATTTAGCAATATGTATATCTCTCAACAAGCAATTTATTATGTTAAATAAACAAATGCAATATATGATAACGATGCACATAAATTATCCATGGTAATTTTGTGTGTAACAGAATTAAATATTTGAATTGAGATTTTGAAAAGTTGGGAATTTTTTTTGAAAGTAGTACGGAGAGAATAAATAAAACTGTTCTTCGTCATATACGCAAGTCAGTGATTTACATGGCCAGCAATGAATTTAGACAGTCCAGAACCATCATTCCCAAATTTGCATGTGAGTGTATATTAATTACTACTTGCTAGTTACTATTGACTTAAATAAACAACAATGAACTTGACTCGAATATACTTTGCTCCCAAAAGGAGAAATTCTCCGTCCGTGAACCCCATATCACAATCTCATGAAAATATAAATGAATTAGTCACGGTGACTTAACAATTAAATGATTAGAAGGACCAGTACATAATGTCCACAAAGAATCATCATAAAGAAGGTGAAACTCCACACATTCGAATATACCTTTTAAGTCCATTTAGGGTTAAATGATTTGAACTTTTACCACATTCTTTTATTTCATGAATTGAATGGTATCACTAATAATACAAATTTTTCATTTTGTTGTAATTTCTGAAACACAATTCCAGTGAAATTAAACCTACATGACAATCGGAATGTCTACGTAGCTCGTTGGTATGTGATGTGGAAATATATGTATATTGCAAAAAAATAATAATTAATTGTCAAAAAATATATTAACTTTGACTGTTTTTAGTTTTTCCCATGAACTTTTATGCTGTTGCAATTTTTCTTGAGCTAGGCTTCCGGCCTCAAGTTTGAATTCGCTTAAAAAAAACCACCAAATATACAAATCAAGTAGGCTCAAGCTTGAATTCTCTTAAACAAACCACCTAATATATAGCGTTTTATACATTTCGAACAAGTCCCTATCTGTCAAAATGAGATCAATTTGCTTCAGCAAGCAAATATACTTTCAAACAGATGCAAAGAGCCTTTTGTAATCGTGTAATAGCTCCTCCATAGAAAGAAAAAAAAAATGAAGAAAAGGTAAAAAGAAGAGAAGAAGAAATCATTGCAATGAGCTGGTCAAACAATTAATAATGTCTTAATAGTTTTTGTTGTAATCTGCTCCTCTTATCTCCATTCCATTAAGGTATCCTGAAATGAACAAAGGTCTATTATACTTAATCAGTCCTGGTTGCAAGTAATCGTCCGTAAACGTGATCAAAGCCAAACACTCGAAATGTATAAAACTCCTCTGAGTTCGTTAATGCATATACTAGGCACATCCTTAGTTCTGCAGACATCTTCAATGCGGAGTAATCGTATGCGCTGACAAGAATCTTTTTGAGATGAGCTAATATGCCATAGCGAACATGTTGTCCATTAGCCGCTAATGTTTGACCAGCAAGCATTCATGATATAAAAGTAAGATTTAGGGTTCAATTCTCACCTCTCTCTTTCCCTGATAAAAAAAATGATCTTTATAGGACAAATAATATTGATACCATATTTCGAAGGCAAAAATTAGAAAACACAAAAACCTACAGCCAGAAATATAATTAATTCTGACAAAACTATGTAAATACCATAGATATCTTTAATATAGTTTCAGGAGGCATACTCCTATATGCTCTCTTTTACCGTACGGTATCACAAAATTATCACTTTTATTCATAAAAAATGTTATACTCATAATTACTATTTATTTTTATTCATAACTACTCTTACTTTAATTTATAACTGTTAAATTTTATTTATAACAAATGTCACTTTTATTAATAAAACTACTCATTCCGCTCACAAAATTCGTTTCTTATTTAATCTTTGGACCGTTCATGGAAAATATTTATTTTTCTTACATGACATGGACCCCACATAACCCTAATAACTTTCCTCCTATACTTATTCTAAAAACCCTGCTATGGTTCATCTTTTAATTCCATTTCATACTAATTTACTCATTTTTATCTAGTACTTCTTACAATTATGAGTCTCATTCTCTATTAACTCTTCATTCATTACAATTTATTAAAACAGTACCACTAAAGTATGTAAACGAATTTCATAGACAGAGGAAGTATCATTTTTTTATTGTTTTTTTTCCTAAGCATATAGTAAAAGAGGGCTCATACAAGTGTTTATCTAATTTCAGAGTTTTATTTGATTGAAAGTGAAAATACCTTAATTTAGTCAAACTACGTTAAAATTGTTAACGGAATGAATATACAACATCATCTGACAGTACTTAAAAAATATTATGATATTGACAAATCACGATAATATGTTTTCATTTATGTTGATAAGAGATGTCATTTTTCGAAGTTGGGGGAAGAGGCACAATGGGACTTGAACGCTAGACTTCTCTAATAACATAGAGAATCTTCACCGTCTGGATATCCTCAAAGACACTATATGTCATATCCCGTCTTTCTTAATAAGATTAGAAGGACTTTCGAACTTAGAATTATAAGATGATTCGTGCCCGATGAAATAAAATTTTTAAATTCCAACAAAAGAATTTATTTCATTAAATATTATGAAATGATTTCGAGAATTATTATATATAATATAATAATCGAATATGATTTATATATATATATATATATATATATATATTTATAAATCATTGTATTAATAATTTTATGCTAATGTTTAATTATTAATTCGTAATTTTTAAGATCGGACTTTGAGCCCGTAAGAATAATTTGTTTAATGGGTTTAATTGAAAAAGCCCAAAAGAAGAAGCCCATTGGAAACCCTAACTATATAAACTCCTCTCCTCCCTTTTTTTGGAACCCTAGCCCCCATTTTCAGATTTTCACTCTCTCATTTTGCAGCCCCAACAAGAGGAGACAAGGTTTAAAATTTTCTCTCAATTCATTTTAGTATGTATATGTTGTATGTATATATGTGTGTGCTGTGTACATTGTGAGTGTATGTTGAGAGAGAGACCGAGAGGGGGAGAGGGAGAGGCGGCGACGCTGGGCGGCGTCGACAACGGCGGCGCCGGCGGTGGCTGCGGCCACGCGCGTAGCTCGCCGTGTGTGTGTGTTCGTCGGTGTGTGTGAGTGTGTGTGTTGCGTGGTGTGTGTCTTTGTGCGTATGTCGTGTGTGTGTGCGTAAAGAGTCGAGAGGCGAGAGACGGCCGGCGGTGGCATGGCATGCGGTCGCCGTTGCGTGTGTGTCTCCGTCGCTTGTGTGTGTGTTCGTATGTTGTGTGTGTGCGTCGTGCATTTGCGTGCGTCGAGGAGGAGAAAGACGATGGACGACGGAGGTCACGATTGAGGCGGCGCGCTGCGCCGACCGGCGACGTGACCGTGGAGAGCAGCGACGACCTCGGTGTGTGTGTCGCGTGTGTGTGTTGTGTGAGAGCGAGAGAGGCGTGAAGGGAGAGATAGAGAGAAAAAAAAAAAAAAATGAAAATGGGTCGCCGGAAATTTTGGCCGCCGGCGACGGCGGCGCCGGAAAAGCGGCGCCGGAAAATTTACAGATTAGGTTTAGGGTTTCAAAGAGTATTGGGCTTAGTTTATTTAAAAATTTGGGCTGTGTTCTTTTAAAAAAAAGAAACATTGGGCTTCTTTCTTTAATTAAAATTTATGGGCTTGTATTTATTTTCAGTTTGGGCCTTATTTCCTTTTGGGCCAAGTATAATAATTGCTGATGGGTTTTTAGAATTTAATTAGATATGGGCCGAAATTTATTTAAGTATTGGACTAATCCTATTTAAATGTTTGGGCCCAATTTAGAATAATAAAATAGTTGGGCCCGTTTTTAAATTAAAATGGTTGGGCACATTTTTAAATTAAAGGTGTTGGGCTGCCTTTTTAATTAAATTGTTGGGCTGTTCAAAAAAATATATAATAAAATGTGGGCTTGGATTAATTAATAGTTGGACCTCAATTAATTAAATAAATAAGGTTTAACTTTAAGACTTAATTAATTAAATTATATTAAGTCTTATTAATTAAATAATTAACTTAAACTTAAAAATAAGTTTAAATTATTTAATTATGGTAAGTTAAATAATTAATGAATTAATTACTATTAAGTTAATTAATTGATTGATTGAGTTAAGGTTAAATTCAAGTTTAATTTACTTTTAATTATGATTAAGACCTACTTAATCAATGTAATTAATTTCTTTTAATGAAATTAATTAAGTTAGAATAATTAAATAAATTAAATTATGCTAGTCAAGTGCATAATTTGATAATTATATTATGTGTTATATTAGCGAGAGTCCTTATATATATATATATATATATATATATATATATATATATATATATATATATGATTCTAGTATGCAATTTAATTGCATTATACTTTGTAAAAAGTATTTAACAAAAGAAGATTTATGAAATTAAATTGTTTTTAAGCGAAAAGTCGAGCAAGGGTATTGTTGGTGCCTTAGCCGATATAAATTAGTTTTCAAATTTAATTATATTTTGAAAACTCGGGCTTAACGAATCATTAGTTAGTATCATCTCTACTTGAGCTTAAGGCTAGCTTTTCGAGACCTATTAAGATTAGTGCTTCTTGTAGGTTTTGTCGATCAAGGGGATTAGTGTTGGTTTCCCGAGAAGCGTACCATAGTGATTTCCTCAGGCTTTGTCCTATCAAGGTGGACTTTTCTCTTCTTATCATCAAGGATAAAATGATTTATTTATGATGCTTTATGCAAAATGAAAAGTATTTATTTATGACGCTTTCTCTTTTGAGAAATGATGAAGAAAATGATGTTCATGAAATTACCTGCCCAAAATGATTATGTTTTTATGTATGTATCCTATCAATGTGTTGGTTCGCCAGCAATGAATGAAAGAAAAGTTGTTGGGTCGCTCCCAATTCATGAAAAATCGAATTCGGATCATGTGCTTTATAGCCTGGATTAACGTGTACACTCAAGTTGACTGTGTGCTGTAAGTACAATTCACGGCCGGTCACAGCGACGTAGAGGGAGGCCTCCTTCTACGGCGTTCAGGATTCAGGAAATGTTATACGAGGAATGAAAGGATATGGATCATACATACAAAGAAAATGTCTGGCCAGACGATTTATGAAAATGCAAGAAAATGTTTAGTAAGCACGAGTATTTCAAATAAAACCTCGTGGAGTTCTTGATGGGCGATGTAATTTAAAGATGAAAATGTTTTTGGCATGAGTCCACTGAGTGCATTCTTGTACTCAGCCCTGCATGTTTGTTTTTAAATGTGCAGGTTGAGCTGGTGATGCGATGGAGCAATGTTGAGCAATAGAATTCTTTTGTCACTGAAAGTTAGTACCTTGAGTGCACATCGTCATATGTGTATTCACATGTTTTCATTGCAAGAATACTAAGTCATTTATATATTATGTTTGTCAAATCCTAATCTCTTGGAAATTCTAAGAAGTATTCCTTATATGTGTCTCACAATTTAATGTTCCATGTCCTTGTTACGTTTCTTAATTCCGCTCCGAGTAATAGTCTCTGCTAATCCGTCCTTTGGAAAAGTGGGCTGTTACACTATACGAATTCATCAAGGAGAAACAATATAGATGGGGTGAGTACCGATAAAGACATTGAATCACCATATTTTCTATGTTTTTATTCTCCGCAAGACCTTGACAACATTAATTTTGATTTTGATCTAGACTCCAACAATCAAGACACAACTCTTGAAGTATAAATAAGAGAAACTCGTATTATGCAATTGAAAGTGGCCTAATTTCACAATGTTGAATCCAAATTAACATCGATCCAATTATTGTAAATGATCTAAAGATGGATGACATATGAAAGAAGACCTCCAAGTTCTACAACAAAAATATTATATTGGAGAAGTAGTTTTTGGACACCAACAAACACGTTTTTTTCTTTTTCTTTAATACAATCACAAAGGTTTTATTAAATCTAAGCGAATTGAACATTTTAGTTGTCAATGTGATTGATTTAGTTTTAGTTAGAGACGTCAATTTAATCTTAAATCGATGGGTCAGGCCGGAATAGATTACGAAGAAAAAAGGGTTAGGGTCAAAAAATTATAGTCCCAAAAAGACTTAGTTCGAACCGAAAATAGCTCGAGTTTGATAGAGCTAGCTAGAAAATCGAGTGGATTAGCCTAATTCATCGAAATTGTCCTTATTACTTGGTTGCCAAACTTCATTACTTTGCTTTTTTAATTTGATAATAATATTTTGATGTTTGCAGAATATGTTATTGATTTTCTTCAACGCCTAATAAAAAACTTTTTGGCATTAAAACTGTATAAAGACAATCATTTATGTTATATGTGTGTCAAATTATTACCTTTCATGAAGTAACTTATTAGTTATTATTTAAGTTGATGTTGAAATGATATATACTTTTGTATCTAATATAAAGTTAAATGTTTTGAATTAGAAAGCATGATCTAATTTTTTTTTACAAGAAAATAGTTATCAAAAAAAATTCTAAATATTAAATGTTTTCCATAAACATTTTGGCTCGATGGACTAGCTTAAAATTGAGTAAACTAGGGTTCGAGTCAAAATATTTAGGGGTGAATATTTGGATATGGTTAATTGGATAATCAATAATCGAACAAAAAATTCGGTTATTGGGTAACTGAATAACCAATTTCACTGGATTCAGTTCGGTTATCAGTACAATAATTTTAGAAATATTGGTTATCGATATTACCAAATAACCGAAAATAAATAATATTATTATTTTTATAA
This sequence comes from Salvia rosmarinus, assembly GCA_036937905.1. NCBI lineage: Eukaryota > Viridiplantae > Streptophyta > Magnoliopsida > Lamiales > Lamiaceae > Salvia > Salvia rosmarinus. The sequence goes on from CM072816.1 coordinate 93,303,852, forward strand.
TTATTATTTATTCAAATTAATATCATAACTCAGTTGGGTTAGGCGTAGGCCTAAGATTTCTACCTTCTAGTGAGGTCATACGTTCAATTCTTCCTTGGAGGAAAAAGGAATATGATTTTTTATTATTGATAATCAAGTACAATAATAAAGTTAAATCGAATATATTACATATCATTAAGCTATTGGTTTCAACTTACCCTTAAAGTCTCTCACCTATGAGGAGGTAGCATGTTCGATCCCTTTCTTTAGTAGAATTTTATTTATTTTTATTGAAATCAGTTTATCGGTTAACCGATTAACCAATCGATTCGGTTTTCGTAAATGATATTTTCTATATTTCGATTCCGGTTAACCGAAAAATCGATTCAGTTAACCGAACTGAACTGAATACCCACCCCTAGAAATATTTTAGCTCAGAAAAAAACATTAATTGGCTCGAAGCTTAAATAACTCAAAACCATATGTACTAACACGAAATCAAGTGAATTGCTCCGACTGACATCCTAATTTTAGTGAAGTAAATGGACTAGGTCCGTCATCACATTGGTTATTACTTGTCTAGTTAAAACAAAATAAATTAGCACTGATGCCACAAAAGTAAAATGACATTATTAGTTCATTAATGTTTAGCCACGATTCAATTGCAATATAAAGCCACCACATATAACGGTAGCAACCAACAATAATTAATATTGGAAAATTACTCCTTTCTTTAAACCAAACGGATATATGATGAGCAGATTTTGAATTGCGAATATAATCTATTATGAGGTTCATTTTTTTTGATGGGTAATTTATGACACGTAATTTCTAGGTTTGATTTATTAACATAAAAGAATCAATTACAAATTTGGGTTTTATGTGTTGGTTAAGTTTATGGAATATGTTACAAGCCAACTATGCGCATAGTATAGACGTGTAATATCAAAGTGATTGTCATATATATTATGTAGGGAAGGAGCCACCTAAAGCCCGACACCCCCATGCCTTATAAGAGAGTACTCTCTTTTCTTCGCTAATGTGTGTATTTACATATAAAATTATTATAAAATATTCAATAAATTAGTTATTTATATAAATAATTTGTGTTGGTCCTAGACTCTGACTAAGAGTTAGAATCAATAAATTAGCAAGAATATGCTTTGAGACCAGCTAACGTTTTTATATGTTTGAATCCATCATATTTGATTTTTTAATTGTATGGCTTGCATAAAAATTTGAGCTAATCCAATTCATATTGAAGGTAGCAATTGCCATTGAACAAAATAAAATGTTCCAAAACTATATGCATTTGTAGTTGTAGCTAATTAGTGGTATTCGTCTCTTTGGATATACTAAGATTTAGTTACGGATATTATTCCCCAATCTCCTAACTCAAAAAGCAAAAGACAATAAATGTTAAATTTCTGTAACGATCCGGCTTCTGGATGTGATGCCCGGGGCAAAAGTACGGAGTGATCGCCGGTGCGGAGGCATGGACAAGGCGGCTCGATTAAGGCTTCAAAGCGGAGGGTACATGAATGAATCAAACGCACCGGAATGAGAGGATTTCGAGAATATGCGGTATGGGACGCATATTTGAGGAGAGCTAAAGGATTTGATATGTCTACTCATACCAACAAGATGCATCTTCTTTCTGGAGTCCATCTCATAAAAACTCTAAAGTTAAGCGTCTTGGCTTGGAGCAATTGTGGGATGGGTGACCCTGAAGTTTTCTCGGGAGTGTGTGAGTGAGGACAAAGACACCGAAAAGACTCGTGTTGATGCGTCACCATCAATCCGAAAGCCGGGTCGTTACAATTTCAAAGAACTTTATATAATTTATCGTTCCATAAAATATCATACTAATATAATAGTTCTCTAAATTACTAAAACCCTGAAGACTATTTAGTGAATTGTAGTTCTGGTTATTGCTTGCTTTATTGAAATTTGAGTCTAATTCTCATCTCTGACTTTCGAGAAGATCTAGTGTTACATTCTTAAACTACAAAAGAAGTTCTTATGAAATGCCGTTCAGTTATAAGTATTTCATTATCTATGAATAATAGTACTATCTACGTTAGTATATTATAATAAAACTCTAATTAATATTTATTACTAAAATTAATATATCCTAACTACGGAATAATCAATTCTAATAATTAATTATTAACTTAAATATTTGAATAAAATGCTAAAAGATAATCATATACCCTAATTGGGTAAAATGAACCCTAGTTAACAAGTACAAAATCAAACTAAAAAACAAAAAAATAGAATTGAAGAAAAAAATGAAAAATAAACTATTTTTTTTTAACCAAAATGTATGATCAAAGGACGCCAAGTACCTTCACAGCCGTAATAGTCTCATAAATAACGGGAAAACGTACTATTTGCTCCTCCGTTTTGTTTATCATATTATTGTGTTTTTGAGCGGTCAAGAGTAAGATTTTGTCAAACCAAAAATAAAATGTTTTTGTTAAATTGAGCACTCATGCATATTTATATTTATCTAAAGGACACTTTTACGAATTTCAGCATTGTTATATCTGAACAAGAAAACACAATTCCTTCGAATTGAACACAGTTATTAATGGGTGAATTAAACACGTTAATAAATTTTATGAAAAAAAATTCTCTCAATAGCTCAGTTAATAGTTGGCGCGTTCAATAAAACAAAACCTAAAATTTAAAGAGCCGAAAAAAAAAAGTCATTTCTAAAACATTTAATATTTTTGTATGCATAATAATGATCCAACTTTTTCAAGAATGACAAAAGAATTTGCTATGGAGTGAAGCTGCACATTCTTTGGTACTGAGTAATACAGATCGTAATTTTTAGATTATTCTGAAAATACAAAATCATTTTTCTACAGAGTATTTTAGAATCTCTGTCTTTCTGGTAAGGGTCCATTCATGTTACCGGCGGTCACCGGGGACGGGGCTAAAAAACATGAGTCATGTGCAAATTTTAAAATTTGGCCCTTTATTAATAACTAAAAATAATACATAACAATTTTAGAAAAAAAGATATAAATCGATTTCTTTTATCAAATTAAATGATAAAAAAAACAACTAATGCATTTAGTTAACAGTGTTGCTCTGCTTTTATGTTTTGAAACAAACTTATCTAAAGCACCCCTGTAAGATTGGATCAACTGTTATATTCTCTTTTTATAATTAATTTTTCATGTCCATATTGATACATTTGAAAAAAATTAAACAAATTGATATAACATAAAAATATAAAAAATAACCATATAAGGAGAGAGAAAAAACAGCATATTAGTCTATGATTGTTGCGAATATGACTAATCAAACTCTCTTATACATCTCAATGAATTTATCTGTATATAATCAACAAAACATACATAAAAATTTAAAATTCACTAATTAAATTACTTGTATTTGGGTAGACCCCACGTTCTTGTCTGATAGCGCAAACCACACATGACAGGTGAAACCACACTGAAAAACCAAGGTGTGTGCTCAAACCCATAGAGGCGTTTGGTGGGGTTCGAATCTGTGACCTCTCGGCCACAGGAACCCACCTTAACTATTGGGCTTCACATTTATGAAGAGAAGAAAACAATTAAAAAATCTTATTCTGATTGCTTAGAACTTGAAAATAGTTGCAAAATACAACTAACTAGATTCGAACACATGACCAAATTATTAGGAGTATTTACTTTATATGATTATATGGGATAGATAAAATTAATCGAGTCTAATCAAGCTTTTACTTTTAAGGATTAACATTTGAAAATATCCCAAATTTCGGGATTATTTTAATCACTTGAATTGTTCTCAATTGATTTTAATCCAATCAATATAGATGTGATTGAAATAATCTTCCAAACAAAGAGAGAGTTATTTATTCCAATTTTAATCCTCTACTAATCTTTTATAGTAAATAAAGAATTGATAGATAAAAATGATCTTATCATATATTTAATCTATTAAATACTCAATCATTTAAAATGTTAATCATGAAAAGTAAACGGACTCTTAAAGAGAGTTGTACTACTATAACCCATTGTTGACTTATAGGAAATATATTTACATTTAAGTGACATATATGATTTGGATACTTTTTGAGGCCTTGTGTGGTCGACCGCTTTGCACACTCCCTAAACCGCTCATAGCGACCACTTATGGCCCCGTCTCAACATTGGGCATCACATGCCCCTAACTTCCCCTTGGTTCGTCTTTGAAACACATCATAAATAATATGTTAGACTTTATAAACTACATAATTTTCAAATTATACATTTTGAAGTTCCTCTATTAATATCTCATGTCCAAAGACTATAGAGGGTGACTTGGTTAGTTATATAGCAATCTCATGATATAGTCATGATTTAAATTCCATCAATATTTTTTAGATCGAGATATCATGTGCATGTTTTAGGCAACAAATGTAAGTATTTCAAGGAGAGAGAAAAAAGTTTAAGGAAAAGAAAAAGTTTTAAATGAAGTAGAAAATAATACCTCTCATACACTAACACTATTCGTCAGAAACACACATGAAACACACTGAAATAAACTACACATAAAAAAGGACTGATGTAAATTAAATGAAGGACTTGGAAACCTGAATAGTGAATATGCTTCGTGTTGCAATTGTTGTATAGCTCCAAACATGAGTTAAATATGATAATGCAATTTGTGCGCTATCATTTCAATTTTTCCTGTGGTTCCAGATTCAATAATAAAAAATTTGAATTAATCCACTCATTATTATTTTTTATTTTTTTATTTTTAGGGGTACTTTCTGAGCCTACAAAATTTAATTGGACTGGGCCGATCGTCAAGTAATTGGTGGTAGCCGCAAATATCATCGTGCACTATATGTTTAATTCGCATGGAAAAGGTAAAAATATAATAAGATCATATTTAACAATTTAAGAGAATTGTTTTCAATATTCTGAGATTCTTTGAATTGGGTCAATATCTTTTTATTTGTAAACATTTAATTCGAGCACTTCCAATTCGCTTTAAATTGAATCCATACATGGTTCCATTTTCTTTAATTTGGTCCGTGAATTTTTACCAAAATTAGGTTTTTGCTATTTAAATTGATCCCCTGTTGGTTTCATTTCTTTTATTTTGTCCCTATACATTCATTTGTAAAAATTAAGTCAATATAGTTTGATCCTTGTTAAAATAGGTCTTCGAACTGAAAAAAAAGAGAAAAGAGAAGGGGGGTTCTTTTCTTTTTGTACAAGAGTAATTTAAACATAAATCAATGTATGTAAGGGACCTGATATTAGCTAAATTGAAAAAGTATAGAAATCCAATTCAAAACATAGTTTAAAGCATATCCACCACCAATACATGCGTTTTCCCCATTACCTAATCATAAATAATCCAGCCTGAGAAATGGTCTGTTAATGAGATTGGTAATCTGGAAAATTGAAGAAGTTTTAATGGAAATAAAAACAAAATCTGGACCCCTATAAAATATAGAAGCAAGAGAGTAACATTAATATTGAGAAATAAGGGCCGTCCAACACATGCAAGAATTTAAATATATCTCTTGCCAAAATTAATAATGGTGTGGTTGGATTTGTTAGAAATTAAGTGGTGCTTTAATGGCTGCTGCTGAGCTTTCCTGTTACCTTGTATGTATGTATATATATTTATACACAGTAAACACACAGTCACACCGACTCCCTAGGCAATGAATGACGCCCTTCCCTGCAGTTTTGCGTAATTGCAATATTTACTACAAATTTCTCATTCCTGCTTTCTACCATCTTGGGAGTTTTTCCAACAATTAATACGCCTCCGTCCCTTAATTTACACTCTCTCGTCTTCTACCTTTCCTCTTCCGATTCAACTCATTAACAATCTCTCTCTCTTCAACCTCCACCTCTCACCACAATTTAATTGAGCTTTAAAGCAATCCCATTTCCTTCCACTCCTATATATATATATATATATATCATGGTCCTAGCCTTCCTAAGCCAACAACCTCAGCCACTTCATGTTGTTGCTGCTGATTCTACTGCAAAAGGGGTGGCCACAACCACCATATAGCCGCCGCCACTCCGACGACTTCCCACCACCTTCAGGTAAATCTATATATAGCAACTCAATCAACCATTTCATGCTCATATTGGTATGTAACGTTTTCTCTTGATTAGGTAGCTTAGCATTGAAAGGTAAAAGGAAGAGGATCGCAGACCCGAAAGGAGGACGACGATGAGCCGAAGGAACGGAGCGAAGCTTGAGCTCAAGTTGAACTTGTCTCCGCCGAGGGCGGCTCGAGGCAGCGACCACAACTCCCGAGACGTTCGCCGACAGTGTCGCCGACTAGCTCGTGCGTGTCGTTGGAGGTGAACCAGCAGGATGAGCACCTCCGGTACTCGACGAGCCCGGAAGCGACATCGATGATGCTGGTGGGATGCCCCGCTGCCTCATGTATGTCATGCTGGCGGGGAGGATCCCAGGTGCCCCAAATGCAAGAGCTCTGTTCTGCTCGACATCATCCACGACGCCACCACCACCACCACCACAAAGACCAACAAGAGTTAAAACCAGTAACCCCAAAACAGAATCAACGAAATCTTAAAAGATTCTGCACCAGTTGAGCTTTTCTTTTAAAACTATTATTATTAAAAAGAAAAAATCCAATCAGAATGCAGTTATTTCTAGCAAGTAGCACTATTGGTGCTCCGCTTCTCGATCAGTATGTACAAGAAGGAGTGGAGCCTTCATAGTGCTACTTTTATTCCTTCGTTTTAATTAGTTTTGATGCATTTTCAAGTAAGCATAGGAAGCAGATTGGCATGGGCATGCATAACAAGAATGAGCCTAAGTTTTATCGTGAGATATATGAGGTGATTTCATGCCTGCATCTTCACTCTTCTTTGTGTGTGTGTGTGTGTCACTTACAGCAAGACAATTCAGCAAATCACCAGGAAAGAGAGACAGAATAAGAAGCTCCTTTGTATTGATGAATCTTACAAGTAGTAATAGTAATTGTACTTAAAGGGAATAAGTTTTGTTTTTTTCAAGCCACAAAGCAAACCGAGACTCCACCACCTATTAACTAGTTAAAATGAGGCCACATCACTCCTTTAAAATGTGAAAGTTATGTTTGCATTGATGCAACATGTTCTCATCAAGTACCAAAAATATTAATGAAAATGTTTTAACTACAACATTGGCAATATTGGCTGATTCATAAGCTAACTCAGAGCCCTTCCAAGGAATATAATCAAAATATATATCAACAGGAAGGATTACGCCAACGCAATTTTTACTATAGTTTTTCATAAATGATAATAACTTTGGAATAAAGGAAGCACATTAAAAAGTGCAGATAAAGAAAAGTTTGAAATAGGGAAGAATCTTAGTTTGAAGTACATTACGTCTTTACTATGGCTTAGTTATCATCGCCAACAACCGATTAGCTAGCTCCCTTGTGGTAATCAATAAGATATTAAATATCTTCATAAGTAGTTCAACGTCAATATTACGAGTAAGCAACACAATGAATGAACACCAGAATACAAAATTATGTGCATGTGAAGTTATTATGTTCGTCTTAAATCAGAGAGGGCTAATTAGGTAAATGCAGCAGCAGTACTGGGTGGTAATGAGCATTCAAAGATAAAGGAGACTACACAAGATTAACACCAAATAAATGCAAGAGTAATTGAGACGGTTGAGGGAGAACAAGGAGGCTATTAGTATTACGCCATAACACAAAATTACAAACTGAATATGACCTTTGCGAATAGTTCACGATAGACTGAAAGGAACCATTCAAATAACAAAACCAACTCGTCTAACATAAATATTTTCTATAGATATAACCAGCCTAAGATAATGAACTGCCTGTCCCTCTATTCAGCTCAGACCCAGTTTACTCAGAGCACTTCTGGTTCCATGACGAACCCACATGTAACTGCCGTTCATCATTCGTTGTCTACCCATACTCCCTCCGTCCCCCAAATCTCTTCATAACTTCATTTTTTTCAAATTTGTTCTTATGCCATTTATGAACACTACTCCACAAAAAATCTCTACTTCTTATCCTCAAAAATACTACTAATTGACACATTTTATAACCTATTTCCCACCAGTACTACATAATATGAGATCCCTTCACCACTCATAATACACTTCATTACTTTTATTAAAACTCTGACCAAAAATTTCCCAAAACAAGTTTGGGGTACCGTGTGGGAATTACTTTCCATAATCCTCTTTATTTCTTTCTCTTGATCTGAGTACTTTCCTTAGTACTTTCCTTTGAACTAATGCATGAGGTATTAAACTGGCTTATGCCAACCAACACATATTAAATTAATTATGCATTTACTAGCTATGACTACTTGACTTGACAAATCAATGACAATAACTATTCACGAGAAAATTTTCAGGACTACTATTATAGACATAACCATTTATATGAATATTATGTGGCCGGAACAACCTCAGTCGTTAGTTATAAGGATTTTTACAAGGAGGTAATTTCAAAAGAATAAGGATACTTATAAGAGGAAGATGAAGATGCAATACGCGAGAAGTCTTTTTGTCCAACTCATGCGCCACCTAACTCTGCCCTGTTATCCTCATAGTTTTTAGGATGATTGGCATATAGATATACACATTTTGATGTGATTTTGGTTTTGCATATGAATTTTAAAAGAAGTATATAAATACATGAACTTTTATTGATTTTGATTTTGCATACGAATTTTAAAAATATTCGAACTTATTAATTGTAGTAATTTTACCACAATTTATTTTTTCGGTCAAATTGAAACTGATATAGCATTAGATATAATGAGTTGACAACGATGTGGAAATCTTAAAGTCCGTGTGCGAAGAAGAAGAAGAAGATATTTGTAGTAGCCTACTTGTTTGTCATTTACTCAATTTACAAATGGTGGGTTTACGATTTGAAGTGCTTTCTTCGTTTTGTATGTTTGTGTTATATTCCTTTAATTTTGTTCTTTCTTTCTCATGAAGTGTATATATATTTTGTGTGTGTTAATGAGTCAATGTAAGTGTTTTGCCAAGTGTAAATGGTTCTTTGATATTTTATTTACTAATGTATTTCCACATCGTTATTAACTCATAATATCTAATGCCATGTCCGTTTTAATGTGGTCAAAAAAATAAATCGTAGTAAAATTACTAAAATTAAAAAGTTCATGTATTTATATACCCATCTTAAAGTTTGTGTAAAATCAAAATTAAATCAAATTTCGTGTATTTATACACTCATTTTAAAATTCGTGTTCAAAACCAAAATCACATCAAAATTCGTGTATTTATATACCAATAACCCTAGTTTTTATGAGACAATAGAGCAAAATATTTTGTTAATTTACCCTTTGCCACAAACCCAAAATAAAAGCCCTCAACTTCCAATCGAAATAACATGAGAAGAAAAGAAAACCATTCATGGTCTCAGTTACAGTATTATAATAAACTAATGTGTAATCCGTTGAATTTCAGTGAAAAATATTTTACGTTGTGTTTATTGTTATATTAAATTAAATAATCTTTATATCAGGACGATGCATCTGAATTTGATATCTATAGGTTATACTCCGTCGAATTCTAATGGAAAATCACTTTATATTGTAATTTATGGGTAAAAAAAATAAATATTCGGAGGTATGTTAATAATTTCCATTTATAATGTATATACTCGTACTTGTCTTAAATTTGTTAATTATCCAAAGTTGTTTAAATTTATAAATATAATTTGTTATTCGTTTCGATAAAAAATCGAACATTACCAATTAAATAATAAATAATATAAATAACGAAAGATAAAAAATATGTTTAAATATCGAACATTACAAAGTAATCATTACAAAAAATTTATATGCTCGTAAATATCCAAAACTTGATTAAAAAATATTTTTATTAATCGTTCTCGTCTCAAATCCGTATAGTTACTATTTGTTAACTACCCAAATATGTTTAAATTTATATATACAAGTTGTTATAGTAATTGATTATATATTTCAATAATGACTTGAATAATATAGAATAAATATTAATAATAAATAATATAAATATCAAAGATTAAAAAATAGATAACATGTCTAGCATATACATACCTGCACATGTCCCAAATTTGATTAATTACCACTAAACTGATTAATTTTATAAATTTAAGTTATTACAATAATTAGTTATTCATTTTAATAAGACTTGAACATTACGAGTAATTATTAATAATAAATAATTTAAATATCAAAAGATTAAAAAATAGAGAACATGTCTAGCATATACATACCTGCACATGTCCCAAATTTGATTAATTACCACCCAAAACTGATTAATTTTATAAATTTAAGTTATTATAATAATTAGTTATTCGTTTTAATAAGACTTGAACATTACAAAATAATTAATAATAATAAATAATATGGATAACTAAAAATTAAAACTAAGCAAATTTTACATAACGTGTAGTTTATTGTTTTGACATATTTAGAATTTATATACATGTAGCTGTCATATGTTATCATCTCATTCTAATATAGTAGTATTCATTAATTACCTGAATTCGTTTAAATTTATAAAATATCTAATTAATAAAATATATATTTATTCTAATAATTGGTTATCCTCTCGATCAAAATTTGAATTTACTAATTATTTCAAAAAAATTTATTAATTGTGAAGTCTCACAAGAAAAATAATGTGAGCTTCAAAATTCCACATATGCATGTTGATAAATATATGTATGCGTCTAAAATGTATATTCTTGTATCCAAATAATAAAAATAGAAAAAAACTTAAAAGAGAAAATTATATTCTAATTTCACATAAACTTATTGTTTAATGTCTTAACCTGTTTAGAATTTATATACATGTAGCTGTAACAAATCGTATTAAAAATTGATTTTACTATATGTTTTCATCTGATTCTCGTATAGTATTATCCACTAATTACCTAAATTCATTTAAATTTATAAAAGATATATTTATTCCAATAATTGGTTATCCTCTCGATAACAATTTGAATTTATTACTTATTTCAAAACTTTTTATTAATTGTGAAGGCTCAAAAAAAATGTGAGCTTCAAATTCCACATAAGTATGATGACAAATATTTGTATCCATCTAGAATGTATATTCTTATACCCAAATAATATAAATAACAATGACTTAAAAATAGAAAAATTATATTCTCGTCTAATAATATCCGTTAATTATCTGAATTAATTTAAGTTTAAAACATATAACCAATTAAATATATATAATTCGGTTCGATTTCGGTTCCAATTAAATTTAAGTTATTATAATAGTTAGTTATTCGTTTTAATAAGACTTGAACATTACAAAATAATTAATAATAATAAATAATATGGATAACTAAAATTAAAACTAAGCAAATTTACATAACGTACGTGTCGTTTATTGTTTGACATATTTAGAATTTATATACATGTAGTATCATAAATCGGATTAAAATTGATTTTACTATATATTATCATTTCATTCTAATATAGTAGTATACATTAATTACCTGAATTCGTTTAAATTTACAAAATATCTAATTAATAAAATATATATGTATTCTAATAATTGGTTATCCTCTCGATCAAAATTTGAATTTACTAATTATTTTAAAAAAAAATTATTAATTGTGAAGTCTCACAAGAAAAATAATGTGAGCTTCAAAATTCCACATATGCATGTTGATAAATATATGTATGCGTCTAAAATGTATATTCTTGTATCCAAATAATAAAAATAGAAAAAAACTTAAAAAGAGAAAATTATATCCTCGTCAAATTTCACATAAACTTACTGTTAAATTTACAAAAGATCTGATTAATAAAATATATAAATAATATGGATAACTAAAAATTAAAACTGAACAATTTTACATAGACGTGTCGTTTAATGTCTTGACCTATTTAGATTTATATACATGTAGCTGTCACAAATCGGATTAAAAATTGATTTTACTATATGTTATAATCTCATTCTAATATAGTAGTACCCATTAATTAACTTAATTCGTTTAAATTTACAAAATATCTAATTAATAAAATATATATTTATTCTAATAATTGGTTATCCACTAGATCAAAATTTGAATTTACTAATTATTTCAAAAAAAATTATTAATTGTGAAGTCTCACAAGAAAAATAATGTGAGCTTCAAAATTTCATATAGGCATGTCGATAAATGTATATATCCTTCTAGAATGTATATTCTTGTACCCAAATCATATAAATAGCAAACAACTTAAAAATAGAGAAAATTATATTCTCGTCAAATTTCACATAAACTTATTGTTTAATGTCTTAACCTGTTTAGAATTTATATACATGTAGTTGTAACAAATCGTATTAAAAACTGATTTTACTATATGTTTTCATCTCATTCTTGTATAGTATTATCCACTAATTACCTGAATTCATTTAAATTTATAAAAGATATAATTAATAAAAAATATATATAATTAATAAAATATATATTTATTCCAATAATTGGTTACCTCTCGATAACAATTTGAATTTATTACTTATTTCAAAACTTTTTATTAATTGTGAAGGCTCAAAAAAAATGTGAGCTTCAAATTCCACATAAGTATGATGACAAATATTTGTACCCATCTAGAATGTATATTCTTATACCCAAATAATATAAATAACAACAGACTTAAAAATAGAGAAAATTATATTCTCGTCTAATAATATCCGTTAATTATCTAAATTAATTTATGTTTAAAACATATAACCAATTAAATATATATAATTCCAATATATTAAAATTGAAAAATCACACATAGACACATCGATCCATGTCTTGACCAATTTGGAATCATATACATATAGTTGTCACAAATTTGATTTTACTGTATATTTTTTCTCGTCTCAAAGCCGTATAGTAATATACGTTGATATAATATGATTAAGGATTTAGTGTTTCTCTCTCCTATATGGCATCATATAATCTCTCCATTTATATTTTCTCAAATATCTTTTATTCTTAGTATTTACATCTCCTAGTCCACATTGAATTTTTTTTTATCAAACTTCACCTTAATTTAAACCTATATAAATAGTTGTGAGTATATTTTTTTTCATCCCACAATACACAATTATTTTGCACCCAGCAATTTTATTTGGCCCATCCATTAATTAGTTGGTCAAATAAATAGTTATTTTTATTGGCCCATCAATTAATTAGTTGGTCAAATAAATAGTTATTTTTATTGAGAAATTTAATTTAATTTGATTATTATTATTATTATTATTATTTTTAATTTATCGTGAGACTTTATCAATTCAAGACATAAATTGAAATTATATATTTTGTACGATTTTTAAACAAAATTTGAATCATACATCGAGTATATTAGAATTAGACAAGAACATATAATAAAATCAATTTTTTTATCCGATTTGTGATAGCCACATGTATATAAATGTTAACCGATCTGCACAGTGATTTAGTCTGCTATAATCTTGGCTACCAAAGGAGCCCTAGCAAGTGTGAAACAAGCGTGACAGGATTGGAAGATCGGGTGTTAGGAGAGAGTAAAAGGGCAATTTCAGAGCTGGGCTGTAACAAGCAACCTCAAACTAGACGGCCCAAATAAATCGATACAGGAAACAGAAGCCCACATCACGGTTAGTTCTAAAACTCGTGCTCCAACTATGAAAAAGGAAACACCATAGGCCTCCCAAACTGAACTAATTATTTTCTGTCACAGCAAGTGTCAACATCATCTTAATATCACCTTATTTTCAGGATGATCGCAACTCAAATAAATACTCACTCCTCCCTAATCTTTTTCCTAATTTTTTTTGGTATATTCCTCAAACTTTTTTAGTTCATTTATGAAAACTATCTTAGAAAATACTTCTTATTAATTACCTTCAACAATACTTTTATTTATACATTTCACCATCTATAGTATATTATTATCCCTATTTATTACTCATCCGTCACCAAAACGTGTATCGATTTTGGTGGCAAGCAATTAAGAAAACTACAATGAGTGTAAAGTAAATGTGTATAAAAGGTATGTCGTTGGGATAATAAATGAATATATTAATGGATTGTCGATTAAAAAAAGGTGGTAGCGAGTGTTTTTGTAAATAAGTGGATAAGTTGAGGGTAAAAATGTAAAGTTGGTGTTTAAAAAAGGAAAGTGTACATTTTGGTGGACGGATGAAAAGGAATTAAATCTGGCGTTTTGGTGGATGGAGATTTTTCTATAATATTATTTATTTATATATTTTATTACCTATAATAATTATTAATTTAATTAATATTATATTAATGTGCAACTTTAATTCGATCCAAATAACTTTTATTAAAATGCACTTAGAACGTTCTCTAAAATTAGGGGATGGAGAGAGTAGAGCATGGAAGCCTCGGGAAAACTCCATGATGCGCTGAATCAGTTCAACATTGCCCTAAATTAGTGCAGAATAGTCCTGATTCCCAATTCCTTGCGAGAACCCAGGCCCTAGCTCAGGCTATTAGGCTAACATTTTACCTCCTCACTTCCTCCTTTTCCGACGATAACCATGACAAATCCTTTGTCGGCCTTCCTCATTTCTCATCATCATCCTCTTCTAGTAGATGCTAACCCAGCGAAACTCCTCATTCCAATTACTTCCCAATTGAAATAGAAGAACCTGCGAACTTAGGCTGACGGCGGCGACGGTGAGCAGCGTGAAGAGAAGTGTGAAATCCCGAGGTCAGGTTTGTTTGAAGAAAAGAATGAAATTTCAACGTATTTTTAATGGGTAAAACGTATTTGACCGTATTTTTAACATTTTTTAAAAAATGGGAAAACAAAAAACGTCATGGGAGACGTATCTTCATGTACTCATCTGCGGGACCTCCCGGCGGGAGCCTAGGGGCGTCCCTTGCTTCATAGATTAGATATATCAGAACATTATCAAACCCTTATCTGTCTTATAGACGATTGACTTCGATGAGGAGCTCATGAGACAATTATCTTTGCTGCATTGGAGCAGACGTTGTGTGATGCTCCTAAGGTTGTGGCAGCAGCAAGATTAGAGGAGTTGAGATATATTTCGTCTGTAATTTTTAGCTTCTGTCTACCATTGGACAAAGGTACTATAATTTATTTTGTTTTTTTACTTTTCTTGTTTGAAATTTCTGTATGGATTTACGTCAAATACAAATGCAATGTCAACAGTTATTGTAGAAAGATTTCATGTTGCTATGATCGTTGATGCAACCTATATAAAAACGTGAAGTCTGAGAATCCTCTTAGGGAATGAATGAGAAAGCCTGAGGAATTTTGTTTAGTAGATCTAAATGTGACCAATACAGACAAAAGAGTTGTTGAAGGCATTATACTGTGGAGAGCAGGTTTTCATACCATTTCTTAAGCCAACAACTTCGCGAGGAAATAGCTTGTTTAATTGTTTATTTTATAAGCAAGATGATGGTTCTCATGAATTACATAGAATGCAATGATAATATTGGAGTTCATGGAAGTTTTAGAACATTTTTCTAGAGGATGTAGATAAATTCATCCATATATTAGGAGCTTCAATCTTAGTAATAAATTGGTGAAAAAATCTAACAAATACTACTATCTCAAAGTTATCACCTAAGGGTACCCACAATGGTGGGTTTTTAACTAAAAACCAGTTTTTAGTTTACCATTGTGGAGCAATAAACCAGTTTTTTTTAAAACAAGAAACTAGCTTCAAATTTGAAACCAGTTTATTGTGGGTCCAGTTCATTTATTTTTCTCTCTCTTTCACGTGAAAGCCGCACCATTTTCCTTTCTCTCTCCTGTTTTGCTACTTTTTTAAATATACCACTATTTTGCTGTAGCTCAATATTGCTGTTTAGAGCTGTAACTAAACAACAATGTAATATTACTTTTTAATTTTAGTAATGTAATTTTAATTTTTAATTTGAGCAATGTAATATTACTTTTTAATTTTAATTAATGCAATTTTAGTTTTGCCAATGTAATATTATTTTTTGTAATGTAATATTAATTTTAGCAATGTAATATATAATTTTAATTATCTCATGTATAATCTAAATATATAAATAATGTATAAATAATAATACAAATAAAATTAATTTAAAAACATATATATAGATATATAAGAAGTATGTATTATAGTGGGACCCTTAAAAAAAAGTAAGAAACTGGTTTATGATTGTAGAAGATGAGAGAAAAAAAAGTAGGTGAATTTTTAAAAGCTTATGTATTATCTAAAAACTGGAAAAACCAGTTTATGGTCGTGGGCACCCAAGAGTACATTGCCAACTACTTCGTAGGTCCAGTAGCGAGGGTATTTATTTTGTGTTTGACATACGAAAAATAATATTTGTTTATTCTGAAATCATCATTGCGAGAAATTTCAGGAAAATGATTATGTTGTTGATGTTGGATGTTGGAGAAGGATTTTATGAAGGCCCGTCTAAGATTTTAGATCCGAAACGGCTCTTGCGCTTGGGATGGGAGAGTTCCTCTTTTGTAGGAATTTCTCTCTCTTTTTTTGTTATTTTCTTTCCGTTTATAATATAGTTCTTTTGAGTTCATGCTATTCTCCTTTAACCTAACATTGGACAATGGAGATCGAGTGTGATGGAAATCCACCAATAACAAAAGTATATATTAGGAGAAGTGCAGTGAACGCAGGACAAGATAGAGCATGAGGTCCAAGAATCAAGATCAATATTGTAAAAAGCTTAAGGCGGGCGAGGCGTTTTACCTCTGCGAGGCGGTTCGAGGCGTCAACAAAGAACAAAAAAAAAGTATAAAGAAAATATATAATAATAGATTGCAAATTAAACATTAAATTAAAAGGTTTTTAAGTCTTAAAAACATCAAAATAATTCTTAAAAGGCATAAGGAATCTATTTACTGCTTTACATACCTCACTCACTCACTATCTCATCATCTCACATCTCGTCAACAAAGCAAAAATGAATGAGAACAAGAAGAAAAAGAAAAGAAAGAAGAACAAAAAAACTGATCTGGTGGCTGTTGACGGCGGCTTCCGACGGTGGCGGTGGTGAGGGAGGAGTGAGTTGGAGAGATATGACAGAGAGAAAAGAGTTTGTTGCGTTTTTCTCTTTTCTGTTTTTTTTTTCCTTCTAATTGTAATGTTTAGAATTCAAATTTAGTGTTTTAATCTACTAGGCTATTATTAACTTAGTTTGGGCCCTAAAAGATTAGGCCAAAACACGAAATTGAACCCTAATTTGCATCAAAAGATATAATTGAACTTACCGCCTCTTTAGCTTCTCCAGTCAGCCTCTGCGCCTTTGCCTCTCCAAGCGGCCTGAGGCGGACGGCGAGGCCTAAGCCAGGAATTTGCAGAGAGAGGCGGCCGCCTCGGGGCATTTTCCGGCCGCTTCGCCTTGAGGCGCACCTCGAGATGGCCGCCTCTGGCGATTTTCACAACAGTGATCAAGATTTGCTGCGTGGTTAATCTAGTACACCATCTGTCCCGTTGAATATTTCCCGTAGTCCTTTTTGGATATTCCATTCAACTTGACTCATTTTCTTTTTTAACCTTTACTTTACACACAAAACACAAGTGGATTACACCACTTTAAATAACCGTGCCGAAAAAAAAGAGTCAAATTCAACGGAATGGAGGAAGTATATTTAGTAGTAATATATTATTTCCTTTTGCTAAGATTATTATTAGGAAGAACATAACACTCTAAAGTATTTATTTCCTTTTACTAATAGGATTGATTGGTAGATTTATAAAGGTTATATAAAGCTTCAAGGGTGGGAACATACGAATATTAAAGATAGAGATCTCATTAGAGTGTTATCGAACGCTCTCTTATTACTTGGCTTCTCCAACTAAGATGAGTTTGGTTTAAATTTCTTCGCCGGTTGACTTGTACCATATTCAGATGAACCGATCAATACATCACTATTGTCAGAAGCCATCTTCTCAGCTTCGGTTGCGAGTAGTCCTGCAATTTATAAAAAGCAAGAATGATAGGATAAAAAAATAACCTCATTTTAGAACTAGGCTCAAGAAAAAGAAATTATAAGGACCAACCATTATCACAAAGGACTGGGAATATCTTTATTCGGCAAACCTTAATATGAACAGAAAGCTAATACACAATCAAATACTACAAACCTGGTGTATGAGCATTTACAAGTCGCTATGCAATGATGATTCCAGAACAAACAAATATTATTTTCCTTATGCCTAACACAAAATGTGATACCCTTATTATTGAACCTACGAAGTTGTTGGCAGTGTGTTCTTCTTTGGTGGTCACTTTGTCATAGTCGTATTTGTTAGATTTATTATTGTCAATTTATTATTGAGGTTGAATCTCCTGAAAATATGGATGATTTTATCTCTATCATCTGAAAAATATTCTTAAGCTTCCCTATAGCTCCAATATTATCATTGCATGCTACGTAGTTTGTGGGACCCATCATCTTGCTTATAAAATAACCAATAAAATAAGTTATTTCCTTTGTGATGATGTTGTCTTTAGAGATGGTATGAAAACCCGCTCCCCACAGTATAATGTATTTTCAACAACTCTTTTATCTATGTTGGTCACATCTAGATTTACTAAAAATAATCCTATATCTGTCCTTTTATTCTCGTCTACCACAAACCCCTCAGGTTTTTTCATTCCTCCTGTAAGAGATTCTTGCACTTCACGTTTTTGTAGTAGCTTGCAACAACGATCATAGCAACGTGAACTCCTTTTACAATGACTGTTCCCATTGCATTTGTATTTAACATAAATCCATACATAAATTTCAAACGTGAGTAAAAAAAAGATAAATTATAATACTTTTATCCAACCCCGAATAAAAACTAAAAATTGCAAACAAAATATGTCTCGACTCTTCTAGCCCTGCTACTGCCGCGACCCAAGGGGCATCACGCAATGTCTGCTCAATCCAGCAAAGATAATTGTCTTCATGCACTCCTCATCAAAATCGCAATCCTCAGTAGGAATACAACATTTTTTTTTGGTCAATTAAATACAGAAATTTTAAAGGTCGCGTTACGGTGAACTCGAACTCGAACCCGAGACCTTTGGCCTCAGACATTAACCACTCTACCACTACGCCAACACACGCACACAGGAATACAACATATTAGTGCTTAATAATGTTATGATACATCTAATACTCATGCATTCCTCATCTAGTATACATCTAATAATCTGCTCAACATTTAAGGGTTTTTATTGCATACAAATATAGCAATCTGGAGTTAGTGTAGTTTCATATGGATTTAACCATGACATTAGTTTCATAGGATGATGACATCTGTTTACAGAGAGTTTTAAGAACAATAGTATATTATATTTTGTATTAGAGTTTGTTAAGAGTCTGTTATGCTTAGTCAAAGTTTGTTAGAGTTAGTTGTGTTAGTTAAAGCTGTTAGCTGTGTGGGTTTCCATCTGTATATAAGCATGCACATGCGGTGTAACATTCATTCAGATATTAAAATTCTCTCTCTTCTCTATATTCCCCTTGCTTTGTTTAGATCTAACATGGTATCAATCGCCAGTTAATGATCTTCAAAAAATTCTGCAAATCTTCAAGTTTTCTGCAAAAAAAATTTCAGATCTTCTCAGTTTCTGCAAATCTTCATATCCTCCTTCACACAGCTACATCTATCCTTCCTCTCTATTATCACGGATAACCGCTCTTCCGCTCCGCATCTACCTCATTTCCCATCCATCATCAAGCTGGATCGCAACAACTATGCGTTTTGGAGAGCTCAGGCACTTTCTGCCATTCACGCTCATGGATTTTATGAGTTTATTGTCTCTCCTATGGTGGCACCTCCTCCCTATCTATCATCTTCCTCTGGTCATGATCATCTAAATCCGAATCCAGATTATGCTCAATGGATTCGTCACGATCAGTTTTTGCTCAGCTGGTTACTGGCTTCCATTGGTGAATCAATGCTTGGGCACGTGGTTCGTTGTGCTTCTGCATCTGAATTCTGGAATGTCCTTGAGCGCCTATTCATGTCTCAATCCAAGGCGCGCATCATGCAACTACGTCGCTTCTTCAATCTACAAAGAAAGGTGCTATGTCTGTAGAAGATTTTTTCTGAAAATGCGTGGTTTCGCTGATCATCTCTCTGCAGTTGGTCAACTCATTACTGATGATGAGCTTATAATGTATATTCTCTCTGGATTTGGCCCTGAGTATGAAGCGTTGGTGGTCAACATGATGAACAAATCTGAATCTCAGAATCTGCAGGAGTTACAGTTTGCTTTTCAAGCTTATGAGATTCGTCTTCAACAGCAACAGTCATACATCTTTGAGCCATCTGCTAATGTGGCTTTTCGTGGAGGTGGCCGTGGCACTTCTTCAGGCCGTGGTTTTGGATCTAGCACTCGAGGAGGTTTTTCCAGAACAACACCAGGAAAAACTATTGTCTGTCAACTTTGTGGCCGCACTGGGCATGTGGCAATCAAGTGCTTCAAAAGATTTGATGTTCACTTCACTGACAACTCTAATCCTTAGGCTTTTCTCTCTGACTCCACAGGCATTTCTGTTGCAGATTCTTTCTCACAAGATACGGTTTCTGGAGATCCTACTTGGTATGTAGACAGTGGAGCCACCACTCATATTACAAATGATCTACAGAACTTGGCTATAAGCTCTGACTATACTGGCTCAGAAGAACTAGTAGTGGGTAATGGTTCATCTCTCCCCATAAACTCTATAGGTGCTACATCTTTTCTCTCACCTATTGTTACTCATCAATCTCTGCTGCTTAATAACATTCTTTATGTGCCCCAAATAACCAAAAATCTGCTCAGTATTTCTCAATTCACTAAAGATAATCATGTCACCATTGAGTTTGATCATTCTTCTTGTTTTGTCAAGGACAATCAAACCAATCAAGTTCTGCTGACGGGCACTCTCTCTAATGGATTGTACCAGCTTGATCTGTCCACTTTCTACAAGACTTCTCTCTGCTCAAGTTCTGCAAAATCAAATTCTTGTAATCCATCCAAGTCTTGTAATCTGTCTCTGACCACTGAAACTTTAAATTCATCTCATGTATCTTCCTCTTTTGCTGGTGTATGTAGTACTACCTTGAATAAATTGCATCAAGCTTTAGGTCATCCTGCTCCCAAAGTTCTTGCTCAAATATGTGCCAATCTACATATTCCTTTTACTGCATCTGTATTAAATTTCTGTAATGCATGCAAACTGGGAAAAATGCATCAATCCCCTCACATATCTCAACCTATAAAAACTTCTCAACCTTTTGAACTTATACACTCGGATCTATGGGGTCCTGCCCACAGTGCATCTCTCACTGGTTACAAGTATTATATCATTTTTGTGGATGACTTCACAAGATTCACATGGATCTTTCCTCCCACTCTCAAATCTGAAGCTCCTCTAGTGGTCACCCAATTTCTTGCTTTTGTTCGAACTCAGTTTTCTGTCACCATCAAGGCTCTCCAAACAGATTGGGGTGGGGAATTTAGGCCTCTAGTAGGTCATCTTAAATCTCTAGGTATTCATTTCCAACATCCATGTCCCTACATTCATCCTCAAAATGGGAAAGCAGAAAGGAAACACCAACATATAGTTGATACTGGGCTCACTTTGTTAGCTCAAGCTTCTCTTCCTTTTGAATTCTGGTGGGATGCCTTTCAAGCTGCAGTGTATCTCATAAATCGTTTACCTACCCCATGTCTCACTCACAGATCTCCATTTCAACTTCTTTATCACAAGGTTCCTGACTATAAATTTCTAAAAGTGTTTGGGTGTGCATGTTTTCCCTATCTTAAGCCATACAATCAACATAAGCTGCAATTTAGATCTGCAAAATGCTTATTTCTTGGATATAGTGACTCTCACAAGGGCTACAAATGTCTCAGTTCAACCAAACGTCTCTATATTGCAGATACTGTTCACTTCAATGAAAGTGAACTCCCTTTTCCTGCACTTTTCCCTCCCTCTGATCAACCCTCTGCCGCATCCCCATCTCCTCTCATTCCTCTTCCTATTCTTCCTCTAGCCACACTTTCTCCTCCTGCTTCTCCTCTCCCTAAATCCTCCCATTCATCTCCTTTTCCATCGTCATCTACCTCGGCAGATTATTCCTCTCCATCCTCCTCTAGTTCATCCCCATCTCCTGGTCTATCATCCCCACCAAATAATCCATCTCCATCACCTGGCCTATCTCCACCACAGAATAATTCATCTCCATCACCACAGTTTACTTCTACTCAAATCCAGCATCCCATGGTTACCAGGTCAAAAAATGGAATCTTCAAACCGAAGGTTTATACTGCTGTTTCCTCATTACCACCTGCTTTTTCGATGAGCTAGTTATGGTTAAGCTTGATGAGTCTGGTGCTAGTTATGAAGCTTTCATTGTCACTTCTACTGAAGGTTTTGCTTCCACTTTGCCCTCTCTTCCTACCTCTGTGGAAGAGGCAGTTAATCACCCTGGCTGGTTTGAAGCTATGAATAATGAAATGGCAGCCTTAGGCATCAAAGGTACTTGGGTTCTGGTTCCCCTTCTCCTTCTCATAAGCTTATCAGTAACAAATGGGTGTTTAGAGTTAAAACTCTAGCTGATGGTGCTCTGGATAAGCTCAAGGCCAGACTTGTTGCTAGGGGTTTTCAACAGGTTGCAGGGGTGGATTTCTTGGAGACTTTCAGTCCTGTTGTAAAAGCCTCCACCATCAGACTCTTGTTCTCTCTTGCTGCTACACATGGCTGGTCTATACAACAGATTGATGTGCAAAATGCTTTCCTAAATGGTGATTTGGTAGATTCTATATAATGACTCAACCCCATGGTTTTGAGGATTCTGTTCACCCTGAGTATGTTAGCAAGCTTCAGAAATCCCTCTACGGTTTAAAGCAGGCTCCCAGAGCCTGGTATGATAAGCTTCGAAGCTTTCTCTACTCCATCAACTTCAAGAGATCTACCTCTGATTTCTCTATGTTTTACAGAAGAGAAAATGGTGTGTTTCTCATCATTCTCATTTACGTTGATGATATCTTGGTGACTGGTGATGATTCTGATGCAGTGCAGTTTATCATCACTCAATTACATGACACGTTTGCGCTTAAGAATCTTGGTGAGGTGCATTATTTTTTTGGGTATTGATGTGGTTAAATGCAAATCTTCCTACTCCTTGTGTCAGACAAAATATCTTACTGAGCTCCTTGCCAAAACTAACATGGGTTCTTGCAAGCCTTGCTCTACACCGATGGCTCCAAACACTAAACTTTCTAAGTTTGTTGGTGACTCCTTTTCTGATCCTTCTTTATATCGTAGCACTGTTGGGGCTCTTCAATATCTTACTCTCACTCGGCCGGATATAGCCTTTACAGTAAACAAGCTAAGTCAATTCCTTCATGCTCCTACATCTGAGCATTGGAATGCTTGTAAACGCTTGTTGAGATATCTCAAAGGTTCTGCCTCTCTATCTCTTCAGTTCAACCCCTCGTCCCATTGCAACATTGAAAGCTTTGTTGATGCTGATTATGCTGGTTGCCCTGACGATCGACGTTCTACTGGAGGGTACTGTGTTTATTTTGGTGGCAATCTTGTCATATGGAGCTCGAAGAAACAGTCAGTTGTATCACAAAGCAGCGCAGAGTCAGAATATAGGGCTCTTGCTAATGTGACTACTGAAATATTATGGCTCCAATCTTTATGTTGTGAGCTTGGGATTTCTACTATGACTCCACATCAGGTTTGGTGTGATAACACTAGTGCCGTAGCTCTGTCACCAATCCCGTTTTTCATGCCCGCACTAAACACATTGAAGTAGATATTCATTTTGTGCGTGAAAAGGTGCAAGATCGGATCATTGAGGTTGGCTATGTGCCTGCTGCTGATCAAAATGCGGATTTATTCACCAAACCTCTACCTGAACTACGCTTCTGCATGTTACGAGACAAGCTCAAGCTTTCCTTTTCTCGTGTTCCTGGTTGATGTGTCAACCTTTTTTTGGTGTGTATTAGAGTTTGTTAAGAGTCTGTTATGCTTAGTCAAAGTTTGTTAGAGTTAGTTGTGTTAGTTAAAGCTGTTAGCTGTGTGGGTTTCCATCTGTATATAAGCATGCACGCATGCTGTGTAACATTCATTCAGATATTAAAATTCTCTCTCTTCTCTATATTCCCCTTGCTTTGTTTAGATCTAACATTTTGAAGAACAATGGCATATTTTGAGTGCGAAAATACAAAGAATTGAAGAGTATAATTCAAAGAAAATAGCATACCTTCATTGTGTGGTGGCAGCAAACAATTCTAATTCGTCCAGATCTAGCGTCCGTCAGCTTCACGAGCAATGTTGGGTGAAATACAATTGAGGCGGGGTGGAGAGCAGCGGTATCTAGCAGAAAGGATGGGCGGAGGGGTTGGAGAAACCATGTCAAACATGTGTGAGTATGGATGGGAAAAAAGGAATGAGGGTATTCTACTTTGTCCAGCTCCAGCATGCGTCAACTTCATGGACAATGGCTGATGAAATACGACGGAGATAGGACAGAAAACGGTGGCATGAGAGATCGTTAGGGTATCTAGTGGAAAGAAGGGCGGAGGCGTCGGAAAAACCATGCCGTATGTGTGTTGAGACAGGACGAAAGAAAGGGTGAAGCATGATTTAAGGAGGGTGATTGTTGACTATTCCATATTAAAGAAAAAGTTTGGACAAAATTCCATATTTAATTGGTATAGTGGGAAAATGACCACTATAATCCCGACTAACTTGCTTAAACCAAAACCCTCAATTCTCTAATCTGAATGAATAAGTATAGCCCGTAGCCCTTCAACCCGCAAATGGAATGGTCATAATGAACCGATAGCGTACAAGTACCTTGAGGAAAAGGTGAAAAGAATCCTATTTAGAGAGTGCTCCCCTACGGGCCCTTTCTGCTTTCCCAATCAGCAGCACTTCGCCACCACCGCCGACTCACTCGGCGATGAGATGTCAGCTGCCTACTCCCGTCCTCCGGCCTGGTGACATGAGGCTGGAGTGGAGTCATTTTTGGAGGCGACGTTTGAGTTGAATTGAATTCTCTAATATGTTCAGAAGATTTTGAAGGTATTAATGATGCATATGGTGGCAGGTTGGATCCATCGAAATTTATTGGTATGAAGAAGGTTTCAATGGACAAGGGTCTTGGTGGTTTGGAGCTTCTGGAAACTAGTGAGCCGCCGTCTGCAGTTGTGGCTGAAGGTAATATAGAGGATAAATTGGTGAAAAAGACTGAAATGAAGGGTCCAGAGATGTATTTTTTTAAGTGCAGGTTTTGTTAATCGTCAACTGCTAGACTGGGGTTGATGTGTGTCGTGTACCTTAGGGCAGTGCCTCCTAAATTCTCTTCAGGTAACATTCAAGGCCAAAGGTGCAGAAGGTATTAAGAGGTTTTCAATGGAAGGCTCTAAGGTGAGCGGTGTGGGAAATTGTTTGTTTCATGTGAGGATGGCTACATCAGAAGAACCTATACCCATTGCAAAGTACACTCTGCAACCTCGTCTGACTTCATCGCCTTTATGGGTTCGATTAGCTAAACAACTTAGTGGAACTTACTTTTGATTATGATACAGTATGTCTCAAACCCAAACTTGCCAGCTCCCTTGAACAATAGATGATTGTTCTCAAATTGCTTGTAGACCTGATCCTTTTGAAAGTGTCGCCTAAAGCATTGTTGAACAGGTCCGAGAGATGATAAAACTAGCCTTATGTATTGGTTTGTACCATTTTATTATATTGGATGAGTTTTTGTGGAATTCTCTCTATGCTGTGGTGTGTGTTTTAATTCATTGTTTTATACGATGAGTTGTACCTTTACATTTTTGCTCAAATTTTTGCTTTCGGTAACTTAGAATGATACTAAACTGATTTGTATTTCCCAGTATAAGTTGAAGCAATGTGCATTTTAGAACCAATCTTTGAAATTAGAATTCAGCAAGATCACGAAGATTTTTCTGGTGACTGCTTTCTCTTGATGTAAGCTTCGATTATACATCTTAAAGTTTGTATATGTGCATGTTTTTGTATCATGTTTCAGAGGTTGGTTATTTCTTTTCATGATTGTAGTGTGTTTTTATGCATATATTGAACATTTATTTTAAATGGACATGTCTTGTCTAGTTAGTCATCTTATTCTGGTTCTTTTGTTTTGTTTTAGCGGTGTTGCCTTAGTCGTTGATATATTAACCCTTTATGTGCAGTTGGCACATTTTAATATCTAAACCAGCTGGCAAAGAGCTGGAAATTCCTTAATCTCTCAAGCCAACAGAAGAAACTCCACTTGACGAGGTTTGTTGCTGAAGTTCGCTTTTCATTTTGAACTGAGTTCTGCTTTCTTGCCAGAAAAGTTTACAACTGTTGTTGGTTAACAGATTTTCGGTTGGTTCGTCATTATTTAAGTTTCTTATTCACTCCTATGCACAATGTAAAGTGACATCCACGATGAATGAGCAGTAGCTTCAGTGTCTACATTTTTTTTGGGTTTTACCTTTATGTATATCCATACCTTTATTTCTACTTGATATTTGATATATTTCCCAAACCAAACTTCATCAAGAAAATGTGTTCGCCGTGGACCCTCTTCCAGTAAAGTTATTTTCTTTAGGCTGCGACTCAGACAACAAAGTTTTGACTAAGTTATGATTTAAATAAAATGACACTGAAATCCAAGGAAAACTGCAAAGATTTGACATTTTTCCTTATCATTTGGGCATTGAGAATTCAGAATGTGTTTTAAAATTTTGGACAATCAGAGTCTAACCATCGTAATTGGATCCAATATTCCACATTCACAAAAACTAGTATAAAATCACATGAAAGACCTAAAACATGAGGCGCGCTCCTCAGAGGTGTTCTGTTCTCCTGGCGTCTCATACCGAAGCGAGCCTCCATGCGGGCCTCAAGGACGCCTTTTAAAACTATGGCGTTCGGTCCCACTAACCTATGCTTTTCTTGATACTCTATTGTTTTTAAAGTTATCTTCTTATGTTTTACAAATAGCCTTCCCATTTTTTAGTTTTATTTTGTGCGTCTATGACTAGTATCTTTTAAAGACTTGTGATAGGTGCATTAACTTGCATGAAATTGAAGAGAGAGAGTGAAGTTGGGAAGGAAGATATCTTATATAATGATGCGGTTGTCTTGTTATGTTTTGAACAAAACATTTTCTTTGGAGATCTACTTTCTGTAAATCACTATTTAAGATTAGTTCTATCTTACCATGATGCTCTAATGGGGAGCAAAGCAAGAGAATTATTATATCAGAAATTAATGTATAGTTCATATGAGCGGAGTGACATATACTGAATAACTATCTTTTATCTAGAAATTAGAGAAGACTAAAAAAAGAGAGGATTTGTGCTTCTGTTGATAGAATAAGAGGGATCTCATTTTGTTATCAGCTATGGGTTGAATAACTTGTGGTAGGAGTAAGGCATACTTAAGTTGTTATTACATAGGTAGAATTTTATTCTTTTCATATCTAATATCAACAACATAAAAGTATAACAAATGTTTCTAGACATCTTTTAGGTAACTTTTTACATACTAGAAACTGACTGATGCTCTAATTGCGAGTTATGTATATTTACATATAAAGTGTATTGGATACATGCTCAGCTTTTCGTATTTTCATTTCAGTACTCCTATGACCTACTTCTACAGCACAAATCTCAATCACTTGCAGTGCTTGGAATTGTCAGTGAACTCATCCACTTTCAAGGTGCAGTTCCCTCTTCTTCCTTGCTCTTTATTATAGGACTTCTTTTTGCAGCAATAATAGGACTTCTGTTTTTTAATCATTTTGCACGTTGTCCCCTTAATTTGAGTATGATATTCACATTGTTTACAACGTAAATGCTATAGATCTTCATGTTTGCATTATGTGGAATACCATGTAGGAGAGAATTAACTTGCTACAGTAGTGCAAGTGGTGATAGCAAATGGTTATATCCTCCACTATTTATACTTCTTTAGGAAGAGGCAAATCTCTAGACTCTAGTTGTTTTGTTTTTGGTTCTAGAATCAGAATGCATTGGTGATCATGGAGGTGCCCGTTGGTTCCATCACTTGGTACTAACTATGTAATTCATTTCACTTTAATGCTTTCTACTTATCTTAATACATGTAGGTATAAAATTTCAAGATGCAATCAAATTAGTGGCTTGTTCAAGTTGTTGCTCCATTTGTGTTGGTAGTGTAGGAATTAGAAATTTCCCCTTCTCTATATTCTGGACTTCTGGGGAGGCATGCTGGTAATAGGTCCAAACAAACTGTGAGATAATTTAATTTTTAAAAATGCTTGAGCTGGTAATGGTATTAAGACATTGAGTTTTTTTAAAAAAAAATCTTTTCACCTGTATTTTCTAAGTATCTTTGGTATAGTTCCTTCTCAGTTATTGCTTATAATAAAAGAAAATACGTTAGCTGGAAGAGTATCTTATCTTGGCTTTCTTATACTAGAAAAATGTAACAGTTGCTTAAAGATTCTATGGAAGATGTGTTGGAAAAGACAGGACTTCTAATATGGATTCCGTAAAGGCAGATGGAGAAGCGAGAGAAGGTGAAGTAGAAGAAAATAAGGTTGTTTGCTTGTATAGAGATTTTCATGGATCTCTCGAACTGTATTGCTGGCAGAAGCAATCTTCTGTTTTCCTTTTTCGTGTAGTTGACCAATATTTTCTACAATGTATTTCCAGAAAAGATCTGATGGTGGCAAGCAAGGCACTACAGAAAATGAAAGGATTCATCTGAGCACGGCCTCAGAAATCATCGTCTTTGCATACTGCACATTCCCTATCCCAACTTAATAGAGTGTTCAGTGTTGGTCAGTGTTGGAAACTGAAGTGCTGCCTGAGCATCCACTGACAAAAGGAATGCCGCCGCCACCAGCTAAGTGGAAGGGGAAGTGCCAATTCAATCAACAAAATCATTGGAGTAAGGTGCTTGTATGACCAAGACCAGAGCCCACTTGATGATGGAGGCCATGGCACTCACAACGCTATGGCTGCTGGGAACTTTGTTGAAGGCGTGAATGTATTTGGTAGCGCCAACGGCGTTGCACCACATGCTCATCTGGCCATCCACAGAGTATGTTGTGGTGAAATTGATAGGGTCTACAGTTCTCCAAGTCACCTTAGGATGGTGCCATGGTGATGAGCAACAAAAATAAGTGGAGTGCTTGCTACAAGTGTAAAAATTAGGATAAATCCATATTGAGCTAGCTACACGGTTTCAAAACGAGTATTTCATCCAAAAACTCAACCAACTGTGCTTCTTTAGCATTCAAACCAAAAATGGTTAATCACCTGAGGATGGTTTATCAAAAGACATGGATAGAGGAATTTTCCTCTGCATTGCTAAAAGCTATCATCATGCAATTCGTCACCTCATAAAAGCAGATTTATCAAAAGCATAGATTAAGAATTGGAAATGCTAAGATTTTAGATGGGTAGACCTAAAGCCCACTCAAATCACTTGAAAAATAGTTCAGAAAAAGAGTGATGGATTTACAAATTTATATCAGTTCAAACAATCACCAATGGTACTCCCAGTATAGATCTCAAATCCACCTAGGGTGTAAATCAGACATAATAGTCACACCTAGGGTGTAAGAAACATCATAAACTAAGATGATCATAATTTTGTATTCTTCGTGTGATATTTTTTCATTTTCAAGTTATTGAACTGTAATTATTTTACAGCCAAGAAACTGCAAAGAGAAATAACAGAATGGACTCAAAGCTGTCTTAGACAACCTCAACTTCAATCTTTCAAAAATTGAGTCTCTCACGCCCTATGCCCCTCACCTGTGAATTAGATGTCTATCTGAACACTCCCGCATACTTGGGAGTTACAAAGGTGTTATCAAGCTCTACGGCAGACAATCTCAGAGAAGCTACAGAAAATAATACAAGTACATCGTAGATTGACTGAGGGTTAAAAAGTTTGTGTAGAGGGAGAAACAAAACCATAGTAGACTACCTGTGAATATAAATAAAATCACTAATGAACTTAGGCAGACAACATCAAACACTATGATAAATACATTCTCCGGTAGCAGCAAATTAACAAATCCCCCACAACCACACACACCCACTTCTGGACCAATAAAACAGCTGTAAATAAAATCAAATTGACGAGATAGCTGCAAATCAAGAATTGCCAAGTCAAACAAAAAACTTATGGTGAAAGTATTGCTGAAGGCAAGAGCACATCCCTCAACAAGGATAGAAGCAGTTTTCAGAAACATAGCAACAGGGTGTAGGGAAATATTTGGAGAAACTTAGTACCTTTAACAAACAGAATGACAGGATCAAAACAGAGAAAGGTGGAGAAATTAATAACCAAATATTCAAACTGAAAGAGTGTCTATCAGATATAGAGTTAAAATTGAAAGAGTTTCTACAGATTAGAATACTCAAATGGGGATTTTACTTATTGTGCCTGTATAAACATTTCCTAACAGAATTGAAGATTGATGTGTAACAAAAAAAAAAATTACTCAACGTATTTTGATACTATTTCCGAGGAAAACACAATTAATTAAAGCAGGCCAAACATGTTGAATTAAGATTAATAAAATATTGGAATTACAAAGCAATTTATCCTGTATTAAAACAAGAATAAAGAAAATCTTGATTCCTCGAGGCTATTGAGCCTTCTAGAGAAAACTGTAAGAGTATCTACGTGCAATGCCAACAGATTTCACAGAAATAATAACTAGAAAACCAGCCAAACCAGTTTTACTCCAAAATAACAGACCCAAAGAATCCTTTAAACATTCTTAAGAATAAATAATGCTTTTCTAAGAATCTGTGCAGCCTTCAACAAATCACAAATACACCCACGACACCAGACATGATCTTCGATCTTACACAGTTTTTCAGTTAAAATTAAATGTGCTGTATGTCAAAAGATCAAAGATCATCTTTGTAGACGTAAACAGAATGAATACACGATGAAGATTTAGCATCCGGCAATTACAATTTACAAGTATAATACGCCACAAGATACCACATAAACTTTTAACTAAACCACGAAATAATATAGAGAACATTTTTGCTCAGAAAAAAGTAGCTAATGCCTACTCCCACTGCACCTACATCTAATGAATGTCAAAAATGTTACAGGATTATCATCGACAGTTCCAAGCAAACCAAGGAAACTCAAAAGCCCAGTTTTAATATTCAGAGAACTGAACTAAAGTTTCTTCAGTTCAACTCTGGTGTCTATTAAATTAGATTCTCCGAAGAGGGCGCTTCAAAAATGATGCCAATGTCTTCCTGAGTTATATTAAAAATACATTGTGAATAGTAAACTTAATATCCCACCCAAAATTGATGATATTGAGGTCAACAACCGATATCGGATTAGGCTAGAGGCAAAACAGCAATACGATTAGAAGCAAAAGTTATTGCATAACCAAATGGAAGCAGCTCCCAACAAAAGACAGATTAAGTACATATCAGATGACTAATTTTGGTTGTCAAGACTCAAGAAACAAGATTCCTTATACTGCAGTACAGATGTGTAACTTTAACCATGACTAGAGGTTTTACAGCAGATGTTACCAAAAACTCCTACTTGATAAACTTCTCCTATACAGATTATAACCAGGAGAAACCTGCGAGTCTTGTGTATCATGTCATATCCTATGACAGCATGATGAAAGATGAACCCTGGGTTCTAAATTAATTTCAGCAACACACTTAAGAACATGTCCAGAAGAAATATAACTGCCGGTGCCCAATCAACACTTCAGTAGGAGACTTGAGAACATGATGAATGATAAAAACAATGCACTGGTGCTGTTGAGGAGCACAATGGAAACACTAATCGCAGAAAAAGGTACTCAAGAATATTTCTCATGAAGTTCTCCCCATCCACTACTGCCTCTAACATGTCTGTCAACAATACCAAATTCTGCATTCTGAGCAATTCTCCTTGAATAGTTCTCAGCTGATACAGGACCCTTCTTTAATCTCCTATAGTATATCATCTCCCAAGGCCAAAAACGGGCGGAACCAAAATAAACTTCGACTGGTAAGTCCTTTTCATTTTCCTCAGGGTGCTGGAGGCCATAATGTTTCAGAACCATGTGTACTTCCTCTAAAGACAGTCTCGCTGAACTGGAAGCATTAGACTTTGAAGGATAGTTAAATTCGGTTGCAGCTACATGTTGCTCGTTTTGTGAATCTTTCATCCCTTTCATAGAGTGCAGAGATAAATTATCAACAATGTGCTCATCACCATCTGATAGTGGTACATATGACTCTAATTCATGCGAGTCCTTGGAGGAAGAATGATAAAGATTATTATCCTTCCCAGAAGGATCCTTCATCATGCCCTCCTGTTCCAAGTTAGCAGGTCTTGTTTCACATTTATTTTCTACAGAGAATGAGATACTTCGAGTTCCAATTGCACCGACACTCCTTAACTTTGTGTCCTCTTCAAATAAATCCGTACTTTGCTCAAGAGTAACCACATTTTCCAAAGAACCTGTGGATTTTTTCTGAGCCTTATTTGGAGAGGGAGATACAACTTGATTGACTTCTTTAGGTAATAATGAAGAGGTAGGTGACATTGACCCAGCATTGGGCCGTGACTTGAAGGTTTTATATCCAGACTGGCGTGAAGGTGAAGATCCATGAGAAGAAGGCAAGGAAATTTTCTCTGAAAGTACTGACTTCGACTTGAATCGTGATGAGGGTTGAGATGATCTAGAAGGTGACTGTGATCTGGATGAAGTATAATCAGAGTGGATTGAAGATGATGATGGAGCTCTTGCTCTCTCAAAATAACTTTTATCCTGACCTTCATAGTCCATCCAATTTCTTTTTTTATCTTTGAGCTCGTTCCCCCTACCTCTAAGAGAAATCTCCTGAGTGAAAGAATCTCCACGTCTCAGCAATCTCTGATGTCCTTTTGAAGTTGATGGCTCCCTGTCACTGTCCTGACTACTGAGGGGAACAATGTCACCACTGGGATCTGGCCTTCCTTGGAAACCAGACACATGCCTCTTTGGCTCTAGCTGACAGTTGCTCATTTTGTGGCCCACCTTCCCACAAATATAGCAACTCTTTTTAGATTTTTCGTTGTAGGAAAGCCCTGTTCCATCTTGGATCTTCTTGACAGAAGGTGAACCCATCAAAGGAGATATGTCTGTAAGTTCATCCAATTCCTTTTTACCATCACTGTTTTGAGGCTCATAACGGTCAAAGTCCAAATTATTTTCCAAATAATTTTCATTTAGTGGATCTAAAGCCTGCTCATCCCACCTACTAGCATTCAGATGGTTCTTTCTACCATCTCCTATCCCATGATGATCAGATGGAGAAGTATGACTGTTTTCCCTCACATAAGGTTTTGAATCATCTTGACAGTACCTAGTTGGTTCATGAATTAAGTCAGAAGAACCAATTCTAAGTTCGTCATCTGCTTCGTGGGAGTTCATCTCATTCTCTCGTCGACCATATGAACCCAACCTTGATGTGGATATTCTTTCATTGAGTACCTTCTGTGTGGTTGCCCGTTCGACTTTTCCAAGTGGGGGCCTTTGAAAATTCGAGGCTGCGGTTAGACCATGATATTGTTAAGGCCTGACCACAAATCCTTGTCCCACAAAGTGTTTTAAGGGCTTTTCAGCACCAGCAGGATAATCATAAACTACAAACCCATACTTATCCTTCACACGGACAGTACACCTACCAAACCTCCGGAAAACACGTTGAAGATCATCTACACGAGTGCCAGCTGATAGGTTTCCAATATGCAAAGACATCTGGAAGATACAACATCAAGATTTACCAAACTAATCCAATACCTGCTCCTCAAGAAAAAAGAAACTAATGCAATACCACGAGACCTATATCACATGTATAATTACATGCACATAGGTTTGCATGCAGCATGCAACAAAATAAACAGACCTAAAAACCGTAATGCACTCATCTGTACGTTGCAATAGAAGCAGTCAGCTCATCATCTTATATTAAAATCAAGAGGTAGTGCACTTTAAGCAGAACTGGAAATGGCAGGTCTGGGGATGCCAGATTTTGCACAATAGACATTTACTCTTTTTTTAAGTGATGAAGTTCTCCGGCTAAGAAAAAAATTATTTTCTCTGGCTCTGCAACTGAAACCGAATTCAGCATCTAAGCCCTAATGACTCAGAGAGGAATTTCAAACTATATTTTGTACCATTGCAAGTTTCATATACGTTGAGGATACAAAAGATGCAGGTTAAATTTCATCTTCTATTTCTTCTTTTCTGATTCAGAGAGGCAGCATTAATCAACAATCAGAGCCAAAACCATGATTTTACATTCGAAACTTGGAAAGGCGTCACTATAGCGAATACTAACACGGTAGCTGTACAAATTCGAAAATGCATTACAACCAAAAACATGAACAGAGAATTTCACCCAAAACACATACAAGGCAACAAAAGTTCTTTGAAACTTTCACATGGCACTAATATGCATTTGACCAAACATATTAAGCTTCCAACACCGATTTTTGGGACTAAGAAACAGTAATCCAAAGAAAACAAAATAGAAGAAATTCTACTAAATACACGAACACGTGAATAAAAACATGAATCTAATAACACGAAATCAAACAGCTCATAAACATTCAACAAACTCACTAGTCGAGCAAAAACACATAAAAAAATATATAACCAAAACGGAGTAAATGTAAATTACCTGGAGATCGTAACGAAGGGTAACTCTCTTTTTGCGGTGTGAGAAGAATTAATTGGGTGATTATATAGCAGAGCTGGCGTATCAAATTCACACTGTGGAGAACAATTTGTAGATCGTCGCTTTTTCTTCTCTCCCTCTTCTTTTAATCATTTAATGGCTTTTTGGATTCCTTTCTAATTTCTATTCATGTTTCCGATTAATTAATTATAAGTCCTTTACTTTTTGCGTAATTGGACTCCAACCCCTGGCACTACATTTGTTTCGTTTAATATTATTATATATTTATATAAATAAGAGTTACCAAAATCCAACCTAATCCATTTTATGTATCAATTTTATCTCATTCTTTCCACAATAATACTAATACTAATAATAATATTTTGTATATACAATTATGATGTAAATACACCACATTATTCACAATTCTATGTGGTTTTTTCACAATTTTCTTTATTATTTATCTAAAATTACTTTTTGCTACTCAAAATTTTTGCCTTAATTATCTCAATTGTAATCACTTTTTAATTTTTAACTAAATACAACTTTAAATAAAGAATTTGTTTAATAATATATTCGAATCCTTTTACCCTCTTAAATAATATTTCTTAATTCTTCTCCCAAAATCAATTATAATTAAAATATTATATAAATATAAGCCATCTTATCATGGGACCTCTATAAAATTTGGACTGGCACAGTAATTAGGCTCATTAAATATTATTTTTGAAATTTTGCAATATATATGTAGTCTGCGAATTTCTGTAATTGTTTTATTTAAATAATTTTAAATAAACTTAAAATCATTTCACCTTTTTTATTCTAGTTTGCAGTTTGCAGATGGTCAGTTAAAAAACCTTACTTTGAATGAAACTAAAAAATTGCTTGTGACTAACTCATCCGATTTAATTACCTTTCCTAGTATGCTAATACCAAATGAAAATTGTTATATCTGGTAATGATGCTTATTTTGTAGGAGATGTCTTATAATGTAGAAGATACTAAGTTTGCGCATGCTAAAATATATAACTCTCTAACATGTGAGCAAATGGCGGTTTAAGAGAAGATATTGATTGCAGTTGATAGTGATGAGGGTAAATTTTATTTCTACATGGATACTGTAGTACGAGAAAGACATATATGTGGAAGACCTTATGCAGCCTTACATGAAATGAGCGATATCGTACTTCCTGTAACCTCTAGTAGTATAGTTTCGCTACTTCTCCATAAAGATAGGGTTGCACATTCTAGATTCAGTATATGAGAATGTAAAGCTCATTATTTGGGATGGGGCACCAATGGAGCATAGATACTACTTTGAAGCGGTCGGTAGGAACTTAATGGATGCTATGCGATGTCCTAAAGAAGTTGTTTCATAAAATCATTTGGTGGCTCTGCTCCCAGATCCTAATTTTTACTAACATCCAACCTTCGTCACAATTTTGAGACAATGAGAGATTTTCTACCCGTCAAACATCTCCTAAAACTCGTAATAATATAAAATAAACATAAAATCACCGTAAGCAAATTTACCTTTATGCAAGTCTAGAATAATCAGTGCAGAATGATAAATAACGGCAGTGAATTTCTCTTTTACATAAAAACACACACGACAAAGTTAAATACATCACAGAACTAAAAAAAAAAGTGAAATATGGAGCCATCAGAAATTATTCGCTGCATTTAGCCATAAATGCAGGTTCCGGCACCGCATTGTACCTTTTTTCAAGCAAGCTAGAAGCATCAAAGAACATTAGCCCCTGTTTTGATCATTGGAAAGAAAGAAAAAATTAAAAATCTTTACAGTATTAGATTTCATATGAGAGACAGAGAAGTTAATTGATAACCTTTTGATTGGAAAATTATGAAATAAGTTCGATCTCCTCATTTCCATGAATAACTGACTTGGATACGTCTAACATCTTGCTTTTTTGCAGAAGTCTCAGCTAAGGGATTGCAGTCAACCAGTTCAATCGCACGAATCTTTTTTAACCGAGGGATCTCTTGCAGTTTATGGCAATTTTTCAAGGTTAGGTGGTTAAGAAATGATAAAGTTTTATCTTCGGCAGTCCACCGCGCAAGATCTGTATCTTCAATCAAAAGATACTCAAGATTCTGGAAGCTCATTTCGTTTGCTACCCACTTTTCTCCACGAAAGGCATAAGAGTGTAACTTGAGCACACTAAGAAGTGGTAATTTAGCAATCTTGCTCACGTCTGTCCAGGGATATCCAAAGCCGCTCAAAGTCAACTTTTGAAGGCTATAATGTATGGATGAGAAGCAACCTGAAAGAAGCCGAGATGGAACTGTGGCTATAGGGTTCCTGATGACACATTGAAGTGATCTTAGTTTTTCAGGGCAGGAAATATGATCAAAGCAACTTATGGTATGAGCAGCATCAGGCGCCGACTCTATCTGAATTCTTAATTTCTCTAAGTTAGGGATACTCTCAAAGACTCCTTTGCCACAAGTCTGAACACCAACATCTAAAAGATGTGTGAGGTTGGGCATAATCACGCCGGGAGGAGGATGAGGTAGGTTTCTTCCTATGATTTGAAGATGCTGCAGTTCTTGCAGTTCCATATCTCTACAGGCACGTACTTTTCAGATACACCCAGTCGGTTGATGCTCAAGTATTGATGGACAATCAAGAATTGCAGGAACCAGAGTTTGTGTATGGATGGAGGGAGATTTGCATTAGTAGTGAGGGAGAGGTGTTTTAGCAGAATCAGTTTGACAACCTCAGATGGGAATTCATAGAAACGGATGGCAAGTGCATCAAGTACCCTCAGCAGTTTCAGCTCTAAACATATTGGTACTTGATATGGCCCACTGCATAACACAGAACGTAGACTTGAAACGATGCTATAGAGCTATGTACCTCTTTGATGGCCAACAAGGTGTTGTGTTGGATGCCAACACGACGCATCTCTTTTATACATTCAACCATACCATCTGCATAGCTATCTAAGATGCACATAAACTTGATATTCTCGCCTTCTCTTTTGCTCAGATGCCTATACACGATATGGAGGTTGCAAGCCTTGGCCATAGGCTCAACCCGACCAAGATGCCTCATACGCACGTTTTCCGGGGAAACCACAGCTAGATTACTAGAAATAATATAATCAAAAGCATAGTCAAGCCTATAAGCAAATGCCTCAGCACGCCAAAAGTTGATGATCCTGGAACGCCGGACTGCATCATTATTAGGAAAAACAGCCATATAGAGAAAGCATGCTTTTTCATTTTGGGTCATGAAGTGGTAGCTGGGTAAAAGTACCTCATATATTTGATCGCAGGCATCATCAAAAACTGAAGTTTTCATCTCCGCTACCTTCTTCTAATACTCTGGATTCTTCTCAGACAGATGTTTGGCAACTGTAAGAATTAGAAGAGGAAGGCCTTCACAGTTCTCTGCAATCTTTTTCCCAGCTTTGACAAGTTGAGGCAGACACTCTCCTTCACCAAATACCTCTCTTCGCAGAAGCTCCCAGCTTTCTTCTTCATTTAGAAATCGCATTTGGAAATCGCAGGAACCATAGGTTGAACGTTTAATCCTAGTCGTTACCAAGAAGAAACTTCCAGCACAACTCTCTATCAGGATTTCATATAAGCTTCTTCGGAACTTATAATAGTCCCATACATCATCGAACACAGAGAGACATTTTCTACCCCTCAAACTTCTCTTGAAATACTCTAGTTTATTTTCATCTCCTTCCATGATCATTTCAACATTAAGTTGAGCTAGAATAGCTCGCAGAATAAGCGATATTCAGAAGCAGCATAAAGAATAGAGTTTCTGATTTTGAGAAACAGATCAGATAATCCAACCATGTCATAGTCGTTTCCAACAGATTCACTTGTTGGTGAAACAGTAACAGGGGATGGCTTGTATAATTCCTCAATATATTCTGCCCTCATCTTCTTCTCTGTTGCAAGGAAGCAGTCGATAACATGTTTCAAGTGGTCGAGGATGAGGAAGAATCTGCCATGGCTTTGAGATTGCGAAAGAAACTGAGCTGAAGCTTCAGATTCAATGGCATCTTCTAATTTTTGTGCTTCCTCTCTTATTCGAGCATCAACAGCCATCACTCCTTGACTGTTGTTTTTAATCTCGTCGTATTTTTTAAGTGTCTGTTCTAGGCTTTCGGCGCCCTGCCCTGCCCTGCAGATCTTAGGATTTGTTTAGTAGAGGAGGCGACGAAAATACGATGAGAATTTAGAAGGTGGTGTATCATCTGATACAGACAAGTCACAGCAGCATAAGCCATCTCGAATTCAGTAAGTGGCGGCGGTGAGTAGGCTAAATTGGTGGCCGCCGGCTTAACTTACGGTGGGTGTAGTAGTGGTCAACTACGACAGGAGGCATTATAGCGGAAAACTACTCATATTATTACACTATTATATCATTTCATTTAATCAAATGCAACTTG
Organism: Salvia rosmarinus; assembly: GCA_036937905.1. Lineage (NCBI taxonomy): Eukaryota > Viridiplantae > Streptophyta > Magnoliopsida > Lamiales > Lamiaceae > Salvia > Salvia rosmarinus. The sequence goes on from CM072816.1 coordinate 93,342,966, forward strand.
TTCATTAGTCAAAAAAACTAAGCTAAACCAAACGTTGTCAAAATTATTTACTAATTCGCAGTTTTTTATGTGTTAATGTATGCAATTAAAGCAGCTGCATGACTGTTTCTTAATTCTTTGTTTTATGAAAATGTTTGTCTCCTATATTTGTCAAAACATAGGAAGCTAAGGTTAGTGGTGGTTGATCTATTTTATCATATTTAATTATTCTATTAACACAGTGCACGTAAATCAAATCCAAATCTCAGAACGGCTGCAATAAAAACGAAGATACCCGTCCACGTTAAATATATCATAATTGTCTTTTCATTTCCTATAAAAAACATATATTTTTTATTTTTAAGATATTGATTCTTTTTATTTAATCTCACCATCATTCATTATTTATCAAAAAACTATTTCTATTACTCACAACTTAATAAATGGTTGACCATTTCTCCACTCAAACAACATTCACCAATAATTTTATTAAAACGCGTATCGTCCACAAGTGATACACTATTTTGAATGGAGGAAATATTATTTTTGATGACAGATTATTAAGTAATTTATGGACAAAAATTCTGTCGGTCAAATATTTATGTCGGCTAAATAATATTTGAATTGCTAAGACGAATGTGGTGTTGTTGACAAATCTTTATGCCTATACACTTGCCCACTAAATATTTAATTAGTTATATGTAATTAAATATATAAAATTGTCCATTTAGTTGACGAGAAGATAATTAAGTTGACGTTTTTTATTTATTTATAGGAAATTGCAATAGATTTTTTTTTGTGTATTAGATAAATTCTATATGTATGTGCAATAATCTACAAATCACATATGACGGATAAACCATATTTGAAAAATCAGAAATTAAGTTGCCATTTATTTATACATGAATGATGAACAAGTAGATGACACGATCTTGTTAATCACCTACGTCATTTCTAATGTATAAATACTTTTTGTTTATTAAAATTTTAAATAGGAGACTCGTTTGCGAAGAAAAGTTAAAAGAAGCTAAGATAGGAACACAAATGTAAAATAACTTTATAATTTCGTAATCTCATTTTATCTAGATAAACTAGGTGACAAGTCTTTGAAAATTTAATAATTATCACGTTATTTGGTATTTTTGCACTACATTCTAAATGATATTATGCAAATCATACAAAATGTTAAATAAATAACATGTTTGTAATATCTATCTATTTGTGCCAACACCTTGTATACTCTTTGAAATACCAATAGTTACTCGGACCAAAAAATCACAACTATAATTAACAACGACAACAACTATTTCATTATATTAGTCATTATACAACTCATTTCTTAATTGTATTCTAGAAGAAGTAGATACAGAAACCGAAATTTGCGGAAACCAAGGATGAAATATTGCGTAAAATAAAAATAACCATATTTATATAATTAGAAAACTAAAAATGTTTAGGTGTAATCGACGGTGAATCAAGTTGCAATATTTGTTTATAGACGGAGGTGGCCATTCTTGTCAGTGACCGATTCGTACATATAATTAAAATGTTGATCACGGTCCACGTATACATTTTCTAATCCAAGATTCAAACCCCAATTTTTTGTTGGTCGCATTTAAAAATGGACATTTCTTCTGCTGTTAGATTCTTTCCGGCAAACTCTAAGGTGCTGTCAGATTCAGCTCAATTTACTGCTCCTCATTTAAAATTCAACATGAAACTAAACGTTATCTATTTGTAAAAGATCAGAAAGTGCATTTGGGGATCCTTTATTAGTTTCCACTCTCAATTTTTATCTTCAATTTCAATGTTAGTTTAATTTCAAGATTTTTTTTTGAAACCCTTAATTTTAAGATTATTGATTCATATTCACTAATCCAAATTACATATGGTATATAATTGTTTTTCTATATTTAATTTGTAACTTTTAAATATTAATTGATTATTCGTAATGATGTTACTAAGGTGGAGGTAGAGGACATTGCGGCGTTCCATGGTAACTTACCCACAATGGTGCTGACATTGCTGAGGATCGTCCTAAAAAGCGTAGGAAACAATTGATGCATTATCATAAACATGTCACTAAGACATGAAATACGAAACTATGAAATTTTGCGTCAAACCTAGTTTCATGATTCGTAAACATAACATGAAATTATGTAATTTCACGTCATGTCTGCGAATCGCATCACAAGCTGAGTTGCACGCCTTTAAGAACACGAATCTAACATCCTAGAATCATAAACTACAAATCACGAAATACAAAAAGAAACAAGAGCTCATCCATAGTAGTATTATAGTTACCTTGAAAAAGTTAATTCCGATAAATTCTTCAACCCAATAATAGATTTCAACCCTAGAAGAAGAAGTGCAAAAGTGACCTAAAACAAAGAAGAAATTGAAAGTAATTAAGTAAAAGAGAATGAACGCAAAGCGATTAATCTTGAAAAGAAAAACTAATTTTCATTTTTTGTTATCAATTTTATATAAAATTTGAAAATATGTTAATAATTTAATGAAAGGGCAAAGTTGTCTCTTTATTATAAAATTGATTACAATTAATATATTTATATTATATGGCTATTAATCTTTGTTAAGGAAAATGGTTATTTAGAGGTATTTACACTATGTTATTTATGTTGACAACATCCCACATATCTTCTCCCACGAGATATGACTCCATAAATGTCCTCCAAACCTTTTAGTTGGACTCATTGAGTAACTCCAGCCAGAGTCCTTTGATGCATCCGCTCACTTTCATTCTTGAAGCACCAATCCTTCGTCGAAGGATCTTGAAAAAAAATACCTAGAACCCTTATGGCTCTGATATCATGTGAATAAATCTGTAGTGAAGTTTATTCACTAGCCCAAGATTTAAACAAAAATAAGGCGAATAGAAAAGGCTTCAGGAATGTAAAGATAAATAAATTATGGTAATAGATGTTGTGATTCGTTCTTGACAACATCTAATGCAATGGAATAAAACTATCAAGAACCGATCTAGATCTATAATTAAACATGCGATGAGCCCTAGAACACGAAGATCGAAGACTTACGTGTTTATTACGCTTCCGGTAGTAGTAAAGCTTCCAAGGAATCCTTGAGGCGTTTCCACTACTATGGTATCCACGTGTCTTTAATCACCGCAGAACAATTCCTCGATATACAAAATCGAACGAGAGAAGCCAAGAATCTCCTATTCGATTTTACAGTACGTTTTCTGTAGTGTGTATACGTGTTCTCTTTTCTTACGTTAATCACAATGATTAACTTCCTTAATAAAGATAACCACCCACTATCTAGTTGTATGGGCTTTAGGTTTAATTAATTAGATGTCCAACAATTAATTAATTAGGCCCAATAATCTAATCTCTAGTCCATTAATCTTTCAATCTCCCACTTGGACTAGCATTAGACAACATACTGTGCACCATTCATATATCCTTGAACTGATTAACAATACACTTGATAGTGTGACCCAATAGGCCCTCATTACCGACGATGATCTAATCAAAGTCTGCACAAAACTCTTGGACTGCGTTGTGCAGCGAACTCGATATATGACGGACGTTTACGTGGAAAACAGTAAACTAACCTTTACATGAAGTTTATGTAATATCCTTTCATTCATGACACACTCGATTGAGCCTAGGATTTTGCTACGTATCTATCCCAATAGCTCAACCATTTTTCTCATCTTTATTATAAGACCCATATGATCATATTCAATTACTTTAATTGAATATATCTCTTCATTCGCCAATGACTTTATGGTCGAATAATATAGAAAATAAGTGCTCACTCGAAAATCTAATCGAGAATGAATTCCATTCTTGGCTCAACTACCATTTTCATTTGTCTCATGATGCACCCAATCCAAGCCGTGTCTTGCCACATAGCGTTGCCTTGGTCAAAGTACAACACTCAACAAACAAAATGTGTAATGACCTCAAGTCTAAGGACTATTACATACTCCACACACTAAGAAATCGTAGACATTAAACAAACGATTTAATAGTTGGGTATATCAATACTCTCAAAGTATTCATGTGTCCATCACGGATATCAAATATCTCGTAGTTGCGAGAACCACTACATTCTCTAAGAATGTGATGCGACCACATGCTAACCTATAACATATCATCAATATCTCATTCTTGATGATCATTGGTTAGGCTATTTTAGAATTATACTATATCATTGATGTCTCACAAAAAATGACAGTGATAATTCAAGGGAACAAATAAGAGAATAACGACAAACATCAAAATAATTATTCCATTAAATGCACAAAACCCATAGATAAAAAACATTATCTTCGATTGTGATCAAAAGAAAGTATGTCTCAACAAAGGAGTTTCTAAAACATACAAACTTTAAACTCCCACTGAATCAAAGCCAACATCCCACATGTCAAACAAACAAGCTCTCAAAATGGCTTGGTAAAATGATCAGCTAAGATATCGTCAGTGGATACTCTTTCTAATTTCACATTGTTCATTTCTATTATTTCTCTAATCAGATGATATCGTCTTGAAACATGTTTGTTTCTATTTGAAAGCTAGTATCAGTGCACCTAGTCACTGATAGCTTTGGATGTCCACCATAGCCCCAACAATCTATTAGGTCTATCCCGATAGATCTTGATCCCAAGGATATAGGAGGCCTCACCAAGATCCTTCACCATAAAGGATTTAGACAGCCAGTCTTTTACGGATTGCATCATGGATCGGTCGCTCCCCATAATCAGAATGTCATCGATATATATGACCAGGTAGACAACGTTTCCATTCTCGCTTACTATAAGCGCAAGGATCCTCTTTGCTTCGACAAAGTCAAACAATTTGATAGCTCACAAAACAAATATTCCAACTCTTGATGCTTGTTTAAGTCCATAAATGAACTTCTTTAGCCTACATACTACATTCACCTCTCTTTGGACATAAAACCTTCAGTGAGTTGTGTAGACATCACCTTCTAGTTCTCCATTGAGAAAACGCGATTTTGACATCCATTGTCAAATATCAAAATGTAGTACACAGCTATAGCAAGTAAGATCCTAATGGACTTTATTTTACAACTGGTGAAAAGGTCTTGTCATAGTCAACTATAACCCTTTGCCACCAACCTTACCATCTGCATTTCTCTTCCTTTGAAGATCCATTTGCAGCCTATGGGATAAACCCCATCTGGTAAGTCATCAACTAGTTCCCAGACTAGATTGAAATACATCGAGTCCATTTCAGATATTAAGGCTTCTAGCCACATCTTTGAATCGGTGTCAGACACCGCTTCAGTATAGGTCTTAGGTTCATCATCATCCGATTCGACTTCATCATCTTGGTTCTCAACCATTAGATTCAGTCTTTGGGATACACGACGAGTCCTCTGTAGCCTATTGAGTTGGGTTGTTTGCGTAGGTTCATGCTGTTCATTCTGAACGTGAGTAGGTTCTTCCGTGTTGATCTGATCAACATTTTGGATATTCTCAAGAATTTCATCATGATTTTCTTGAGGTGGAGGTGGCACAACTATTGTGTCATCTTGTATTTGATGAGTCTCATTGTCGTGAGGTGACCCTCTAAGAGTCATTTCCCCTCCCAATAGATCGTCAAATACTCCCACTGAATTCTTGTTCACACCATTGAACAATCTTTCTTTCTCTGTGTTGTTTTGTGGTTCTCGAATTTCTTCAAGATCTACCTCGTTGTGACCTTGTTCCTTGGAAACATAAGAGTCTTCAAGAAACGTCACATTCCTAGAAATGATCACCTTGTGATCTCCAGGTGAGTATAATTCATATCCTTTTGTTTCCTTTGGATATCCCACAAAATAACATTTCTCACCTTTTTGATTCCAACTTATCAGTCTGCATCTTTCTAACAAAAGCAGGACAACCCCAGGTCCGTATATGTTTAAGACTTGCTATTTTACCACACCATAACTCATATGGTGTTTTCTCGACTGATTTAGATGGAACCCTATTCAGAATATAAACGGCAGTTAGTAAGGCATGGCCCCAAAGGAATAAAGGGAGACTAGAGAAACTCATCATGGATCGAACCATGTCTAATAAGGTTCGATTTCTTCTCTCGGATACACCATTCAATTTTGTTGTTCCCGGAGGAGTCCAGTCTGACCGGATTCCATGTGATTTCAAGTAATCAAGAAACTCTTGGCTTAAGTATTCCCCTCCTCGATCTGATCGAAGATGCTTGAGACTTTTACCAAGTTGTTTCTCGACTTCTAACTTAAACTCTTTGAACTTATCAAGAGCTTCAGATTTGTGTTTCATCAGATACACATACCCAAACCTTGAATAATCATCAGTAAAAGTAATGAAGTACGAATATCCATCTTTTGCTTGAGTTGGAAACGGTCCACACACATCTGAGTGGATCAACTCTAGCAATTCTTTGGCACGTAACCCTTTCCTAGAAAATGGTTTCTTAGTCATTTTCCCTTTGAGACATGATTCACAAGTACCATATGATTCAAAATCAAATGGTGTGAGATAATCCAATTTTCTCAGTCTTGCTATCCTTTTCTCATTGATATGATCAAGTCTACAATGCCAAAGATATATAGCATTATTCGTATTACTCAGCTTAGGTCGTTTGTTTTGCACATTGTAAATATTTTGTTCACATTCAAGCATATATAAACCATTCCAAAGAGAAGCATTTCCATAAAGAACTCCATTAAGCGAAAAAGTACAACGACTATTTCCAAAATGGAAGAAAAAACCCTTCAATGTCTAACATAGGAATGGAAATAATATTCTTCGAAATAGCAGGAACAAAATAACATTGATGTAAATTTAGTCTATGTCCCGAAGGAAGATCTAATCTATAAGTCCCTACGCGTTCAGCAACAACTCGTGCTCCATTTCCCACGCGCAGATCGACCTCCCCAGGATTCACCTTTCGGTTGTCACTAAGTCCCTGCACATTATAACAAATGTGTGAGGCACAGCCGATATCTAATACCCAAGAATGTGAATTATTTATAGACATATTTATCTCAAAGACAAACATACCGAGCTACCCAATGCACCTCGTGCCTTAAACTTTGGGCGGTATCTCTTCCAGTGCCCCTTCTCATGACGAAGGCACTCATCCTTTGCAAATGTCGGCTTCTTCTTTGAACCCTCCACTCTTCTTAGGCTTGAAGACATCGATGCCTTCTTCTTTCTTTCTTTGCTTTTCTTCCCTTTGGAAGATTGAGCGTAAGAGCTCACCATGAGCACGATTTGCCATCGAGTAGAGGACTCAAAAGTCTTCAACATGTTGTGAAGATCGACAATCCCACCTTAATGTTGTTCATATTGAAATTCACTATGAAATTCGCAAATGAACTAGGTAGCGATTGTAAAACTAGGTTGTTTGAGACATTGGTGGCAAGGTCGCACCAATTGATGCCACCTCTCAATTAACCCAATCATCTTCAAAACATGTTCGAGACCTTGCTCCTATCATAAGTGTACACTTGAATAGATCTCGAGTATCTCATACTCCAAAGTTTGTGCTGTAAGGCAAACAGACTTTCAGTGTTGAATCATTTCATAAGGAAGCATGCTTTCATGTTGCCTCTGCGAGCCCAAACTCATGGAAGTCAACATGATGCCTGAGCCGACATAGCATCCTCAACGTGCTTCTTATGAGCAGCCTTGTCAAACGAGACATACTCAGGAGAAAGCTCATCAGGGATGTTACTGATTGGTTTGTCCAAGACATACTCAATCTTTTCAGTCCTTAATACCAAACGCAGGCAACGCAACCAATCCGGATAGTTTGACCCAGTCAAACAATTTGTTTCCACCAAACATTTAAACTACATAGATGACATCGTAACTGAAACGAAAAATAAAGAAATAGAACAAAATTAGAACAAAGTAAACACAGATCACAATCGTATCACTAATCAAACAAGGGTTTATCGTATTGATTAGCTCCCACTAATTTTAACATATATTGCACCCCCATATGCAAAATACGTATTTATAACAAATATAAATCTTAGTAGTCCAAGATCCAAGTCAATATTATTACAGCCTCTGCTTTGGCTGATGACTGTAAATAATACCACTCGGTGGGCCTCCAAGCCGATTGCAACATTGATTTGTAGTGATTCAAGTCTTATATTATTATAGCCTCTGCTTTGGCTGATGACTATAATAATAATACTTGGTCAGTTTCTAAAACCGATCACAACAAATAAATTTACAATTCTTGGTTTATTAATCCAATTAATATGCATCCACTAATTATTTTGATCGCTTTGGCTGTTTCAAAATAATTAAGCAAATCAACCCCATCACACGATGCCAACCATGATCTATGAATGAGACTTTGCCTTGTCGATTTAGGAGTAAACACTTTGGTGTAATACTCTTGGACGAAAGAGGCTAGGATCCTCATACAATTATGATAGACGATGCGCTTTGTTTCAAAAACTAGACTTGTATTTTAGTGGGGATAAAACATGCGATACTAATTGTATATTTAATATCCATATTAAATTCAAAACAATTCTTGGGTGCCGCCTACCCAGGCATGAAATCGGACCACATATATTGGCCCCACCCAAACATAATAACACGGACTACAAGTATTGGGCGCCACCTACCCAAACATAAAAGCGGTCTCTAACTACTATAGTTAAAATAAGCATAAAATCAAATAACATGCTTATCACAGAAAACAACAAATATGGCTCAACGAATAAATTCATTAATCTAATTAATGATTTAATTCTCTAATTAAAAGTGGATTCAAGCATTTATATTAATTCCAAATTAATATAAATATTCATTTAACATTATTATTTCTAAAATAATAATCAAACAAACAAGATTTATTAATCTAATTAATAAATCAATTCTTAAATTATGAACATAGTAAATTATATTAATTCTAAATTAATATAAAATCAAACTTTATACTATTATTTCAAAAATAATAATAAAGTTAGAATTTATTAATCTAATTAATAAATTAATGTCCAAAATAGTGATTGGATTTATTAATTCTAAATTAATTAATCCATGTACATTAGTAACTTATATTAATTCTAAATTAATATAAATTAAACCTTATATTATTATTTCAAAATAATAATATAATTAAAATTATTAATCTAATTAATAAATTAATTTCTAAAATTATGATTAAATTTATTAATTCTAAATTAATAAATTAAATCAATGTACATAAGTAGATTGTATTAATTCTAAATTAATACAAAATCAAAATTAATATTATTATTTCGAAAATAATAATATTGAAACCAAAACTTATTAATCCAATTAATAAATTTATTTGTGTAATTGAAAATTTAATTTTATTAATTCTAAATTAATAAAATGTTTTTTAATTTTAAATCATTACGACCAAAAGGGTCGCCACCTTTAATACAAAACCGCCCAAAACCACCTTGAATCCATCCGAAAACGCGCCCAGACACGGAATGGATGCAACCCACCGCGAGGCCCAACCCACGACCCGACCCAACGCAGCGCTGCCCGGTAGCGGAGGCCTCGAACGCAATGCGTTAGGGTTTCGAGCGACGACGCGTCGCGTCGTCGCTTCTTCCGCCATCGCCGCGATCGCCGCCGTTCACGCCCGACTTCCGGTCTGCGTGCCGCCGTCGCCAGCCCGCCGCTTCTACGCACAGCCTCCCGCGAGGTCAGGGTTAGGGTTCAGGCGCGCGATTCTTCGCCGTCGCCCTTCTCCGGCGTTCGTTCTCGCCCATTGAGCACGAATACCGAGCACGCGACGCACGCCCAGACCCCGGCGCCGCCGCGTTCTTCCCTTCTCCCTCTTCCCGTCGCGACGGTGAGAAGATATGTGCACGCCAAGCGCCACACACCAAGGTCTCGACGGCGGCACGGTCGCGGCGGCGACGAGCGCTTGCCGTCGACCGCCGCTGTCCGGAAAGAAGAGAAGCAGATTTCCCAAAAATTTCCAGAATTTTTTCGATTTTCCAGAAAAATTTCAGATAATAATTTTCAATTACACACAAAAATAATTTTGATTTCCAAAATCAGTTTTCCAGAATTCAAAAATTCCGAAATCCACAATTAATTAGTACATGAATTAATTAATTATAGATCGAGCCCCGGGCTCTGATACCACTGTTATGATTCGTTCTTGACAACATCTAATGCGCAGCGGAATAAAACTATCAAGAACTGATCTAGATCTATAATTAAACATGCGATGGGCCCTAGAACACGAAGATCGAAGACTTATCTATAATTCCAAGGAATCCTTCGAGAGCGTTTTCACTACTATGGTATCCACGTGTCTTTAATCAGCCGCAGGAACAATTCCTCGATATACAAAATCGAACGAGAGAAGTCAAGAATCTCCTATTCAATTTTATAGTACGTTTTCTGTAGTGTGTATTCTGTGTTCTCTTTTCTTACGTTAATCACAATGATTAACTTCCTTAATAAAGATAACCACCCACTATCTAGTTGTATGGGCTTTAGGTTTAATTAATTAGATGTCCAACAATTAATTAATTAGGCCCAATAATCTAATCTCTAGTCCATTAATCTTTCAATAGAAGCAAAATGGAGACTCATTCAATACTAAGTTGTTCAACCATTAGAAACATTACACAGAAAATTGAAAATCCAATAGAAAAGTCTAGACAACAACATAAATACAATAATAAAAATGAGAGAAACTAGGAGACAAAAGAGATAGATGAGCAACAACATTAAATGAGAGTTGGATGCTCAAAAATCAGCTTTAAATCGGAAATTAGGTTTGGGAAGGTGATGAGAGAAAAGAAAGCGATGTTGAAAAAACTTGATGTTAGGTTTCAAATTTTTATGTACGATTATGTGGGATTAGTTCTAGTTCTATGAGTGATTATATGCGTTTTATGTGCGACTTTGTTCGCTTTGTTTAAAGCTACACTTATGATTAACAAAGGTTTTTATAAGACTCACTCACCCATATATACCCATATATATAGGGGTTGGTTATTGTAAAACTTTTTTATTATTGTACAAACGTGAGAACAAAACATTCTCTTTAAAGTTGATGCATTCTCCATAAAAGTTACTTTATTTATAAAAAAATAAAATTTTGCTCCTCATGAATTCGAACACAAATAATGCTCTCATCTAGCAAAGTGATTCATTTACCGTACAAATAAAGATCATTGATAAAAACATATATATGCTTTTCCATTTTACTTGATCAAAAGTCATCTTACTACCTATCATTTATTTGTTGCTTTTCCTTGAATACATGTATATGCTTCCAATCAACATAGCGAGACCGAGCATCAGAAGTATTTTAAGCCGCGAATAGAGCTAATTAAAAGGATAACGAAATGCCCTTTGAGCACACAAGTTGAATTTTTACCTCTATGTATAGAATAAACCTTTGAGCACAATAATTGATTACTTTTTACATGGAAAAAAAGTCGATTACTTCTGAATCAAACAAAAAAAAGAATCACATGTCAAATCTTCAAAATTATGCGCACTTATCAATATTTTTATCCAGCAAATAATCCTTTTTCTTATCAAAATTTGTGCAAAAGGTTAATTAAAACACATATACTGTAAAGACCTATTAGTTCAGATCACAAACTATGGAAAATCACGAAATTTTTTATTAGATTAACGAAAGAAGTTTATATTTGAGAAAATAATGGGAAACCAAAAGAATGCACTCAATCTTGCAATACTAAATTCTCATCTCAAGAGACAAGAATCAAGATCGACAAATGAAGGAGGCTGTGTCTGAGGTGGATGGCTAGAGTGGAGAGAGAAGAGCGCTGCATAGCTGGAGAGGCCGGAGGCGGGGCGATTGAGTCTCTGTGTGCCTGTTAACACGGATCCGAAGGCGGGGGATGCCGGAGGTGGGGTTAGGAACAAGGCGTCGTCGAGAGGCTGCTCACTATTGAGAGTTTGAGATTGAGAGACGAGAGAGACTGAAATATGGATGAAGTGAACCGTGAATCCTAGTTACCTAATATCATAATATCTAACTCATTTCACTTGTTTATGTTTGGTCTAATTCGATTTATAACGAAAATAATTTGATTATTTTCGAACACGAATCCAAACCGAATGTAGTTCGGTTTTTATAGCGTAAAATCGAATCTAACTTATTTGATAAAAAAAACACCAAATCAAACTGTCAATTTTGATTCTATTTGATTCAATTTTCAGTTTAGATTTGGATTTGCCAAGTCCTAAGACCATCTCCAAGCGTTCGCGCTATTTTACAGCATCTCTATCTTTATTTTACAGTGAAAAAAGAATTGCTCACAATCATCTACTCTATTTTACAAAGGGAAAAGCTAATTATTCTTTGTTTATTAAACTTAATAATTTTTTTACTAATTCAAAGTTACAATATTAAAACTAAAAACTCAATTATTAAAACTTAATATTATATTAATACAAAAAACATAAATTAAAATACACACAAATAAAGAAACATAGTTCAAGCTTACATAAAAAATAATAATTAAAACTTAAAAACAAAAACATAGGTTACATAAAATATACTCTAATTCTGTGAATTAGAATATTCATTCCACAAATGATCAATTAGTGCATTTCGAAGCGTGAAATGAGCGTCTGCATCTTTGATTTGTCTAAAACGAGCAAGAAAATCTTGAAATCGATCAGGTTCAGGTAGATCAAATTCAACATCTGGAGGTGGCACATCTCTTGCTACTTCGATTGGAGCATCAAGGTCTCGTTCGTCCTCAATGATCATATTATGTATTATTATGCATGCAGTCATAATATCTCCCAAATAATTTTTGTCCCAAAAACGTACTGGATTTGCCACAATAGCGAAACGACTTTGGAGGACTCCGAATGCACGTTCGACGTCCTTTCTACATGCTTCTTGTTTTTGAGCAAAATACTTTTTTTTTTGGACCAACCGGTGTATGAATTGTTTGCACAATAGTTGTCCATTTGGGGTATATATTATCCGCTAGATAATACCCCATATTGAAATCCTTTCATTTATCACATAATGCGCGAGGAGCAAGGCCTCTAGCAAGATTAGTGAAAAGATGAGATTTCTCCACCACATTAATATCATTGTTAGCTCTTGGCATCCCAAAATATGCATGCCATATCCAAAGATCATAATCACTATGACGAGAATAATTGTTGGGTGTCCACTTCGACCGCATAAGAACACCTTGATTGTCGGACAATTCTTCCATCTCCAATGCATGCAATCCAAACTGCCTAACATCCCTGGAAATCCACGTTGCTCACCAATATAAAGAAGTCTAACAACGTCAGCAGCAGTGGGTGTTCTTATGCGGCGCAAAGATCTCTCGAATTGCTTTGCAAAACCTCTTCAGACACTCGATTGCTGTCGACTCAGCAATTTTGATATACTCATCAGTTGCATCTGCAGGAAGTGCATATGCTAGAATACGAAATGCAACAGTTATTTTTTGCAAGGTAGACAAACCTTGTCGCGCCAACAGATCTTTTCACGCAAAACCAACGATCATGATTTTTTACAGCATCAACAATTATCAAGAATAACTCACGAGACATTCGAAAGCGTCGAAGAAACTGCTCATCATTGTACGTTGGAGTTTCAGAAAAGTAGTCATTGAAGAGATTCGCAGCAGCTCCTTCTCGATCACGAAAGATTGTTCTGTGTCCCTGAACCGAGCCTCCACGAGGCCTGGAACTTTGTCCCATCATCAATGAGCATATACTATTGTTTTTTTGTATATGTTGATAAACCAATTGTTCCTCATCATCGTCGGATGAAGAAGAAGCCATAAGATTTTGATGCAACCAATTGGAATTCATTGTTGTTGCTTTTGTTTTTTTGGGTTTCGGAGAAAAGTATGAGGATTGGTGTGAATAAATTGTTGAATAAGATCTTGAATATATAATTGTTTGATGCAATACATGTGGTTTTGATCTCAACCATTAATTCAATTCAGAAAAACACAAATCAATCTCATCCATTAATTTAATTCACAAAAGCATAATCTGTGGCTTTTGAAATTAGCCAATTTCTTTCCACTCACGCCTGCAAAGCTAAGCTATCCACTCACCTGCAAAGTTATCACATGCAAAGCTAAAAGCTATCCACTCACCTGCAAAGCTAAGCTATCCATCACCGCAGCTATCGAAACCCGCAGTTAAGCTATTCATTACCCGCAGCTATCACCGCAAAGTTAAGATATCACATGTAAAACTATTCACAATAACTCACATGTAGCTAAACTATTCACAATATTTCACATGTATACCGTTGTTATTTTGATCTTATCCATTCATAATTCACAAAAGCATTTCTCTATGAATATATAACAAACACATGTTATTGGATACACATTGCTACTACAATCTTACTTTTTTTCTTTAACACCAACACAAAATCAAAAAATATCACGCTCTTCCAACTACTCTATTGGTGAAGATCGACACCTTTGTAGCATCTTTCTTGATATTTCACAAGATCCAATCGTTGGCATTAACCAATTGAGAGATCAGTTTTGGAAAAGGATTGAAGAAAAGTTCCACTCCGAAAAGCCCAACCCTCCAATCAAAGTAAAATCTCGTACTCAAAGATATTTGCAATGCCGAATGGGAACTATCTTGAAGGATACAAGAAAATTCAATGGGTGTCTGTCACAAATTGAATATATGAATCCAAGTGGGGCAAATGAAACCGATCTTGTAAGTAGTATTTCATGAGGTTATTTATTTACATTTTGATCTCAATTTGTCTATTATTTCTCAAATATTTTCTTTTATATGTCATACGCAAATTACGCGAGCAAATGACCTCTTGATACAACAAAAAGGATATGAGAATGGTTTCAAATTTGAGCATGTGTGGCCTATACTAAAAGATTTGTACAAGCAGAAACTACAAGTTAATTATCTTCACAACAAGAAAGTGTTCCGAGTCTCCTAATCCTTCATTGTCCTCGTTTTCTCTAAATTTAGATAGTGATGAAGGATTTACCAAGGTGGTTCTTCATCCCAGACCGATGGTGTTAAAAAGCTAAATTAAAAAGAAAGAAGAATGAAGACATGTCATCGCTTGGTATATTTTGAAAAGAAAATGAGAAACTTCGCAACACTATCGGCTTCACCAAATGAAACCGAAGCTAAGATGTTGCTGAAAGACGATAATATTTTAATGATTGATTTGGATACGATTCGTGATCCAATATGACGTGAATATTTTGGGCAAGAGCAATAAAAAGTTCTTCAAAAGCGAGGAATAACACCACAAGACGACTCTAGCTATTTTCAGAATTTATTTTCGGACGTTGAAGGTTCTGGTGGTGGTCTTTCTCATTATTAGTTGTGTGTTTTAAATTTGTGTTATCTTTAGTTATTTATGTAATTTTATTTGGTTGTCTTTCTGATTGTTAGTTGTGTGTTTTAAATTTGTGTTATCTTTAGTTATTTTATGTAATCTTATTTGGTTGTCTTTCTGATTGTAGTTGTGTGTTTTAAATTTGTGTTATCTTTAGTTATTTATTATCGTGGGCTCTTAAGACCCTTTCCAATCGTGTGCTTAAAAATATAAAAACTTTATAATTAAACATTATTTTATTGCCAATCATCTATTTTATTTTTCAGTAAAAAAAATATTTCATAATATTTTTCTTTATTTGTTCAATCTTAATCATTTTAAAAATTTATATTAAAACTTAATAATATATTAATGCAAATAAAAAGACATAATTAATTTTAATCATTTTATGTAGCTATCTTTAATGTAATTTTAATTTTACATACTTTTCAAATTTCGCCGACAAACGTTTTTCGCTCGATAATAAAATAAATATACATCATTCTTCCAAATCTACAAAATAATATAAACAAATGTTAATTATTATATATAAATAGGCAAAATAAAACAAAAACAAAAAAAATAGGAATGGATAGCGCAACTACAATACTGCATTAAATATTGCACAGTACTGTAGTTAAAGCAAATTTACCGCAACTATTTGGCGCACAGTTGGAACGCACTCCAACTCCAAAGTGGTGTTCAGCGCAGTTCTTGCGCATCCCTTGGAGATGCCCTAAGTATTACTGATAAACGCGCATTTTACACGCTTATAGTTGATATTTGAAGATGAGTTTAGCTCGTTTAATGTGCGTGTAATGTATCGATTCCTAATGTTTTATCTATTTTTAGAAGATCATCGCTTGGGTGTTCTTTTGGTGTTGTGGAGGTCTATATGTTGAAAATCGAAGCAAGAACGACGCACGAGCCAAAACATAATCCGGCGTGTTTCTAGCGACCAGCCTAGCGGTCGCTAGGTCGGCCGCTAGGAAACACGCGAGAACCCGAAGACCGCGACGCGAGAACGCGCCCGCGAAGCCTTCAGCGAGAAAGCCACCGGACGATTTCGCGACCACTGAGTATGGCTAGCGACCGCTAGTCGGTCGCGAGGTACCAAGCGAGCGCAAGAGGCGACAGCGGGCGAAGGCCACGCGAGGATTACCTCGCGACCACACCCAGCGACCGCTAAGGGTGGTCGCGAGGCGCGCGGCAGAAGAGAAAATTAGGGTTTGGGGTGTGCCTATATATATGGCAACACCCCCTCGCGCCCCCATGGCATCCAATCACGCCCAGACCTATTTTACTTGAGTTTTTCCTCAATTTTTCCTTTCTTTAGCTTTAGTCTTCGTTTAGTTTAATTCTAGTTTTGTTTTTACGTTATTCTAGTTTAGTTTATCGTTTCGTTATCGATCGGAACGCTTTGTCCGATTGTTTTCCTTTATTTTCCGCTCGCTCACTTGGGATTGATTCAAGACCAACCATTGTTCATCCGACGCTTCCCACGGGTTTTATATTTTAATTTCGCTTTTATGGTTAATTCAGATTTCGTTTCGCTTATTATGTCCGGCTAGTTTTCTATTCTAATCCTAGGGTTTGCATGATCCGATCCTATATGTTGTGATTCCCGCTATCGTTATTTACCTTCCGTGCATTGATTCATGATTCGATTGTGCTTATTTATATGTGTTGATTTCTAATCAATCTTGATGCATATCTAGTTGTCGGTTAATGACGAATCGTATTAATTGTCAATCGTTATCGAATGCATGATACGAATGAGCCTTGAGTCGAATCGAGATAGGACATTCGTAGGAAGCATATTCTTAGTGATCCATTCGAGTTGCTTATTTTCCTCTAGAGACGAATCGTAATAGGAGAATTAGTAATCAATCGCCGCAATTGTCGTGAATCAAGTTGTTGGTTATATATGTGATCTTCCGTCTTGTCCGGATTAAAACGGTTAGTAATAAGGTGATCAACATCGTTGTGGATAGGATCGGTGCATCCCTAGGGTTAGTCTTCCTTCATAAGTTATCTTCGTGTTTTATCGCTTTATTTATATTCTTGTTTGGTTACTTTTGCTTTGGATTAAATTCAAGCCCTAAAACCTCTCACCCTTTATCCGTGTTGAATAATGATGAATAATCGTTGAGCTAGCTTCTATGTTTTCGTGATACAATCTCTGTGGATACGATACTTCGCTTACCCTATATCTACACCTTTTCGTGTTAGAAAAAGGAGCGATCAAATTTTGGCGCCGTTGCCGGGGATTGTTAAGATCACATAGGAATAATTTGACGATTTGGATTTATTAATTCAAGTTATATATATATATTATTTTATTTATTTTTATTAGTGCTAATTTCTCTCGCTTCTCGTGTGGTTTATGCGTCAAGATCTCGTGGACCTCCCGAAATATTTTTAGATCTCGAGATCGAAAGCTCTCAAAGGAGAAGAGGACGAGAGAGAGACGAGCTGCAATGGCGGCCAATCCACGTAATCAGGGCATTCCTCCCGAGCAAGTTGCACGCATGCTAGCCGACTTTGCGAGATGCACGTCGGATGGCGAACATGGAATCATTGTCCTCGCCCGGAGGATAAACCTCTAAACCACATGTATCGACATCCCACCCAGCAGTTCAAGGAGGCTGCTGGGGCCCGCACGTAGATGCAAATAATTTCGAGCTCAAATCGCCCCGATCAAGATGGTCCAAGGAGAGCGGTTTGGGGAGGAGTCACGGAAGACCCGAATGCACATCTCGAGACTTTTTCGACATTTGTGACACCATCAAATGAATGGGGTGCCACAAGACACAATCCGGATCGCGATGTTCGGTTTCTCGCTTGCACCAGCGAAAGATTGGTTCAAGAGTTTGGACCGAAATGAATCGACACTTGGGGAAACTTTGTGAGAAGTTTCTATCAAAATACTTTCACACCGCGAAAGCGAAGATCATCACGAAATCTCTCATTTTGCCAAAACCACGACGAATCATTATTCGAGGCATGGGAGAGATTCAGAGGTCTATTAAGACGATGTCCACAACATGGGTTCTCCAAGGAGCAAAGAAATCACACAATTCTACGGTGGACTGACATGGCAGACGAGGAGCATGGTAGATGCATCGGCGGGAGGTTGCTTATTAAACCGATCACTCGACGAAGCAAGCCGAATTGTAGAAGAGATGGCTGCCAACAGCTATCAATGGCCAACGGAGAGAACGCCATCGTTCAAAGCAGCTGCTGTTGAGAGTGATTCGAAATATGACGACCTCATGAAGAAATTCACTCTTTTGAAAAGTCAGATTGAGACAGAGAACGCCGCCCACATCAATCGAGGAGTCATTCAATTTCCAACAACCTTCAAGCAGCTTCAATAGTCGAATTGATTCAAGAGCCGAGGAAGCCAAGTCTCGAAGATATGATGCAGCAGTTGGTTGTAAGCAACCAACAATTGGCCACGAATCAGAATTCGTTCATCAGCAACACCGGGCAGAAGATAAATCACTTGGAGTCGACTATGACGGCTATGGGGAAGCACATAAAGATGTTGGAAAATCAAATTGGTCAAATAGCCGTGCAAGTGAATGCGCTACAAAAGACGGGCCAATTTCCGAGTAATACGGAGGTGAACCCGAAGAGTCAATGCTTCGCCATTCAGACGAGGAGTGGACGAGCCTACCCGAGCCCTACCGAGAAAGAAGAGCAAGAGAACATTCTGACGCAGAAACTCGCGACCGAGCTCGCGACCGCGAGTCCGATCGCGAACCATCCTAAATTTTGTCCGCAGACGTCATGAAAGCGGCGACCAGCAAGACCCGACCGACATGAGCCACCCAAGTATCCGCGCCAGAGTTGTTCATGAGCGACCCAACATAAACCCGACCATGCGAGCACTCAACAAAGCACATAGCCGAAATCACATGAGTCATACCGCAAGCTTCGCACGCGAACAAGGAGATCAACAGACAAAGATATTCCTCGCGACCATCCCAATGGTCGCGAGGTCGACCATGAGGCACCCCTGAGACTCATCCTCGCACGCACATTCCTCCGGTCCGTTTCCGAGTCGACTTGTCAAGTCGAAATATGACGAGGAATTTGCTCGCTTCAAAGAGGTATTTCGAAAAGTTGAGATAAATTTGCCTCTCTTTGTTGCTATGAAACATGCCGCTATATGAAATTCTTAAAGACGCGCTTGCAAGCAAGAAGAAACTTGGGAAATTTGAGAAAATTTCCCTATCCGAAGAGTGCAAGGTCGCCTTGCAAAAGAAGCTCCTTTGAAGCGAAGGATCCCTAGCTTCACGTTAGAGTGCGAGATCGCCGAGCGATTTTTCCAAATGTTTTATGCGACTTGGGGCGAGCATAAATCTGATGCCGTTGAACGTTTTCAACCGGCTACACCTAGGAAAAATGAAGCCGATTTAAGATTTCATCGATGATGGTGACCGATCACCACATATCCAAAAGGTATCGTCGAAGATGTGTTGGTAAGAATTGGATTTTGTTTTTCCGCCGATTTTGTTATTTTAGATATTCCCGAATTCAAACAAAGAACCACTAATCCTTGGTAGACCTTTTCTAGCAACTGGTCGTGCGTTGATTGATGTGCAGGAAGGAAACCTCACGTTTCGTGTTAACGATGAGGAGCTCAAAATTTTCATATACAACGCCATCAAGCAACCCGACGTTGGAAAGTCGGAAGATTGTTGCTCGATCATGACTGCTGCTGCCGCTCACGAGGGTACTCGACCGATCGAGGAAGCTGCGAGAAGGAAGAAGTGGACTCGGCATGGAACTCCGAGTGTTTCATTCAAGTTTGGGGGGGGCCACTTCCATAGTCAGTGGTGGTCATCCGTAAATGCGAAGTTTAGGAGGTTCCACAAGTCGGGAAAGATGTGCATTGCTACCAAAACGCCAGATTGACGAGGTTAGTGATGGTCTAGCTAAAGACGTTAAAGTAAGCACTTGTTGGGAGGTAACCCAACGTTTTCTTTGTTTTTGTTTTCGTGTTTTTGTCGTTTCTTTCGTTTGTGTTGTTTTTGTCGTCTTTCTGTTTTTGTTTTCATTTTCGTGTCTGTCGATCAACGAGTTAAGTGAAGTGTGTTAATCCATGTGGCCAATGACGATAGAAAATTTTTGTGAAATTTAATGATAGTGCACATGATATGTTAAAAAATGACGCATGAATGACGTGAGATGGCTTAGACTTGTTGTTTTTCACCATTTTGCTTAACCCGTGAGACTTGAGCTTCGCTGTATAAACATATTGATACAGTTTCTTTTAATTGTGTGATATCGTGCATGTGATTATCTTCTAGAACTTGCCGTGTTTCTGTGTCGAGACTGCAATATGTGTTTCGAATTTGGAAAGGATAAAAGGCCATCGTTGTTAACCACTTATCACCCAAACACTAACCCGATAATATATACCATTTGTCGCCTTCTTTGAGCCTTTATTAGACTTTTTCTTTCGATTAACCGGATGATAGGAGGTGAGGATGGATATGGGAATCAAAAGGGGTGAAATTTTGATGTAGTGATGATGAGAAAAGTTTCGTTTAGAAAAATATATCTGTGGTGAAGAATAGTACCTTGTTCGTGAAAGTTAAACCCTATAAGCTCTAGAAAAGAAAAGAAAAAGAAAAATGTTAAGTTCACTATGAGTGTTGAGCATAAAGGGTCTTTAAACAAAGTATAGGTACCTTATGAGGCATAGAACGTCAATTTAGCACGTTGGGAAAGAAAGAGAAAAATGGACAAAGTCCATATGTGTCGAAATGTATAAATGGTGGTGCTTGGAGTTTGCTTGAGTCACTTAGCCATATATTATCCTACCTTAACCAATGTGCCTACATTATAACCTATCAAAAGACCTCTTTGATCCTTATTTGAACATATTTGACGCGTGGAGATGTTAGAGAAACGGCAAGCCTATGGTAAGATGTTGCATTGCATCGATCTTTGAGTGTATACACGCCCTTAATTTCTTTATGAGTTTGAGTGTATCCTATATATTTTACACACATGCCTTTGTGAGGTTGAAATAAATGAGCTTTTACCGTAAATTGTTGTTTGTGTTGAGTGGACTAACGCCGTCATGTGCGCTAATGTTTTTGAGCGTTGATATGTTTGGAGGCCTCAATGGTTATCCTCTTTGCTATGCTCGTTGATCTTCGTTTGTCTTTTCTGTTCGCTTTTGTTTGAGGACAAACAATGCTTTAAGTTTGGGGGTTTGATAAACGCGCATTTTACACGCTTATAGTTGATATTTGAAGATGAGTTTAGCTCGCTTAATGTGCGTAACGATCGATTCCTAATGTTTTATCTATTTTAGAAGATCTGCTCTTGGGTGTTCTTTTGGTGTTGGTAGGTCTATATGTTGAAAATCGAAGCAAGGAACGACGCACGAGCCAAAACATAAATCTGGCGTGTTTCTAGCGACCAGCCTAGCGGTCGCTAGGTCGGCCGCTAGGAAACACGCGAGAACCAGAAGACCGCGACCATGCGAGCGCCAGCATGAGCGGCTTCAGCGCGAAAAGCCACCGACGATTTCGCGACCACTGAGTATGGCTAGCGACCGCTAGTCGGTCGCGAGGCACCGGCGAGCGCAAGAGGCGATCGCGGGCGAGAAGGCCACGCCATGAGGATTAC
This sequence comes from Salvia rosmarinus, assembly GCA_036937905.1. NCBI lineage: Eukaryota > Viridiplantae > Streptophyta > Magnoliopsida > Lamiales > Lamiaceae > Salvia > Salvia rosmarinus. The sequence continues at coordinate 93,364,937 of CM072816.1, forward strand.
CTCGCGACCACACCCAGCGACCGCTAAGGGTGGTCGCGAGACGCGCGTAAGAGAAATTAGGGTTTGGGGTGTGCTATATATACGGCAACACCCGCGCCTATGGCATCCAATCACGCCCGCACCTATTTTACTTGAGTTTTCCTCAATTTTTCCTTTCTTTAGCTTTAGTCTTCGCTTTAGTTTAATTCTAGTTTTGTTTTTACGTTATTCTAGTTTAGTTTATCGTTTCGCTATCGATCGGAACGTTTTGTCCGATTGTTTTCCTTTATTTTCCGCTCGCTCACTGGGATTGGATTCAAGACCAACCATTGTTCATCCGACGCTTCCTACGGGTTTTATATTTTTAATTTCTTTTATGGTTAATTGTATTTCGCTTCGCTTATTATGTCCGCTAGTTTTCTATTCTAATCCTGGGGTTTGCATGATCCGATCCTATATGTTGTGATTCTCGCTATCGTTATTTACCTTCCGGCATTGATTCATGATTCGATTGTGCTTATTTATATGTGTTGATTTCTAATCAATCTTGATGCATATCTAGTTGTCGGTTAACGACGTAATCGTATTAATTGTCAATCGTTATCGAATGCATGATACGAATGAGCCTCGAGTCGAATCGAGATAGGACATTCGTAGGAAGCATATTCTTAGTGATCCATTCGAGTTGCTTATTTTCCTCTAGACGAATCGTAATAGGGAGAATTAGTAATCAATCGCCGCAATTGTCGTGAATCAAGTTGTTGGTTATATATGTGATCTTCCGTCTTGTCTGGATTAAAACGGTTAGTAATAAGCAGGATCAACATCGTTGTGGATAGGATCGGTGCATCCCTAGGGTTAGTCTTCCTTCATAAGTTATCTTTCGTGTTTTTATCGCTTTATTTATATTCTTGTTTGGTTACTTTTGCTTTGGATTAAATTCGAAGCCCTAAAACCTCTCACCCTTTATCCGTGCTTGAATAATGATGAATAATCGCTTGAGCTATTTTCTATGTTTCGTGATACAATCTCGTGGATACGATCTTGTTACTACTATATCTACACCTTTCGTGTTAGAAAAGGGCGATCAATTACTACGAACTTTACAAGTAAATGAGTTTTGACAAACACTCCACGTGAGCGCGCTCACCATGCGCCTTCTGAGTGTTTGTCATTTAGAGGTTTATTAATTAAGGATAATTAAGGATAATTTAGTTTATTAATTATTAATTAGGATGTATTAATTATCAATTATAATTATTATTTTTAGTTAAAATTTATTATTTTCAATTAGGTTTTATTAATTCAAAATTGATATTTATTAATTCACAATTAATTAATTTTAATTAGGATTTATTAATTTCAATTAGAGTTTATTAATTCACATTAGGGTTTACTAATTTTAGTTAAGGTTTATTAATTAATAATTAGAGTTTATTAATTTATAATTAGGGTTTATTAATTCAAAGTTAGGGTTTATTAAGTCACAATTAGGGTTTATTATTCAAAATTAGGGTTTATTATTTTCAATTAGGATGTATTAATTCAAAATTAGGGTTTATTAATTCTAAAAATAGGGTTTATTAATTCAAAATAGGGTTTATTAATTCAAAATTAGGGTTTATTAATTCAAAATTAGGGTTTATTATTCACAATTAGAGTTTAATAATTATTAATTTAAAATTAAGATATATTAATTCAAAATTATTATTTATTAATTTACAATTAAAGTTTATTAAATTAATTAATTTTAATTAGAATTAATTTAAACTAATTAATTAATTAATTAATTAATTAGGATTACTTAATTAACTAATTAATTAACTAATTAGAGGTGATCTCACTGTGCGCGGGCGCGCACAGGAGACCACCTCATGGTTTTTACCTTTGATTAATAATGAATTTTGGAGTATCGCACCTCCTCTTTTCCCTTTCTCTCAAGTTCTCAACCCTTTAACCCCTTCACCTCGCGTTTTCCTCCTCTGATTCTCTCTCTCTCACTCAGTCTCTGTCTCCTCGATCAAATCAACCTGTACGCAGAAACCCAATTCCCAATACTACACCATGACTCTTGGCTCAGGAGGATGCAGCGTCGTGGGTAAAGACTTCCACCTCTTACGAAGATATTCCTTGAATGCTATTAATTTCTTATTTTCTCGATTTTCATGTTCCTCGTAGTCAATCTGCAAATGAGTAGTTGGGTTTCATGGGTTTAAGCCTTTCAATTTTCTGAATGGAAGATTGCTTTAGATTTTAGTTGCGATCTAAATTAGGGACATTGTTCTTAATTTTGATTGTCTATACATATATTGTGGGGGTTTTGGTCTCACCTATTTTTATTTCTCAAGATTATGAACTTCATCCATTGATTTTTGGGGAATAATTTATCGACTTGAATTTTCCTTACTCGAGGTAAAGACATTGAACGATTTCGTAAGGTTTTGTCACACAATCAAATTGACTGTGCGGTGCCTTTCCATTTGATCTGTGCATGGTTCTCATTGCTCTTTATTTACACTAAGTGTGAGTTATTAACTGACTGAACACACCAACTTAGTCTAATTCTACATGTAATGAGTTGTCGCAGTTAATGTTTTGGTTTTATGATTATTGTGGAGTTTCGAGGTTTTTGATTGCTTTTATTTTCTATCTGTTTGACACTTTCAACATTATAAAGAAATGTCGATTTACATTTTCTCTCAATTAAATCCCAACTAGTGGTAGTACTTTTCATGACTCTGTTTTCTAAGTGGTTTGGCCAGTTAAATGTTTAAAGGATTCGGTACAAAGATTACCTTCTTATCTTACTCATGCTGCACTTAGACTTCACAGATCATGTGTGAATGGCTAAAAATGGATCTCCCCTTGTCATTCTCTTGCACTTTACACCTGTTGTAGCCTTTTAGTTGATCATTTGCTGGGTTAGAAGAAGGAAAATGGCAGTCTAATTATTCCACCTTTTTGTAGTTCCCCGAAATTTCAGATTGTTGGAGGAACTTGAGCGTGGAGAAAAGGGAATTGGTGATGGTACTGTGAGCTATGGAATGGATGATGGAGATGATATCTATATGCGCTCGTGGACTGGCACCATCATAGGTCCCCACAATGTGAGCATCTCCTTTGCCTATACCGTCATGGTCAAATAGGTTTATAGCATGGATTCTTTTTGTATGCATTGTATATCGGTTCTTAAATGTGATTTGGCATGAAGATTGCTTTTTGAAATTCTCATATGCATCATGCAATATACAAAATTTTCACTAGTTTATAAGGTTAGTATCAATACATGTGGTTTTTTTTTTGTTTGATCTACTTAAGGAGATTATATCCTTGAGATTGCTCTTTCTTTAAATCAAAATTTTGTTTCTACCTCGGAGTTAAGCTTAATTTGGTAATTGGTAGTCAACAGCCATAGTTCTAAACTGAATAGACTATAACTATTTGGCCATTACTTCTGCAGTAGATCAGGTGAAGATGTCAAGTGCAGCAAGTTATGTACATCGATCATTTCCTCATCATTCTCTTATCTTATCTTCTGCACTTTTGATTTTTAAACTTCTTTGCATGCTTTTTTATGGTTCCTATGCTGGTGGTTTGTGTGTGCTTGTAAATTTTATGAAATTATTGTTGGGGGGGTGCTAAATTGTCTCAATTTTTTGTTTGTTGTTGTTGTTGTTTTCTCAAGCTCCTTGCTAATGCAATGCTATAAACTAATTTCACATCATGTTTTGCTGTCAGTCTGTGCATGAGGGACGCATATATCAGTTGAAGTTATTTTGTGACAAAGATTATCCAGAGAAGCCTCCCAGTGTTCGTTTCCATTCCCGGATTAACATGACTTGTGTAAACCATGAAACTGGAGTGGTACGGATACAATCAACTCAAGGCTAAGTTGACCCTGTTGTTTTCTTAAGGCAGAGTTATTATAGCACTATTTAGATATGAATGAATGATAAAATAAAATTTATATCTGGACCAATTCTCAAACACTGCCTTTATTCTATCCACGACACCCACCCACCCCTTCCCTCCCCAAATAAGATAAAATAAAATAAGTAAAACAACATTTTTTCTTTAAGTGGGCCAGGAGTTGCCGATTTAACTTTCATGTGTTACCTTGACCATTGTTGATCCTGAAAGCTTCTAGAATTCTCATTATACTTTTGATGATTTATGTTTTCAAAAGCTTTGCAAAGGTGTGAGTATTTTATCTTTGTTGCTGATGCTAATTCACCCTTTTACATCATAATGCTGATGGATAAAACGTCCTTATATTCAGAATATGTATATTAATTTATAATTTGAAGTTTTGATGGCGTTGGAATGAGAAGATTCTGTATAAATGAAGTCTCGAGTTCTTAATGGCAACTGAAATGAGAAGGTCTATTTAAATGAATTTGACTCTTAGAAGTCAATCTCTATGACATAAAATGTTTCAATATGTGACTTCTCTTTATGCCGTCCATATTTGTATAGTTTGTAAAGTAGGAATTGTTGGGCAGGATGGAAGAACTAGGAATGAGATCTCTGTATTGATTCATATTCTCCTGTGTATAAAGAACCAATTTTACATTTTGTTGATATGATACATCATGGAGTGGATTGAGAAATAAAATCCAAAAGATAATATGTTCCTTGCTAACATTGAAAAGACTTGAAGTTAATCCCCTAGTCGGTACCTGGGGGTAGTTTATCAAACCTTGCCTATGGAGGATAATAGCAGTTAAGCTACTAAATGAACGTGTATGTAATTATAAGCTGTGTATCTAGGGGTGAGAATTTGGGACCGGGACTCGGGAAATTCCCGTCCCGACCCGAGTCCCGACGGGATTCGGGACCCCGAGTCCCGAAATTTACGGGTTCGGGACCGGGACCGGGACCGAGAAATTTTGATTTTCGGGTATCGGGAAGTCCCGAGTCCCGTTCGGGAAATCCCGAAGTCCCGATTTTAAATATATCTAATTTTAATTTCGGGACTTTCGGGACATTTTCGGGTAATTTCGGGACTTCGGGACGTCGGGACTTCGGGACATTTTCGGGTAATTTCAGGATATTTTCGGGTAATTTCGGAACTTTCGGGTAATTTCGAGACATTTTCGGGTAATTTCGTGACTTCGGGACTTTCGGGATATTTTCGGGACCGGGAGTCCCGAAGTCCCGATCGGGACCGGGAGTCCCGAAGTCCCGATCGGGACCGGGACCGGGACCCAAAAATTACAAAATTTCGGGACTTTGGGACTCGGGACTCGGGACGGGTACCCGGTCCCGACCCGATTCTCACCCCTCTCTCAAAGTTCAATTTCTGAAGGTGGTAAGGATTCTGTATTTACTTCATCTGGGGCAAATATGATGTATTGGATACTTTTAAACCAGCAAAAGCATATGCTTATGATATACAATATTCATGGTCAGGTGGAACCAAAAAAGTTTGGGCTTCTAGCAAATTGGCAGAGGGAATACTCAATGGAAGACATACTGACGCAGCTGAAGAAAGAAATGGCCGCTCCGCAAAACCGAAAGCTCGTCCAGCCTCCTGAAGGAACCTATTTCTAGTGTAAGATATGAAGGTCCTATTTGACCATATTCTGATTGATTATCCCATCGTGTTACAATGGAAGTTGTATGGGAGAATGCCTTAAAAAGCCATCTCTTATCAACTCTTCTGATTCCTTGGATTCCTCGTATCTTTTATCCTGCTTTCTTCTCTTTGCGAACTATGCCGGGGTAGTTGGTAATGGGATTTCTTCTGTTTGAAAATCAATGAACATCATGTTAATATCACAATTCTTGTGTTGTAGAATGCTTTGGTTGGTCTCTTCGAAAGGAAAATTTGAGAAGATCATCTGTTATCTTGCTTGTGGAAAAATTGCACCAAGTGATTTCAAATTGTATAGAACTTTATATCTGGTTGTCCTGTAAAAACGTGTCGTAGATACTGCAGTATATACTTCAAGCTTATGAATGTTGTGGGCAGCCCACGTAGAAGGTGTTTGATTGAGCTTATAAGCTTCCTAAAACAATTTTTAAACATTGATTGAGCTTATAAGCTTCCTCAAATAACTTATAAAATGTTTTAAAGCTGATAAATTATTTATTAGTGTTCGGTAAAATAATATTATAAATAATTTATAAAACTTAAAAATAAGTTTCGATACGTTACAAGCATACCCCTTTCCAAAAAAAATGTTTTACCCCATTTTATCTTTTATGATCATATAAGCAAAATTTAGTTTACGCAATTAACCATTTATGTTTTGTTATTTTCACCTCCCCTCCAAAAAAAAATGTTTTACCCCATTTTTCTTTTATGATCATATAAGCAAAATTTAGTTTATGCAATTAACCATTTATGTTTTGTTATTTTCACCATATCTCATCATTTAGGGATATGAAGAGGTGGATCGGGGTTGGGTATTGGTTTCCTAACCACATACTCGTCCCATAAGTTCACCCAACCCTGATCCCAAACCCATTTAAATTGGAACGGGGCAGGGATTATCAGATGGGAGAAGGATATTCCAAGTACTTGCTAAATAATATATATATATATATATATATATATATATATATATATATATATATATATATTTGGTTCAAATAAAATCATTCTTATCGTAAAACTAAGAACCAAATGAATTTGTTATGAAAATTGATGAATCCGTCGAGAAAGTTAATGAATTCAAAATTTAGAATTTTTCACCCGGTTCGAATCCCATGAGGCGAAAATTCTATTTTTGGATTCAATAACTTTCTCAATGATTCATCAACTTCACCGCTAATTCATCATTTTTTGTTCTCACGCTCTCACGATAAAAATGGTTCTCACGTTAACTCTCCCATATATATATATATATATAGGGGTTGGTTATAGTGAGAAAGCTCTTAACGTATTTAAAATAGGAATAGTAGACATCTTTCATATTTGTGTAGCACAACTAGAATTACTATATTGCACATGTTAGTTTAGCACATATTTCATCCATTCGTAGCACATATGTTAAATATATTAGTTTAGCACATCTTTCATTGCAGTAGAGCACAAGAAGAGTTATAGTCTTTGCAATAATCCGTGTAGCACACAAAAACAAAACCAGAGCACAATCCGAAAATTAAATCTCAATCATTGATATAGCAAATAAAGGTTCAGATTCATTCTTATTTCCTACCAAATTATCATTTCCTACCTGATCCATCTCATATATATATATATTGAGGTTACAATCAAAATCATTTTAACGTGAGAACTAAGAACAACGAAAATTTGTTATGAGCAAAATAGATTTGTTATGAAAGTTAATGCATCCGTTGAGAAAGTTATTGAACAAAAAAATGTCAGAATTTTCACATAGGGTTCCAATCTCATGAGGAGCGAAAATTTTATTTGTTTGGATTCATAACTTTTCCAACTGATTTATCAATTTTCACGCAGAATTCGTCATTTTTTGTTCTCACGTTCTCACGATAAAAATGGTTCTCACATTAACCTTTCCTATATATATATATGGAATGGATCAATGAAACCACATCTTTTTATTTAACTGCGAACCATGCATAAGACGTTGAAGATGATGATAAAGCGGTATAAAATTGTGATATCTAAAACTTTCTAAAATTATTTTGTTGTGCAACAATTTTAGAAAGTTTCGTTATGCACAACTTTATACTTGCTTTTGTGCATTATCTTCTATGTCTTATGCATGGTTCTCAAGTTCTCAAAAAGATGAGTTCTCATGGATCCAACCCCTATATATATATATATATATATATATATATGAGAAAGTTTAAATAAAATCTTATTTAAAGTGAGAATGTGAGAATTATTTTAACCATTAGATCGCAAAAATCTACAAAGTGATGCATCGCTTTGCTAGATGAGTGCATTGTGCACTATCCTAATTCGAATCCCATGAGGCGAAAATTCAAATATATTTGTTAGTGCGAGAATTTTCATGGAGAATGCATGGTGGTTCGGTGAGAATGCATATAAGTGTAAGAAATAACAATATATCACATCCACATATCTAGCCCATATCAACTGTTCAGATTGAAGAGAAAATTATTTTCTTTGCCACTTAGACATAAATCTCGTCATTTTCGATAATCTATCCACTTATCGAAAAAGTAAAGATTTTATAATCTTTCAATATAATGTTGCGCAGAATATTCATTCTATGACGCATATTTAATAAATTTGTGGCACTCATTACACATCATGCAACACAATTCATTGTTGCACTACCTACACTTTCTATAGCACATATATAATACAAACAATACACATATTTAATAAATATGTAACACATATTACACATCACGTAATATAATTTATTGTTGTACGGAACATGCTAGGAATGTATTCTATCTATGCAACAAAAAATATAATCTATCAAAAATAAGAAGTTACAAGATATATTACAACAAATCCCTAAAATCAAGGAAATAACCGTTTTTAACATAAAAAAATTATTAATATAACTTTTAAATAAATCATGTGAAATTAAAGTATAGCATATATAGTAATGTATTGTAACACAACGTAAATTAATATTGTCCATTGATTTACTAAAATCAATTACTTATATTTATTCTTATTTTTTACAAATAATTTCATTCCTACCTGATCCATCATATATATTAGTTAAATAATTGTTGTTGATCTTTCGTGAACATTTTTCTTAAGCATCGTACATGTTTAAATCACATTAGCATTATATTTTGTTTTATCTATGTATTTATATTTTAATACTTAAAAAGTTACTATTGGCATCATTAATTTCACAAATTATATAAAAATCAAAGCTTGAATTGCTTTTTTTTTTATTAATTTATTTTAATTTTAGAGGAAAAATAACAAATTAAGCTTTGATTTTAAATAATTTGTGAAGTTAACGATATCAATAATAAATTTTGAAGTATTAAAATATAAAAAGATAGATAAAAGAAAAATAATAATATGAATGTGGCCTAAAATTGTGAACGATGTTCACGATAGGTTAGCGGCATATCATTCCGCTCTCTCTGTCTCTCTTTATATATATATAGAAAGAAAAAGAGGATGAATCATATAGTACTTGAGCCTGAGGTAATATGTAGTACCAAATCTCATCCACTCATCTCATAAATCCAATGGTGGAGATTTTTTTTTTGAATTTTTAAGTTTAATTTCGCTGATTTCGCTATAGTAAGAATATATTAGTAATTTGATTAGTTAAATGATACAGATTATAAACCATGCATATTGTTGAATAGAATTATGCATATAAGTGAATATAAAACTGCATGTAGTTGAACACAACCATGTATACGAGTTTCGATTTTAATGTATATTGAAACGATATGCAGCGCATGTCAAGACATCTCAATACACACAAGGCCCCAAAGGCTTGTTGGCCAACATGCAGGTTTATTTTTTGTTATACGCATGAACATGTTTTTTTATATTCATAAACTTGTTTTTTTATGCATGAACTTATTTTGTTTTGTTATATGCATGAGTATGTTTTGTTGTACTTTGGCATATAACCCGCACTCGCGCACCCCTGGATCGTGCTAGCGTATCCCGACGTGCACTCGTGCTCGCACAACGCTCGTTGGTTACACATGCAGACTTATGCTTTGTTCTATGCATGAACTTGTTATACTATATACATGAACTTATTTTGACGAGATTTTTTTTAATTGTTGTTCGCGTTGCTGCTGTCCGTCCGCCATTGCTGCCCACCGACACCGTCGTTGCCTCTGCCGCCACCGTTGTTGTCCGTCGTCGTCATCGCTGCTGTCAGAGAAGAAGCAGAAGAAGAAGAAGAAGAAGAAGAAGAAGAATGTGAAGAAGGTTTAATTGTGTCCACCCCCCAATTTTACCCCTTGCGAAAATTTCAATTTTTTTTGAAAAATGAGCTATCACGTGTCAGCTTGTGGTGCGACCACATATTCAAAATATGTGGTATAGATTACGTACTATATATTATCTGAGGATCGGATACTACGGAATCCAATCATATATTAAATATAATATATATATATATATTATATTTAATTGAGATCATATAGTATAAAAGTCTTAGGTAATATATAGTACTCAATTTTATGCATTCATCTTATAGATAATATGGTGGAGAATTTTTTGAATCTTTAAGCTTATTCTCGCTATAGTAAGGATAGATTAGTAATTTGATTTGTTATGTGATACAAAAAAACAAATCATGTATATAGCTGAACTGACTTATGCATATAAATAAACACAAACATACATGTAATTGAATACAAACATGCATGTATGTTGGAAGTGTAAGGCCCAATGCTTGCTAGTGCCCTCTCACTCACACGTCGTTTCTATCATGTGCCGCACACTCCCCAAAGACCACACAAAACATATATATTTATATTTTGTTATATGCATATATAAGTGTGTTATGTTTACACATTTGTGTTTCATGCTCAACATACAGGTTTATGTTTTAATATATGCATGAGTGTGTTTTGTTATATGCATATTTGTGTTTTGTGGTCAACATGCATATTTATGTTTTTATATACATGAGTGTGTTTCGTTATATGCATGAATATGTTTTCGACGGCAAACTCTCTCTATTCTTCTCCATCATTTTGCCGCCTCTCTCGACACACAAATAACTTCATCGAAACCACCGCCATACCACCATCTCTTTCGATCATCAATCTTTTCTCAAAGTCTTCGTTTTATTTTTTCTCAAAATCCCTCAATTTTCTTTTCAAAATCATCATCTTCTTCTTCTTTTACTCAAAATCCTTTGTTCGTCATTATCGTCGTCGCTGCTGTCCGTCGTCTTCGCCGTCATTGTCTGCCGCCGCTTTTGTTGTAAAAAAATCAAAGAAGAAGATAGTAGGAGAAAAGAAGAATAAAAAAATAAATATATGAAAAAGTGGTTGCCACTTGTCAAAGCGTGGTGTATCCGTATATTCAAAATATGTTGTCTAAATTGAATACTATATACTACTTAAGGATCGAATACTACCAGAACCCAAACACATATATATTAAGTGTAATGGGAACGAGTTCAGGATGAGAATTGATACTCCCACCCAGAACCCGACATATGTATGAAAATTATACCCAGCCCTGACCCAAAATTTTTGTCACAGACTTGTCTTGTTAAGGGCGGGTATTCCCGAGTTGCCATCCCTATTCTTATTTAATCTCCCTTGATTTTCTCTCTCTAAATCACAATTCTCTCATTAACTTAGAAACTCAATTATTTAAATACTTTGATAACTTAATAAGTTATTAATATATTGCATCCTTTAAACTCTTGAAACATATCTTATAAAATATCTAAAATATATTACTCCTTCCGTCTCAGCTAAAATGTCCTATTTCTTTTGGGCACGAGTAGTTAGGGAAACGTATAAAGTAGTTAAAGTATTAAAAAATGGGTAGGACCCACACTTTTTGAAGGGATAATTATTTCCTAAAATGAAATGAGACATTTGTAAAGGGACAATCCAAAAATAAAAGTGGAACGCTTTTAAATTATTTATGAAGACATCTTTAAACTCTTTATGTTTTAATATATGCATGAATATAAGATGGAGACGGAGACCCTTAGAAATGATCTAGTAATGAAGGAGATCAATTAGAATGAGCGAGTTTGTAGTTAAGGTCATTCATTATTCACGAGTTGGAATTTCACTGATTTTTTTAAATGTAGTTTATTAAACATAGTTTGTCGTTATTGCTTTGTGTTGTTTGGAGGGAGCAAGTACCCATATGTTTGATGGTTGTTAGTCAATGTCGTTATTTATTGTTGTTTTTCAGATTGTTTTTCGCCCTAATGGGATATTTTATTATTTAAGAAACAAGGTATGTAAACACCTTATGTAATGATTGATATGCATAAATGAAATTAGATATGAATGAAATAGACTTTGCAATGGAATGATGATAGGAATTGAATGAAATGGAATATGTGATTTCTATGACCGATTTTTACTTAAATGAACGAATATGAATGAAATAAAACAAACGGAATAGACATTATTATTATTATTATTATTATTATTATTATTATTATTATTATTATTATTATTATTATTATTATTGTAATAATAATAATTATAATTAATAGCAATAACAAACTAATAATTTTGTCGAAAAAATAAATTTAGCTAATCTCGTATTCATGGAATAGATAACACCATGGGGGAGGGAAATGGATGACTAATCTCATATTCATGGGAATAAATATTTCTTCAAGAATAGTGATTTCCATTGTGAAAAATCTTACCAACCATATAATAGGAAATGAACGCAGAAATCATCATTTCATTCTTGTGTATCAGTCAGCAGTCACCACCTAGTGTTATAGTTATTTAAAGTGTAAATATTAATTTAAACCCTAAATTATTTTGGTACTATCAATTATATTCTAAACTATTAGAAATAATTTTTTTAATCTTGAACTATTAATTTTGTATCAACTGTGCTCTCTGTCCATTTTTCTGCTCCCAAAAGTTTACGCGACTCTCCTAATTGTCAAGTATTAACCATTTTCCTCTTTAAGCTTACATGACACAAACGACGCTGCTGCATTATTAAATTCACCGTGGCAATCCGCGAGGCACGAAACTTTTGGAGCCGAAAAATGGTCAAAGCACAATTGATACAAATCGTTAGTTCGAGATTTTTTTAAAGAAAAATCAATAGTTCAAGATATATTTATAGTGTCAAAATAGTTTGTGGTTAAAGTGATACTTACTCTATTTATAAATACCTTTTAAAATATGTTTTCGCAAAAAGAAAAAAATTCAAAAATCCTGAATTAGTGCAAATATATTTTATGGATTGAAATTCAGTGCATAACAGTCCCCGTTGCTTTTCTGGGATTGGTATAATCATGATATTTGAGAATATAAAAGTTTGCAGAATACGAGAAAATGATCGATCTTATTCGGATTGTTTCAATCATGCAATGAATCTGTTAGTTAGCATTGGCTTCTAAATTGTTTTAGATTGATTGATGAGGAGTTGGTTCTGTCTCTAGAGAAAAGATTGATAATTAAGATTTTCCTATATTAGTTTGTTAAATATTGAATGAATTTGGGAAATGCATTTCGTAACACCAGTTGTGCATTAAATTATGCATGGTAATCTTGTAATGTCTTGACATTTATATTAGAATCTTATGCAAAAAAAAAAATTATTAACAATATATATTGATATTAGAATAAATTGATATTATCACGCAAAAGAGTTTATGGTAATAATATCTTATGATGATTGTTTTATGGAAAAATTACATATTTACACGCACCTAAAGTTTGAGTATATAGTAGTATCTAATGAATTTAATATGTTTCAAATCTAAACTTGTTGAAGTATCAGAAACCCTAGTTGGTTACCGAAATCAAAAGTGAACTATCACTACAACAAAATGTTCCAATAGTGACATGATTTTTGAAGAATTGTGACACCTATGGATGTCACTAATTAAATTTGTGATATCTTGTGGATAGGTACATATTATGCATGTCACAAAAAAAAGTATGTCACAAAATTTTGTGAAATTTATAAGTGTAGCTATTTTTGTTACATATGAACGTTAACTATTTTTTGTGACATGTGAAATTGTAACTATTTTTTGTAGTTCCTAGTTTCTCATATTTGAACTTTTTCTCTCTCTTTTTTCTTTATCTTTAAACATTTTTTGGGCCTTGATATCTGTTATATTTAACAAATTAATTATCTATTATATTGGAATAAATTATCTCTGTTGTTTTGGAAATGTTAAGTTTTAAAAATGTCTCAATTTGAAACACCAAAATCAAACAACTAATTGAATATATATATATATATATATATATATATATATATATATATATATATATATATATATTCAAATTTGAAACTCTGAGTTATAGTAAAATTTAGTTATATTCCTATATGTAACAAAAAAATTATTGTGACATGTTTAAATGTAGTAAGACTTAATTACATGGATAGATGTGAAAATTTTACTATATAACAAAAATTTACATACATTTTTATGTGTAACAAAATATATTGATGTATATATTGGTGTAATTAAATTTTGATACATCTAAAGATGTCATAAATTTTGTAACACTTCTCTTGGTGTAACTAAAAATATGTAACTATTAGACATTTTTTTGTAGTGTATGTAATGTATAAAAGATGAAATGAATTTTTTTTTACCAAATCACTATCGAACGGTGTTTTTAGGAATTACAAAAATATAAGAAAATAAAAAAAATTAACAATTAAACACGGTCATCACTCTTCAACTTGTTAATTTTTTTAAATTTTGTAAACGACGTTGTTCAGGCAAAATTTGATAAAGATTCTATATATATATATAACATAATCCACTGAAATTTCGGCTATCTGATAATTTGGCTCAGTCTAGAACATCTTAAATTTATGAGATAATTTTTATTAAAGCTAAAAGTATATTTTCGATTTGAAAATTGACTGAAACTTTGACAGTAAATATGTAATTTTGCTTTCTTTTATTATGAATAGAAAATAAATTTGTCAATTGAGATGATACGAAATTTCCTTAGTCAAGATATAGTTCGAGCAAAAAATTTAATTACACATTCTATAATTCCAAATTATTTTCTAGAAAATTCTTACAAACAATTAAAAAACAAAGCACAAACCTTTATCTGTTGACTTATGCATACATATAAATATCTTTTAATTGAACTTGAATAGTTTCAGCAAATTATACATTTTATATTTTATTCCATATTAATTGCCGCATACTTTTATTTATTTTCAAAATAATTTAATGCATTAATAATGTAACTAGGTTGAACTTCAGATGAAGTTATATGCGCACGACCTGTTACCCAATCACCTACTGACCATAAAATATCTAAGCTCTATTGATGAATTCGATCCGTATTTATATATCTCATAAATATATAGTTCTATACACGATTTAATGGCAGCAAACATAAATTGATGAATTCTGAAGTTCAAATATCAATTTAAACTGTAAATTTTGTATTTCATTTATATAGGAATGACATAATTGTACCAAGTATACTGATGAAAACGCAATTATTGATACACTGCTAGTTTATCCAACGGAGTTCATGCGGACGTATACCAGCCTGTGATTAATAATAATAATAATGGCTGATCCCAAAAATCAACACGGACATATATTAGCTTGTGATCGGTAATAATTATACCAACTTCATCCGTGTGGTACTGGTGCGAGATGAGATCGGCCGACAGCTCCCTATCTACTTCATCAGTCGAGCTCTCAAAGGACCGGAGACTAGGTATACCAACTCGAAAAATTAGCGTTGCACCGGTGAACGCCAAGCGACGCCTTCGACCTTTTCAAGCCCATTCAATTCAGCATCGACCGACTTACCTTGAGACAAGTCTTGTCAAAACCGTAATCATCGTATGATAACCAAGTGGGCACTGGAGCTCGCGAGCATGGCATCTTATACTCACCCGCACCGCCATAAAGGGCAAGCTCTAGCCGATTTCCTGGTCGAGGTGAGGTTTACCGAGGTCAACCCCGTCAAAGAGATCACTCCGACCCCCATTCTCACAACGGATGAACCTATCCTTGACCTACCTGAGGGCTATTGGCAGATGTACGTGGATGGAGCTTCGTGCAAAACGGGTAGCGGAGCAGGCATCTTGCTCCTCGGCCCGAAAAATCAAGAGGTAACCTATGCACTTCGGTTTACCTTCCCGACCACAAATAACGAGGTGGAGTATGAAGCCCTTATCTCGGGACTTCGTCTCGCGAAGGAATTGAAAGTGGAGAAGATCCAAATCTTTGGAGATTCCCAGGTCGTGATAAATCAGGTCTTAGGCAAATACGAGGCCAAGAATGATCGAATGAAGCAATACATTGAGAAGGCTAAAGAGATGCTGACCTCATTCAGGTATTCCACACTTCATCGTATCCCCCGAGGGGAGAATAGCCGAGCTGATATCCTCAGTAAATTAGCCTCATCATCGACAAATCCACCAGTGGAGGAGGTTCATTCCAGAAGCATTACGGAGCCCCACATCGGCATCATCACTGAGATTGAGCCGAACTGGATGTCTCCCATAAAGGCATATCTGGAAGAAGGTGTACTACCCCAAGATCGGCTCGAAGCCAAAAAGATGATGGTCAAGTCCCAAAAGTACCTCGTGCATGAAGTAGAGGTGTCCATCGGAACTGGAACCGAACCGGAACCGCCGGTTTTGAACCGGAACCACCGGTTTCGGAACCGAAACCGAACAGTATTCCAACTGCTTGAGAACCGTGGAACCGGACGGTTCGGTTCCAGCTCAAATCTAGGAACCGAATCGGTGTTCGGTTCGGTTCGAACCGTATGGAACCGTGTATTTTTTTTAAAAATTTAATTTCATTTTATGTTTCAATATTATACTTGTAAATTGTAATGTAAATTGTATACTAATTATTTGAGTGAATGTGCCGTGGAGATGAGGAGTAAATTTTGTTTTTTAACTTATAAATTGGAAATTTCAAAGTTAAACTACCTAAATTAAATTTTAAATTAAAAAACCAAATATTATATATGACAATAATAAACAATGTCACATGATAATGAAGAATTGAAGTACATAAGTAAAATAACTACATTACATAATAGAGCTTAAAGAGATAAAGATGTAATTTTAGTGAATTGCATGTAGATGTTTTGGAATATAAGAAATATTATTAAAAATGGTCATACAAATAATTTTTTTACAAATAATAATAGTTATTATGTATGATATAAGTTATTATAAATTGAAAAAATATATATATTAATATATATAGGTCGAACCACGGTTCCACGGTTTCTAACCGAGAACTTGCACAAGTATTGCTCAAGGACTACACTCTAGCTGAGGCCCGTGAGCAAGAGAACAAATGGGATGATGTCTTTGAGCATCCTCCAATCAGCACCACCGAAGCCGAAACCGACACCGATGCGATGCCTCTGAAGAAACAGATGAGTTCGATGACGATTTCGATTTTGACAACATGTAGTCGTCTCGAAAATGCTTAGACGAGTACTCTTTTTCCTCATAGAGGTTTTAACGAGGCTCGGTCCTTGGAATCGATTTGTGATATCCAAGGGTTTAGGATTTATAAATAAAATAAAAATTAAACAATCTCATTCTCACTTTCTCAAGTATTTTTACATTTTACACTTTGAAGTTTGAATTGTCTTACGATTAAACTTGTATCGATAATCAACAAAGCATGAATCATAATCGAACGAAAAACAAAAAAAAGGCGGTTCTTTTCCGCTAGAATCGAACCGAATCGAACAGAATCGAACCGAACCGTGGGCGGCTCTAGCATGAAGGCACCCTCTACAGGAAATCCTACCTTCAACCACTCCTGAGATGTCTTGGGCCAGAAGAGACGGACTACGACTAAACGAGATTCACATGGGATCTTGTGGAAGCCACATCGGATCACGAACTCTCAAAGAAGACGCAGAGGTCGTAGACATCGCCCACCCTCATCCAAGATTCGGCCGAGCTCGTCAAAAGTGCCCAAAGTGTCGACTTCACGCCACGGTCAAGAAGTTGCCGCAGACCGACCTCGTGAGCCTTGAGTCCTCGGCCTTCATGCAATGGGAATCGACATCGTTGGCCCTTCGATCGAGCACCGTGTCAACTCGGATACTTGGTCGTAGCCATAGACTACTTCACAAACGGGTCAAGCGGAGCTCTTTCAAACCTCACGAGCGTATGATTCGACATTCGTGTGGAAAACATAGTTTACCGCTCGCATACCACATGTCTTGATCTCGGACAACGGCACCCAGTTCGTCGACAGAAACTTCAAGGAATGGTGTGAAGAGCTAAGATCAAACAACAGTTCACCTCGGTTGCACACCCACAGGTGAATGGTCAGACCGAAGTGACAAACCGCACGATCGTCCAAGGATTGAAAAAGAGGCTAGACCGAGCTAAAGGTGATTGGGTTGAGAATCTCCCTCAAGTCCTCTGTTCCTATAGAACGACACCTCGGACTTCGCACGGAGAAACACCCTTCAGCCTAGTCTACGGTACCGAGGCTGTCATACCAGCTGAGATCGGCACGCCGAGCCCACGTACTCTTCACTTCGACCAGCTCGATAACGAGGAGAACATACGGGTCAACCTTGATGCTCTAGAGGAAAAACGTGAGCTCGCCTTCATCAATGAAGCCAAGTACAAGTGCCAGGTCGCAAGGTACTACAACAAGAGGGTAAAGGCCTCTACACTCCAAGTAGGCGACCTCGTCCTGCGAAACAATGAATCCAGTAAAGCCGAACGTCTTAACAAGTTAGATCCGACATGGAAGGTCCATACCGCTCACGAGGACCTCGCAAAGGGGCCTATAAGCTTGCTCACCTATCCGTGCACTTATTCCCTAACCGGCATATCACTCATTTGAGGAGGTATTTTACATAGCTTTGATTTCAGATCGGTATCATGTTAGCCTTCTTTTCGCTTTTCCGAAGTACGACGTTATTTACTTATCAATAAAACACTTGTTTTTCTAATGAGTATTTCGCTTCGTCTCGTCTAATATTTATGTGAACATCCATCCGTATAAAACACAATTAACCTTCAAAAGGGGACGCCCTTGCGAAGATGGCACATACAGACAACTCATGAATTTGAACGTCTACGTGCAATGCATACAGATTACTCATTAACTTGAACGTCTACATGCAAGGCATACATATAACTCATTAAATTGAACATCTACATGCAAACGACGTCCAGATCGGATCTCGTCAATTTATACCCCTTTATTTGGGAAGATATACACTTCGGTAAACAGTCTGAATACATTTACGGCTAAAACCAAGTCCTAAGCTGTATTTGTACATCTCTAGGGGGAAAATATACACTTCGGTACAAAGTCTAAATACATTCACGACTATACACCAAGTCCTAAGCTATATACAGATCACTCGGGCTTCGAGCTCCACCTTGCCAAGTCTCGCTGAAGCTACACCAGTTCGAGACAAAATCCCCGGGTCGGCGATGAACACCCAGGATGAACTCGGTGCCTTCCACCCAGTCGACGAGGTTGGCACCACCACGGCCTACTCCAGCCGCACTTTGAGCAGGCGCAGAGGGGCCCCGACTTGAAGGGGCACTCCCGGAACCGAGGTCGAACTTGCCCTTGATCTTGCCGCCCGGCCAGGGTTACGACCACGCCCGACCCATCGTCCTTCTTTGCCGACCTGGAGCCCTCGCCCGTCCAGCTCCTGACGGGGGGCCCGACTGTGAGACGACGTCCCATCATAGCCCATCAGCCGAAGCACCTCGGCGTGGTCCTTATAACCGCCGCCCGCCCAGACTTCTTCAACTCTTACGCCGGTGGTCGGCCGGAGTCTCACCGCAGGTCGGGGCATACGCCGCTATGGACGAGCTCAGATCCGGAGGTATTTGACAAGGAGTCGAGGCGCTTTAAAATTTTGCTATCGTGCCCTCCTCGTCCCTTAGCACCATACCTTCGGCGAGCAAGCTCTGCACTCGATCATCGGCCTCGATATGGTAACTCCACCGATCGGTGGATCACTCTTCATATTCCGCGTGCTCTTCCGAGATCCGAGCCAGCCTTCTCCGTCACCCGAGCCGCCTCACATTGCATTAAGCGCCCCTGAATAACGCCGGCAGATAAATCCGCCCGGACTTGAGATGTATGATCCTTAGCTTTAAGGTCTCATTCTCACCCGAGGCGGGCCATCTCGCTTCACCTCTTGCGCTTTTCTTCACTGGCAGATGACACCGAGCCGCCTACCCCAAAGAACTTGAAATCCATGTCGGCAAAGTCCGGGTCACCGGCAGATCGGCTCTCCAAAACAAAGACTCTTCGTCCTTCTCGGCAGGCACCTCGGACCTCTTTTAGCTTGGTCAACAAATCATGATCGAGCCCGAGGTATTGAGAAGTGGAGTGCTAAAATAAACGGACAACACACATTTCAAAAACTTGCACTTATTATCGACAAAGGTAAAATTTACAAAGCTCGGGATCCTAATGACCCCGGCAAATTCAACCTATTACAACAGGTCACGACCACCTCTTTGCTGGACTCGCCACCTCTTGCTTTGCTCCACCAAGGCTCCTCCCGCTTTGCCTACCTCCGTCGGAGGGAAGACTTGAGCTCGGCCCCGCCTCCCGCCTCAAGACGCACCTCGGCGAGGAGTTCCTGAAGCTCTGCGTCTTCGTCCTCGTTGCACTCGGCCACGGCCTCAACCGTCAGAAGAGAAGCAGAGGAGGCCAAAGCCTCCACCACGGGGAAGGAGACCGCCTCGGCAATCACTCGGGCGTAATCCTTCTGCACCGCCCGAGGAGCGACCTCAACCCAGCCATGCTTCACCTTGTCGAAGTCAGGCATCGCGACCGCCAACTCCTCCAGTGGGCACATATCACCTGCGGCCTGAGCACGGAGGCCGGTCGGAAATGAAGCGGAGAAGGTCTCCGACTGATGAGCTTGTCAAGAAGGCCCTCAACATCGGTCCTCGCCCGCCAGAAAGACACTCATCTGCTCGGTGAGTTTCTTCTCCGCCTCGGCCGCCTCCCCGAGCACTCTCCACTCGGCACGGGCCATCCGCAGGCCCGTTCTTCTTCTTCATGGCGGCCTCAAGAAGCCTCTTTCACCTGCATCCGCCCCAGAGGCTAGCTGCCTCGGCAGCCTCGCACCTCGACAATGCCCGCTCTCTCACCGCCTGCATCGAGAGGCGCTCTCGACAACGAACCCGGCCATGCGGTGCAGCTCCCCCACAACCGAAGTCGCATCCTGAAAATCAAACACTCAGTATCGCATCACAGAGAAGATACAAATGAATAAGGCAAGGACTTATACCTTAGGAAAGGATATAAGGGAGCTGGAGGTCGGCATCTCGTATGTGATGCGGGTACGAGTCTCCGAGGCCGGACTCGAGATCGGCTGATGCGCCGTCACCAGCAGGCTCAGGTCGTCCACCACCACGGGTGGCTGGGTGGGCTCGGTCTGCCTCGCCTTCTTTTTAGGTGGCGCCTGGCTTGGAGAGGGTGCAGGGAGTGAAGAGACCAGCGCCTTGGTCTTCTTACTATGATCGAGCTTCACTGCAAAAGAAAAACAATTTTTGTTAACACAACGACATCAGGTATAAGCAATAAGGAGTAAGAGGTGCCTCACCCGTGTTCAACCCCGATCCCGGGGCTTCACCTATATATGCTCGGTCCGCACGATTCAGATCGTCCCGGTGAAATTGACGGAAATTTCACCAAGTATGTTGAGTGATCCTCTACGTAACCTGTGGGCTTCACCTTCACATCCTTCATTTTACCCCGCCCCCACTCGTAGCTCCTGATGCCCTTCCGCCTCAAAAGAAGAATTTATTTTGCCATTGTGGCACCTTCGAGGAGCAACACCCCGAACGATCGCCGAGGTGAAAATAGTATACACCTCCCGTGCCTCGACGCTAAAAACGCATCAAGACTTCGGGAGAACTCCTCAAGAATGCCATAACAAAGTAGTCCTATCCCAACCACCCACCTAATGGAATTCGGGATAAACCGCAGATAGGAATTTGAAAATATTCCCGAATGTTCAAAAAATGGGGCTAACGAAACCTAAGACCGCCTTCACGGCGTCTACGTGACACCGTTACAAACCTCTCCGGAGGGCCAAAGCTCTATCACCGTGTTGCGGAATACACCACCAGTGCATTCACGGAATGTGGCATTCCCCATATTCTAAGAACATCATCGACGGTCAGAGATGATTTAACGTCCCTGACCCTATACTCATCTCAAACAGAAGAAATTGACGGAACCCTAGCGCTAATGCTCAAGGATCTATCCGCAAGGTTATGACACATGTAATCCCTAATCTCTACCTCGCTATCAGGGGAAGAAGAAGAACGGGCAGAACCAGATATAAATGAAGAAGTCGAAGTCATACTTACTTTTTTAGTAACGGATTTTTGCTTCTTCGATGAAGTTGGGAAAGAAAATTCTGAAAGCTCGGATATGATCTCTCCGAACGGGCGGAAGAAGAAAAAATGAACAGCTTCCTCATTCGGGATTATTTATAGTACAAAGAGGCGCCCAAACTTGCCGTTTCAACTTCCCACGTGGCTAATCGTGATTTGATGTGAAGTAGATGCACGCACGCATTTCGAGCGCCCACCAACCGCCGGCGCGTATGACGTGCCCTAAGATGCACCGACACGCGGTCTAATCGCAATCATCACTCGACTCCGCACTCGGCATCGCCCTTCCAACGGACATCGCCATCCAACGCCGACGACTCAGTCGGACTCGGCATCAACTCGACGGATGTTGCCGCCTGTGTCGAACCTTACAGATAACTCGTCTGTGTCGGACTCGGCATCCTTCTCGATGTAAACTTTGTCCGTGTCGGACCAAGATCAACCCGACAGACATATCTCGTCTGTGTCGGACTCACGGACACCTCTGTCCAGATCGGACCTCGGCACCCTCCTGACGGACATCTCTGTCCAACGTCAGGCGATTCAGTCTAGTCCTCGACAAACTATTCTAGCCAGGAAGGGCAGATCGCCTAACTCAGCTCGGACCCAGGCGAACCAATCAAACCCTGACATCGAAAAGATTGAAAACCTTCGACAACAACCTCAGCCGAGCAACAACCACCGCGGCAAATACGCTCTTCACCCCACCCCGACATAGTTGTTACTCGACTATTTGGGGGACTATGATGGGATATGGCCCAACCGCCAGCCCTGGCAGCCCAAACGAGCCGGGCCCGACCTTATGGATCGCCCCTACGCTGTTAAGCCTAAAGCCCAAGATCCAAACCCTATTCAAGACCAAGTCAAAGGCGAAATCGGGATCCAAGTTATGGAAGGAGATCGTGATCAGTTATGGAAGGAGATCGTGATCAGTTATGAAAGGTAATCGTGATCCCACAAATCAAGGGATCCAGTACATCTTTAGAGATCCACAAACATATATAAATAGAGGTTAAGTCGACGGTAAAAGGGTTAGCAACTTATCAAATACGAGAGCTTTTAGATACACTCATTGTAATCCATTATAGTAAAAGTATTGAGGACCATTACCTCCGCGACGTAGATCTCATTCCCGATCGAACCACGTAAAACTCTTGTTTTTATCGCTTTCTTAAATCTCGTATATTAGCATACACTAGATTTATCAGGCTGCATCCATTCCTCCCGAGGAAGTGCTGGTATTACTTATCAACAATTTTTTGCATTTCATTTCTTTGTGAACTCATTACAATTAGTACATGTAAACGTGATTTCACAAATACATTTATGTTTATGTTTTATTCATTTTACTGAAATAGCAAAAAAACAATCACATATTCTGCTTCTAATTAAGATAATTTAAATTATAATAAAATTTACAATGATTAAATGAATAAGTGCGAAACAAAGTAAACAATAAAAAAATAATCTGCGTGATCGAAATAAATTACAAATGTACATGAATGAAATAATTAAACATAAAATAATAATTAACGTGTATGACAGACAACTTTTACAGAATTGGCTAACATAAACTAACACATACTTTGGATTTTTTTAGTTTTTATTTATTTTTATCAAGCCTAAAAACAATAATACAATAATATATTCCCAAGTTTGGTTTATCCATTCTGTGTGAATGAATGTAAACTGACCAATACACATTGAAAATATCATCAGTTGCAAATTTTCATGAATAAAAATAATAGGATAACATGTGATACTAGCGTCACAAACATTCAACAATTTAAATGATTCCATCAGAAAATATTAAATTGTATGATTCTGTGCACCTTCAATCCATATTGTAGGACTGCTTACATTAGTTCGGCCTAATTACTCGTGATGTAAATATATAATTTCTCTTTTCTAACTTGTGTATATATATAATCCAAATCAATTATAGAGATGGGGGTCTGCTTGAAAGTAATTGGCTTCAAATAGGATCACTAACATGTACTAGACCTATAGTAGACCCTGACTTTGACCGGCCCCATCTAACCTTTATTATTGACCATGATTGATTTAAACTATTTCAACTACACCAATAATTGAGTGCCTCATACACTAAAGGCATTCGGTGGGATATTAATAATTCCTCCATTTTATTGGATGACCATTCAATTATCCTTATTTAAATACATAGATAGTACAGCGCCACAAGCCTAGTTTTGAAATACTTGTCATGAATTCGTTTGCCCTAAACAATAGCAATGGGTAGAGGGTTTTATTGGTTATCCGTAATCACCAAATTTTAATAATATTATTTGAGTAAGTATTAAATAGATTTGAATAGTAAAATTAATATCCATTATGAATTTGAGTGGTGTATGAAAAAAAATACTTATGGATACTCCTATCCAAACTCGTTTACATATTATACTAATATTATAATTTTATAGTTAACTAGATAATTAAATTCATACTAGGTAATTGATAATATCAATTAATGTATTTATGAGATTGTATTATTATATAAAATATGACTGGAATAACAAAGTTGACGTGTTGACTTTAGAGATATAGATTTTGAATTTTATAAATAATACTTTTAGAAAAATATGTAGTAATAAGCAAAAGTAAATCAGTTATGAAATACTTGAAGATGGTTTAATTTTCAACCTCCGTCTTCTCCCTTTCACAATCTCAACTTCCGTCTTCCCCATTTCACAATCTCATCTTCCATCTTTTCGCCCTCTAGAGAAAAAAAAAATCTTCTCTGCCTTCTAAACTCTAAGGGGGTGTTTACTTACCATGATTAGATTGGATATATAAAATTAGTCCAACTTAATCAAGTGTTTACTTTTAAGGATTAACATTTGAGGATATCCCAAAGTCCGAGATTATTTTAATCTTTTGAATGGTTCTCTATTAATTATGATTCAACCAATATAGGTAGGATTGAAATAATCCTCCAAAAAAATGGAGAATTATTTATCTCAATTTTAATCCTTCACTAATCATTTGTAGTAAACAAATGATTGATATATAAAAATTATCTTATCATATATTTAATCCATCAAATAATCAATCATTCAAAATGTTAATCATGAAAAGTAAACATTACCTAAAGGTTTTAACTTTTCTGGTTTGAATCTTCCATCTTTTTTCCTTAGAATTTATCTTTCACAATATCGTATTTTGTTTGGTTATATTTGTCTTAGGGTTTCAGGTTTATATAGTATCAAAATTATTTTTTCCTTATATACTTTTTTTTGGTGTACTTATACTAATTGCGTTATTGTTCAAACTCATTAACTTGATTAATTCTTGATCAGAGTTTCTTTTTATATGTGACATAAATAAACTTTCCTCTGTTTAAGACATCCAAAATATATGTATTTCAATGATATTTAAGTTGATATAATGTGTGAAATTCAGACTTAAAGTTAAATATTAAAGATAGATCGTACAATTTTAATTTTATACATAAATTTGGATATACATTTAATCAATATTTCTACTAATTACACTTAATGTTTATTTTGTTGTGTCAGAATTTTTATCTTGGACATGTATCCTCCAATTATTATAGAAGCTCATATTTGAGTATTTAATATTTTATAAGTTCAAACGAGTTTAGTTGGGTAATTAGTGGTGCTATACAACACTGATTTGAGACATGTATACATAGTTTAAAATGGTTCACATTTGAAAAATGCTTAATAGATGGATACCCAACCCATTGTCATCCCTAGTTAGTCCATCTTCATTATTTGATCTATAATTCTTATAGTAAAAATATCTTATAATATTTTTTGAGTTCTTGAAAACTCATATTATAATAATAATAATAATAATAATAATAATAATAATAATAATAATAATAATAATAATAATAATAATAATAATAAGTTAATCTGTTATTTTAATTGATAGCGATTAACTTATTATTATTATTATTATTATAGTGGTTAATCTTTACACTAAAAATATGTTATAAGTTATTAATTGAGAAAATAATAATAATAATAATAATAATAATAATAATAATAATAATAATAATAATAATAATAATAACTATAATTTGCATTTTAATAAGATAATAAATAATACTCCTCCATCCCGGTATTGTTGCATCATTTCTTTTTGCACGTAGATTAAGAAAAATTATATTTTGTGTGTAAAGTAGTGTGATACGAAATTCGATACACTTTTAGTGTAAAATTGTTTCCTTTTTGAACGGGCCAAAAATAATGGGACAACCCAAAAAGAAAAACGAGTCAACAATAATGGGACAGAGAGAGTATTAAACATGCAAATAGTGTAAGAATCTTGAAGTTGTGAAAAAAGAACATCTAAGATATGTTGGAAAATAAGAATCATGGAATATTACACTACTTTCCTTGTTTTCAAGATTCAAATCACTTTCTTTATTTAGTAAAAATCCTTCCAAACACTAGAATATTAAATTTTGGAAGTAGATTACTTTCCCAAGACATAATCACTAACAAACAAACAGGCCCTTATAGACAAAAAAAACCCTACGATTAGTTTTCGGAATATTTGAGCTTATGAAGAGTTTGAATTCCACATGTACACACGTATTCTAATAAAAGTTGATCTCTTGTGAGGATGCCCTCTCATTAGGATGCATAGAGACCATATTTTAAATTGCAATTAGGTCCCCACGCAAAATCTCAACTAAAGTGTGATTTTCATGCATCATAACATAAAGAAGTCCACACATGAGACTTTGTCCTTCTAATAATTAAGTTAAATCCAAAATAAAATTAGTTATATGGGAATAACTTTTGTTGGATGTTATTTTTTTAATTATATTTAAATTGTATTTTGCAAAATTTTTTACCACTTTTTAATAGATACATAAATCTAATATTGTCCAATCAATTTTATTTTACATACATAAGTGTAATCTTGCCCATCCATTCCTAAAATTCATGCTTCTTCTCTAATGTAAATAATCTTTATATCATGGCAATACTTTTGAATATGATGTATAAGTTGTATTTCGTCAAATTTCGATGGAGAATCATTTTACGTTATAATTTATTAGTAGAAACTTACAAAACAACTTAATATTTGGTTGGGATTAAATTACATTCAGTTGTTGACCGTTGTGAAGAGGCTAGAGTTCACCCACCTCATTTATCGTGGCAAAGCATGGAGATGAGCCAAAATTAATAGGCTAGGGTTCAACCATCCGTCCTAAACACGATTAATTATTAGAACTAATTTAAATTTACATATAGAATTACAATAATGAGTTATTCATATTAATAAAAATCGAACTTTATCATATCCATTTAGAATTTATATAATCGTACTTTTTTCATATCTAATTTAAAAGTGATTTTACTATTCATTCATGTCTCAAACCTCTATAGTAATGGTTATCCGTCTTGATAAAGATCAAACATTACAGAGTAAATATTTATAATAAATAATATAAAAATTAAAATTAAAAACATAGAATTCCATATATGCATGTTGATGATGCAAACCATTTAGAAATTTTATACTCACCTATACATGTCCCAAATCCAATCAAAAAATGATTTTACCATCCATTTTTGTGTCACTCTTGTATATTAACTCCCACTACTCGATTTTATTTAAATTTATAAATGTTTAAATAATCAAATATAAGTTGTTATAATAATTAGTTACATGTCTCAATGAAAATTCGAACATTACCATTTATTTCAAAACTTTTCTTTGAAATTAAACTGAAAAACCTCTTTATTTCAAATTAAATTGAAGAAACTATTTATTTTCACCTTAAAATTAATTTTAAAAATATTCACTTAAATTTCAAATCAATTTGAAATTGAATACCTTTTACCCCCAAACTAATTGGGACAATCATGAACCCAAAACTAGTGTTTTACAAAAATATTGTATGAAGTGTATTATTTTATTTAGGTTTTGAATTGGTGACATCGCATGAAAAAATGATGTACGATTCCAAATTTTTTTAAAAAGAATTATACAAAACGTGTCATTTATTTATGATTTGAATTGGTGAAGTCTCATTTATTTATTTCAAATTTTAAATCAATTTGAAACTGAACAATATCTTACCTCCTAATTAAAGTTGGAAAAATCGTGAATCCAAGACTAATGTTTAAAAATATTATACAAAGTGAATCATTTCAATTAGGTTTTGAATTGGTGGAGTCTAGTGAAAAATTAATGTCGGATTTCTAATTTGTTTTTTAAATAAAATTATACAAAATGTGTCACTTTATTTATGTTTTGAATTGGTGAAGTCTCATAAAATTCAATCTGAAATTCAAATTGTATCATTTTATGCAGGTTTTGAATTTGTAAAGTCTTATGAAAAATCGATATAGGATTCCAATTTGTTTTTTATACAATGAGAACAAAAATTCCTAAAAATTCTACGTAATGCTATTATATAGATGTAGATTTACTCAATTGACACCAATACGTACTAATTAAATGTTGGCCATAGACTCATAAATATAAAATGAAGCACATCAAATATTGTAAAGTTGTTATTAATTTGTTCTTTCAAAATTATCATTAATATGACTATTAATAACACATATACGCATCCCTGACGTTCCAGAGGTGGTCGAGGTGGCCGTCATCGTGGTTTTAGCATTTGATCACCTCACATAGGCTTGTCATCATCTCAACCATCATCACCTTCAGATGCAGATGCAGTAAGATCTAATGCACGATACACTAAGGGAAGGATTTCACTTGAAAGGACTTCTCGAGGGTTTGTTATTCATTAATTATAATTTATTTTTCATTGTGAAGGTCAAATAACATATTTTTCATGTAATTATATAATAGGACGATAGCATTTCATTGGCGTTTTTCAAGCGTCATACTACATCTTTGAGGAGGATTCCAAACCCGGCAGGGTTTAACTCGAGGTAGACTCATGAAACGTGAAGAATATGTACTTTGACGAATTTTCAATGAGTAATTTTTTTGTTAAATTTGAATTTTTTGTTGCTAAACTAAATTTTAACAAATGTATGTTTTTTAGCTAGTACATTCATGACATTGGGTATAGGAGAATGAGGTGCGCATCTTATGGGAGCAGAGAGTGTGCATCAGATTTTTTGACTACCTACATGATGTGAAGGTTTGTCGGAAAGCTAATAATCAAGGAAAGTCGGGTCATATATTCGATGAGTTATGAGCTAGTCTGTGTGCGTATTAGGATACCCTTTAAGCATTCCAGAGCTCCAGACAGTGAGTGAGGTCTAGAATGCGTAGCCATATGGACCTATCACTGGGATTAGCAAGCATCGTGAGGATCAAAGTTTGTTGTGTTGATGGCCTAAAGATGGTAAGCACTTTTAAATTAAATTATTTTCTTATATATGTTGGGGGTCGTACTGGTGTATGAGGGGGAATACACTAGTTATAGCAAATTAAATTTTTTCGTTTAGCAAGATTGGACCTTCAACTGATCAGTAGATATCGGTAACCAAGCCGCTTCAATCTCGTATCGCATCTTCGCCGCTTAAAGTAAGAGGAGTCTTGTACCAGGTGGTGTGTTAATTAGCAATCCTACTAACTGCTGAGGTAGCTGGTTATTTGGACTGGTAATTAATGTGCTTGCGGAATATGGTGGTTATGTTTTATCTTTACTGAAAACAGATGATGGTATATAAAATACTTAGTTAAATATTTGCTTAGTCAGTTTCAATTTTCTCGTCAGTATCAAACTGTTACTGATAGAGAGTTTTAAACCAGTATATTTTACTGGGTGTGCTGCTAATGTTCAAATAAATAAAATACAAAGTAAAACGATACAGGAAGTAAAGAACTAAGTGTAAATAACACTAGTTTTTACGTGGTTCGGAGAGATCAGCTCACGTCCACCAACTTATAACACAGTCAATCCACTACTTGGGATTAAGTCTTGTTTATGGGTACAAGAGTGATAAACCTCATTTCTACCTGTTTATTAAGGGCATTTCTATTCATTTTATAATTGATAAGTGATCATTTGAGCTTTCTTTTGATAAGTTTACGTTTACATTGGAAGATATTATGCCATGTGTATTTTGTGTCATTTTAGCACGATTTTGATGTAAAAAGATGGATCACGATAAAGAGGAATTGTTGGCTCGTGATAGCTCGTGACTTTACCGTGCGAAGAAGACTCGCGAGCAAAGCTCGCGAAGAAATACGAAATCAGAAGGACTACGCCTCGCGAGACTTCCTCGCTACATTGTGTCGCGAGTGAAGGTCGCGAGGAAAGACGGACGCACGCACTAATGCTTGGCTCGCGACTTCCTCTCGCGACCCTTGCTCGCGAGCCAATCCTCGTAGCCAATGCGGGCTAGGGTTCCATATAGCCGCACGGACGAGGTTCAGAACATGATATCTTTTATACTTTTACCTTTTGCACGACAGACGAGAGAATTGAGAGCAGAATACAGTTTTAGCTTTAGTTTATTTTTCCATTGAGTTTTTCGTACTTTAATTACTTTAGAGAATTCAGTTTTTATATTTAGTTCAGAATATTTACGTATTCGAGTTGTTACAGTATTCATCGTGGATTCCTACGGTTTTATTTATTCAATTTAGTTTATGTTTCATTTATTTAATTCTTGCTTTAGTATTTTAATTATGAGTAGCTAAATCTTGTATTGATCCTAGGGTCTGTATGTCTAACTAGATTCTTGTGATTTATCTGTTGATACTGTTTTGCCGCCACATTCATGATTTATGATTCTTGGATTTAATTCTCATGTGTTGGTACCTGATCAATATTGATGCATGCTAGTTATGTGATTGATGTCCTGACATAATTAATTGCACAGTCGATATCTTGAATACATAATACAGACCTTACCTTGAACCTGGTGGAGATAGGTGAACTGTAGTGGGTTATTCTTTGTGTGTTTTTGGTAATTAGCTTAATTCTCTTGAGACCTGGCGGAGATAGAGTTTAAGCTAACCTACTACTATAGGCTGTCCTGACGGAAGACTGTATTACATTAGTGATCCTTCATATGAACATGGATTAAATTGGTAAACAGATTAATAGATTAATTTTGTGAATCTGATTAGGTTAAGTACATCCTTTGGGTCAATCTTTTATTCTTGAGTTTATTCTTATTTATTTTGAGTCTAGTTTAATAATCGTCTTTCTTGATTTTGTTGTCTGAATAATAATAAAGATTCTGTGTTAATTAATCGCTGTGTTTTCGATTATCAGTCCATATGGATACGATATAATACTTGCTATTTTTACTATCATTTAATTGGTAGAAAATTAAGCGATCTACCTAGACACTAAAGTTCACCTTATCAGTATCCGCCTTACTGGCGTATCTTCCTCGCTTGCTGGTGCTTGAAAATCTCTAACTGCTGCGGGTGCAAGATAACCACGGTTTCAATAGCTAACACTGCGCTGATTACTTGCCCACCTTCTACTTAATCTTTAGGAGGTTTTGGGAAGAGGGTTTTCCAACTACGATTTCAACTATCACAGGTCGACAACTCAAGAGTTCTATGCTTAAGATATAATAAGAATGTAACCTAGAAAATAAGAGAGTTTATATGCTGAAATGAGCTGATAATTATATATAAGCTTTGAGGATTTATTGATGACTCTTTGAGACTCTCTTCTTCGAAATCGCTGGGGATAAAGTTCCTGAGATATAAGATCTGAATGCTTTTGAATATAAGAATGCACAACGTTTTGTTAATCTTTAAATGTTAGATTCTACACTTATTTATATAGTAGTCGATGTATGGTGCCGTTAGAGAAAACACCAGTCACATCCATTCCATTTGTCATTTGAAATCTATCCGTTTGAATTCTCGTACGTCGCTTTTCGTGTCTGCAACATTGTACATCTAAGCTCTGCAACTTTGAAAAGTGGTTCTGACTTGTCAGCATACTCTGCAGATTTGCTCTGATACGTTGAAAGTCCAATGTTTAAATATTTATGTGTTTTTTCAGTTTAGTTGACTCCGTTTTTCTTCAATACGTTGACTTCGGGATCTACTAGTTAGGCCAGCTCTGTGTTTTATCAGCAGGTTGAACTCCATCTTCTATTAGTTTGGTGATTTTGAATCTTCAGTCGACACATCAGTTTGACGTGTATATATATATATATATATATATAGGGATGTCAATACGGGTCGAAACCCACGGACTGGCCCGAATAACCCGATAAAATTAATGGTTTGGGCTATAAAATCATAACCCGAATATAAAATCGGGCTATTCGGGCCAGCCCATTCGGGTTGACGGGTTAATCGGACTAGCCCGGTCGGGTCGCGGGTCAGCCCATCGGGCCGGCATAAAAAAAAAAAACTCAACTCATTTTTTTCCCTTTTTCTAATAGTTAGAAATTCAAAATTCTTGATTTCAAAAATTTACTTTTCATGTTTAATTATCTTAACTTTTGTAGCTATTATAGATTGATTGTTTATTTAGTTATTTATATTGATTTTTTTTTTCAAATTATAAATTTTAATTGGTATTATAGTAAATTAACTTATAAAATATTTATTAAATATTGAATTAGCTATTATGGAATATGAATATTCAAATATATTAAAAAATAATTTAGTTGTGAGCATTATTTTTATTTTGATATTGTAATATAATTTAAATAGTACTATTATATTGAATTAACTTATTAAATTTTTCTAGATATAAGTTTTAACTCCGCTATAATTGTATTATATTATTTAGAGATCATTTAGTTACATGGAATACTGAATATTACAACATATTAGAAAAATGAATTTAGTCATGAGCACTATTTTTAATTTTCATTGTTTGCTCTTCAAAGTTAGTATAATAAGATTTTAAAAAAAAGAACTTGTGGAATGTATTATATTTATTTTTCACTTATTTGTTTTTTACTCCAACGCTTAATATAAAATATTTGTTATAAATATTATTATTATCAATAATATATATATATATATATATATATATATATATATATATATATATATATATATTCTTAAACTTTACGGCCCGATGGGTTAGCCCGAAACCCGAGAGTTTAGGGTTAGGGTTGAACATTTCTAACCCGAAAAAATGTTAACCCGAATAGCCCGATAACTCGAGTGGGTTGACCCGAACACGAGTGGGTGGCCGATTGACATCCCCATATATATATATATATATATATATATATATATATATATATATATATATATCACCCGCTTGACTTTTAGATGCCGATATGACACTTAGTCATTTTTCTAGCTTTTTTATCTTCAACAACGCCGAGTCTTCGCCTTGAGTCTTTGTATCGATACTTCTATCGGTGTGGCTAGCTTCAAGATCTTGTTTGAATTTTTAGTCTGGGACCTATCCAAGCTGGTAGTTCTTCTATTGAAACCTGTAAACAAAAAGTTGGTTCGCTAATATGTGAACAACATTAAGTTACATTAGCAGTGTAATCATTAGGAAGGTTTTAGGATCTAATCAAAATACTAAGTTATGAAAGAATTTTTCCAACATTACTAATATATGTTTTGAATTACATTTTGATAGATAGAAATCATAGGATAGAGTCCTGCACCATGAGTGTATATATAAGTCCTTCAGGCCCTTACACGTGGCTTTAGTTGAGACTTGTATCTGAAGGCTGCAACAACATATGTAAGTTTTATTTAAAACTAATAACTATATATGTACATATTATCATCATTAGTTTTTTAAATATTAATGAATTTTATTTTATTAATCAGACGAGAGTGCAAGAGATTGTTGAGCAGCAAAGAGAGGGGACAAATATGAGTCAGATTTACGTGAATGGGGTCACGGGAGGCCTCCTCAACAAGAAATAGAAGATGTTCGACACGAGTACCCTCGCAAGGAGCTTAGCCATAGGACAATCGAGTAGTAGTACTGCAGTGGACTCTGAGACATATCAATAGTGTAATGAGTGGATTGATATGACGTAGACCTAGCTACAGATAGAGTGCGATGAGAGCTCCAGCTGCAACACTAGGTCCCGACCCTCTATGAGATGTTCAACTGCCAGCAAATGGTGACCCGTTCACATAATGATGCACCAGATGATGACATTGTCTACCCTTGGATCTGATTGATACTCATTTTAGATACTTGGATATATGTGTGTGTGTATATATATATATATAGGAAGTGGATCAAATGAGAACAACATCTTTTTGCGAACTCTGCGAACCATGCATAAGACGTTGAAGATGATGCACAAGACAGTATAAAGTTGTGCATAACGAAAACTTTCTAAAATTATTTTGTTGGGTAACAATTTTAGAATGTTTTCGTTATGCACAAATTTATAGGTTTTATTCATCAATTTTATAAGTTTGTGCATAGTTTTCAAGTTCTCAAAAAAGATGAGTTCTCACTGGATCCAACCCATATATATATATATATATATATATATAGAGAGAGAGAGAGAGAGAGGAGGGATCAAATAGTACCCGGGCCTGAGATAGTATGTAGTACTCAATCTCATCCACTCATCTCATAGATCATGTGGTTCAGAATTTTTCGGACTTTCTAAGCTTAATTTCGCTGATTTTCGCTTCATTAAGGGTAGATTAGTAATTTGATTTTTATGTGATTGCGAAAAACAAACAATGCATTTAGTTGAACCGGATAATGCATTCAAATGAACAAAAATGCATGCGCTTGAATGTAATAATGCATGTGATTGGAAGCTCGCGCTTAGCTCACGGCGCCGCCCACCATGCGCGCGTGCCTAGCGCGAGGCACGCCAACAGGCGCCGTGCTCACGCTACCGCTGACCTGCATTTTACGCTTTGTTAAATGCATGAACATGTTTTGTTAAATGCATGGACATGTTTTGTTAAATGCATGAACGCATAAGTTAAATGCATGTTTCGCTTCGGGAACATGCATTTTTATGTTTTGTTCAATGCGCTTTCATGTTTTGTTCAATGCATTTTATGGTTTTCGACACCAAATCTCTCATCTATTATTCTCTAACAATTACGTCGTCTCTTTCACCGATTATCGATTTAATTCGACGTGAACCACCGCCATAACCACCATCTTTCTCGATTCTTCAATCATCTATCAAATTCATCTTCTATTTTTTCTCAAAATCCATCAATTTTGTTCCTCAAATTTTTTTCTTCTTTTTCTTTCTTTCAAAATCTGTTGTTTGTAGTTTTTTGAGTATCTTATTGCTGCTGTTCGCTGGTGTTGCCGCCGTCACCGTCGGTGGCGCCGTCTGCCTCCCAGACCGCCGTCGTCGCCTCCGTCGCAATGGCGTTAAGGAAGAGAAGAAGGCTGATTTTTTCTTCCTATTTTGCCCTTTGCGAAAATTAAAAGAAAAGAAAGAAAAGGAGCTGCCACGTGTCAGCATGTGGTGTGGCCACGTGTTCAAAACGTGTGGTCTAGATTGAGTACTATATACTATCTGGGGACCGGGTACTATGGGAACCCAACCCTAAATATATATATATATATATATATATATGAGATGGTTAACGTGAGAATCACTTTTATCGTGAGAACGGGAATCAAAAAATGATGAATTCACTGTGAAAGTTGATGAATCCGCTGGAAAAGTTACTGAATCCAAAAAAATGAAATTTTCGCTCCTCATAGGATTCGAGTTCGGGTGAAAATTTTTGAATTTTTAAATTCAGTAACTTATTCAACGGATTCATCATTTTTTAAAATAAATTCATTTGATTCTTAGTTTTTTGGATAAAAATGGTTCTCATTGGAACCTCACTCTCTCTCTCTCTCTCTATATATATATATATATATATACACATATACATATGTACACTCATTTATTGGTGATCTGCATATTTTGTGACTATTTATGTTAACTGTTTTATTAGGAATGAATTGTTAAAAGGTTGGTATTGTGTACTCGTAAATGTTGTAACTTGGTAAAAATATAACAAAAATTACCCATGGATATACCGACGGAAATGGTGTCATCGTGGTGAAAAGAAATTATCGACGAATAAATCCATCGGTATTACCGTGGGCGATGCAAAACGACATCACCAGGACGATCGAGTGGCGATGGACGGTGTTCGTTGATAAATTTTTACCGACTGTGTTTTTATCGATTTCTTGTGTCCGTCAGTAATCACTGTTTTGTGGTGGTTGATGATTTTTTAAATCGATAATTTTATTTTATTTTTGTGAAAATTCAATTTGAAATAAATTTAATTTAAATTAGTTTTTGCAGCCGAGTACAAATATAAATAACTGCTTAATATACAAGTCCACCAAATCAAATCGAATTAATCAAAATTCAAAACTGAAACTGCAAATCGAAAGTGGAAAGTACATGTATTAATGTCTATGCAATAAAAGACCTCAACGACCTCGTTAGCAGCAGTTACTCATTGATAACATTTTTTTTCTTTTTTCTGAAAGGATATCGATATGTCGTTGACAGTTCTAAGAGGTGGGCGGTATATGATTTTTTAATTCTAAAACTAGAAAGTACATCTGATCAATCTTAATTTCGTTAGGGAAATAAATACGCAACGAACACGAGGGATTTACGTGGTTCGATCTTTGAATTAGATCTACGTCCACGGAGCAAGAGAGTATATGTGTATTGAGAGTATGAAAAGTGATTACAAAGAGTATCGATGATCCTTTTCCGTCTAATCTAGCCTCTATTTATACACAATGATATTGAGTTCGACTCTAATATGAAGTCTTCTCTTATAGGGATTCTTTTAGATATGCATCCAGGATTCCTTTAGATATCCGAATCTTCTCCGTCTCCACTTGCGAGATTTGAGTTGCAGATGGTTTAGGAGTCTTCCGGGGCCGAACTTGCGTAGGCCAAGCTTAATGTCTGGGCCAATTTATATTGGACCCGATGCTTGGGCCTAATGGTTGGGCCGTATCCTATCATATTCCCCCCCCTCCCAAAAAGACGTAGAAGTAAGGTCGTGATGGATGGGGGACAGTGGTTCGCTGGAGTTTGCGATCTGGCGAAGTGGAGCACGCGCCATCCTGTAGGGCTCATTCTCTCGAAGTTGTATGTCGCTTGGCTTCGCCTTACCGAGGTATTATGCCGAAGTTATATATCGCTTGGCTTCACTTTACCGAGGCGTTATGCCGAAGTTGCACGTCGCTTGGCTTTACCTGGCCGGGGCGTTATGCCGAGGTCGTACGTTGCTTGGCTTCACCTTGCCGAGGCGTTATGCCGAAGTCGCCCGTCGTTTGGCTTCACTTTACCGGCGCGCCGCGAAGTTCGCGTCGCTTCACCGCCGGCGCGGCGTTATGCCGAAGTCGCACGTCATTTGGCTTCACTTAGGTCGGATATACGATGTGTGGTTGAATGCGTAGCGTCAGGACGAGGTCGAACACGGCATGTCCTGCTGATGTCGAACACGGGATCTGTCATCTGCATTTAATGCGCATTTAATGCGTACAGCGGTTGGGTTCCCGATAAAGTGCATATAGGGAATAACTTCCATGATACGCCTTTTCTCATATCACTCTTTCCGTTTTTTACTTTTCAAATTCCTCAAATCCTCTGACTTTCAGAAAATGAGTTCAACTGTCGCCATTGTCGTTCTCGCCGCGTCTGTGCCATCTTCCTTGATTTCGTCCCCAAAAACTAGTAAGTTATTTTTAATGGCTTCATCTTCTTCCTCTGAGGAATCTTACGGCCATGATGGCCGCGTTGTGTCTGTGTTGCCACCGGGTGCCCCAGTGGCTTTAGAAGTCTATACAGTCGATTCTCCTGTTCCGTATGTCTGTGATTTAATTTTCCCCCCTTTGAGGGATTTTGGTAAAGTTTCCACCTTTCCTTCGTGTCTAGAATCTTCTGACATAGTAGAGCTTGCTAATAGTTTTTTGTTCCACCATCTATGGGTTGGTCGCCCCCCGACCGAGAATAGGCCTGCGCCTCCTCCGCGGGATTTGTTCTGAGCCACGAAGACCCTCAAGTCCGGCTTCGTGTTCATTTTCTTCCGCTTATGTCGAACTTCAACGAATGTTCGACATTCCTCAACCCAAATAACGCCAAACTCATTTCGGCGCTTGACGGGCCTGGCGTCTATGCCCATCGGCATAATCATCCTTTCACCCTGGGCTGATCCTTAGGTTTTCCAATTCAAGTCTAGCTCGGGGTGGTATTATATATCACCGTCGTGGCTTCAAAGTGAAAACGAAGTCAAAGATTCGAATCGCGAAGAAGTTCTTCTTCCGCCGGTTGAGAGGTTTCGAGTTCATTTGGAACACCGAGAAGTCGGCGGATGTGGCCATCGACGATAGCTTCGTGACTTCGAGGAGGCAATGAAAGGTCGACCCAAGTCGATGATGTTTTACCGAGCTCGAGCTCGTCGGTGGTCGAGCCCTTATGATCCTACCACCTCGGTGGAGCCGTGAACAGTGAGCCCCCTTCTTTACTTCGTCGCTTATTATTTTGTTCTCCTTGTGCTAACACGAGCTTATTTTTCTTTGCAGTGGACTTCGTCAAAGGAAAGAAGAAGAAGATGAGGTCGATTTCTGGTTTCGAGTCCTCCACCTTGGCATTGAAAGAGGTAGCCGAGGCCTCTTTTGAGAGGATTGAAGATGTCCCGAAATCTCCTTCGCTCGTGCCTCTCCAACGCTTTAAAAGGATAAGGCCTGCGATTCCCGATGCCACGGTTGCTAACGACCCGGATTACTAGATCGTCGGTTCCCAAGCCGCTCGCCGGTCTTTCCCCAAGGTAATGCCATTGTTGTACTTGGCACAAAGTTAAGTATTCGTTGTATTTGTTTGACACGGTTGGTATTGCACAGGGGGTCGAGGACATGTCTGCCGAGCTGGCTAAGGTGTCCGCCCAACTGGCGGCGACGTCCGCCCAATTGACGGATTACTTGAAGGGCGCTGCCGTTCAGTTTGATGGGGTTGCTCGCTTTGCCAGGGAGATGGAGGAGGAGAAGTCTCTCCTTGTCCTAGAGATTGCCGAGGCTGCGCGAAAGCCGGACGCCGCCGAGGAGATCGCGGTCTGGGCGGTGAGGCGAGGCGAAGGTAGCCGAGGCGGCGAAGGCCAGGGCGGCAGAGGCCGAAGTCGGCCTATTGAAGGCCGACGTGAAGGCGGCAAGACGTCGGGAGGCTGAGTTGGCGGCTCGCAAGGAGAGATGCTCCGTGCCGTTGCGGTGAAGTTGTTCCTGTCAAGGAGATTCTCCGGGTTGGCCGGCGATTTGGACGATGTCCTGAATAAGCGCGTGGTTGCGAACACTCTCGATGAAGTTGCTGAGGATTACCCGCAGTTGGATAAGTCCAAGCACGGGTATGAGGTGATGGAGACCAAGCCCCGCTGCAGAGTATGCCAAGGTCCTGCCAACGACCTAAGGAGCCTGCCCTGTTGGAGAGCTTGGCCTCCTTCGACCTTGGCCGATCGGGGTCCGGTTCGTGCATGCTCGGTGGACCGGGACATCCTGATCGAGGCTATAATGGCTGATCCGACTAAGGGATCGAGGGCGGCGGTGGCTACCGAGGCTACGGAGGAGGCCGAGCTCTCCCAAGTCCAGGAGGGGGCCAAGGCTTCCCGAATCCAGGAGGGGGCCGAGCTCTCCCAAGTCCAGGAGGGGGCCGAGGCTTCCCGAATCCAGGAGAAGGCCGAATGCGGGCCGGGGAGAAGTCACTTGAGGGTCAGTTGATCCTCGTTTTTTTTTTTTTTTTTAATGTATCTGTACCTTGACACATTCCCGTCTTAAAGGCTTTAATAAAACTCCCAATTTTTATGGAAGAAATCTTATCTTTTGTTTTTGTCTCCAGTCTTCTCCCGAACTTTTTGATGTGTCGCCTTGGTTGGATCAAATCAAAATGTTGACTCGGGCTCTCGAATCTAAAGAGGTCGAAGTCCTTCACTTAGAGGGAAAATTTATCCATGTGCGGGAGGAGGCCAACGTCCAACTCAGGGCTTCTCAAAGAAGTTTGACGAGCTTCAGGCTCGATTTTTGGAGTTAGAGGAGAAGTTCGAGATCGCAGAGGCTAAGGCCAAATCGGTCGCCGAGGAGCATGCTGAATACGCAGCGGTTATCCGCCGAGGTGGTGGAATAACTATCTCGAAGGCCGAAGCTAAAGTTTCAGAGGTCGCAGCCCGCTGTTGGAGGTATATGGAAGAGTACGGTCGAGACTCTTGGCAATTTCAGGAGCAGTATGCCGACCTAAAGAAGCTAGGTGGCCTCTACAAGATCGTCGTGGATCGTCATCCTTTCCTCGAACGGGTGCTTCGATCGACGATCGAGGCTTCTTCGTCTGCCAGAGCTTCTTCTCCTGCCGAGACTTTTTCTTCTATTCCGACGACGTGGAATGTCGACGATACATCTCTCGAATTTTTAATGCAAGATAGACGTCGCCCATCGAGAAGCCGGGGTCGTATCTCATTGAGCGACCGAGGTCATTCGGCGAGGCAAAGAGGCCGAGCTGGCCGAACTTCCGGCGTCGATCGAGGACGAGGCAAAGGTAGGGATAGGGTTAGCATAGATGAGCTGTTGAACCCTGACTTCGCTAGGGATTGGCTTAGTTTTTCCCAGCCTCCTGGACCTTCCTCGTCCTCGTAATGTATGCGTTGTATACTTTGAAAATAAAAATGAATTTTTCTTTGCCTTGTGTTGAAAACACTATATACATTTCGTCCTCGTAATCAAACGAAGGTAGGTCATCCTCGTAATAAACGAAGGTAGTTCATCCTCGAAATAAACGAAGGTAATTCATCCTCGAAACAAACGAAGGTAATTCATCCTCGAAATAAACGAAGGTAGTTCATCCTCGTATTAAACGAAGGTATTCATCCTCGTATTAAACGAAGGTATTCATCCTCGAAATAAACGAAGGTATGGGTTCCTTATTTGGCAAGAAGTATCGCTAGGGGTGGTCCCCTCACGCGATTTAGATCTCCTCCTTAGAGGGTATAGTTCGTCCTCCGAAGAGGGTATAGTTCGTCCTCCGAAGAGGGTAGTTGTATTATGGGGAAGAGGTAGTATGCATAAGTGACAAATGAAATATGCAAGAAAAAGATTTTATTAATAAAATACGACGTAACAACAGAAAAAGACCGAAAAGACGACTGTACAGACTCAACCTTCGACACGACGTTACAAAAAAGACGCGACATGACTAAATGAACAACTTTGACACTTATGCAAAATATCTCTTGAGATGGATGATGTGCCACGTATTGGTATTTGCTCACCTGATATATGTGCGCTTATACGACCTTTTCCGAGGACTTCTTCGACCGGTAAGGCCCTTCCCATGTGGCTTCCAGCCATCGAGCTTATGGCTTTATCGACTTCGTTATTTCAAAGCACGAGGTCGCCTACTTGAACTGCCGGATTTGACACCGGTTGTAATATCGAGCTACTTGTTGCTTGCACCGAGCTTCTAATGTAGGCGAGCTCTCTTTCTTCAAGCGGATCTAGGCCAGGTTCGTAGATTCTCCCATTTACTTCAAATGAGAAGTTGATAGTGCGGGGCTCGGCATACCGATCTCTCAGCAGGATTATCGCTCGGTTCCATACACCAAACTGTAGGGTGTTTCTCCGTTCGATGTCCGAGGTGTTGTATGATACGACCATAAGACTTGCGGCAAGTTTTCCACCCAGTTGCCCTTTACTCGATCGAGGCGAGTTTTTAGCCCTTTCACGATGGTCCTATTGGTGACTTGGTTTGACCATTTGCTCGAGGATGGGCCACCGAGGTGAATCTTTGTTGATCCAAGCTCTCGACACCACTTCAAGACCTTATCCGTGAACCGAGTCCCATTATTCAAACGAGGATACGAGGGATACCGGGCGACACAAGATATTCTTCCGCATTTAAGTTGAGGCATTTTGCTTGTGATTTTCACCAAGGGTTCGCTTCCACCCACTTCGTGAAGTAGTCGATCGCGACAATCGAAATTGAAACCGCCTCGAGCTTTGCGTAAAGGGCCTACAATATCAATCCCCCATTGCATAAATGGCCAAGGGCTTTGCATGCTGACGAGGTCGGTTTGAGGTAGCCTCGGCACATTTCCATGAATTTGGCACTTCGGACATTTCTTCACGAGGTCAATTGAGTCTTGGAACATCGTTGGCCAATAGTATCCCCATCGCATGACTTTCTTCGATAAGGCGCGGGGTCCGATGTGACTTCCACATGATCCCTCATGTACTTCTCGTAGTACGTAATCAGCTCGGTTCGGACCCAAACACCTTAGGAGAGGCTGAAGGTATGATTTCCTGTAGAGAATTCCTTGCTCCAGTATATATCGCAAAGATTTGCTCAAGATTTTCCTAGCCTCGAGTCTCATTATGGGTAGTTCGCCTTCTCCAAATATGTTTGAATGGGGTCATCCAATTA
Source organism: Salvia rosmarinus (assembly GCA_036937905.1). Lineage (NCBI taxonomy): Eukaryota > Viridiplantae > Streptophyta > Magnoliopsida > Lamiales > Lamiaceae > Salvia > Salvia rosmarinus. The sequence continues at coordinate 93,407,198 of CM072816.1, forward strand.
GGTTCCTCGTCGAGACTATGTCGACTTTGACCTCGCATCGCCTATGCTTCGCTTTGGACTTCTTCTACCGCGGCCTGCTGACGATTTGAGGCCGTTTGCTTAAAGTGTCACCGGCTATTTTGCTCCTTGGGATGCGAACCAACCGAAGTATGAGAAAGATCACAGTAGCTTTTGGCCTTTTCAAGGTATTTTTTCATCCTGCCGCTTTTGCCTCGCACTTTCCCAAAGATGTGGCTTCATCGACGAGCCCAAGTTTTGTGCTCTTTTTTGTGTCTTGTCTAGGTCAGATCGAGTCTTTGTGTCTTTCTTGTTGTGTTTTGTGTCCGGGAGGACACATTGGTCCGCATGGACAAGGCGGGCGAAATGGGCAAGAAGGAGTGGAACTTGCATGGCGGATGAATAGAGATACGATGCACTCGAGGGCACAAGGAGCTTAGCTCACACCGGGCTTCAAACCCCAAGAGCTGTTCCGCTTCACGGCGTGACCTCCTTGCTGCACCGCACAAGTTCAATCTCCGTAAGGGTAGGCTAATGGGCAAGCGAAGTGAAGAAGGCGAGCAGAGACCAAGAAGAAGGCATGAGGCAAGAGAAGGCGGAGGAAGAGCTAATGGGCAAGATACGCTAGATCCGGGCGAATCTCGCTAACCGGAAGGATGCGCTACGACACCGAATCTCATGATATCCAGAGAGATCACCCGGATCCGTCTGGGCAAGGACAGAGAGCCGATCAACAAGGAAAACCTACCAGATTGTCCAAATTTATGGGCCATTACCATTGTCGGTCTCTCGGCCTATATATATGGACGAAGGCGCTGCTTGTGCGCCTCTTCCGCTCTTCCACACTCTTGTTCCTGCTTTCTTAGCATCGAATTATAATCACACCCCACCACCACGCACATTGTCCCTTCGGGCAAACACTTTTATTTGCTATTCAGATGTTTTGCCGGCAAGACTTTGGGCTCGCCGCTTCTATTTCGCTCAAGTAATAGTAAGTTGGTTCCGCTTAATTATGGTTTCAATTAATCGCTGCATGTTTGTTTATTTTATGTCTAGCTAAGTCTTTATTCGGTTTGGGCGTGACTAAGTGGAGCATGATTAATATAACTCGAGAGGTCTAAGTAGGGCATTACGATCCGCATGCGTGTGTTCCCGAAGCACTAGGTCCAGGCATTATATAACTTAACCAAACTCGGTGTGTTAGTTGCAAATAACATAGTGGGTAAGGAGGGTTGCAAGTAATAATTAGATTAAGGTGTCGGGTGTCCCGCACCCCAAATAGTACGACCGTGGGCGAGTTGGAGTAGTCATAGCAACTACCTTTGCCAATACCGGTCCATCTAGATCATAACGCTCAGTAGGCTTGCATGTATCAAGTGTCCTCGCATGCGGGGCATTACGGGTTAGATAGTTTGCATAGGGTGTCCCTTGCCTTCTTTACACGTAAAGGATAGATTTGGAGCGGTGCATCGTGGGCGTGACGCGACAACGGGTCACGGCGATGTCTCTTATAACCGGTTGATGCATGTCATGTAGAGAAAACCTTTGCACCTAGGACCGGTATTAATCGCCTTCACGGTTGTTGCCTGCCGCACTCGCCTTATTATTTGATATTCCCTTTGAGTTCGCTTCGTGTTACTTTAGCCATACTTATAGTGATCAAGATAATTACACCACTCTCATCCTTTTAAGTGACATCGTGACATCGAGATTGCTACACCAACTCCTCGTGGATCGACCCTATACTTATCACCGCTATGCCCGTGATGGGCAATAGGTTATAAATTTATTTGAACGCTAAACGACGTGTCGAATTGTCGCCGCTGTCGGGAGTTGCGCATTCCAAGAGTATCTCTATTTCTTTAATTTATATTGCTTTCTTTATCAGATGCTACGACCTAACCTTGCAGAGAGAACGGAGGACTTTGTACGATCCCGAGATCGAAAAGCACGCAAGGCGAGAGAGAGCGCAGAATCGGAGGGTACGACAAGTCGCGAGGCGCCTAATCCGTAAGAGAACCCGTAGGCAATACGATGGGTGAACAACCGCAGTAGAGCGGACATTGAGGGAAATGGTGTTCCCTAACAACCGTAACTCGAGGCCAACGGGCATCACTTTGCCCGCGATCAATGGCAACCGGGAGATGAAGCATTCTTCATCCAAATCCTCCCGATTCAAATGACATGCCCGGAGGATCCACAAAGGCATTTACAAGATTTCGAGATGCCGTGGGGACTATCCGCCCAATGAAAACCTTGGAGAGTATGTGAGATTAGTGTCATTCCCCTTCTCTCGCATGATGGGGCAAGAGAACGGCTCACACTCGCCTGCTGGAAGTGTGACCACGTGGGCACAACTTTACCGTGTTCCTCGAGAAGTACTTTCCTCCGCCGTATTCGTAACATGAGGAAAAGGATAGCAAGATCAAACGGGCACGGAGAGACCTTTATGATTATCGAAGGTTTAAACAACAAGCAGTGAAATGCCCTCAACATCAAATTCCGGATCATGATCCGATCCAATATTTCATGGCCGGGTTGAGGGCAACAGAGAAAATTTGGGTGAATGCAGCTTGTGGAGGATCAATATCAATAAAGTTCCCAAAGTGAGGCCTTTAGATCTGGGCTAGATGGTCAAGAAACCAGAGGGAAGGAGGAGAAGTTCCGAGGCAAGTCGCCGCTACTTCTTCAACCGTGGAGACCAAGTCGATAAACTCAGAACTCGCTCGACAAGTTCATAACCAACACAAGACCAGACCGTGACTGTGGCAAGGGCAAAAGAAAGCTAAAGTTTGCTAAATATGCTTGCCGTGACACATCACACGGATCAATGCCCCACACCGCTTGAATAAGAAGAAGTCAATGCAGTGGGTCGAATGGTAATGGGCAATACGAGCGAGGAGATATGATCCAAACTCTCGCACTCTACAACCCGTGATGGAGGAACCACGAAAACTTTAGGTGGTCTAACAACCAAAGAAGCGTAAGGACAACAACAAAGAAGAAGACGGAGGCGGGACAACAACAATACCATACGAAATAATCAGCGACCAAAGCGGTGGGCCATCGTTGGCTGAACTTGTGCACACTATGGCACGAGAAATGTGAAGGCTCAACAAGAGAACGAGAAATTCAAGGTCGAGACAAGGGAGCCCTCCAGAGCCCTCGGAACCAAGTTTCCCAATCGACGTCAGAACGCTGCCTTGAGAAGAAGCGAGGAAATTTACCTCCTCAAGCAGAGGTAAACGAGTTAGCCCAACTGAATGTCAGAGTCTCGAGAAGTGGGAAGAAACTACCGAGAAAGTTTTCATGCCTAAGGACGACGCAGACATGCCCAAGAGGAAGATCTCACAGTAACACAATGGTCAAGATAACAATGATCAAGAGAATCGCCAAGAAAAGAGAAAAGAAGAGGCAATCATTGAGCCAACCTATGTCAAACCTAATCCTAAGGTTTTACCTCCTTTCCGAGCAGACACAAGAACAAGAGAGGAAGAAATGAGCGATATGTATCGCGTGTTTCGTAGGTGGAAATTAATATACCGCCATCATCGCTTCTGGGCACGATGCCAAACGGGCAAAGTTCATGAAAGAATTGTGCGAGAAAGGTGAAATACAAAGATGATGCAAAATTCCGTGGGAGAGAATGTATCCAGCCTTACAACGGAAATTGCCCGAGAAGTGTGGAGATCCAGGATGTTTTTATTCCTCGCGTAATAGGCAATACGAGGATCGAAAGGGCCATGCCGGATTGGGGGCATCTATAAACGCTATGCCCTTGTCAATGTTCAATGAATTAAAGCGGGAACCCCGAAGCCAACACTAGTGGTTATCCAATTAGCGAGACGTGTCCAACGCTTATCCGTATGAATCATCAAGACGATTGGTCAAAGTGGAGGAACTCATATTTCCGCCGGACTTCTACGCTCGGATATGGGCACGATGGTAACAAATCCTCGCTATGCTCTTGGGTCGACCATTCATGAAGACAAATTAACTAGGATTGATTGCGACACGGCAAATTATCATGTGAATTGACGGTGAGACGGTGACCTTCAACATCTTCAAGGCCATGGAGCATCCTATTGATATTGAGGTCGTGGAATTCATTGATCACATTGAACCCATGGTGGAGACATCCCGCCCGAGATAGATTTACAAGATCCACCGGATGCAAGAATTCAAAGTGGTCTTAAGGAGGATGACGCCCACGAAGAAACAAATTATATGGGCAATGTCGGAGGCCCCGCTTATTTACTGGAGCGAACCCGAGGGACTCAAGTGGTCAATATACCGTAACATACCCAAGTCAAGGAAGAAGAAAAGCTGCTCCATCCCTTATGAGAGCACCGAAACTCGAGCTAAAGACTCTTCCTCACCACCGGTACATCTTTCTAGGGAAGGACGACACCTTGCCCGTGATCATCAATGCTAAACTCATCCGAGTCAAGATGGTCGTGAGAAGTGTTATCAAGCAATACAGGAAGCTATTGACGGACATTGGCGACATCAAGGGCATCGCCCTTCCATATGCTCACAATATTCGATGGAAGAAGAAGCCAAACCAAGACGCGATCAACAAAGGAAGTTGAACCCGACTATGAAGGAGGTAGTCATGAAGGAGATCTTGAAGCTTCGACTTGGGCATCATATATCCCGACGACAAGAACGGTCACCCAAGACACGCCGTGCCCAAGAAGTCGCATTCGTGTAGTGAAAACGAAAGGAGAGTTGATTCCAACAAGGCTCCAAACAGTTGGAGGATGTATTAACTATCGAAAGCTCAACACGGTGACCAAAAGATCACTTCCCATTACCTTTCATCGACGAGACGTCGAGAGGTTAGTGGAAACAAATTCTTTTGTTTTTAGACGGATACTCGTGCTACATGCGATATGGGTTGCCCAAGGTGATCGTGATAAACTACTTTCACATGCCCATTCGGGACATTTGCCTACGTAAGAACGCCTTTTCGCTCAGTGTAATGCCCTCAGGACATTTCAATGATGCATGATGAGCATCTTCTGGACCTATTAGAGAAATGCATCGAGGACTTTATGGACGATTTTACCGCCTATGGGGAATCATTCGATGAGTGCTTGACAAATTTGGAGGTAGTCCCACAGAGATGTGTCGAAAAGAATTTGATCCTAAATTATGAGAAATGTCATTTCATGGTACAAGAAGGATTGTTCTTGGGCACGTGGTGTCCGAAAGAGGATAGAAGTAGATAGAGCTAAAGTAGAGATCATCGCCAAATTGCCCTATCCAGCCAAAGCAAGGTGCGAGGTTTCCTGGGCACTGGTTCTATGTAAGATTTGTGAAGGACTTCGAAAGATCGCCCACCCACGACACGACTACTCCGTAATGATGTACCATGGGAATTGGCGAAGAATGTAAAATAGCTTTTGAAACTCAAGAATAACTTAATTTCAAAGACCGATCATTCAACCCCCGATTGGGGCATGCCGCTTGAAGTTATGTGCGATGCAAGCGATATGCTGTGGGCCGCCTTGGGACAACGAAGAGGAAGGAAATTCATGCTATATACTATGCCTCGAGAACTCTCAATGCCGCCCAATGCAACTACAAAGACAACCGAGAAAGAACTCTTGGCGATCGCTTTGCCTTTGAAAATTTCGATCATATCTCATCGGGGCAAGACAATCGCTACACCGATCATACCGCCCGAGGTACCTAATGGCCAAGAAGGAGTCAAAGCTATGATCGATCGATGGATCTTGCTTCTCCAAGAGTTCGATGTAGAAATCAAAGACAAGAGTGGAGCACAAAACCTTGTGGCCGACCACTGAGTAGGATATTGAAGGAGAAGACCCGTGCCCATTGCGTAGACCTTCCCCAAGAACATCTCAGATTTATCTGTGGCACCACGTAGTTCGAGCCATGGTATGCAGATTTGGTGAATTACAAAATCACCGGAGAACTCCCTCGCTGGGCTCACTACGTGATCAAAGAAACAAGATCAAGGCGACTGTCGCACCTACATATGGGATGATCCCTACTTATGGAGAAAGTCTACCGATCAAGTTTTGCGACGATGTGTGCCCGAAACTGAGATCAAAGACATTCTGAATCACTGCCACTCCAAAGAATGTGGAGGTCACTTTGGGCACAAGAGGACAGCGAGAAAGGTTTTAGACAGCGGATTCTTCTGGCCCACGATATTCAAAGATGCTTATGAGCTGTGTAAGCAATGCAAAGAGTGTCAACAGGAAGGAAATATCACAAAGAGGAATGAGATGCCCATGATACCTATCCTTCCCGTCGAAATCTTTGATGTATGTGGGATGGACTTTATGGGACCATTACCGAGCTCAAGGGGCAATGCGTACATCCTGCTTGCAGTGGATTATGTTTCGAAATGGGTCGAGGCCAAGGCAAGTGCCACTAATGACTCAAAGGTAGTTTCAGCTTTTCTTAAAGCTAATATCTTCAACAGGTTCGGCATGCCCAAGGCAATTATCAGCGATCAAGGAACCCATTTCTGCAACACTACTATCACCAAATTGTTCGAGAAATACGGTGTAACCCATCGTGTGACTACACCCTACCATCCGCAGCTAATGGGCAAATGGAGTTGTCCAATGTAATAATCAAGACTATATTGATGAAGGTAGTGGGACCTACTGTGTAGGATCGAGCACTCGCCTTGATGACGCGCTATGGGCATATAGAACTGCATACAAGACCCCTCGGGCATGTCACCATACCGAATTGTGTTCGGAAGATGTAACTTACCAAGAGAACTAGAGCACAAGCATTTTGGGCGGTGAACAAGCTCAACTTTGATCGGGACCGTGATGGCCAAGCTAGAAAGCTTCACCAAGAATTGGAAGAAATAAGGCTAGAGACCTATGACAATGCCGTTCTATATAAAGAAAGATTAAAAAGGCACATGACCGCCTTATCAAAGCCAAGTCATTCGAGCAGGGCAATTAGTGCTTTTATACCGCCTCGATTCAAGTTGATGTCGTGCAAGTTAACAAGCAAGTGGTGCGGACCATATGAAGTCAAAACTCAATTTCCGAATGGAGTCGCCGAGGTCGCAGACCAAGACGAGAAAACCTTCAAGGTCAATGGACAAATTCAAGGCTTACTATGGGCATCACGAGGTAGATCCAGAATCGCATCGAGTGCAAGCCCTCGACGGAAAGATTAAAAAGAGAAATCTAGTCGAGCCACCATAATAACCAAGGCGCCGCGTGAGGCAACCGGTATTTTATTTGCTTCGTTGTTGTTTTTTTTTTTTTGTTTTGCCCCGCTTTACGCTGTGGTGTTGGTTGGTCAATCTACGTGAACAGCCAGATCATGATCAAGAGGCAAGATGAGACGCTGACATTCGCCGGGGCAAGAGGGTGAGTTCAAACAAGTGACGCGGTTGTCGAGAAAGGACGAACGCCCTTATAACCGCCACCCATAATTACCTCCCCACGCCGCCTCAACCTCTCGCAACTTACCCCTATCTCTCACCTGAACCATAAAGAAGAAACCCTCTCCATTTTCAAAAATGACTGCCCGTAAAACCAGAGCCAAAACCACCAAAAAAGCTCCCGATTCCCCCTCCGAACCAAAGAAAACCACAGAGCTAAAATCAGCAATGGCGACCCCTCCGAGACTCCTACCACGCCCGAGATGCCCAGAGCCCATCTCCGCTAACTCCGAGGACCGAGAAAATAATAGAGGAGCAAGCGCCTCTCCCGTAAAAGCGACGCGGAGGAACCACCGAGAGAGGCGGTGAAACCTAAGAAGAAGAAAGCCAGGCCAACAAGGAGAAGGCATCCCGGCGACGAGAAGAAAGATACCTCATGAGACGGAGGAGTCCACCTCGGACGAAGCCGACGGATTGAGCCTCCGCGGTAAGGAGAAAAGCGAAGAAAGAGAAGAAACCCCACCGAGAAAGACTCGAGGGCACCACCACCACCGAGAAGGAAGCCTCGCTTGAGCTACCTCCACCTTCAAGGAAGAGAACCCGAGTGTACCTTGCGAAGATGGCATCACCCTCCTCCGAAAAGGGAAAGCCGCCCGACCACCTGAGAGGCCACCCCGAGGTTCAACACCACCACTGATGAGGGTCATTGTAAAGCCCAAGACGTTAGACATGGAGGTGTTGGAGAGTCCGGGAGTTAAGGACGAAGGAAAAGTTTTTCGCAAGGATTGACGGGAGAGTTTTTGAATGGCTGTGATACCGTGTGAAGGAAAAACGATGTTAACCTCGCCCGAGGATCCATCTTGGGTGTTTAATTCACCATACATTGATTATAAACCTAGCATGCGCCTATATAATTAAATCGCAACACGCTGGGGTTTACACGTGTTTACCTTTTGATCCAAGAGGTCGATGGAACGAGATGAACGGATCGAACGGATCGGACTCGTGCTTTGACCTTCCGGATCAGATCCCGGATGCCCAATCTCCAACGCCGAGTGAGGACGATCTATGGAGAATGCTCGAAAATCACCCAATATCTTCTTCTAAATTTTCGAGAATCCTCTCAAGCTTACTATGAGATGCACTAAAATTAGGTTTGGATTAACGAGCATTAGCCTGACATTATCTCATACCTTATATTTATAATGCACTACCTTAATCCTATATGGAATATTACCATAATCCTATATGGAATATTACCATACTCTTAGGATTATTTCCATACTTTAGGATTATTTCCATACCTCAAGATTATTACCATAATCTTATATGGAAAGGATCTATGCATATACCATAAATATAATTATATCCATGTGGATAAAGAGAATAAAATCTTGCCAATTGGGAGCATGAGGGCGCCGATTTTCCTTGGCTACGGGCCTTGACGGGCCAAAATGTGGATCAAATGCAAGGAATAAAGACGGGCCTCAAATAAATTAATTATCTTATGTTCACCCCGAACATAAATTAATTTATAAACATTCGATCATGCCACTAGAGAAAGAATGTCGACTTACCCTTTATTACCAAGTTGAGTCGGGCTTGCACTTAGACATTACGAATCCTCAGATTTAAGATATCGAACGTCCATTAATCATTTCTAGCAACTCATCGCTTAAACGACATTATCCTTATTTCCTTAAGTAGTACCACTCAACCTTATTATTGTACTTGAGCTAACTCAACCCGCAGGTTTAGTACAATAAACCTTTGAGCTCCTTAAGGACGCCATCATCCTAAACGGATACGGTGACTGACATGATAACTAGCGTGACATACAAGATCGCCACCACCCAAGACGCGAGAATCTGGTTAGAACATATAACCTCACTCATAACAAGTCAAAGTGATGGTCGAACTCATACTCACCTAATACCTTATCGAGGTTTAGATCATCGTAAGTCACCGAGATCTTGGTTCTTCACGACGGTCGAAAGAAGAACTCATCTCATCGTGATCCTTCAATACGCCGAGACGCATCAAAGATAGACAAGCAACTAAGTCAAGTCACTTATCTATATCTGCAGCTTAAACCGACAACTCGCCCTTAAGTCGCCTCACCAGGAAACTTTTATATCTCATTAAGCTTCGACCAATCATACGCACTTCGTGATCTTCTACACATCGTATGATCTAACTTATATATGAGATAAGGGACACGATATATGCAATCAAGTATTCAAATCGATAGAGATTGTAATAGTGGTAACAGAAACATTGTATACAAGCTCAACCAAACCGCTTTCAAAGATAAAACCAACAATCTCCCACTTATACTAAAGCAAACTTTAGTATACAATGTGTCTTTCTACTAGCTATTACAAACAACCATCACTTTGCTTCTCCCACTTATACAAAAGTTTCCTTTCTAAGTGGGTGCCATCAAGCGCAATCCAAGTCCTCTAACGTGTTCATCGTAGACTTTTGCGCGTGCTCTTCGTGAATGGATCCACTAGATTTTCCGTCGATCAATCTTTTCAATCAAGACGCCACCTCGCCTAACGATTTCTCGTATGACATGGTACTTTCTCTCTATGTGTTTAGTCGCTTTAGGGTCCGTGGTTCCTTCGAGTTTGCACATCGCACCGAGTTATCACAAGAACTATGATACTCTGGGCAAACCAGTACCACATCTAGATCCATGAGGTAGTTCTTGAACCATACAGCCTCCTTAGAAGCCTCCGCGGCTACATATTCGGCTTCCATGGTAGAGTCCGCAATGCATCGCCGCTTTGCACTCCGCCAGATACGGCCCACCTCCCAAGGTAAACACATAGCCCGAGGTCGACTTTTTCTCATCACGGTCACTTGAAACCGAGTCTCAGATAACCCAAAGGCATTAGACTATCTCGCATGGTAAACCAGCCTATAATCTCGAGTCCTTTTCGTGTACTTGAGTATATGCTTTATCGCATCCAATGAGCTTGTCCAGGTTAGATCGATATCTAGCTACTATGCCTACCGCATAGCGTATATCGGGTCTCGCAGATAAGATTACAGCACATGAGACTTCCTACACGCGAAGTCGTAAGGAACTTGTCTCATTTCCTCTATCTCCTTTGCGCTCATAGGTGATTGTGTCTTAGATAAAGGAACGCCATGTCCGAAAGGTAGCAATCCTTTCTTGGCGGTCTCGCATACTAAAACGAGTAATTACAAAGATCAATGTAAGACGCCCGAGATAAGCTCAACATTTTCTTCTCGCGATCTCGGTAAACCTTGATCCCAAGAATGTACGCCGCATCTCCTAAGTCTTTCATTTGAAACCGATCGATAGCCAACTCTTTACGCCCTCGATAATGACTTCACGTTGTTGCCAACTAGAAGGATGTCATCTACATAAAGTGCAAGAAATACCACATCACTGTTGACATCTAACCGATACACACAACTCTCGCTAGCAACTGGTAAATCCATAGACTTTACCACCTCGCCAAAGCGTAAGTTCCATGATCGAGGTTCGCTAAGTCCATAAATGGACTTAAGCTTCCATACTAGATGCTCTTCACCCTTTACCACATAACCTTCGTGTTGTCGCATATAGATGTCTCTACCTTCCTCAAGGTAACCGCTTAGAAAAGCGGTTTTAACATCCATTTGCCAAACCTCTAGGTTCAAGTGGCTGCTATGGCCGTAAGAATTCGATGGACTTGAGCATTGCTACAGCGAAAAGGTCTCATCGAAATCGATGCCCTCAACTGAGTGTACCCTTCGCACAAGCCCGGCTTTGAAAGTCAAACCCTCCATCGGAATCTCTTCCTCTCAGATATCCACTTACTACCTATGGCTTCCTTGCCATCCGTAGAGGTGTCTTTCATATACATCCATAGTCGTTATAGACACCATTTCTAAGTCCATAGCGGTGTGCCATGATCTTGCATCAATATCTTGTATCGCCTCTTTGTATGTCCATGGGTCGATTATCGCATGTTCTGTCTCACGGGACCAAACCAAGATTCACCCACGAACATAAATCGCCGGGTTGACGAACAACCCTCCCACTACGACGAGGTTCTACAGCACAATGGCAACGGTGGTGCATACTTGTGGTTCTCTAACTCGCACAACTTGTCGTGTAGGTACCACTCAGACGGTCGGTATCTCCAAAGGAACTCGACCCACTTCAATTTCTTGAAGTATCTAGTGTCGATCCTCCCACTAGACTCGACATCTCGCACCTTTGGCCTAATCGGTGGTGGAATACGATCATCTTCTAATTCTTGAAGAATGATTTCAACTTTGGACTTATGATTTTCATGTAGTCCTCTTCTAAGAATCGAGCATTAGTGCTAATAACGACCTTCCGATCCTTAGACTATAGAATAAACCACCTTCGCTCCTCTAGGATAGCCAATAAACAGCCTTGCGTCGGATCTAGCCTCCAACTTGTCGCTTTTCTTGTTCAAAGACATGTGCCGGATCGCCCATATCCTTATGTGGTTTAAACCGGCTTGCGCCCAAACCACAACTCGAAGCGGGTCTTTTCGACCGACTTGACGGTACTAGATTTAGCAAGTATGCCGCCGCTCTAAGGCATATCCTCGTAACGAAATAGCAATGTAGCATAACTCATCATAGATCTAACCATTTCCAAAAGAGTCCTATTTCTTCGCCCGACACACCATTTTGTCAGTGGTGTGTCTTGTGAAGTCTTGTTGGGATGTAATCCCACACTTCACTAGATAGTCCATAAACTCGTTATCGAGGTATTCGCCACCGCGATCGATCATGCAGGACTTGATACTCTTACCTAGCTTCGCTCCACTTCCGCCTTAAATTCTTTGAATTTCAAAGCATTGTGACTTGCGCGGAAGCGGTATACGTATCCGCACTCGAGTAATCGCCAATGAAAGTGACAAAATACTGCATTCTCCACGAGCTTGTGTGACATTGGTCCACACAGTCGAATGGACTAACTCCAACATTTCTTTGGCTCTATAACCCTTCGCTTTGAAGGGTCCGGTCGACATCTTACCTTCTATACAGATTCGCAGACCGGGAACGAGTAACCGAGAGATCACCTAACGCCCATTCTTAGCCGCCTGGATCCTATTTAGATTGATGTGACCTAATCTAAGATGCCAGAGAAAGTAGAGTCATCTTGCTAAGAAAACTTTCTCTTTTAGGGTTTGATGAAGATGCAACATAGTTATAGGTATTATGTTTTGCGTAAATAGATAAAGCTTAATTATATAAGGTGCCAACACGTATAACTTCGCCATTTCTTATGATAGAAACACCACTATCAAAAATAATGTAATATCCATGAGTAAATAATTTCAAACAGAACAAGGTTCCACCGAAAATCCGCACATATAAAACGCCTTTCAAAACTAAAACTGTTGTCCCAAAACATAAAGAAACATCTCCAACTGCAACAGCACTCGACTTTCGCCATGCCCCATGGAGATCGTTATCTCGCCATCAAACAGCCTCCTTGTCCGCAGAACCCCGCAAGGTGTAACAAACATGACTGGCCATACCAGATCTACTACCCAAGAACGGGTAGAACAAGTCGCTAAACATGTTTCACATTAAAGCAAACGGCGCACTCGAGCCTCGAGCATAGGGCACTTGGCCTCCAACGCCTGCCACCGCACTTGAAGCACTTGCCCTTCTCCTTCGCTTCTTCAAGCCTCCGTGGCAACCATGTTCTTGCTCCCAATACTCCCACTATTTCCTCGCTTTACCACCTTTGGCACCCCTTTTCTATTTCCATTTTGCAACGAAAATTTTGGGCCCTTAGATGTGCTAGCAAGAGCATGTGCCCTTTTCCCATAACTCCTTCCGCAAAGAACGAGATCATTAAGCAACCGACTAAGTGTAAACTCGGTCTTGCTCATGATCGCATTCACGAAAGTTCTCAAAGACTTGGGCGGTGTGTGAGGATGATATCGACCTTGGCTTCACACAATACCTCCTCCCAACCGATCAAGACTATCCATGAGATGAGTCATGGGAGACATGTTCATGGACCGAACTTCCTTCTTCCATCTTACACGCCAAGATTTCTCTCATTGTGTGGAAGCGATCGTCCGATCCGATCGCCCAAACTTACCTCGAGACTCGACCAAATATCGTCGCGCTCACCATCGATCGATGTCGCACCGCAAGCCTTTGACATCGTAGTCATCATATAGCATTTAGCCATATTGTTTGACTAATTCCAAAGTCCGCCGACTCGTTGCTCATTAGTCGATCGCCAAGAAGTGGCATCGGTTTAGGAGTAGTGAGAACAAACATGTGTTCTTCAATGATAAGAACATATTCCATGTTTCGCTTCCACTGGATAAAATTTGGACCGATAACGGATTTTGTGCGAGCATATTGATAATCGGCGAAGAGACATATCCAAACGATAATGTAAACACATACATACGATCGCATATAATTCGTAACAATAATATTGTAACCTTTGATAAAACAATATTAATTGAAACCTCCAATCGCCCAAGGAATTCCACATGCAAGCCACGCGTGTGGACGCCATACATGAACCCCCGACTGCACTAAAATATACCTTTAGTCGCTTAATTTCAATCCATGTCAACTTATCCTTATGACAAATGAAATTAATGATTGACCTTACTAGACCACATCACTATCGCAAGAAGGACTTCATGGAAGTTGTACTTGAGGTGATGTCTAGCATCGACCACAATTTTAACAAAGAAGATGAATTTTAGAATTGGTATACTCACCGGACCATACCGCCCAATTCAAATTCTTTTGTTATCTCATTTTATATCTATCTCTAGAGAACTTATGAAAATCGCACATGCAAGCCACGCGCGTGATCGCCATACATGAAACTCCCACTTCTCAATAGATTTAAAATGTTTTATTTAGAAATCTCATCTAACAAACTTATGATAAACAATGCAAGCAAGCCACGCTGTGGATCGCCACTCACAAAGCGCCTCACTTTGTTTAGAGATCAAAAGGGAGGTCTTGACATTTTAATTTGAAAAATTAATTTGTCGGGTTGCTTGCTTAGTCTTTTTATTCAAAAGGTTTGTCCATTCGCATCACGTAATCCTAGCATGCTTTTCTATAGAACTCAACATGTAAAACATGCTCGCAGTAATTCTAAAATATGCTTGATAAACGCGATAAACCTAGCATGCTTACTATGCGCATCCAATTACGTAAAACACTTAAAGGTTTGTCAACGTAATTTAAACATACATAGCATGCTACCGCATAATTTAAACATCCACGACATGCATATGAACGATAAAATAAAATAAAACGTTCATCGCGGCCCATTCGTGAAACTTGCACATTTAAATCTAATCTATTACATAGATTTACAAAGTACAGTATTTAAACTTCGAAAACGGGCCTCGCGTGCACGGCACGGACCGATTCAACACCGGGCCTCGCGTGCACGGCACGGGCCGAATCTCGAAAACGGGTCCGGGCCGGGTCGCCTAAATGCCGGGCAGCGCTAGGCAAAGCCCACCGCGCGCCACCGCGCCCCGCCTGCGCGTTCCGCGGCTGCCTCGCCTGGGTCGCTAAGGCGCCGCGACCCATCGAGCATGCGCGGCCTTCCCGAGCGCCGAACGCCCGCCGAGACGCTGCCGCCTAGCGGCCGAAACTCACGACCGCGAAGTCCGCCGCTGGCGCGGGTCGCCGAGCGCCAACGCCGCCTGCCGCCTCGCTAGCTCGCCGCCGCTGCTGCTGCCGCCCTCGCGATCGCCGCCGCCGCTGGCGCGCCGTGGTCTCGTGCGCGAACGCGACGCCTCGCCGCCGCGCCGCGATCGCCCTTGCGATCGCGAGGCTTGCTCGCGAGATACCGCCCGTGGACCGCCGAGCTACTGCTTTTTCCCGCGCTTAGTTCTTCGTTCTTTCGCTCGTTCTTCTTTACGTATAAGATTTACATAATAAAATCTAATCTAACCACGGATTTTCTCGGTGTAAAACAAAACCAACAAAACAAACGAGCCACGATGAACGACAAATCCATTAATTATAATAACGCACGAATAATCAAACGCGAATTAATCCAACAGAGCCAAGATTCGATCCCGTGCTCGATACCAATCAAGGGAAAACGATGTTAACCCTCGCCCGAGGATCCATCTTGGGTGTTTAATTCACCATACATTGATTATAAACCCAGTATGCGCCTATATAATTAAATCGCAACACGCTGGGGTTTACACGTGTTTACCTTTTGATCCGAAGAGGTCGATGGAACGAGATGAACGGATCGAACGGATCGGACTCGCGCTTTGACCTTCCGGATCGTATCCCGATGCCCAATCTCCAACGCCGAGCGAGGACGATCTATGGAGAATGCTTCGAAAATCACCCAATATCTTCTTCTAAATTTTCGAGAATCCTCAAGCTTACTATGAGATGCACGAAAATTAGGTTTGGATTAATGAGCATTAGCCAGACATTATCTCATACCTTATATTTATAATGCACTACCTTAATCCTATATGGAATATTACCATAATCCTATATGGAATATTACCATAATCCTATATGGAATATTACCATACTCTTAGATTATTTCCATACTCTTGGATTATTTCCATACTCTCAAGATTATTACCATAATCTTATATGGAAAGGATCTATGCATATACCATAAATATAATTATATCCATGTGGATAAAGAGAATAAAATCTCGCCAATTGGGAGCATGAGGGCGCCGATTTTCCTTGGCTACGGCCTCACGGGCCAAATTGGGATCAAATGCAAGGAATAAAGATGGGCCTCAAATAAATTAATTATCTTATGTTCACCTGCAACATAAATTAATTTATAAACATTCGATCATGCCACTAGAGAAAGAATGTCGACTTACCCTTTATTACCAAGTTGAGTCGGGCTTGCACTTAGACATTACGAATCCCGTATTTAAGATATCGAACGTCCATTAATCATTTCTAGCAATCGATCGCTAAACGATTAATATCCTTATTTCCTTAAGTAGTACCACTCAACCTTATTATTGTACTTGAGCTAACTCAACTGCGCAGGTTTAGTACAATAAACCTTTGAGCTCCTTAAGGGACGCCATCATCCTAAACGGATACGGTGACTGACATGATAACTAGCGTGACATACAAGATCGCCACCACCCAAGATGCGGAGAATCTGGTTAGAACATATAACCTCACTCATAACAAGTCAAAGTGATGGTCAAGAACTCATACTCACCTAATACCTTATCGAGGTTTAGATCATCGTAAGTCACCGAGATCTTGGTTCTTCACGACGGTCGAAAGAAGAACTCATCTCATCGTGATCCTTCAATACGCCGAGACGCATCAAAGATAGACAAGCAACCAAGTCAAGTCACTTCTTATCTATATCGCAGCCTCAAACCGACAACTCGTCCTTAAGTCGCCTCACCATGAAACTTTTTATATCTCATTAAGCTCGACCAATCATACGACTTCGTGATCTTCTACACAATCGTATGATCTAACTTATATATGAGATAAGGGGACACGATATATGCAATCAAGTATTCAAATCGATAGAGATTGTAATAGTGGTAACAGAAACATCAGATACAAGCTCAACCAAACTGCTTTCAAGATACAAATCCAACAAGTCAGACATCACATTGGCGAGGGAGTTTATTCAAACTCTCGAAATAAAGAACCCATGCAAAGTGAAGTCGACTACGATCGCATCAAATTTAAGTCGATGGGCAACAACTTCGCTCTCTCGCGAACCACTTCAACCGCACTCGGCATGACAAGTTTTTGAGACGAAGACCACGAGTACAAGGAGGCTTTCACCCACGCCCCGAGCACACGTGAGAGGAGTGGAATGAAAAATGGTCATCGATTGGTCTGGGCACAACGTTTAAGTCCGGATACACTAAGGGCAATGAATGGCGAGCAACGCGCTAAGGACGTGCCATCGCCATCGCCCCAGCTTTCTTGGGAAGGTGGACAGAAGAACTCCATCTCCCAGCAGGAGTTGTTCATCTTGTGGTGCATGTGGCATGGCCACAAGGTGAACTTTGTCGCGCTTGCAACAAGACATTTCAAGGACATCCCGACTCATCCTAAGGCAGGATCTCTCGCCCATTTGGTGACCGTGTTGCCACGGTCAAGGTACCGGACGGCGAATCCGACCGAAGTGGAGCCCGAGCTGATATTGACACGCCTATGTTGGAACGGATGAAGGACATATACTACGACCAGATGGAAAACCGCCTTCACGAGCCACCTTGATGACAGACACCACCACCACGCCTACCAACCGTAAGAGGATTCAAAGATAGCCAGAGGAGGAGGATGACATCAAAGCCCGCTTGACCGTGATAGAGGAACAATGTAAAGCGACCCATGATGCCCCGATAGCCTATTTTGCCCACTGGATTCTGTATCCGCCCTCGACCTTTGTCCTCCCTTTTGTTTTTTTTTTACTTTTGTCGTGTTTTTGTTTCGCTTTGTTGTGTTTTGTTTTGTTTTGTTGTTTGTTTTGTTTTGTTTTGTTGTTGGTGGTGGTCAACCTTTTCTCACCCACTTCGCCCAGGCAAAGTGTGTGAGTGAAGGGGTTGCGCCTGCTTTTGTTTGTTTGAGTTAAGAGAGTCGGTCCCCATTTCGACCCACTTTGCCCAAGGCAAAGTGTGGAGTAGGGGACCGCCCACCTGCTCGCCTCGTTTCGTTGTTTGTTGTTTGTGTTCCTCCTTGTTCACCCATTTTGCTCAACGCAGTGTGTGAGTGGGGGGGTTTCGCTATGTGTGTCGGTGGCATGTTTAAATTGGTGGGATTGATTGTCCCGTATTTTGCTTTGTTGTGAATAAAGCTAGTAGTTTTAGGAATTCTGCTTGAGCATGACCGTATGTAAATAAGGATGATTAATCAATTTGAGCACGCATGGTGAGATTTGAGCTTAAACTGTCAGTATCTCGATCAACACGCTTCCTTTCTTGTGTGATTATTGACATCTTCATTAGGCATTTGCTAGAACTTGCGTGCACTCTTATGTCGAGGCCTTATCGACTTAGTTAAAACATTTAGACGACTTAGTCAATTTTTCTTTCAAATAGCCCATCGAGCCAAAAATGTCCTACCCATCGTTAATCCCTCGCTCACCCCCTCGAGCTTAATAATTTCTTTCACTCACTTAAATTAGCTCGGAAAGAAGCTCACCCGGTCAATTAGACTCGTGAGCTAATAGAAGAGAAGGCAAACAAAAGGAAGAATAGTAGCCTCAGAATGGGCAAGAAAAAAAAGGGTTTACCAATTTCAAAGAAATGGGCAAATGCCCAATATAAAGAATGTACCAAATTGAAAGAAAACGAAGGACTTGAAATAAAAGAATATATATATTGATGAAGTCCTAAGATGGTTGTCTTGAGGCCTGTAAGAGAAAGGCGAAAGGAAATCCATGGAGGACAAATGAATTCCTCGAACCTCAAATCCATAATGACCTTAGCCTCGTTCCAAAAATTTCCCACCTATGTCTTAAGCCCCATTACAACCAAATAAAAGACCTAAGGATGAATGTTTAAAACTTTGTCTAAACGGTGGAGATGGTAGAGGGCACGCAAGCCTATGGCATAGTCGAAATGAAAGATGTCCTGAGCGATACACTAGCCTATACATAAGAGTGCAGAGTGTTGGTAAGGAAAATGCCCAATATGCTCAAATTCGTATTTTGACTTGTTTGATGGTCGTTGCTTGAATGAAGTCTACTTGAATTGCTAGTTTGTTCTGATGAAGCTTATATTGGCCGAGATATCCTGCTGGTGGAAATGTGCTAACCTTTTCTGTTTTGAGTCTTTTCTTTCTTTCTTTTGTCTTGGGCAAATTACGCGTGCATGCTTGAGGACAAGCATGTTTAAAGTGTGTGCGTGTGACGAGCCCAAGTTTTGTGCTCTTTTTCTGTGTCTCTGTCTAGGTCTAGATCGAGTCTTTGTGTCTTTCTTGTCAGTGTTTTGTGTCCGGAGGACACATTGGTCTGCAGGGACAAGGCAGGCGTAAATGGGCAAGAAGGAGTGGAACTTGCATGGCGGATGAATAGAGATATGATGCACCTCGAGGCACAAGGAGCTTAGCTCACGGCCGGGCTTCAAACCCCAAGAGGCTGTTCCGCTTCACTGCGTGACCTCCTTGCTGCACCGCACAAGTTCAATCTCCGTAAGGGTAGGCTAATGGGCAAGCGGAAGAAGAAGGTGAGCGAGACCAGAAGAAGAAGGAGGCGAGAAGGCGGAGAGAGCTAATGGGCAAGATACGCTAGATCCGGGCGAATCTCGCTAAATCCGGAAAGGATGCGCGCTAACACAATCTCATGATATCCGTAGGAGATCACCGGATCCGTCTGGGTAAGGAAAGAGCGCCATCAACAAGAAAACCTACCAGATTGTCCACCCATGGGCCATTACCATTGTCGGTCTCTCGCCTATATATATGGACGAAGGCGCGACATGCGTCTCTTCCGCTCTTCCACACTCTTGTTCCTGCTTTTCTTAGCATCGAATTATAATCACACCCCACCACCACGCACATTAAGTTCCTTCGGGCAAACACTTTTATTTACTATTCAGATGTTTTGCACGCGCACTTTGGGCTCGCCGCTTCTATTTCGCTCAAGTAATAGTAAGTTGGTTCCGCTTAATTATGGTTTCAATTAAGCTGTTGTATGTTTGTTTATTTTATGTCTAGCTAAGTCTTTATTCGGTTTGGGCGTGACTAAGTGGAGCATGATTAATATAACTCGAGAGGTCTAAGTAGGGCATTACGATCCGCATGCGTGTGTTCCCAAGACTAGGTCCCGGCATTATATAACTTAACCAAACTCGTGTGTTAGTTGCAAATAACATAGTGGGTAAGGATGGTTGCAAGTAATAATTGATTAAGGTGTCGGTGTCCCGCACCCCAAATAATACGACTGCGTGGGCGAGTTGAAGTAGTCATAGCACCGCCTTTGCCAATACCGGGTCCATCTAGATCATAACGCTCTGTAGTTTGCATGCATCGAGGTGTCCTCGTGCGTGGGCATTACGGGTTAGATAGTTTGCATAGGTGTCCTCGCCTTCTTTACACGTAAAGGATAGATTTGGAGGGGTGCGTCGTGGGCGGACGCGTGACAACGGGTCACGGCGTATGTCTCTTATAACCGGTTGATGCATGTCATGTAGAGAAAACCTTTGCACCTAGGACCGAGTATTAATCGCCTTCACGGTTGTTGCCCAAGCCGGACTCGCCTTATTATTTGATATTCCCTTTGAGTTCGTTTGTGTTACTTTAGCCATACTTATAGTGATCAAGATAATTACACCACTCTCATCCTTTTTAAGTGACATCGTGACATCGAGATTGCTACACCAACTCCTCGTGGATCGACCCTATACTTATCGCCGGCTACCGTGATGGGCAATAGGTTATAAATTTATTTTGAACGCTAAACGACGCGTGTCACTTACTATGACTTGAGAATCACAGCACTTGCAAGGCTTGTATTTGAAGACTTTGAGCTGGCGAAGTCCCGCGATTAAGGCTCAGATTCCACTTCGTTATTCGTATTTTGAATGTAAAGCGAAGGCGCGTGGGTTATCTCTTGTCCATCCGGACTTACGAGCAAGATGCCCGCCTGCACGCCTGCTTTTCCCAAGCTCCATCCACATAAATTTACCAAGAATCTTCGATAGTTCCTTTACGGGTTCGGCTTCGGCGTTATCCGGGTCGGCTCGATGGGTTTCGCTTTTCTGCAAGTTTGCCTCGATAAGGAAGTCCGCTAAGGCCCGTCCTCGATGGCTCGACGAGGCGTAAAGAGATGTCGTGCTCGCCCAATTCAATTGCCCACTTCGCACCCTCCCGAAGCCTCGCTTCGCCAACACTTGCCGGGTGGATGATCGTGAGAACTTGTATGGGATGTGCGTGGAAGTAGGCGTAGTCTCCTTGTCGCATTTACTAATGCCAAGGCGAGCTTCCAATGGCCGATACCTGCTTACGGCCCTTTTAGTGCTCGGTGATGAAAGATACAGGGAGCTGACATCCGTCCTCTCGTACCAAAACAAGGCACTTATGGTTTCGTCTGAGGTGGCGAGGTATAGGGAAAGGACCTCTCCTTCTTTCGGGACGGATAAAGTGGGAAGTTTGGCGAGGTAGTTCTTGAGATCTTCAAAAACTGTCTTGTGTTTATCATCCCAAGAGAACTCCGGAGCCTTTTTGAGTATTTTGAAAAAAGGGAGCTGCTTATCCACGGCTTTTGAAAGAAAGCGGCTTAGTGCAGCTATGCAGCCCGTCAACTTATGCACGTCGTGGATGGTCTTCGGCATCTTCATCTCCAAAATGGTTTGAACCTTGACGGGTTGGCTTTTAATCCTTCTTGTGACCCAAGATCCCAAAATTTTCCGCATCGAATCGCGAATGTACACTGGGGTTTAGCTTAGGTTTACCTTTCAAGTAAGCCGAGGACAGTCCCGAGGTCGGCAACACATGTGGCTTCCTCTTTACTCTTGACGATAATGTCATCTACATATACCTCCACATTCTGACCTATGTAGGGCTGAAATATCTTGTCCACCATTCTTTTGTAGGTGGCCCCTGCATTCTTGAGTCCGAATGGCATCTTCTTATATGCAAAGACTCCAAAGTCCGTAATGAAGGCTATTTTGGATGCGTCCTCGTCACTCATCAGGACTTGGTGATATCCCTTGTATAAATCCAAAAAGCTGAAGACTTCGTATCCGACTAAAGCGTCAACCTTTTTATCGATATTTGGAAGGGGGTAACAGTCCTTTGGGCAATGTTTATTGAGATCGGTGTAATCGATACACATTCGCCATCCCCCTCCTCCTCTCTTGACCATCACCGGGTTGGCTATCCAGGTCGGATATTTGACTTCGAATAGTATGCGTGCTTTTAATAGTTGGTTCACCTCGTCATGTATGACCTGATTCCGTTCAGCTGCAAAGATCCGCTGCTTTTGCCGAACTGGTTTTACACTTGGGTCAATATTGAGTCGGTGAGTGATAATACTCGGTGAGACCCCGGTCATGTCGAGGGGTGACTAGGCGAAGACGTCTCTGAATTCCCTTAGGAGTTAGATGATCTGCTTCCTCAGTTGAGGTACCTCGGTAGAACCTACCTTGACGACCTTGAGGGGATCATCCTCATACAATGCAACCTCTTTCACCGAACTGTTGAGAGCAGATGACGCTCTTCCGCCCAACTCCTCGGCTTCCTTAATTGCTATGCCCATGGGTGCCGGGTCAAGTCCCGCACCTCTTAAGGCGACTGCATGCATTCTTTGGCTTTTTTCGATCTCCGGATCACAGCTACTCCTCCTCTTGTGGGGATCTTCATGGTCAGGTGATACGTTGAACACACTGCCCTTACCGCATTCAACCAATCTCGCCTAATATGATGTTATATGGTGAGTGGGCATTTACCACGAAGAATTGTACCACTTTGGTGGAGCTCGTCGTGCGCTTTTCCACCGTGATGTGAAGTTCGATGATTCCTCGGTCGCGTCTCTTCGCACGAAGCTTGAAGTGGCGGTGGTGCGGTGCGGCGTGCCTCCTCAACTCCCAACTTGTCAAAGCACTCCTTGAAGAGGATGCTTACCGACGCACCACCGCCGACGATATGCGCCGAACTAGCTTGTTGGCGACCATCGCTGGATTACCATCGCGTCCGGTGAGGTACTATGGTCGGCACGGGTCGCCCTCGAGAAGGTGATTGCTTCGTCCCTTTAAACCTTTTATTCATAGGTTCACGGTATGGGACTTCTGGCCTCGGCCAGAGATGACTTCAGTAGCTCATGAGGAGCCCCGTGATGGTGGAGATGATTCCATCGTATTGGGGTTTGTCATCTCCTCTTCATCGATATCGCGCCTCGCTTTCTTGTGAGGTTCTGCTTTTCCTATTTTCTTGCTTCCTCTTCTTCCGACCCCCTGGGGCTTCAGATTGACCAGCTCGTCGGCCATGCCCTTGGTACTTTTTAGAACTCGCCTGCACTCAACTTTTCGATGTCCGCCATGAGATCTCTCGCACTCCTCGTCATGTCCATAATCCTCATGGAAGGAACAATATTTGTCTTTGACCGCATTTCGATCCCCTACCATTGGCGAGGTTTCTAACATGTTCATGTGGAGCTCGTAGGTCTCGGCCCTTGACTTCGTCAAGGGTGCATAATGGGATTGCTCCGAGTTATTAAGAGGCTCGAGCCTAGACTCTATCGGGCGACGTTGTATCATTTCCAAGACACTTCGTCGGCCTTGGCTCCGGTCTCTTCGACCATCCTCTTTTCTCCCCTTGTCTGAGGGTTCCACCTTTTCTGCCGCGCTTTCTTCTGCCGCCCGCCCGCTTTGGCGAACCGATCTGCTATGCACCACAGCTCCGACGCAGTACGGGGCTCGTACTTGACGATCTCCTTATATAAGGCCCCCGGCAAGATGCTATTCTGGAAGGCCGAGATGATGAGGAGGTCGTTATATCTTCGACCTTGAGGCATTCCTTATTGAACCGAGTCATGAAGTCGCTGATGGACTCGCTTCGGCCTTGTCTCACCGTAAGGAGGTGAGCCAATGTCGTTTTGGACTCGGTCTTTTGGAAGAACCTTCGATGAAAGGCTTCCATCAGGTTACGGTAAGATCCAATACTCCCGGGAGGTAGACTGTCGAACCACCGGCAGGCTTTGTCGACTAGTAACTCCGGGAAGAGTTTTGCACATATGGATGGTGTTGAGACGTTGGTTAATCATGTTGTATTGGAATTGTGAGAGGAAGTTCATGATCCTCGATCCGTCATAGGGATGCGCTCGGCACCGCACTTGTCTGGGAGTGGAATGTCGAGTATCTCGTCGAGAAGGGATAATTATCCTCCCGTATCCATCGAATCCCCCTTCCGGAGAGCAATGCGGAGTTCGCCACCGAACTCGCTTTTGATGGTGGGATCGACCTCGCGGTGATCACGACGTCCCGCCCCACGCCGCCCGTCCTCGCACGATCGGTTTGGGCCCCAACTCGTGTAGGTATGGCGCCATCATCCGGAGGCTGGGGATTCACCTCATTGTGCCGCTTGCGTGTTTTGATGAGGCTTGGCGTCCTTGTCTTCGTGATGATGCCGAACTTGTTCTCGCTAAGGTCTTGGAGAAGCTCTCCTTGTTCTTTTCGAGAACCCTTTAACCGCTTCGTCTGTGTTTAACTGTGGTGCTAGGGGTTCCTCCGGTTCTTTGCGACCTCCCTCGAGACGGTACTCTTCTTCTTCATGCGGTGGGATGGCCTTGCTCGTCGAGACTTTGAATATGCCCTTCGGCGATCGTATCTCTGACCGGGCTTTTCCCAAGCCGAGCTCGACGCATCCCGCCGCCGTTGTTCTTTGTTGCCGCAGCGGCTCGATGTAAGACTTCTTGTATTCATCGTCGTGATTGATTCCCCAGAAACAAAGGTTGATCGAAAACACGAATTTCGCTTCCCACGCATCGCGCCAATGATCGATCTTAATTTCGTTAGGAAATAAATACGAATGAACACGAGGATTTACGTGGTTCGATCTTTGAATTAGATCTACGTCCACCGAGCAAGAGAGTATATGTGTATCGACAAGATGAAAAGTGATTACAAAGAGTATCGATGATCCTTTTCCGTCTAATCTAACCTCTATTTATACACAATGATATTGAGTTCGACTCTAATACTGAAGTCTTCTCTTATAGGATTCTTTTAGATATGCATCCGGGATTCCTTTAGATACCGAATCTTCTACGCCTCCACTTGCGAGATTTGAGTTGCGATGGTTTAGGAGTCTTCTTGGGCGAACTCGAGAAGCCAAGCTTAATGTCCGGCGATTTATATCAGGCCGATGCCGCCTAATGGTTGGGCCGTATCCTATCAACATCGTTATCAAATTATAATCTAAAACTGTAGATCTGTTAAGGCTGTATGGTCTCATGGTTTATTGTGTTATGTTTTAATTAATATTCAATTAACTCAGTACATGGTCATCTGTCCTTATCTAATAGAAACCTTATTAAGAAACAGGAAGAATTGCCTTTTAAGTTCGACTCACTTGTTACCATTTTTGGTATTCTGTATAAAATAATACAACTTTACTTATGTCAATTCTTACCCTAATGAAGGGAGAAATACACTAATGAATAGGGGTGTCTAAACGGTTTTCGGTTTCGTTAGAACCGAACCGAACCGAAGGACAAATTCACTAACCGAAAGACAAATTTGGTTATCGGTTCGGTTTGGCCCGAGTTGAAAAAATTCGTTATTAATTAACCGATAACCGAATTAATTAACCGAAAACCGAAAAACCGCTTTTTATTTTTAATTATTATTTCAATTACTAATTAATTAATTAAAATTTATGAAAATCAATTTTTAATTATTACTTTATTAATTATTGTTAAATATTTTATCTATTTTTAATAAGTTTCAGTTTTTAAGTATTATTTTATTTATTTTAATTAGTATTTTATTTTTTTTTATTATTATTTTATTTGTTTTATTATTAATTAATTTTAATTCGGTTTTTGATTAATAAAACCGAACCGCTAATAAACCGATCGGTTTCGGTTAACCCTAAATTTAAAACGGTTCGGTTTGAATTCCAATTAATAAACCCTTTTTTGAGAAATTCGGTTTTGAATTAACCAAACCGAACCGTTAGACACCCCTACTAATGAAGGGAGAAATACACTTAATACAACTTTACTTATGTCAATTCTTACCCTAATGAAGGGAGAAGTACACTAAACTACAAGACTTGTGTATGCTGAAATTGTACCTTAACAATATTTTCTTACTTTTGGTCATCTTATGATTTTTTTTCTACATTTTTTTAAAATTGAAGGGGCCAAAATTTATATTGAAAATCAATGGAGCCTTGTCGTCTCATCAGTGACCAATTTTTTGAAACAAGACAACATGGGAACTCCTCTCAATGACTACGTACACGATCTCTCAAACAATTGTAATTTTCGACATTAATTCGATACCATATAATATGACATTCACAGAGCAATTGTCCCATTTCTATTTTCAGGCGATCAACATGAGCCCAAGTCCTAATAATTGTGTAAAAAAAATCTAGATTCGACGATGAAATTTTTACTTTAGAAATCGTATACACAAGTAACACAACCTTGCAACTGAAAATTTTCCAATTAATTCCTCCTTCTAGTGTCCAATCAACAAATTGTAGGTACCATTAGCTTGGGGAATCCTGATTAATAAATAACCTATTTTTGAGTGTTGGAATGACAAAAACTTGTTATATATTGATTAACTAATTTCTTTGCTTCTAAATGACGATACTTCTAAAATTTGAATCTGAAAATCTATCATAGCATTAGATTTTGCATATGATCGCTTAAAATAATATTCTTATAATAATAATTATTCATGATTTAGAAACATAAAAATTAATTCGAAATTTAAATTAATAGTAATAAAATTTATTCACGTAAAAATAAATAGAAAAATTATCAGAATTTGAAATGAGTAGACCCCACCTTTCCTCTAAAATCCAACTCTATGAAGCTTATTAATGCTACAGACCAAGAAAACTAGGCACTATTTCAAACCCAATATTTTCCCACCCCTCAACAAACAAACATGAAGTTTCCATTTCCCTTCAAATCCACCGAAATAACAATCACCACCACCACCACCACCTCCGCCGCCTCGTCATGGCCGTGGCCGAGCTGCGCCACCACCCCTAGAACATTCTCCTTCCGCGCCGACGACATCTTCAAAACAATAAGCCCCGCCTATCTCGACGACCAACTAATTGCCACCGCCACTCCACACGAATCACTTTCTCCACACCACCACCATTATCACCACGAACACGAAATCCCCAATCCAGAATCCGCCGTGATGAGCGGGCTGAGGTCGGAGCGGCTTTTCTTCGAGCCCGGCGCGACGAGCTCCATACTGGCGGAAACCAAAACAGATGACGGAGAATCGGAATTAGAAGTCGTGGAGATGGTGGTGATGAATTCGAGGGATCCGTGTCTCGATTTTAGGGTTTCGATGGCGGAGATGGTGGAGGCCTGTGGGGTGAGAGATTGGGAGTTCCTGGAGAAGCTGCTGGAGTGGTATCTCAGAGTTAATGACGAGAGCAACCATGGGTATATAGTCGGAGCTTTTGTGGACTTGCTCATTTCCGCCATTGATGGAGAGAGCTTTTCTTCTGCTTCTTCTTCTTCAGATGTTACTAAGTATTCTTTCACTTCTCCTCTCTCGTTTTCTTCGTCTTCCACTGAGGAAGAGATCCTTGTCCACAAAAATGTATGATTTTTGTCAGCTTCTCTTTTTAGGAAATGACAGTTTATGGTTGATGATCATCAATTCATCTTAGAGAGGGGGATCAATGTAATTTTCGAGCTGTGTTTGATGAGGCGTTAAATTTTATGTTTACGGTGTTATTTAATATGATAATATATTCATTCCTTCTATGATAAGTGTATCTCTTTTCTTTTTAATACATTATTTCTTATTATTAATCCTTGCAACCAATTATTGTTTACCAAAATATCATTACTACCACTCACAATTTAGCACATGATGTAACCATTTCTCCATCCAAACAACATCCATCAATAATTTTACTAAAATTCGTGACGTCCACAACTGATACACTTATTATGGACGGAGGAGTAATATTTAATATATGTGACATATATTGGGTGGGTTGTCTGGTATCTTTGTCGTAATATGACTAGATATGTCTAAAATCTTACTTTACTAAGATAAAAGATAATATATACGTACTCACAATTATCTTATTCGATATTCATAAAAATGTGTCACTTTCATTTTTGGAATAATAACCCCACTCAACTCTTATTATTCAATCTCACAATCACTCATTATCTACAAAAAATGACACTATCCCGAAAATAAGCTTTTATTATTCAGTATCACAATCACTCATTATTTATCAAAAAATCATTTTACACCCACTCAAAAAGCATTCATTGTGGGACCTTTTATTCACTTAAAAAATATTTATCTAAATTTATTAAAACTCGTGTCGTCCACCAAGTGATACGTTCTTGGTGGATAGAGAGAGTATTATGTTTTTGTAAAAATCTCAAATATATAAAAATGCTTTCATTCATATAGATGCTTAATTCATTGTTTTTACAGTTTTTTAATATTTTTCAGGAATATGCAGTTATCCAAATTGGTCTTTTATAAGAGGTGTAGTAGTAGTAATGTACAAATGAATATATTGATGAAGGGTAATTTAGTCATTAAGGTATCTTGTAATTACTTTTTTGGAAAAATATATGTCGAATTTTATAAGATCTGATGGTGTGTGTTCGCACGAGTAATAGAGTGAGCTTGAGTTTCAATTGTGATGAGAGATGTGAGTCCATTTGATAAATTTTGATCGGCTTACTAATTAGATGGTGACTGACCTCCAATATGATATATAAGTGCACTTATTGCTTTTTCTAGTGTTTGATATATAGTTTGAGATAGAAGTGTTCTTTTCTTGAGTTAAAACACTTCCAAATATATATCCTAATTCTAAGTATTGATGCTATAATTGTTTCCACAACCACAAGTGTCAGCATCAAACAATTCAATGATTTATTACTTAATTATAATTGCCTTTGCGTTCGATAGAAAATCATCTCCACCATTAGAACTTCACCATATTTTAAATTCTTTTCAGTCCCAAAAGAAACTTAGAGAAGACATGATATGATGATATATAAAGGTATTCACATGTAATAATACTATTTTTATTCATTTTTTCGTTTCTAAGACGACTTCAAATTTCGTTATAAAAAATATTTCACCCATTTCAATATGTTAATTTGGTTCATTTTTCTTTTAGGGTCATCTCATTATTGTTGACTCATTCTGAAGAATGAATCATTTTTTCACACAAAAAATGCATTTAATTTCGTGAATCATATTACTTTACACACAAAATATAATCCTTCTTAATGTACGTTCCTAAAAAAATTGAGCTAAGATTTATGCATGGAGGAGGGAGTATGATATTTACAAGTACTATGGTTTAAAATATCAAGCTATTTTCAATCAAATTCAAGCTTACATAACTATCGGTAAAGTACCCATAGACTAGTTTAGCTAGTGCACTTGGAAGAATTGCAAAACTTGCAATGGTGTCGTTTAATTTTTTTTGCCTAATTTATATAAATGTTGTAACTCATATAAATTGTGAAACTTGTATTTTGTGTGTCAAGATTTAAAGTCGTGTTGTAAACAAAAAAATGAGTAAGAGTAATATTATTATATGCAATTAACCCTAATATATATAGATATAAATATCAAATCAATATATTTTATAATCATGTTATTAGTATTAATACATTTATCTATAATTGATAACATTATTTATTTATAATACGACCGGTACAGTATTACGGAACACGAAATGGAAACCAGTACAACGTAAATAATATTGCCTCAAACTAAGTTAATTCCTTTTGGGGAATGTAGATTGCCTATCATAAAACAAAGCTATTTATAAACATATTAAAAGCCTAGAAATAAACAGTAGTTTTATTTATGTATCACCCTGGAATTCAAATTATACAGCAACTATCATTTGACAGCAACAGTACTAGTGATGAAAACATTTGGAGTTGTCCTCGTCTCTGCACCAGTTATTTTAATCCATAAGAAAACACCAAGCCTCTGAATTATCCTTGTACAAGACAAACAAAACGCTGGGTGAACGAGCATCCATGTCAAGTGTTACGTTTTAATTACTTAGTAATTTATTTGAAGTGTGTGAATAATATTGTTTGTGCTTATAGAAGGGAAATGTATGAAAACGCAATATTTAGCATATATTTCAAAAATGTCCCAACATTTAACTCATTATATTTTGGTACTCATCATTTCAATAGTGTAACAAAAATATCCTGAGTCATTTTTTTCCGGCTTCGAACGTTTCAAATGTACATTTAGGGTTAAGATTAATGTTTGTGTTTTGTGAATTTAGGGTTAGAAATTAATGTTTGTGTTGACTTCTAGAACCTGAATTTTTTTATCTTGAACATTTTTGTTATATCATTAAAAATTGCGTATCAGAATATTACGATTCAAGCCAATAGGAATTTTAAAGAAAAGTGATAAACGTGTGACATTTTTGTATATTATTACTATGAAGAATAATCTCCAGTAAAATTGGGTGGGGAAATCCAAGATATTTAAAATATAGAAAAGAGAAAAAGGTACATTCCATAATTTCCTTTGGTATGCATGTTGATGTGTCTGACTCTTTATGTTAGGAAAGGTAGTATGAAATGAAATGAAATGACAGGAGCTACATGCATATATTATGATCAAATTTATATAATTTGAGTCAATTATTAAGGGTGAAAAGTTCGCTTTTCCTCTGCGAATGGATTTTTGCCCACGTAGAAACAGAAAAAGAGTTTTTGAAGGTACCTTATCTTTATCAGGCTGAAACCATTTGAGTCATTTTCTGTCTGTGAAGCAGCCCAGAGAAATGGAAGAAGACAATTGAAAAGTGAAATTAATATTCTGTGAGAATGTTGCTGGAATTGCATTAAATTTGGTGGTCCATTCAATCAGTGCCCAACATTTTAGTTTGAATTAGGATTTGTTTGATTTTTTCTCCATATATACTATGAAAACTGAGAATGGGTTTGATAACTGAAGATAAATGTGCTGGTTCCTGTTTTTTATTTTAATACCACTGGGTTTAGTTTTTCATTTTTGGTAAAAGTTTATGTGCATTCAGATATACAATGCGTCTTCTCTAAATTAATTCAATTAGAGTTCATTAATTTTAATCAAAATTTATTAATCACGATTAAAATTTAATTAAGACATATGCAACTCAGCTTGTCATTTTATTCTTGGAGGGGGGGGGGGGTTCTCTATTGTAATTTTGTTAAAAATGTCTTGTTTCATAATTAAAGAAAGAAACAAGATTTTATAATTTAAATTACAGAACTAATAACTTTGATACAAGATATGAAAAGTAGACCAACCTGCAAGACGATGACCACGGGAAAAATACAGCGAGAGCGAGAAAAGAGAGGAAAACACGGAGCGAGAATGAGATTAGGAACAATATTCTTAATTAATTAGGTTTTGATGGATGTGATTAGTGTTGGTCTAGTTTAATAATAACAAATTAATATATGTTATAATTATTGTTCTGTATTATGTATCCGCACAAATCTATATGATACATATAGAGATGTTTACTTTAAGTGATATGGTTGATATATAAATAATCAAAGCTAATCCATCCTTTACTTTGACGGATTGACCATGGATTAATCAATTTTGAACTTGTTTGACCATTTTATCCTTCAAATACTCAATTCAATATTTTATCAATCTATCATATCATGAAAGTAAATACCCTCATAGGTTCTTCCTTTTATAAAAGATATTATCTTTTAAAGCAAACTAGATATTAGTATGTCATAGTGATGGATCAAGGTTAATTATCCATCAACAAATAGATAGAAGAAGGGATATATACTTGTCGCCTTTGAGATCCGAGTGAATTGAATGAAAATGAACGAAATAGGATAGTATCGTCTGACCAATTCCTCACAAACTGCAAAACAGAGTCGTAGAGGTGGTTTCAGAAGAGCGCTAGCTTCTGACACCCAAGTCAAATTGGACTCTAGTGAAGTCATAAGAGAAAGTAAGAAAGATTTAGAGTGTTCTTGTGTGAGAAAGTGACGATATAT
Source organism: Salvia rosmarinus (assembly GCA_036937905.1). Classification (NCBI taxonomy): domain Eukaryota; kingdom Viridiplantae; phylum Streptophyta; class Magnoliopsida; order Lamiales; family Lamiaceae; genus Salvia; species Salvia rosmarinus. Next base: position 93,439,315 of record CM072816.1, read on the forward strand.
GAACAATTTTTCATGGGGTAGTCATTTGAATATGATTCACAATGTGGCAAAATGGTAATATGACTTGAAACAGACTGATATATTTTGGTTATTTAAGGGGTATGATGTGCAAGACGTCCTAGGCCACGTAAGACTAAGTTTATCAACAACCACATCCCCAACCCAACATTCTCATCTTTATATTATTATATTCATTTCTCTCTCTTCTATAAATTTATTATTCCTCCCACCCACCCACCTTCATTTTTATAGGTTTATCAATATCTCATTCTCAACCCAACCTTCACACCTTTATATTCATTTCAACGGCTCTTTCATTATTTTTCATCACACCATTGAATGAGTTTTTCTGTCATTGTCGATGACTCAGATATGCAATGATAGAAACCCAACTTTGACTGGAAACCCAGCTTTGGCTAGAAATATGCAATGATAGAAACCCAGCTTTGGCTGGAAAGTACAAACTAATATTAAATTGAGAATTCTCAAATAAACATAGAAACCCAGCTTCTACAGTATTATGATAAATATATATCCACCAATAATAAAATGACATGTGTAATATATATATTAAAAAAATAGTAAATGGATGGGTGGGTGAAGGTCTGTGGACGCCTTCAAGGCCACCCACCATTTTCGTGATGAGGTATTTCTTTTCTTTTTTTTAATGGCTTGGAGGACTGATATGGGCGTCCGCAGGCGCTGATAAACGAAGTCTAAGTATACAGATTCTAACGCATTTAGGTGGTGTTTACTTTGCATGATTAGGTTGAATAGATAAAATTAATCCAACCTAATCAAGTGTTTACTTTTAAGGATTAATATTTGAGGATATCCCAAAGCCCGGGATTATTTTAATTCTTTGAATTGTTCTTCATTAATTTTAATTCAACCAATATAGATAGGATTGAAATAATCATCCAAATAAAAGGAGAATTATTTATCCCAATTTTAATCCTTCACTAATCATTTATAGTAAACAAATGATTGATAGATAAAAATTATCTTATCACACATTTAATCTATCAAATAATCAATCCTTCAAAATGCTAATCATGAAAAGTAAACACCACCTTAGAGGTTAATTAAGAATATTCTAATTGGGACCACTAATAACTATTACACGTTTTCTGGTCTGCTGGTAGGGCATGTGGCAACCTTATTCCCAAATTAATTATTTTGGCTCAAGAGTTATGTCCTATGATCTCCCTTCGTAAGTTCACTCTCTCACTTCTGCTTCTCAACTGGCTTCACGTGGGCCTTTTGTTTTAATGGGCTTGAGCCCAATATAATTTTATATGAATTAGTTCACAATACATATAACTACTATACACCTTTATCACTCCTAGCAAGTAAGCTATATATATACATACAGGTATTTATTTATAATCGTTTCATGGATTGAAATTCGTAAGAAGTACATATAACTGAATTCAATTTCTTGTCCGGTCACCTAAGAACAAGAAAAAAGAATGAACACAACAAAACATTTTTATAAGACGCAAATTCTGGCAGGGTTTAAAACTAATAACAAGGTTTCACGATACAATTTATGAATGTAATGTTTTTGCTTAAAAAAATTATATATATTTAGTATTTTTTTTTACTATACGTCGGGTAAGAGAGCTTTTAATGATTCCAATTCAAAATTGTTTTTTTTTTTAAATTTTGACAAAAACACGTGCCGTGAACAAAGAATCAATAACATTATAACAAGTAACACTGCTACGACTACGAGGCTTGACCTCAGCAATTACATTCTCCCTGGATCAATTCTAACAGCCAACCCACATCGGGTTGTTTGAATTTAAAATGGAATGAAAAGAAAACATATTCTAAATATACGGAACGAATTTCTACTTTTCCAAAAGAATTATTTTCCTATATCGAATAGTTGGGCTCATCAATATTTGGCAGGCCCATCACCAAGTGTCCCAACATTTGTATAAATGCACATTCCCTAAAATAAATTAGGCTGAAATCCACTCGCGGTTGGACTCGAAATTATTTGCTAAAAGTTTATTCAATTTGGTCTCGCGATAACGGGGAAGATCGAAAATATGTAGAGTTCAAAGTTCGATAAATAAGAAAATACAAAGGTTTGGAACAAGAAAATACAAAGGTTCAAAGGATCGTGTTTTAATATATTTGAAATAAGGACCAAAGATCGAATTCTAACAATCGTAGTGTGAATGACTCTTTATAGGCATTATGCAAATGTACTCCTAGCTTCTCATTTAGCTTGGATATGGGGCTCTCGAGGAGAGCTTCCCCTTTTCGGAACAAGAAAATACAGTATCAAAAATATTGAACAAGCATAGACATATAATTTTTCAAAGCTTTAAAACATAATGACGTGCTCGGTACTCGACTCCCTAGTCCCTTTTTATTTTATTTGTTCTTTTCCAATTTAAAATGTCTTATTTTGTGATTTTTTTTATGGAAAGGCCTTACTTTGTGAATTAAATTGAATTCTAAATATTTTTGTAAGGAAAACAAAGGATTATAATAAGTACCAATATAACCTTTTTATACATTCAATATATATTGAAAGTATTGAATCATTGGTCTCAATATAACCTTTTATACATTCAATATATATTGAAAGTATTGGTTAATTAAGTTTAGCTGATTTAGAACAAGGACCAAAGATCAAAGATCATCTTAGTGACCACAGTGTGAGAGTTTCATATTCTTTAGGGTGACTCATTGTGAAGATTAAAGAAAGTTCTCATAACTTCTTAACTATTAAACATCGTGATTTACCCCCTCATACTTTCATGGGGCTAAGGTATAGAGGCTCTTTGGGGGAGAGCTTCCCCTTTTTTGGGACAACTATTGTATCATTGGGCCACACTCATACCCCAAAATTTATGACTTGTGTGATATTATGAATTTTGGGGTTTTAAAGTTTTTATTATGCATGGTTTTGTTGTTATATTTTACTTCACTTGTTTACCAAAAGTTTGTATTTAAGTTTTTTTTGGTTTGTCTATCAAAAATTTGTATTTTTTTATTTTTAAAATATCAACTTCATAATTTTTACTTCAATTTATCCACTTATTTATAAAAAATTACACATGACCCATTTTTTACTCTCACTATCCATTAATATATTCATTTTATCTCCAAATGTTTGTATTTTTATTTTTAAAATAAACTCCATAATTTTTACCTCAATCTATCTACTTATTTATAAAAAGATTACGCATGGCCCATTTTTTATCCTCACTATCTATTAATGTATTTATTTATTATCTTTATGACCTACCTTTAAATTTCAATAACCATTAATCTATTCATCTATTATTTTCATTTACTTTATCTTCATTATAATTTATTGAAATTCATGTTACTAAAAGCAATATAATTTTTTGATCGATGGAGTATTTATTTTTGTAAAAAAAAAAGCTTCTATTGATGATCACATATGCCATGGTTATGAATTCAAGATCATTCTCGTGTGGAATGACTTTAATAATAAAATACTACTATTTAAAACAACTATGTCATGATTTTTTTTTTCTTTCCCCTATTTGCAGTGTTAACACTCTTTACATTAATGAAAAAAAGGTATGAGATATAACTGTGAATATTTGTTTAAACTTTTTGCTCCAGTGCAGTAGTAAATTAGGTCCGTAGCAAAAATATAAAAATAAGAAATTAGAAATACGAGATTAGGGTTTTGGCAGGTGGTTGTGAGGTTGACTGCAATTTGATTGGTTGTAATTTTATTGGAAGCAGTAGCATTTGATGAAAAACATGAGCTCATTTAATACAACTCATTTAATTTTACATGATTATTCTGAGGGACCCAATTTAATCATTATCCTTTTAATACAACTCATTTAGTTTTACATGATTATTCTGAGGGACCCAATTTAGTCATTATCCTTTTATTTTCATCTATGAACCTGCCTTTCTTTTGGGTCTTTATTTTCTGGATACATTTCAAAATCCAAATTGCGACTTGATCAATAATGATAATCAAATCATGCAGATACATGGCCCTTCATTTATAGTATACAAATTAGATCCTGAAACAATAATAACAGCAATAATAACAACAATGGAGACAGCTGCAACTAAACAACAAGTAATAATAGAAAATATCTTAATTACTTTCATTTCATAAAGAATATACTGAACTATCAGAAAGATCAATTACTATCAATAATTTATAAAAATTGTCCCAAAATTCATTTTCCACCTCAACGGCTTGTCAAATGTCATAGTGGAATTATAATAAAATTTTATAACAAAAATGAACCCATCCACACCCAACATCTACATTCAGGTCATGTCACTTCCTATAAAGTTTAATTATAATTCTACAGCGATATCCCTGAGAAACATCCGCATTTCAAAATATAGTTTGATAAATTATCAATAGTTCATAATTTTAATTGTTTTTACTAGTTTAGTATATTTTTGATAAAACAAAATTGTTTAAGATTTAAAGTAATATATTTCCTAATAATAATAAAAATAATTATATTTGGAAATTTTCCAATAATGGGTCGATTTCTCTCATCAAATCCCATAACTGAGATTAATGATTGTGTAAAGTCAAGAATAGGGTACCATAAAAACATAAGGGATAAGGTGCAAATACACCCTTAAACGTTTCAGCAAAAATCAAATACACCCCTATCGTTATGTTATGTGCAAATTTATCCCTAACGTTTTAAAAATGGTACAAATTACCCGATTGACTTAACGGATTTCTAACTCTGTTATGTAATTTCGATTTTTTCTTTTCTTTTTTTCCTCTTCACCGTTATAATATATTCGAACTGTAAATTTTGCCTATGCTCCGATTATGATTACGCCGGTCATGCATACACACAAACACCTTGTGTTCCCCACTTTCTTCGTCCCACCCAAACCCTAATATGCTAACGAAGAAAGGATTTTTTTTTATCTTGGGTAATTCGATGGAGATGCTAGTGGCGGGATTCCACAAGAAGAAATTGTTCTCTTCTTCCTTGGCGATGCACAAAACCCCATTGCAGCAACCCACAACACAACCTCCTTTTAAGTGATTATTGGCAGGATAGGGCGCCACCACGCATCGACATCGGTAGAAGATTGCTTGTTTAAGATGACTTCTCTCCGCTTCGAATTCTGGAGGTGTTTGTAGATGAAGTTTTTGCTTTCGATCATAGAGCACCATGATTTTGAAACGCACCTGAATCGCAGGAGTGATTTCACCCGAAGATGTGGCAATATTTCTTTGATGATTTCTTGAGGGAGAAAATGAGGTTGCTCGCCGCACCGGTTTTTGGAGTTCCGATCCATCTGCGGCAATCAACAGGTTTTGGTTTTGAACTAAACTTTAATCAGATTAGATATTGATGGAAATTTGATTTACGAATAACCCTAATTTATAAACATTTACGAATAACCCTAATTTATAAACTCTCTTTTAAGCCGCAAACATTAATCTGGAAGATGTCTAAGCCTTATTGAATTACAATTCCTTTTAGTTGGTGGACTCGTTTTGGTGTCCAACTCTCAATTTTGTTGTTGTTGTTGATATTTAGTATTATTTTAAAATAATTAACTACGTTCATTAATTGAATTAGTTTTGTAATATTTTTTTAAAATTTTAAATTAATAATTCATTATTAGGGTTAATTAAGTCATAGTTAGAGTATATAATTTTTATTTCAATTTTAATGAAAATATTAATTGTTATAAAATAGTAAAATATTAATATTGCGATATGGTGGGACAAAGATTCCATCCAATGGGCTCAATGATGATTTATTAATAAATATTACTAGGCATTAATATCTTATATATATAAATAAATCATATTGGCCAAATCTAAAAACGTACAAGATTAAACTGAGTCAAATGACATTACAAAATAAAGGGCACGAGGAAATTAGAGAAAGACAAAAGCACAACAAAATTTGAACGCAAGAATTTATTTCGAACTTTAATGTCCTTAAAATATGAATTTCAATACCCTCAAATATCAATATGTAAAACCCTAACTAACTTACGATAATCCTAGATCCTTGTAAAGTAAATATAAAATAATAAAAAATTTAAAGAGATTCTAATTGTTTCCTCATTTGTCAAGTATTGGAATTTAATATATTATAAGGGTGAAGAGGAGAAAAAGAAAAGAAAAAATCGAAATTACATAACAGAGTTAGAAATCCGTTAAGTCAACAGGGTAATTTGCACCATTTTTAAAACGTTAGGGATAAATTTGTACCTAACATAACGATAGGGGTGCATTTGATTTTTGCTGAAATGTTTAAGGGTGTATTTGCACCTTATCCCAAAACACAAAGCTCAGATCGGGTGTAGATATCTTAAAAATATTAACCATTTAAAAAATCAACTGAATAAAAATATCATTTGAGTTTCACTATGTAATTAAAAAATATTATTATACTAAAAAAAAAGTTATTTACATTAAAAAGATATCTATATTCACATCTATAGACATCTCCATGAGTCCATCGCCTAAATAAATCCGAGTCAAAATATGGTCCCTAAGTATTAGAGTAATTATTACTGCGTACTTCTTATTGCCCAACTCATTTCGAAACTTCACTTTCCGAATAAGTACTGCAGTTTATTGTGTTTGACTCGCTTCTCTTCTTCTCCAGCCTTTTCTAATCTCGTCCAACACAGAATAATACAAAACATAAGGTACTGATTTGCAATTTTCATAAACCTTCAAAAGTGAAATGTGTTTGCTACACTTCAAACGCATAATAACTCATTTGACCCAATAATAATTTTGATTATTTTGGTTTTTCATATATTTACTTATATTTTTCACTTTTCCTATAAATAAGTGAGTATTTTTATACTTGTTTCCTAACTAAAAATTGTTGGTACCCAGAACGAGTCTCATTACAAGTATCCTCAGGTGTATATGGGTAAAGGAGGATATACTCATGAATACAATTATTCTTTCAACTACTTTCGGCCTGATCAGTAGGAGTCACGATAACCTAATAATGTCCTAAAAAATATTCAGGTCCACTGAACTTTAGAGTAAGTCGTTTGTGGAATTGTGTGAATACATGTTGCTTATACTCTTCTGAGTGTTGTTTCACTACTGATCTCCATTCATAAAAAGACACAACAAAATACAGTTAAACCTGATAAAACTCAGGTAGAACACAGTCTACGTGAGGGGTTCTAGTTTGACAAAGCCATAATATAGCTTAACACTTATAAAATTCAAGAAGCAGTAGTATGAAAGCCGTAAAGAACCCTAGTGCTTTTTAACGTAGGAGTCGCACTAGATCTCTTCTTCTTCTACCTTACACCACGCAACCTCAATACTACCACAACTACTATAGATTTACGTAGGATTTTGGATTCCAACTAAGGTTGGATGAACTTTTCCTATAAAGAATTGATCTAAAGGATGGGCTCATCCATCTAAGCTAGAATTTGGCGTTTAAGTTACTTTGAACATATACGAGTAAGAAACCTAGAATACTTCTTTATAACATTGAGTTCTTGAAATCTTGTGTTCATCCCTTTGATATATAGAAAGGACGAACTTATTCTTTGAAATTAAGTGCTTGATATTTGCTCTTTTGAATCTACATCTCTCTTCTGCACTTTCTTGGCGGGCAGCTCTCTTTCTTGAGAGTTGAACTTTGGATATTTATAGTAGATTGAATTATCTATTCATTGGAGAGATAGATATTCAAGCTCTTATTACCATTGAAGTAGTAACAGATATAAGTTTGCAGATTATCCCTTCCATTCTTGCAGCGTGTCATGCCTAGTTGCATTCTCTTAATTGGTCTTCTGCTTTCTTCAGCATGAATCGTCTTTTGTTGGTTCATGCATGATATCTTCAGATCGGCATGAGCTTAGTCTCAACCTTTCAGGTTGAACTCTTCATTTCATGCTTCCGCCTGATTCGCTTGGTAAATCATGTCAGTTGATGGTGGATACTCATGTCTTGAGATTGACTTCGGCTCTTCTTGACGCTTTCTTCATCATCTTCAATTCTGCGCGTAAGTCTTCTTCTAGCCATAATCAATGAGCTCTCTTGATTCGAGCTGCCGACTCATTTTTGTCATTCTTCAGTTGAATCTTCAGCAAGATATATTCAACATTTAGGGCAACGTCTTTTCCTTAGTTTTGGGACCAAAATTCTAAAAAATTCATATCCCAACAAAAATAATCGTTATTAATTATAATGAATCGGTATATTAACAATATAGAACTTAATAATAGACTAACAAGATAATCAAAATTCAGTAAGGCCACGATAACCAATTAATAATGTCCTACACACACTGACAATCTACCGTTCCATAAAAAAAATTAGATGAAATTGTTTAAATATTATGTTATTTGTTGGGTTTTAGGGATTTTCTGGCCAGGAAATTGTTTCTCAACCTTAATCTTATGTTATTTTCTTGGGTTTTAGGGATTTTACGTAATTTTTCGTTGTTACGATTATTAAGGCAATTGTTATAAGAACAAATCAGACAAACTTAGAAACGAAGAAATGTATATAATACTCGTTATACAATTAGATTGTATAATTCACAAATCAAAACTAAAAGGATCCCAAGTGCTTACCATTTATAGGAAAAAACAACTAAATAATTACTGCAATTACGTGTGTGCTCGCATTTACTTCTACAGAAAATACAATCATCAGATTCTTCAAATGCCCCATCCCATACCCCCCCCCAAAAAAAAAGAAACAAACAAAAAAACCAAAAAAAAACAAACAAACAAACAAAAAGAGAATATGAAAGCGACAATCCTGCTAAGAGCATTAACTACTCAATAATACATTGGAGAGAGACAAACCCAAAACCCCATAATTTAAGGTGCAAAAAATACTCTATTTTGTCCACTTATTAATTATTATTGGCTGTTACTAGATTAAAAAGGATTGTAATTTATATATAAACTAATGTGGCTCACTAAATTGGAGCTACTTGTTAAAATTAAAATCATTCTATTTTTTATATATGTCAACAATAATGTAACAACTTAAAAAGAAATACGAGCCAATAATAATGGAACATAAAGACAATCATTGTTACAGATTATGCATGAGATTCTAATTAGATCATAAATATACAAAATAATATTACTTCATTCAATTAAGATCGAGACAAATTTGATAGCGTCTGTCATTCTAAAGAATTTGAGTCCATGGACCAACGTATCATTTTAATCATAAAAACAATCATTTGTCACAATTTTTTGGGTAGATATATTGATAATTCGTTATCTATGCTTTTTGTGTTAAACCGTTCGTATACAAAAGACTCGTAGAAAACCCCCTTTTCTTAACTTTTGTTTCAATATATAAACTCATTTGCCAAGGACTTTTTTCATAGAAATCAGTAATCATTTTCTTGATTTCACACTGAGTAAAGTATTTCTGCTCTTATACAATAGTTTGCAAATCACACACGAGAATAAACTAAATTTCAAAAACACTTGACGTTTTTCTTCTTTGAGAACATCATTCACTTGGTTATTGTCACTCCAAAGTAAAGCAGTTCGGATCTTTCCCGCCTCATATTTATGTATCCCACTTATGTTCCGTTATTAAATTAATTATTTTAAAAAATTACTATCATATAATAAACTTTAGGAGTGATACACCGCTCACCATTTGAGAGCCTCTTTCTTCTTTTTTTGTCAATTTAATACGGAAATTTAAAGGCGTGTCACGGTGGACTCGAACTCGATCCCTTTGGACTCGGGTATTAACCACTCTACCAATAGGCACACACGCACACATTTGATCAGAGCCTCTTTCCGTGTGCATCAATGACATTTAGTCCACGTCAACACTTTTTTTTCTTTTTAATATTATTTTTTATTCTAATTCTATAGTAATTATTATCGAGATCATCAAAATTACAAATTACATAAAAATTAAAGCTCCAATATTTATCCTTTTATTCATCTCTCTTGGAAGTTCAAGGAGAAAATGAATACTTCAAACTTTGATTTTATGAAATTTATTAATTTGATAACCCCGGTTATTTTTATGAGGTATTAGAATAAAAAATAATATTAAAAAAATATGGTGAACATTTCTCACTAAAAATTGAAGCTTTAAAAATATTTATACGTACCATAATTATGGAATAATCAATCCTAATAACTAATTGACTTAAAAAAGTGAAATTAAATGCTAAAACATAATTATACATTATATCTGTCACGGCCCCGCTCAGGTTGACCCGGAGTGAGCGGACTATTATTAGGAATATAGAACTTGAGATTAAACATACACTTATACAATTTAATTCAAAAGGGCTTAGCCAACAGATCCAAAGGATATAATGATCTGAAAGACTTCATAGTTTACTTCGTTATAGTGTTCAACATGAAAATATAACAGTTCAGAGTTTGCAGCGGAAAGAGTGTGAATACATATATGACGATATGTATTCAAGGTTATCCATTTCTAACGAACATCAAGGACATATGGCTTTCTCAACACTTCTCCATCATCAGTAACCGAGCTCAACCTGCACATTTAAAAACAAACATGCAGGGCTAAGTACAAAATTTGTACCCAGTGGACTTATGCCGAAAACATTTTATTTTCATTGGGTTACTCTGCCAATATAGTGGTGAGACACAAGGGTTTTATTTGAAAATGCCTTGTGCTCACTAAAATATTTTCACGAGTTTATAAAAGTTGCTTGGCCAAGCATTTTCTTGGTGTACGTGATCCATATCCCTTATTGTCATCCCATTATGTTATCATAGTCGAAAGTCGTGAAGGAGGCCTCCTTCTACGACCCCGTGACCGCCGTGAATTGTCCTTACAAACACAACACCGTCGGTGTACACGTTAATCCTAGCCAGGTATAAGCCTTCCGGCATAGGATCCGATATCGTTTTTCATTCATAAGTTGGGAATATCCCAACAACATCACGTTACACAAGGATAGGATACGATACACAAAACGTAAACATTTTGGCAGGTAATCACTTAAAGAATTTTAGCATTTGTTGAAAAGTACTGTAAACAAAGACAGTTGAAAAGAGCAGCAAAGTTGTTCCATTTTGGTAATAAAGCCCACCTGGAAATTATTGTTCGTCTTTATTGTTTTCCTTACTCGTCAACGTCCAGCTGGTGCGTCAGCGTCCACACCTTTATATAAAAAGGATGCTTTAGTACGTCGGTTACGTAATTCGAGACTTATTAAGTCTTATAAGATAATTCGATATTTCATATCGACGCGAATTGAATTCCTTAATGAATTTAATTAGTTTCTCGATCAGCATACAAAATAACATTTCTCGTTCTTCGAGAGCAACGAGATATGTGTTATAAATGACCAATTTACCCCTCTTAGTAAATGGTCCAACGTTTTCTCACGTCTTTCGATTTCATGACTTTAAACATGAAATCTTTTCACATTAACGTGATATCATTAGTAAATGATACGTCTTACGCATATTTGCGTATTTATCGAACGTCCTTCGTACGTTGATCTCAAAAGTCAACAATTTTGACTTTTTCTTAGTAAATTAATTACTAAGCCTTATTTTAATATCAAATCTTTTGAAAATCAATTTTCAATTGATTTCTTTTTATAAACTGTTTTTGTATGTTTAAAAATAATTTTTAAACATATAATTCATTATAAATAATGAATTTAAGGATTTGAATCCTTATTTTTATTATTAAAATAGCTCACGGCTATTTTGATTTTTTTTCCAACTAATTATTTTCGAAATTTGTTCAAAAATTTCCAAATATGTCTAAAATAATATTTAGACATATAATTTATTAATAAACTTGATTTAAAAGGATTTAAAATCCTTGAAAATCCTTAAGTGTTTTCGTAATTATTATAAATTACCAAATGATGTCCAAAATTTTTCTAATATTATATAGTGTATTAAAATACACTATGGTCATTAATATGTCCTAATATCACTCAACCATTGTTCAATCATCACTTTAATATTAAGACTAGGTCTCGCATTTATAAATAAATGCTTAATAATTTTCTAAAATTCTAATAAATTAATATAAGGTCCAAACATTAGTCCATGACATATGTATGTCATATAAGTCATGATATAACATTTATATACCCTAATAATGGTATATAAGCTTTCAATGTTTCACTAAGTACATCAAACAATTTTATAAAATTTCCAAATAATTATAACATGCTTATACACTATAATGTAACAATGTAACACCATAAAATATATATAGAACAATTTTATTCATCACCAATTTTAGCTCAAAGCTTTTGGTTTATTGGAATAAAATTGTAATTGATTTTAAAATTCAAACAAAAACATAGGATGCATAAAACATACTCAACATCAATAATATACCATTGCATGTTACAAACCAAGATCATACATCAATATATATATACATATATGCCTCGGTCTTCTTAAAACAATTAGGTAGGATTTTCTAAAATTTCAATTAAGTCATAGGGTGCATAAATCATACTCAAGATCAATTATATGTAATTGCATGTCATGAAATAAATTCACACACTAATGTATAAATATATACATGTTTCGCTTTTTTGAAAAAATAGCATAGGTTATTCCAAAAATGCCAAATAAATTTCCATGTACTCTCAATACATCATAGATCAATAGTATCATATTGCATGTATCAAATAAAATCATAAATCCACTTATATATATATATATGCTTGGTCTTTATGAAATAAAATAGGAAGAATGTTTTAAAAATTCTCAATTACATCATATGCACTTTCAATACATCATGAATCAATAATATCAAATTGCATGTATCAAATAAAAACCATACATCCACCTATAAATTCATATAGGCTTCGGTTCTTTTAAGAAAAATAGCCTAGATTTTTCTAAAATTTTCAATTAAATACCATAAACACATATAACATTATAGATCATAGATTCAAACCCAAATAATTTCTCAAGGCTCTCGGCCATCTCTAGCATTTTTCATACTTGTTCATTTAGAATTTTAAAATATGATCTAAGCTTCAAAATAACATGTTACAAAGTCTTAGAACCCAACATATTCATAGATTCTAAAGATGTTCATGTTAGATCATACATGCAAGTTATTTTAAAACAAGAACACTTGTTTAACATTCTCTCATCATCAATACACATGCAATAATTAAATCATACAAGCATGAATCATCTAGAACACATGCAATAGCTAGACCATTTCTTCAAAATTTTCGAAAGCTTCATGAACCAAATAAGATCCTATTCAACTCCTACCTTGTGCTATGGATGGATAGAACAAAGTACAAGATTTTAAGGTGTTGTATGGAGGTGAGAAGAGAAAAGTCGAAGCTTGGAGAGGAGAGGAAGCTCTCGGTTTCAGCTGAAAAGAAATGGGGAAGAAGAAGTGTTCTTGAGAGAAATGTAGAGAGTTGAGAGAGAAGGATAGTGTGATCAAATGTTGAGTGTGTAAGTGAATGGAATGAGCAAAATCTGATCTTCTCTCCTCCCTATTGCTCTCGTCCAACCTCTCTCTCTCTGTACAAGAGAGACTCTTCACATTTCTTTACTATTTTATGTAGATAGTGGGCACTCTCACGAAAGTGCTACACATTGAAAATCTGAAAATAGGATATATATCTATACATATAATGGAGTTTTAGTGATAAAATCTGAATATATATCATTTATATATGCATGTAAGTGTGATATAATTAAAACACACATTGTTACATACATATGTGTAGTACACGCTTTTATGCCTAATGTTCATTAAAATTTTAATTCCATGCTAAACACACATATATACATCATATAATATAATTTAGATGATATTTAATATCATAGGTTAATTAAATAACATAAGAGAAGAAAATAATTCAACTTAGGTACAACATAAATGGTTATCGGCCATTTAATTAACCATAGGTTAAAATTTTATTTCATGTCATTCATAAGCATATGCACCTTGGTATATGATTTAAATAACAATTATAGCATAGGATAATTAGAAAGAGCATTTAATTTCGAAGGAACCTAATTTCAATAATTAGGGTTTTCAAATCGCTTTTGATATAAATATTAATTCAAATGTTCAAACATTAATAAAATGCTTATTAGTACTGTAATATCATAAAATATCATAAGCAATAATTTCCTAAAGTTTCTTGATCATTAAAACCATCGCTCATCTTATCTCTAAACGCTTGACGTTTGAGAACGCCTCAAACGTTACGTGTCGACTCATCTTTAAAATGGTCGTAAATACTGTAATCTCATTATTGAAAATATTCCATTAAAATGGAATATAATTCCAAGCTTGATTGCTTAAGAAATTTCGTGACATTTCAATAGTCGATATGCATTCGACGTTAAAATGTCTTCACGATAAAAGTTAAAACATTCGATTTCTTTCATTCACTAACTTGAGTGAGTGTGTAACAGAAATTATTCCTTGTAAACAATTGAAATCATACTTGATTTCATATGTGATTTGATTTCACGGCAAAATTTTATTTTACGGGTTTTAAAGACCGTAATTAGGCTTTAAAAAAACTGCGGGTTATTACATCCTACCCCCCTTAAACGAAATTTCGTCCCGAAATTTGTATACCTTTAAAAGAATAAACGGGGTATTGTTCCTTCATCGTATCCTCTAGCTCCCACGTAGCTTCTTCGCCTGTGATGATTCCACAACACTTTGACCAGTGAAATTGATTTGTTCCTCAGTTGTTGAACTTTATGGTCTAGTATTGCGATAGGCTCTTCTTCATAACTCATGTCTGGATTTAGAATTACGTCGTCTTGACGGATCACGTGTTTTGGATCGTACACATATTTCCTTAGTTGAGATACGTGAAAACATTATGCACGCTTCCCAAGTTGGGCGGAAGAGCCAACTTATGGCCATCGAGCCTATTCTTTCTAGGATCTCGTATGGTCCTATGTAGCGGGTCTTAGTTTTCCTTTTACACCAAATCTTGTGATCCCTTCGATGGAGAGACTTTGAGAAATACTTTGTCTCCAACTTCAAATGCAGCTCCGATCTACGCGTATCGTCAGTAGATTTTTGTCTATCTTGAGCTTCCTTGATTCTTTGCCTAACTGGCGGACGATGTCAATCATTTCATTCACCGCTTCGCCCTATTATCTTCCTTTCACTTACCTCATCCCAAAGAAAGTGGTGATCTACATTTCTTACCATACAAAGCTTCAGATGGGGCCATATCAATCGTCGCTGATAACTATTATTATAGCAAACTCAATAAGAGGTAAATGTCCTCCCATTTTGCACCTCGATCCAAGCACCACCTGTTCTCGGCATATCTTCCGTAGTTTGGATTGTCCTTCTCGATCGCCCATCGCCAGGGTGAAATGTCAGATCAAGTTTAACTTTGTTCCACTCTTTTGTAGGCTCATCCAAAATTTCGATGTAAACTTGGAGTCTCTATCTGATGTAATAGATTTTGGTACTCCATGTAGCCGTATCACTTCTTTTACATATATTTGGGCTAGTCTATCAGCTCCATATGTAATTTGAATTGGTAAGAAGTGAGCGCACTTGGTGAGTCTATCCACTATTACCCATATAGTAGTGTTTCCTTTTCGAGACTTGGGTAAATCCGTAACGAAATCCATCGTTATCTCGTCCCACTTCCATTCAGGTATACCCAACGGTTGTAACTTTCCATAGGGACGTTGGTGTAAAGCTTTTACTGTTGGCAAACAAGGCAACGTTCTACGAAAAGCTATGTCTCGCTTCATGCCTTCCCACCGAATTTCTCTTTTAGGTCTTGTACATCTTCGTCTCGCTGGGTGGGCGGTATAAGGTGTATCATGAGCTTCACTCATTATGTTGTTCAATCTCAACATCATCGAACACATATTCTTCCTTCAACATTAAAGCATTATCCGATGCTTCCTGGAAATTTTCTAATTCGCCAGTTCTCACTCTTCCTCTTATCTTTTCCAACTTTTCCTCAATCCTTTGTCTCTCAATGATTCTTTTTCTTAGATCAGGTGTCATGGTGAGTGTAGCAATACAATTCTTGATCGTCTCTGGCTGTTTAATCAATTCAATTCCTAAATTGCTGAATTCCTTGACAAGTTTATCTTCTCGTGTCAAGAGATACCCCAAATGAGTTTGATTTTTACGACTCAAGGCGTCAGCTACCACATTCGCTTTACCTGGGTGATAGTTAATACCACAGTCGTAACCTTTTACTAGTTCGAGCCATCTTCTCTGCCTCATGTTTAGATCTCTTTGCTCGAAAAAGTATTTCAAACTCTTATGATCTGTATAAATTTCGCATCGCACTCCGTAGAGATGGTGTCTCCATATTTTCAGTGCATGAACTACTGCTGCTAATTCTAAATCGTGTGTTGGGTAGTTTAGCTCATGTGGTCTAAGTTGTCGTGATGCGTACGCTATTACTTTTCCTTCTTGCATCAACACGCATCCTAGTCCATTCTTCGAGGCGTCTGTATAAACCACATATTCCTTATCTGATTCCGGGACTGCTAACACCGGTGCACTTGTTAACTTTTCTTTGAGTTCTTGAAAACTTGCCTCACATTCCTCAGTCCAAGTGTACTTAACTCCCTTTCGAAGTAATTGAGTCATTGGTCTTGCTATTTTGGAGAATCCCTCAATGAATCTCCTATAATAACCAGCTAACCCTAGAAAACTCCGGATCTCATTCTGAGTTCGCGGTGATTTCCATTCTTGCACTGCTTCCACTTTGGCTGGATCCACTTTGATTCCATCAGCAGACACGATGTGTCCTAGGAACATTACTTCCTTCAGCCAAAACTCGCATTTGCTGAACTTAGCAAACAATCTTTCATTCCTCAAAGTTTGTAACACCATTCTTAGATGTTCTTTATGGTCTTCCTCATTTTTCGAATAGATGAGGATATCATCTATGAAAACCAATACAAACTTGTCTAAGCACGGATGGAATACTCGGTTCATGAGGTCCATACACACCGGGTGCATTAGTTAATCCGAATGGCATAACTACAAATTCATAATGGCCATATCTTGTTCGGAATGCGCTTTTAGCTATGTCTTGTGTCGTACCTTGAGTTGATGGTATCGACTTGAGATCAATCTTTGAAAATATACCGCTTCCTCTCGCTTGATCGAATAAATCGTCGATTCTTGGTAAAGGATATTTGTTCTTGAGTGTCATCTTGTTCACTCTCGATAGTCTATACACATCCTTAGGATCCATCCTTTTCTTGACGAACAAAACAGGCGCCCCCAAGGCGAAACACTAGGTCTAATGAAACCTAGGTCCAGTTCTTGGATTTGGATTTTCGTTCTTCCAATTCCTTTGGGGCCATTCATGGGGTGCCTTTGATCTCGAGCCGATCCCGGTTCCGGATCAATGGTAAATTCCAACCGCTCATCGAGGTAATCTGGTAGATCCTTAGAAATACATCCGGAAATTCCTTAACAATTTCAATGTCTTCTATCTTCAGTTCCGGCTTTTCTTCTCCGTTCAGGTAAACAAGAAAAGCATGGTATCCTTTCTTATTCATCATTTTCCTCGCTTTCAATGCGGACACAATTGGGACTCTCTTGCCCATGCTGATTCCATGGAAATGCGTTGCTTCTTGCCCAGGAAAATGAAATGATATTTTCCTTTCCTTGCAAAGAATCGTGGAGTGGTTTGCAGCTAACCAGTCCATTCCTAGGATTATATCTACGTCACCCATGGACATTATGTTCAAATTATTTGCTAGAACCCTTAGTGATCCTAAGTTCAACTCTAGGTTCGAGCAGAAATGTGTAACAGTCATAATTCCTCCTATAGGTGATGAGATTCTCATATCCTGATTTGCCTTTATCGCTTTAAGTCCCAACAGATCTACGCATGATTTTGCTATGAAAGAGTGCGAAGCACCCGTGTCGAACAATACTATAACAGGCATGTTGAGAAGGATTCCCATACCTGCCAGGTTTCCCTGGTCCTGTTCGTTTTGTTGCCGGTGCAAAGCATACGCCCTAGCTTGAGGTAACTGCGGCTGGCGTGGTGCTTGCCTTTGCTGGAGCTGTTGTTGTTGTCTGGGTTGCGGTTGCCGCTGACGTTGCCGTTGTGGTTGTTGTCTTCGTTGCTGAGGTGGCTGCCACTTCTGTTGTGTATTTGTTGTTGTTGTTCTGCAACAATGTTGTGGAGGTTGTTGCCATTGTCTGCGGTAGTAGTTCTTGCTGAGGTTGGGGCTGAAATTGAATAGCCCTCGCGGTTGGACATTTTCGGGTTGGTTCGGCCTTACAATTGTTTCCGAACGTATTCCGGACGTAAGTTTGCGTAATGTCCTTTCATACCACACCTAAAACAGCTTCCATCGCCCGCCATGCACATCCACGTGCATCTTTCGGCATTTTGGGCACGGAAGAGCCCTTCGCTGCTCTTGTAGTCCCCTTGCTGGAGGAATAAAAGCTGGCTTCCTCCATCCTTGCCCTTGGTTTGCTGAGTTCCCCTGCCACTGCTGTTTGTTACCTTTGTTTTCAAAGCTTCCTCTGCTACTATTTCCAAAACTAGCATCCCACTTTCTCTTTCCTCTGTCCATGGTATTCTGCATCTGAGCTGATCCCGACTTATCATCTGGCATTGCTGCCTCAATGTCCAAAGCCCGTGTAAGAGCCTCAGTATAAGTCATGTCTCCAAGACCAGCGAGAGACATTCTTATTTCTGGCCTTAACCCTGATCTAAATTTTTCCGCCATCTTTAAATCCGTGTCCACTTGATCCAGTGCATATCTAGACATTTCGCAGAAAGTGCGGTCGTAATCGGTTACCGACATCTTTTCCTGTTTTAACAAGAAAAATTCATGTTCCTTCTTTTTCTTGTAACTCTTCGGTACATACTTATCATACACTTCTCTTTTAAAATCTTCCCAAGTCAATTCTTCCATCTGCTCTGCTGTGAAAGTTTTCTTTCTGGCCTCCCACCAGAAATCAGCAGGCCCATTTAACTGGAAGGCTACACACGATAGTCTTTCTTGGGTTGTGCACCTTAGAAAAGTGAAAATTCTCTCGATGGTTCTCATCCACTGTTCAGCATCTTCCGGACTACCTTTCCCATTGAAAGTTGGAGGGTTTTGTCTTAAAAACAATTCCTCTATCCTGCGGTCAGGTTGGGGTGGAGGTGGTTGAGGTACAGCTTGTTCCTCCTGTTCCGGAGTTCTACCTCGTCTCCTAGGTCTGCCTCTGCCTCTTACTTCTCGTTCGGGGTCTTGTCTAGGAGGCATTCTGTTGTGTAAAATATATCATTAGCATCATGTATCATTTTTATAACTTGAATATGTACAATTTCATTTCTTTGCCTTTTTAGAAACGATAACTTAAATAAAACATTTCATTCTTATCATACATAAATTTGTTGCAAAAGCCCTCTTGGATCACACATACATACAATTGCAAAAGCACCATAGATAACGTACTTTGCAAACATAAGTCCTTACATCAAGGATTACTTACATACTTACTTCCAAAATGTTTCAAAAAGAAAAGGCCATACACATATCGGCCTTAAGGCTTTACAAAAATTAAAGTCATGCACAATGGCTTTATAGCCTTACAAAAATTCAGTTTTCCCCACTGTTCAAGTTTTTCAAAAGCATAAATAAAACATACATAAAAATAGATAACATAATCCTTCAAACTTTACATCAACATCACTAGCTACATCAACTCCTAGAATCTTCCTCATCTTCCTCAGGATCCTCTTCCTCCTCGTCCGAATCATCAACCTGGCCATATGCTCTGGAGGGTCCAGCTCCATTACTCTCTACCATCGGGATGTCCCGCAGTGGACCATAATCCACACGAATCGGGCTATAGCTGTCGTGGATGGGGTTATACCCATCAAGAGTACCTGTCACGCTAATCCGTGCCGTCTGACGGAAACTCTCGACTGGTGGTAGGGGTGCTGCCATCGGTGGTAAAGGCGGTAGTGGTGAACGCACCGGATGTCCGAAAATCAAAGGTGGGAAAACAGGGGCTCCCAATGCTCTGTCTAGCCGCCCGCTCGCTCGAACAAGTCGCGCCTCATCGATGCGATATCGTGGTACCACTGGGTCAACTATCCGTGGAACCTCGGTATACAGCCACTCAGGTGACTCATCACGCCATGTATACTCCCGTGGAGGGAGATAAGGTCCTCTCGGTGCTGCACCATAGATGCTATATACGTACGTCAGGTGGCTAATGAACCTGGGTAAATCACCTATCAAGTCATATCCTCCAGTCGCACGGTAAATGTAATCTCCAGATACCTCACGAGCATAATCTTCCCAATCACATGGTAGTATAGTAAGGAGACGCTTAATGCCGTCGTAATCCGTCACGCCATAAACTCTCGCATTCCTCCACAGTCTAAAGTAATACATCAGGAACTCTCCCAAATCCTCGCCGGCACACATCCAGCTTTCCCGATAAATGCGGATAGTCTCTTCAGGGGTCGGATTAGGTCCTATCCTCCTCCTCGCAATATAACGCATCTCCTCCATCTGTCACGATCAAAAACTAACCGTTAGACACTACTAACACCTAATAGCAAATAGGGTAGTTTAATACTTCGATTAATCCCCTAGGATAAACTATTCAACCTATAACTAAACATTCTTAACCCATCTAGAAAACAAAACTCCTATTGCTGTGTTAAGCTACACGAGGTATTATAGGCTCCTTGGTTCTATCTAAAACTCAAGCTGAACTTTACCCAGACTCTACTGTATTTGGGAGCTGGAAAAAGAGATTCTGTCCTTCATAACAATTGAAGTTCAGAACGTTAAGAATACGCAGGCGAAAACCATGCGTAAAACAGAGTCCTATCGAGGGAGTGCGGTTAAAAACAAATTTACTGCGCAGTGCAGAAAATTTTCGCGATTATAACGACGTTTCGAGAAGGTGCCAATAATGACAACATACGCGCTATGGCTACTGCCGACTTAGTATAACTATTGCGTCCACGTCTTCAAATTGAAGCTTGCCGTTCTGAAATTTTCAGTCCTCAGTCACGCAAGTTGAAAATCATGGTTATGATCGCTCACTTTGACTGTGATAAGCATCCACCTTCTTCATTCCTCATAGTCGACGTCGTTTTCGATCATCTTTACGCTCCATTCTCGCCGTTCAAAACTCGAAATTAAAACACATTCATGCTTCCTATCATTCTTTTGTTTTCTTTCATTATGGGAACATACTTCCTATATCGCTCACGCTCTTCTCAAGAGAATAGCATACTTTGTTATCAACATAAATTTCATAAGTCATAAACATAACATCCAAACAACATCATACTTCGTTCATACATATCTGTACATATCATCTTGTTTTCATACATTCGTCATTAATCATCATAATTCGTTTCAAACATGCTTTTCAACTTAACCACTTCATATCATTGCTATTAAATTTCAAAATTTAGGATTTTTGAAAATTTTTCATTCCTAACTTATCATTTCCAATTATCACCACATTACAACTTTCCTTTTCCTTTTTCTTCAAAAATCTTTTCAAATTTGATCATCATATAAAGATTTTCACTTCATAAGCTCAAAAGAAACTAGTTACCTTTTCCCCGTTGAGCTCGATATGATGGAGTGTTGAGAATAGCCCGTAGATTTTCTAGAAGTCTAGTGACTCAATTCTAGACTTAGTTTTTAGAAAGAATTGGAGTTTCAAAGAGCAACCGCTCTGATACCACTCTGTCACGGCCCCGCTCAGGTTGACCCGGAGTGAGCGGACTATTATTAGGAATATAGAACTTGAGATTAAACATACACTTATACAATTTAATTCAAAAGGGCTTAGCCAACAGATCCAAAGGATATAATGATCTGAAAGACTTCATAGTTCACTTCGTTATAGTGTTCAACATGAAAATATAACAGTTCAGAGTTTGCAGCGGAAAGAGTGTGAATACATATATGACGATATGTATTCAAGGTTATCCATTTCTAACGAACATCAAGGACATATGGCTTTCTCAACACTTCTCCATCATCAGCAACCGAGCTCAACCTGCACATTTAAAAACAAACATGCAGGGCTAAGTACAAAATTTGTACCCAGTGGACTTATGCCGAAAACATTTTATTTTCATTGGGTTACTCGCGATATAGTGGTGAGACACAGGGTTTTATTTGAAAATGCCTTGGCTCACTAAAATATTTTCACGAGTTTATAAAAGTTGCTCGCCAAGCATTTTCTTGGTGTACGTGATCCATATCCCTTATTGTCATCCCATTATGTTATCATAGTCGAAAGTCGTGAAGGAGGCCTCCTTCTACGACCCCGTGACCGGCCGTGAATTGTCCTTACAGCTCACAGTCACCGTCAGTGTACACGTTAATCCTAGCCAGGTATAAGCCTTCCGGCATAGGATCCGATATCGATTTTCATTCATAAGTTGGGAATATCCCAACAACATCACGTTATACAAGGATAGGATACGATACACAAAACGTAAACATTTTGGCAGGTAATCACTTAAAAATTTTAGCATTAGTTGAAAAGTACTGTAAATAAAGACAGTTGAAAAGAGCAGCAAAGTTGTTCCATTTTGGTAATAAAGCCCACCTGGAAATTATTGTTCGTCTTTATTGTTTTCCTTACTCACAACGCCCACCGGTGCGTCGTCATTCACACCTTTATATAAAAGGATGCTTTAGTACGCTCGGTTACGTAATTCGAGACTTATTAAGTCTTATAAGATAATTCGATATTTCATATCGACGCCAATTAATTCCTTAATGAATTTAATTCGCTTTCGATCAGCATACCAAAATAACATTTCTCGCTCTTCGAGAGCAACGAGATATGTGTTATAAATGACCAATTTACCCTCTTAGTAAATGGTCCAACGTTTTCTCACGCTCTTTCGATTTCATGACTTTAAACATGAAATCTTTTCACATTAACGTGATATCATTAGTAAATGATACGTCTTACGATATTTACGTGATTTATCGAACGCCCTTCAGACGTTGATCTCAAAAGTCAACAATTTTGACTTTTCTTAGTAAATTAATTACTAAGCCTTATTTTAATATCAAATCTTTTGAAAATCAATTTTCAATTGATTTCTTTTATAAATGCTTTTTGTATGTTTAAAATAATTTTTAAACATATAATTCATTATAAATAATGAATTTAAGGATTTGAACCTTATTTTTATTATTAAAATAGCTCACGGCTATTTTGATTTTTTTTCCAACTAATTATTTTCGAAATTTGTTCAAAAATTTCCAAATATGTCTAAAATAATATTTAGACATATAATTTATTAATAAACTTGATTTAAAAGGATTTAAAAATCCTTGAAAATCCTTAAGTGTTTTCGGTAATTATTATAAATTACCAAATGATGTCCAAAATTTTTTCTAATATTATATAGTGTATTAAAATACACTATGGTCATTAATATGTCCTAATATCACTCAACCATTGTTCAATCATCACTTTAATATTAAGACTAGGTCTCGGCATTTATAAATAAATGCTTAATAATTTTTCTAAAATTCTAATAAATTAATATAAGGTCCAAACATTAGTCCATGACATATGTATGTCATATAAGTCATGATATAACATTTATATACCCTAATAATGGTATATAAGCTTTCGGCTGTTTCACTAAGTACATCAAACAATTTTTATAAAATTTCCAAATAATTATAACATGCTTATACACTATAATGTAACAATGTAACACCATAAAATATATATAGAACAATTTTATTCATCACCAATTTTAGCTCAAAGCTTTTGGTTTATTGGAATAAAAATTGTAATTGATTTTTAAAAATTCAAACAAAAACATAGGATGCATAAAACATACTCAACATCAATAATATACCATTGCATGTTACAAACCAAGATCATACATCAATATATATATACATATATGCCTCGGTCTTCTTAAAACAATTAGGTAGGATTTTCTAAAAATTTCAATTAAGTCATAGGGTGCATAAATCATACTCAAGATCAATTATATGTAATTGCATGTCATGAAATAAATTCACACACTAATGTATAAATATATACATGTTTCGGCTTTTTTTTGAAAAAATAGCATAGGTTATTCCAAAAATGCCAAATAAATTTCCATGTACTCTCAATACATCATAGATCAATAGTATCATATTGCATGTATCAAATAAAATCATAAATCCACTTATATATATATATATGCTTCGGTCTTTATGAAATAAAATAGGAAGAATGTTTTAAAAATTCTCAATTAAATCATATGCACTTTCAATACATCATGAATCAATAATATCAAATTGCATGTATCAAATAAAACCATACATCCACCTATAAATTCATATAGGCTTGGTTCTTTTAAGAAAATAGCCTAGATTTTTCTAAAATTTTCAATTAAATACCATAAACACATATAACATTATAGATCATAGATTCAAACCCAAATAATTTCTCAAGGCTCTCGGCCATCTCTAGCATTTTTCATACTTGTTCATTTAGAATTTTAAAATATGATCTAAGCTTCAAAATAACATGTTACAAAGTCTTAGAACCCAACATATTCATAGATTCTAAAGATGTTCATGTTAGATCATACATGCAAGTTATTTTAAAACAAGAACACTTGTTTAACATTCTCTCATCATCAATACACATGCAATAATTAAATCATACAAGCATGAATCATCTAGAACACATGCAATAGCTAGACCATTTCTTCAAAATTTTCGAAAGCTTCATGAACCAAATAAGATCCTATTCAACTCCTACCTTGTGCTATGGATGGATAGAACAAAGTACAAGATTTTAAGGTGTTGTATGGAGGTGAGAAGAGAAAAGTCGAAGCTTGGAGAGAGAGGAAGCTCTCGGTTTCAAATTTGAAAAGAAATGGGAAGAAGAAGTGTTCTTGAGAGAGAAATGTAGAGAGTTGAGAGAGAGGATAGTGTGATCAAATGTTGAGTGTGTAAGTGAATGGAATGAGCAAAATCTGATCTTCTCTCCTCCCTATTGCTCTCGTCCAGCCCTCTCTCTCTTGTACAAGAGAGACTCTTCACATTTCTTTACTATTTTATGTAGATAGTGGGCACTCTCATGAGTGCCTACACATTGAAAATCTGAAAAATAGGATATATATCTATACATATAATGGAGTTTTAGTGATAAAATCTGAATATATATCATTTATATATGCATGTAAGTGTGATATAATTAAAACACACATTGTTACATACATATGTGTAGTACACGGCTTTTATGCCTAATGTTCATTAAAAATTTTAATTCCATGCTAAACACACATATATACATCATATAATATAATTTAGATGATATTTAATATCATAGGTTAATTAAATAACATAAGAGAAGAAAATAATTCAACTTAGGTACAACATAAATGGCTATCGGCCATTTAATTAACCATAGGTTAAAAATTTTATTTCATGTCATTCATAAGCATATGCACCTTGGTATATGATTTAAATAACAATTATAGCATAGGATAATTAGAAAGAGCATTTAATTTGAAGGAACCCTAATTTCAATAATTAGGGTTTTCAAATCGCTTTTGATATAAATATTAATTCAAATGTTCAAACATTAATAAAATGCTTATTAGTACTGTAATATCATAAAATATCATAAGCAATAATTTCCTAAAGTTTCTTGATCATTAAAACCATCGTTCATCTTATCTCTAAACGTTGACGTTTGAGAACGTCTCAAAACGTTACGTATCGACTCATCTTTAAAATGGTCGTAAATACTCGTAATCTCATTATTGAAAATATTCCATTAAAAATGGAATATAATTCCAAGCTTGATTGCTTAAGAAATTTCGTGACATTTCAATAGTCGATATGCATTCGACGTTAAAAATGTACTGCCGATAAAAGTTAAAACATTCGATTTCTTTCATTCACTAACTTGAGTGAGTGTGTAACAGGAAATTATTCCTTGTAAACAATTGAAATCATACTTGATTTCATATGTGATTTGATTTCACGGCAAAATTTTATTTTACGGGTTTTAAAGACCGTAATTAGGCTTTAAAAAAAACTGCGGGTTATTACAATATCACACAAAGTACACACCTATAATCAAATATGAAGGGATTGGCGCGATATTATAAATCATAAGGGATTTCACCCTATCATAAAAAAAACTCTGGGATTAAGTAAGTAAACTGGGTGTCTGTTTTGAGGTAAAAATGGTAATGGTTTGAAGTTAAAAACCGGCAGTTATTGAACTGGTGAAATTGTATAAGTGCAGAGTCCGAAGCACAAATTAATTATAAGTTGACGTGAGAGGGAAATGTAGATTCAGCTGTCTGAAATTTGGATATGGGTGTTTTTTCCTATATGATCATATATCAGTAAATTAAATGAGCAAATCATTATTTTTCTTTCTACTGTTATTTTCA
The DNA here is from genome assembly GCA_036937905.1 of Salvia rosmarinus. Classification (NCBI taxonomy): domain Eukaryota; kingdom Viridiplantae; phylum Streptophyta; class Magnoliopsida; order Lamiales; family Lamiaceae; genus Salvia; species Salvia rosmarinus. Next base: position 93,465,708 of record CM072816.1, read on the forward strand.
TTATTCCATGAGTTGTAATTGCATATGTACTGAAGCAGATATACATCACATCATATCTAGTTCAAGCAGGTCCTTTCCCTTCTCAAACATATATGCACACCCAACATGAATTATAGGATTTAGATTCTTAAGCCCCTTTATTTCTTTTGTTTCATCAAATATATATGTATTAATTTAGTCTACATCATTATCTTCCTTTGGGTTTTTAGGGAGATTTAATTATTTATTTTGATAAAGTATTTTATTCATCTTTTTAAGTTACATCATTAACAAAAAAAGGCTTGCATCACAAACAAATTTCTCTCACAATCAAATATTGAAAGATGGATCCCTTCGGAATTATTCAAATAATGAATATTCATTTGTATAAATTAAAGAGCTTGTCAAGTTCATTCCCCACTGTAGTGTTCTCCCCCTCTCCTGACATAAAATAAAAAATATGAAGATCGAAATACAAATCTGAGCACCAATGCAACTCCCTATCGTTTTTGTATTTTTTTAAATTACATTATCATAATAGTAATAGTTTTATATCCGGGTTGCTGTATTGTATTATATATTTTATTGTATAATTGCTATAGCATACTTTAGTAGTTTATAACTATAATTTATTTACACTACATATTATATATGAGGGTCAGTGGTGCCAAAATATATGTACTTTGGGTTAATTTTGAAATTTTTTCACAAACTTTAAAAATTGTCAATAAATATACGAACTTAATATTACTGTAATTTTTTCAACAAACTAAATGACGTTCGAAATTGAAGCTGACTTGACGGTCGACGTGATGCCACTTCATCAAAACGACATCGTTTTACTTATAAAATATATATTAATTAGCACTTAAATACACAAAACTTTGGGTCCATGCATTTTATTTTTTTCCACAAACTTTAAAAATTGTCAATAAATACATGAATTTAACATTATCATATTTTTTTCCATAAATTGAATGACAATCAAAATTAAAGCTGACATGACAATTGACGTGGGACCACTTCATCAAAACGACGTCGTTTTACTTATGCAGTATGTGTTAAAAAATATTAAATTCACCCCACACATACACTCTCTCCAACCCCAACCTCACACCACCCCCACCCCCACCCATCTCTCTTTCTCTAACCCCAACTTACGATGAGGTTTCAGTTGGAGATAGAGAGGGCACATTTCAGGTGGATTAAATTTTTTTAAAATATATATTTTATAAATAAAATGAAGTCTATTTGATGAAATAGTGCCACATCGATTATCATGTCAATTTTAATTTTGACCAACATTTAATTTATGGAAAAAAATTACAATAGTATTAAGTTCATGTATTTATTGATAATTTTTAAAGTTCGTAGAAAAACCTAAAATGAGCTCAAAGTTCATGTATTTAGGGAGCAAGTAATATATGTTGTTAAAATGACGTTGTTTTGATGAAGTGGCGCTACGTCGACTGTTGCCACGTCACCTTCAAATTTGACCATCATACAATTTGTGAGAAAAAAAACAATAATATTAAACTCATGTATTTATTGTAATTCTTAAAATTCGTAGAAAAAATTAAAATATGTCCAAATTTTATATATTTTTTTTGTCGCCAATAACCCTATATATTATATAATGACTTTCTAAAGTTAATTTATTATACCATATCGTGATAGTTTACTGAACAATAATAAAAATAGTCATAATTTCATGACCATGGTTTAAATTTTGTAATAATAAAAATTGATAGGTTCCTTGGGGTAGCATTGATGTATGGGGAGGAATACACTAGTGAGACAAATTTAAAAACTTTTCTTTTCACAAGAGTGACTAGTTACTGGTGGCAGTAGCTGGTTGGATAACTGACAGTTCAGTATTAGTGTCAATACTGCTGACCAGTTCAAATAAGGAGAGTCTTGTACTAAGTGATATCAGTTAACAAACCCGCCGATCGCGAGGTTGTTGGTCCGCTGGGCCGGTAATCGTATGTGCGTCGGAATGTGGTGGTTATCAGATTTGCTTTATCGAAAACTTAAAACTGGCTTTAAAGCACTTAGTCAAATATGACTTAGTTAGTTTTCAGTTTATCTCACCAGTATCAACCTGATACTGATAGAGTGTTTTAAAACGATGTCGTGTTGTTGTATGCTGATGATGACAGTTCAATATTATACAATGTAAAAACGATACTGAATGTAGAGAATGGAAAGTAAATAATATTTTGAGTTTTACTTGATTCGAAAAATCAGCTCCTACGTCCACAGACTGATTTCTCAGTCAATCCACTAATTTGGGATTTGATCTTCTTTACGGGTACAAGATACAAATCTAGATACAGAGTTAACCTTACTATATCCAACCGAACTGGGCGTTCTTCCTACGCTTGTGGATGCTTGGAGTTCTCTAACTGCTTACGGGTGCAGTCGACCTAATTCTCTTGCTTAACCAAGCTTTCAACATCTGACACTTCATTGGCTACTTGTCCAAACTTTTAGACAAATTAGGGGATTTTGTAGATGGGTTTTGCAACTAAAAATCTGAGCTGTCATAGATAGGGATGTCAATGGATGAGTTTTATCCGGATCAGAACCAATAAATAAGTAATGGTACTGGTTCTGGAACCGACCTATTAAATACTGGATCCGGATCATATTCGGACCATCAACTATGGGTCTTAAGTGGTCCGGATCTGAGCTGGTTTGAAACCAGAACCAAAATTGGAACCGAAATCGTTGTTTTATAATTCAATGGGCTATGAGTGATTTCGGATCGATATGGATAAAACTAGCTCATTGAAAAGCCTAATTAAACTTAGGCTTGTCAATATATGAGTTTTATTCGGACCAGAACTAACTAGAATCGGAACCAAATCCGGACCGGACTGGACCATCAAACTATGGATCTTAACGGTCCGGGTCTAAAGTGGGTCTGGAACCGAAACCGAAACCAGAACCGCTGCTTTAAAATATTTAATGGATTTTGAACGATTCCAAATCGGTCCGGGTAAAACTCACCCATTGACATCCCTAGTCACAGACGGCAGACTCAGTGTGTCTAGGCTTAAGATTACAAATAGTAGTATCCTAGGCTTAAGGAAGTGTATATGAAACCTTGAGCTGATAAGTATATGTGAGCTCTAAAAGTTTACTGATAACACTGTAAACTTCCTTCTTCGAAATCGATGTGTGATAGTTCTTGAGCTTTGAGCTTTGCATGCTTTAGACAATAAGAATGTCCAGCATTTCGATAACCTTCAAAGGTTAGATTCTGTACATATTTATAGAAGGGATGGTGAATAGTAGCATCAGAGGGAGCACCAACACATCCTTCTATTTGTTGTTTGAATTCTTCCCGTTGAATCCTCGTACATCGTTGGCAGGGTCTTCATCATCGTACATTATAGTTCTGTAATTCTAAAAAGGTCTTATGGCATGTCAGAATCTTCTGCAGATACGTTAAGACACGTAGCAAGTCGAATACTCAAGGCTTAAATGTTTCTATACTTTTTCAGTTGATTTGACTCCGTGCTTTATCAGTACGTTGACTTCAGGTTGGGCCAGTCTAGACTGCTCTGTCTTTTATCAGCAAGCTAGACTCCCATCTTTTTTCAGTTTGATGTTTTTAGCTTGATATCGAAATAATCAGCTTTGACTACTTGTCACCAGCTTTGACTATTGATCAGCAACTTTAACTTCCAATCGTCAGTTTTGACTTTTAGTAGCCAGTTAGTAGTGTAATACCCCGAATTTTTGGGCTTAAAAATTTCGAAAATGAGAAGGAATATTATAATAGAAACAAAAATGAAAATGAACGTCGGTAGTCGTCAATCTTAAGTAAAATCGAAAATTCTTAATCTTTTTCATATGGAATAAATTTTTATAGTAAATAAATATGTTTTAAGTATATTTGGGATATTATTTACGCTAAGGAAATATTTTTCCTTATTTTCTAGTGATTTTCGAAAAATATGGAATTAAGTGATTAATTTATGATTTAATATATATTTACTTGATTTTATGTGATGAGTTGTCATGTTTATCTTGTATTATATGATAAGATAATTATCTTGAATAAAACAAGCATGAATTTCGAAATTAATGAGGTGTATATGTGATAAGGTTTGAAAATGACATTTTTAAGATAAGTATGCTATGATATTTTATAAAATGATAAGATAAGGTTATGATTAATTAAGAGATAATGTTTATCTCTTAGAAATGTGTAGGAATGTGATAAATATCATAGGAGATAATATTTGGAAACTTAGCAAGCAAGGTTTCGAAAATAATTGTATTATTTCATGTAATTTTCGAAAATCACAAAATTATGTGATAAATGTATTAAATAATTTATTTAATTATATACTTGATAAATATCATGATTCTAGATCAATCTTATCTCATAGGAATTATAGAAATTTCGAAATTAGAGAAATAAGGTAAGAATGGAATTTTATGAAAATTAAATCCCAGAAAACCCTAGTTTTCGAATAAATTGGGAAATTGCTTGAAAATATTCCAAAAATTTATTTTATGACATAATATCATTATATTTATGTAATTCATCATGAAAATAATATTGGTTATGAAAAGAATAATAGTTTGATAATTTATCCCTAATTTTGAATTGTTTGCCGATAACTTTACTTTAGTACATAGAATTGACCTTAATTAAATTTCCTATGATTTATTTTATCATCTAAGATTATTATTGTGTCATATAACTATTTATTGGAAGAAAATAAAATATTTAACATATTAATATATATATGGCGAAAATTTGATATTTAAGATAAGAAATGGATTAAAATATCATGCTATAATTAATGTAGAGATAAGATTATGATCTTATCATGTTATTAGGTGTAAAGTAGAATTAGTATTCAAATTGAACAAGTAATCTTTTAATTTTGTCTCTACATAGCCAAAATTTGGAAAATAAGTGTGAACAAATGTGAATTCATTTATAACCTATAGTTGAAAACTTTGACTTTTCAAAAGTGATATTATTATATGATAATATTATAGTATATGATATAGAAAAAATAAAATTAAACCTAAGGAACTAGAGGTGGCGAACACACGATACACAATACATAATGTGATAATTTTTCTATTCTATGATACATATAAGATAAATTAATTAAATAATTAAATAACATAATAAACTATAGAATAAAATAAAATAATTGTTCCATAAGCCTCAAGGTGGCGAAAATATCATGAAGATAAGGTATGAGTTGTAATTTTAATTTTACACCTAGATATGTTATGATTTCAAAAAGATAAGATAAGATATGATAATTAATGTATAAGATAAGGTCAAATTTGTTTCTTATGCAACTTGCAAGGCTCAAAAATTAAGATGATAAAAAGGGGTTGCAAATTTTGACTTTATATTAAGATATTTTATAAAGTAATGATTAAAATCATCTCATAAACTCTATAAATAGGAGACCACCCTCCCACATATCATTATGCACGAAAATAGTAAGAAAATGGAGAAATAGATAGAAAGTGTTCTCCAAAGCTCTTCGATCGTAGGTAGAAAAAACGTCGACGACGTCGACAAAACCGACTAGAAGGTTAGAATTTATACAAGCTTTATTATACATGCCAAAAATACTAGAAATACATATGTGATATGTTATGATACATGCTTCCAAAAATTATGTGACATATGTGTAAATTTTGCTATATGTTCAAGTTATTAATTAAATATGCTTATATGATGTTTAGAAGCATGTTTTATGATGTTAGTACAAAGTTAAGCATGTTATACCATTTTATGACATGACCAAAAATTATATAGATCATATGTTGATGGACATGAATTTTAATTGTTGTTTTGAGCATGAAATAATGATATTTGGTAATATTCAAGTATATGTGATTTAAATCATAATTTATGAAAAAATATGGAATATTATGTCATAATAATTTTGAAAGTAATAGAACATGAAACATTGATGAATATTATATCATACTATTGATTTATGATGATAATAATAATAATAATATGCTATGTGAATTAATTGGAAATTTTGGAAAGTTGGGATGAATATTGGGAATTTTCGAAAATCATATCAAAAAGGGTAAAAGTGTGAAATTTTTCTATGTTATGTGATACATGGGTTCTATGTTAGTAATATGTGGAAATTGGTCCATATATGTGAGTTAGTAAGCATGAATGGTTGTTATGTGAAAAATCAAAAATTATAAGGGTATAATTGGAAATCGATAGAAAAAGGGGTATACATGTGTAAGATGATAGATATATAAGAAATACATGAAATGATGTTGAGAATAAGTTGAGTAAGGTATAAACGTCACGAGTATATTGATACGATAGTACAATAACAACGCTGATGATAGAGTCGATATTAAGACGTTCGATGGTTCGGATCTATGATTCTTGCGAAGCATAACGATATGCTAAAATCTCGCTTTCTTACGATGATAAGGTTTAACTCGAAGGTGAACGGAATCGGAGAATAGATATTAGTGACTTAAGAACCTTAAGTCCTCGAGGTGGGCTTTCTTATCAAAACTATTTACGAGCTTTCTTGGAAAATGATTTTTCAAAAGTATTTATTGTTATTGCTTTACTGCTTTCTTATGAAAATGTTGAGATACGATATTGTCTGCCGAAAATGTTTTGAGTTTTGTATATGTCCATTCGGGTTGCCTGGGGCAACAGGAAGTTACTGGTCGGATCCCAGCCTGGAGGTGTAGTAGAAATTCCGGCTAGGGTTGTGTACACGTGTTGGGCCTCCGAACCGCTGGGCGGTCATGCTCGAACCACTGGGCGGTTAGTTGCGTCCGGTGTAGGGAGGCCTCCCTCCCGGTGCGTTTATCCATAGCCGACTTGGAATATACGTTGTGGTTGTTGTGATGTGAAAATGCTCGGCGGCGATGATTTTGATAAAATGAAAATGTTTTAGTAAGACGAGGCCTTTTCAAATAAAACCCTTGTGTCTTCATCGTGATGAGGGCGATCAATATTCAGTAAGTAAAAATGTTTTCGGCAATGTGTCCACCGAGTGCATCTTTGTACTCACCGCATATTTGTTTTAAATGTGCAGTTGGTGATGATGGAGCAGGCGGGAGTTGAGCGAAACTTTTGTCAAGACGTATGAAGTATTTTTGGTTCACCTTGAGAATGCATCTTCACATGCATGTCTCACACGTATTTCCTCTGTCAAACTCTTGAGACTCTGCTATCTTTTTGTTACTATGTAAAAGTTAGTGTTGGTTGAACCCTTGAAACCTTCTATATATATATATCAGCTATTTTGATTCATCGTGATTCTCGTTTCGGTTTGAAACATCTACATTTCTTCATAAATGGAATGACTGAAAACCTTATTCTTTCATAAATACTTAATCCAAACCCCAAGTCACGGTCCGGTAAGGGTTAGCCGAACCGGGCTGTGACAAGTAGCCAGCTTTGATGTCCGCTAGCTAGCTTTGACTTCTGGTAACCAGCTTTGACTTCCCATCATGGGTAGGTAACTGCTAGTATGATACTTAGTTCTATCATGACTTCTTTGCTTCTAGCAGCGTCGAGTCTTCAGTCTTCGACTTTTAGTCTTCCGATGTCAATCTTCAGTCTTTGACTTTACTCCAATAGTTCTGTTAATCAACATCGCTATACTTCAATCTTCAAACATCAGTTGACTTGACTTCAGTCTTCAGTACGATATCTAGGGGTGTGCAACGGTCGGTTTCGGTTAAAAACCAAACCGAACCGATTAAACCGATAACCAAATTGAATTAAAAATTTTGATCGAACCGAACCGATCTTGTGCTTTCGATCGAATCGAAACCAACCGAAATGCAAGTAGTCCAAACCGTCGACCGATCGAAATATATATAATATTAATCATGTACCTATTTCGGTCGGTTTTGACCGAACCGAACCGAATCCCACTTTCGTCAAACCGTCAACCGACCGAAATAGGTTTCGATTATGGATTTTGTAACCGAACCGAAACCGAATCACATCTTAAACCGACCAAAATCATCGGTTCGGTTCGGTTTTCGGTTTCGGTTCGGTTATGCACACCCCTAACGATATCCATCAGTTGAGCTTCTATTAGTTGCGCTGGTACTGATACTCCTATCAGTATAGTTGGCTTCAGTACTACTTGAACTTCATCAGTCTTGGGCTTGTCCAAGCTGGTAGTTCTTCTGATTAAACCTATAACTAGAACCCTAACTCCAGAACAAGTGAGCAACATTAATTACATCAACAGGAAAATTATAAGAGGTTTTGAGATCTAATAAAAACACACAGTTAAGATAGAATATTTCCAAAAATTAGGAATTTTCCCAACAATTTCCCCATTTTTGATGATGCAAAAACCTTATGAATTAAACTGAAAACAAACCAGATAAGTAGATAACCAGTTTCAGCAGAAGGACTTGATTTCTCCTTGTTATGATCATACTTCTCTGCAAAACAGGGTTAATTCAACATAATAAAGTTTAAAGCAAGTACAGAGCCTAGACAAAGAGTTCTGTCATCAAGATGAACTGGGTCAGCTTTATAGATGATAGGTTGCTGAGACTATAGAGATACATCAGATATAGAAAGAATCAACAACAATCCTCTACAAAACCATTACAACATCTCTGACCAGTTCATCTTTTCCTCTGCCTCATTTTTCCTTCACCCGTCAGCTGTCCATATATAGAAAAATCTCTCGTGACCAGCTTTTTGAATTCCTCTAGCTACTGCAATTGATCAATCTTCATTAGTTCGACAGCTACCTGAGACTCTTGCTCGATTTGTGCACGGCCAACAAAGTTTTCTCGCATTGGAGGTGTCACAATTTTATTCGGATGGGCAGTTATGCGTACATGATGCATGGCTGCACAGTTGACAATCTTGTCAACAAGAGGCTGGTCTTTGTACTCCAGCAGAAAGTTTCTGAACCCGTCAATTGCAACTTCAGGTGTTTCAGGCAGATCCCTCAAGTAGTAATACCACATGATGAACTATATCTTTAGATGCTCTCGTCTATCGTTAAGCTCAGTCGGAAGGCCCAAGACCCATTTGTCAGTCATAAGCCTGGCTTCTGCCACCTTGGGTTTCAGCAATCCTTTTCTTTGGAAGCTGATAGGCGCATTCCTCACGTGGACAGTCTTTTTTCTTTTCTCCGCAAGAGCCGACGCTCTTTGGGCGTCTTCCATCAGTTTTTCAATCCCAATCTATTGTCTCTTGCTCCACCATGCCGCCAGTTGGACTGGGTCACCCAGTATCTCGAACAGGGCTCCTACATAGAAGGAAGTAAGGTATACTTCCTCGCTTGGACCAACAACTTGCTGGGCTGATGGGTCAGGAACTTTCTTTTTCTTAGCAGCAGTTGCCTTCTTCCTCAGACGTCTTTCAGCAGCCGCCTCTTCCACAGATTCTGTTGCCTCTTCCTCAGCCAAAACCTGTGCTAACTCTATTGCCGCCTTCCACTTCTCTTTCATCCTTAGCAGCACGGGCCTACTCCGCCGCTTCAGCAGTAGCAACCTCCTTCATCTCTTCTCCCTTTTTGGCATCATCAACAACTGCCTAGAGTGAGATCGAGAAGTCGCTGACAGTTTGGTTCAAATAGGCATGAGAGCGGTCCATCTGCTCTAGACAATCAGCATACTTTGATTTTTTTTAAGATCATGTCAGCATCAATGCATCTTTTTCAGATGTCATAAATGATTTTTAGTTTTTTTCATCTGAAATGACTAGCTAGAAAATTCATAGTATTATGAACAAGGCTATAAAACTTATCCTTCTATTCTTGTTGGAATATATATATATATAGAAGGGATCAAATAGTACCCAAGCCCCAGATAGTATGTAGTACTCAATCTCATCCACTCATCTAATAGATCCCATGGTTCAGATTTTTTCGGATTTTTAAGCTCGATTTCGCTAATTTTCGCTTCATTAAGGGTAGATTAGTAATTTGATTTGTTATGTGATTTCAAAATAAACCATGCATATAGTTGAACTGAATAATGCATTCAAATGAACACAAAAATGCATTCACTTGAACACAAACATGCATACGAGTTTCAATTTTAATGCATGTTGTAAATGCGCCCCAAAGCATTGCTCGCGCGCATCCAGCGCCAGCACCCAAACCGATGCCGCACGCACTCCATCGCCCGCTCGCGCACAACCAGCGCCACCAATGCCTCGCCGCACGCACTCAACGCCGGTTGGGTGCGATGCGTTATATTGTTTTAAATGCATTATTTAGTTGTTTTAAATGCGGTGACATGTTATTTCATATGTATTATTTATGTTTTGTTGTGGCTCTTCCCAAACCTAGCACCGACAAGCACCCAACGCCCTACCTAGCGTGGAGCCCATCCAAAGATCCCTACCCAAATCGGCGGCACCCAGTCCTACCTAGCTAGTCGGCAAGACACAACGCGCACCCAACACTGGTTGTGTGCAATGCATTGTTATGTTATTTTGAATGCATTGTTATGTTATTCTCTATGCATTGTTATGTTATTCTCTCAGCATTATCTGTGTTTTATGGTGCCTCTCCAAACTCGGCGCCATGGAGACCCCAACGCGGCGACTCCTACCAGCTCGGACGGCACCGGCGCCCATTGGTGCCTTCCCATTTTCCCCGAACGAAAATGGGTTGCCACGTGTCAAATTTTGGTGCGTCCCGTGTACAAAATGTGTGGTCTAGATTGAGTACTACATACTATCGGGGACCGGTACTACGGGAACCCAACCCTATATATATATATATATATATATATATATATATATATGTGTGTGTGTGTGTGTGTGTGTGTGTGTGTGGTTAACGTAAGAACTATTTTTATCATGAGAACGTGAGAACCAAAAATGATGAATTCACGGTGAAAGTTGATGAATCCATTGGAAAGTTATCAATCCAAAAAGTAGAATTTTCGCCCCTATGGGATTCGAACCCGGGTGAAAAAATCTAAATTTTGAATTCATTAACTTTCTCAACGGATTCATCAACTTTCATAACGAATTCATTTGGTTCTTAGTTTTTAGGTAAGAATGGTTCTTATTTGAACCAAACTCTCTCTCTCTCTATATATATATATATATATATTCATCATTCTACATACTTTTTTTTGCCTAAACTTCCTACGTTAATTGTAGTATTCTTTATTTGTAAAATTAAAAATTATGTTAATTTTCATTTGCATTTATCATACAACAATTTTCTTTTCATCTCCCTTTACATTTCTTATTCATTAATTCTTTTTTAAAATCACGTGATTTTGTTCATGAAAATATATGGAATATACAACTTGAATTAAAAATTATATCAAGAGTTTTAGTTTGATACATGGTACTTAAAAGATGAAAATAACCTGAATAAGTTATAACTATTTAAAGTTTCAAAATAAATTAAATATTTGTTTACTTATACACCTATACATATATACTATATATATAAATACTATTTTATTACATGACTAATTCAATTATTTTTCTTTTTATTTTTTCAATATAATTTAATTATTGATGCTAATATTGTATTTTAGTTATAAAATTAATTTTTATTTATTTATTAAATAACATGTGTATTTATTGAAAAAATTGTAGACATATATGTTATTTGTGATAAATGTGTTTTGATCCATAAGAATATCAAAAATAAAATATTTTTGGTCATATGGTATCTTCGCAAATGAGTCATGCAGGAGTAGGATAATAGAGGAGGAGTGGAAATGACATGGAAAAAAATGATTATTTCTTTTTTATTTTTTTAAATAATTACTTTATTTTTTGTGTATGTTCTTTTTTTACCGGCTTCTGACGATACTTTAATTGGCCGAAAAAATTGAGTCGTGCTGTTAAGTGAATAACAAAAATAAATATATGTTATCTTTGTAATTTTTTTAAAAAGTTGATCAAAAAATTGTAATTTTTTTATTAAATTTTTTTTATCAAAGTCGATAGAGCAAAGTTCATGCTATAATTATAAAATAATCATTATATTTATTTTTTCGATCAAATTGAAACTGACATGACATTAGATAAGATGAGTTGACAACAATATGGAAATCTTAAAGTTCGTGTGTGAAGAAGAAGAAGAAGAAGAAGAAGAAGACAATTGAAGTAGCCTACTTATTCATCATTTACTCTATTTATAAATGGTGGGTTTAAAATTTGAAGTGTTCTCTTCATTTTGTGTGTTTGTGTTATATTCCTTTATTTCTTTTTCTTTCTTTCTCGTGAAGTATATATGTGTTTGGGTTCGGAGCTTATTTACCAATTTTTGTAAAAATGTGTGCTGTGAATATCCATCTGTAAAAATAAGTGCAATGTATACTCATTTGATTATTTTAATATATTTTCATCAAAATCATCGCACTATTACACACGAAAATTTGTGCCAGTCAAAATAATAAGAGAATCTTTCCAGCTTTTACACACGAAAATTTGTGGACAGGGGACAGGGAATCTTTGGCCTTGTCTCGTAACCGTAACCAGCTTTAATTCAAATTTGGTTATAAAAATATCACTCTCTCTCACTCTCTTGGCCTCTCTCTCTCTCTCTCTCTCTCTCTCTCTCTCTCTCTCTCTCTCTCTCTCTCTCGGCTAAGATCCCGATGGCCAACCTCCAACCTACCCTCCTAAGCTATCTCTCACTTTCTCTCACTCTCTCTCTCTCTCTGTCACAGCCCGATTCCGCTAATCCCGAAGGACTGCCGTGTCGGACCGTAACTTGGGGTTGTATTAAAGAAACGGGAAATAAATGGGAATTTAGTATTTGGTTTCTAACCATATCATTGATACGGGAACATGAATAATTACGGAAGCATAAGCGATACGAAGGTCAATTCAGAAAGTCTGACTATACTGTAGTTGATTTTGGAATCACTACTAGAATATTCAAGGGATCAACATTTCTAGAATTTAAAAGAGGTTGCAATGAATAAACGTGTGAGACATGCATATGAAGATGCATTCTCAAGGTGAACCAAAATGTTCCATTTTCATCGACAAATGAAATCTCGCTCAACTCCACTCCATTCCATCATCACCAATCGCACATTTAAAACAAACATGCGGTCGAGTACAAGAATGCACTCAATGGACTAATGCCAAAACATTTTCATCTTTAAATTACATCGCCTCTCATGATAAGACACAGGGTTTTACTTGAAAATGCCTTGTGCTTATTAAACATTTTCATCATTTTCATAAATCGTCCGCCACAAGCATTTTCTTTGTATGTATGATCCATATCATTTCATTCCTCATATAACATCATCCCGAACGTCGTAGAAGGAGGCCTCCTCTACGTCACGCGACCGGGCGTGAATTGTACTTACAAAGACACAACAACTTGAGTGTACACGTTAATCCGTGCTATAAAGCACGTGATCCGAATTCGATTTTTCATGAATCGGGAGCGACCCAACAACTTTTCTTTCATTCATTGTCAAGGCTAACCAACACATTGATAGGATACATACACAAAACATAAACATTTTGGGTGTAATTTCATGAACATCATTTTCCTCATCATTTCTCAAAAGAGAAAGATCATAAATAAATACTTTTCATTTTGCATAAAGCAACATAAATAAATCATTTTATCCTCGAGAATAAGAAAAGAAAAGCCCACCTTAAGAATCGACCTTCGACATACGTGATAGCGATCCTTTGTCGCTTTCATCTACGCCCACGCGGACCTTGTCAACGTAAGAAATATAATTTAATACGCCATTCATTTCTTTCGAGAACATCGTTAAGATTTAACGAATTCGATATCTTTAAATCTTAGAGTTTCGAGTTTCATGATTTTCAGTATCGATACGACTTAGTTAACAATCTATACTGCCTATTAGGTTCGCCTCGTCATGACGATAGGCGACACTTCGTCGTCAGCATTCTTTTCTTCCATCAATGTTTCTCCACGTCGTTTCGTATAATTTATGAATCCTAAATTCATAACTAGTCTTCGCCGCTTGTTAACGCCAGATCGACAAATTCGAGTTTCAATAACTCATCCATAACCAATATTTCTTCGCCGCTTTCTCACCTCACACGTCCCATATTTTCTATTAAAGAAAACCAATATCGATACTAAACGCTAATAAGAATTTCTCCTACTTCAATTATCTTCTAATAATCATTCTATAAATTTAAGTTACTTAGAAAAATATTTCTTAAGTATCTACTGACATAATCAACTCGTTAATTAAATCTCGATTTAATTAAGTAAATCCATAATTAAAACTTAATTAAATGGATTAAATAAAAGTCTAATGATATTTGATTAATCAATCAATTTAATTTAATTAATATTAGATATCCACTAATTAGGATTTAATTCAAATCACACATTACATAAGATCAATCTCATTACATACATAAATCATTTAAAAGAATAATTTCAATTATCCCCAACATAATTAATTAATTATGTTATTAAATTTCTAAAGCAATTATACTTATTTTAAAATTTTAAATTGATAGTCCAACTAGTAATTAGCAATTTAATCTAATGAATTTAAATAACCCAATCTAAATAATTGGAATTTAGATTGTTATTTAATTAATTAAGAATTAATCTCAAAGTTTAATTATTAAAAATAAACCTCATATTTAATTAATAGAATTTATTTAAATCCTTAATTTAATTTAATTTAATGGATTATAGAAATAAATAAATCAAGTCCATTATCAATTTAGATTCTTAGTCCCACATTTAAAATAAGTCCACATTTAAAATAAGTCTAAGCCCATTTTCAATTTAATTCATGAGTCCATCTTTCATTTAATTAAAAGCCCATAACTTATTCTATTATTTTGGTCCATTTATCATATATTCCAGAGGCCCATCCCTTTTTCTTTTCTCGGCCCAAACAACATTAGGCCCAACAAAGATTTAAAACAAGGCTACTCATTCCCTTATTATTATTTAATTTCGGCCCAAAGTATTATTCAAAGGCCCATATAAATCTTTATTTTCGGCCCAAGTGGATAAGGCCCAAACAGAATTAATTAAACTAATTATTTTCGGCCCAAAGAGCAAATAAGTTTCAGCCCAAAACTCTTTTTAAAAAAAATGAGCCAAGGCCCAATCATTTAATTAGACAAACCCAGCCCATTATTTATGAATCAGCTCAATCCATATTGCAAACCCTAAACCTAACCTTATTATGCCCACTTTTCCGGCGCCGCCTTCCCGGCCGCCGTCGTCGTCGCCGGCGAAGATTCCGGCGACCCCATTTCATTTTTTTTTTTTCTCTCTCTCTCTCACGCCTCTCTCTCGCCTCTCTCTCTCCCCTCTCGCCACTCACAACACACACACCGAGGTTGCCGTTGTCGCCTCCGCCGACCGGCGACTGCGCCGCCGCCGCCGCGACCTCATCTCTTCTCGGCTCACGCACGCACACACGCACACGACGGAGGCACACGCACGTGACCGCCGTCTCCCCTCTTGCTCACGCCTCCAGCCTCTCCTCTCTTCGCGAACGGACGGCAGCAACGGCGCCACCCTCCGCCGCCGTCTTCTCGCCTCTCGTCCGCCTCTACAAAACATACAACCACACACACGCGACGGCGTCACACACACGCACGCACAGCACACACATACGCGACGCACCACACACGCCGATGCACGACCGCCGCCACCACAGCTCCGGCGACCTGCCGTCGCACTACCGCCGTCAGCCTCCATCTCTACTCTCCCACTCATCTCGCCCTCACCCTCTCGTCCTTCTCTGTCTCTCTCTCATTCATACCACATCACACACCAAAACATAAACTAACTCACACACATATACATATAAAACTTATACATATATGTATAAACATACTAAAATTAATAGAGGATTAAAATATACCTTTGTGTGGATTTGTTGAGGCTGCAGAAATGAGAGAGTAATTTCTGAAAAATGGAGGCTAGGGTTCCAAAGATATGAAGAAGGAGCTTATATATAGTATATGGTTTTGATTGTTTATGGGCTTTCCTCTTTGGGCCTCGTTAATCAAAGCACATTATACGGTTTATTCTCACGGGTTCCAAGTTCGATCCTAAAGACGATGAATTAATAATTAGACGTTAACATGATATTATTGATATAATGATTTATGTATAAATATATATATAAATCGTACTTGATTATTATATTATATATAATAATTCTCGTGATAACTTCATAATATTTATCAAGTAAATTCTTTTCGCTTAATAAAAAATTTCTTTCTCCGTGGCAAAATCGACTTAATGAAATTCATTTTTCGAAATTCCTCGAAAAATTCTATCGAGAAGAACGGGGTATGACATCCCTCCATCCTTATAAAAATTTCGTCCTCGAAATTTATGTACTTTGATCTCTAACTTGGGATACTAGATTTTTGCACTATTATTCAGCTTCTATGTGGCCTCCTCCATCCTATGATGGTCCCACTTTTTCTTGTTCGTATTTAACGATTCTACGTACTTTTGATATAGAACAATCTACTTTGTTCTAATAAAATCATGATCTCATGATTGAATATCCTTATTGATCTCTTCTTATAGCCCAAGTCTTAACTTAAGGCTACATCATTATTCATGTTCAAAATTGCGTAGTAGCTTTCCTTTCCTTTCGGTAGTAACAACTCGATGGTGAGTGTTCTGCTCAACGTTTGTGCATAGGTGAGATCTCTTTAACTCGCTAGGTAAAATCGATAGCTTCTAGCATAGTCCGCTTTCAATTCTCTCGCTTTCTCCTCGTTGTTCACCAAACGTGGCGCATGTCACTTCTCTCATCTTGCAACGATATAATTAAAGATCCGCCCATCGTCAGATCCATTTTTTCTCGCATCCGTAGAATCGCCACCCATCAAACGCTGGTGGTTTCTTCGTAGCATTTCAGACATCCTTTCCTTTATCGTGCCATCGAAGTTTTGATATCGACTCTTCGAGCCCATAGTATCTTCGTAGAACCTTATCTTCCGGTGTCGACAAATCCTTAATCTTAAATCTTTCAATAAAAGATCAATAAGTTCTTTATTTCGTAGGATCATAGGAACTTAGATTATAAACTAACCCTATACGCAGAATTTATCGATTTCTGTGGGTATTGAGTTCGGTTTTTAAATCTAACTCATTCAAACACATATTACCATCGTAATTCTTTCCACGGGTGAAGAAAATCCATATTACCTCGCAACTCCTTCTAGGTGAAGTTCTAAGAAATCCATATAGGCATTTCTAACAAAGTAGCGTGAAGTTCTTTTCTCGATAATATTATCACCAAATCCGAACCACTATCTATACGATAAGTGTACTCTCATGAGATTTCTCTCTCTCATAGCCATGCCTGTCAGATAGTAATCGCAAGTAATTCAATGATTGTCATCTAGATCCTCACCCTGCTAACATTGGTATCAATCATTATCATTCGTTCTTAATTCAGTCTGAATAACTTAGTTTCCTTTCCTACTTATCGCTCTTAGGAATATATCTCTCATATGTTCTTACTTTAAAATCTTTTCAAGATAAATCTCATGTTGGCACATATAGCGTCATCATTATTAATATCCTATTTGGATATATGTCATTTTCCTTAAGCTTCATTGTTTAGCTAAGTATTCTTGCATAAGTTAAAACTCTTGTCCACTGGGGACGTATCATACTTTTACTCTATCATCATGTACCTTCATTCTCTTCTTGACATTCTATATTTGCTTTATTTCAATGTCAGATGTACCCAAAATTCCACCTTTTTTTGTCATCATATTAGTATGAGAATCATGCTTCCTAATTAGCTTCATCTTAAGTTTTTTTTTTTTCCCATGTCAATCTCTTTCTTTGTTCCCTTGAATGTATTTTCCTCACAAACTTCTCTAGAAGTTGTTTCGCTTGTTGAAATCCAAAATACACAATACATGCGTTTTGTGACTACGTAACTTACCTTACTTAAATCTCAATTAATAACTCTTCTTCTTTGCTTCAAAGAAATTACCTTACGTAACGTAGTCATACTGTTTTCTTAAACTTATATCATATCATGGGTTATCTCATAACTGGATAACTCGTAATTTCTTTAGCTATTCTCAATTCTTGTCCCTTTTTCTTGATTATGATATCTGAAAGTCATATTGTTTTCATTATACTTCGGTTTTCACTTTTAGGATTAGAACTATCATTGTTGTCATATAGCCTAATAAGGTAGTACGCTTGTGCACTATAACTTAAGTTCTCAACAAAAGTGCCTCATTACCATGTCTCATCTTCGGGAATATATTCCCCATACTTGGTTTAAACACTAGGGCTAACCTAGCTGTTCACACTTCTCAATATTTATGATTCATCATTCTCATAATCATTGGTTTAACTAAGGTCTCAAATATTCGAAATCAATTCCACTCAAACATAATCCTAAGGGTTGAGGTATAAAGTGAGAGACTTGTTAACTGGGATGATATCATTCTTTAAATATTCATTAAAAAGAGTCTCGTGCATCTCCATATTTTTAGACACGTCCAACCTACTAACGAGGTCTTTAGGATAATCAATTATCTTAAAGATAAATTGTAATCTCTCTTATTATAACATCATAAGAGAATGTTATTTTTCGAGAATATTCTATACTTTTCTTTACTTCTACTCTTGCACTAAATGCTAAAGAGTATCTCGTTCATAACTTTATTATCATAACACTCACATGGGTATAACTTTACTATCATTAACATCTGGAAAGCCCATCAAGGGTCATTACATCTATGTGCATCGTAGGGAAAAACATATCTCGCCTCATCGAGGACTTCTCTACATCCTAACTTGATGTATACCACTTTACTGATCTGAAAACTTTGGTGACATGATAAGTCAACATATATCATACTTATTAGTTTCAAGGATTGAAGAAACTCATCATGACAACTTACAAGTGGTAAGGGTTCAAAATTCAAGAAGAACACTTTTAAAGTTTGAACAATATGTTCTTTGAATTAAATAATTGGGATATAGGGTCCGAAAACCAGAATGACGACCACTGAGATCTCTTTGGTCATATGGGCTGGCCAGACCCGTCACAAATACTTCTCAGTCACACGAGGGTTTGGTTTCGAAAGCACATTTTATAAATTTTTTTTTTTTTTGGTTGTCAACTTCTTTCAGAAAAACTGAGAAACTCAAATGATATCTCAATTGAAACTAGATCATAGAGTTAAACTCAATGACAGAACTTGTATATGAATAAAATTCAAAACTCATATAACGCGTAATAGGTCACCATAAATTGTGAGGATTATCAACATACCATACATTTCTAACTCTACTCATACTACTGAGAAACTCAATTCTCCAATTATCATTTAAACTTTCTACCACACCGTGGTCTCTTATTCTGTGTAAACTACAATACTAAACTCAACTGATTCTTTCATCATATCTCTATTTCGATTCTAACGAAAAGTTATAGTCAATTTGGAGTTCCGTCGATTTGAACATCCAAAGAAAAGACTATACTCATGTCACCGTCAGATAGTGACATTCATCATCATTCAATTCTCGCCTTCAACTCGCATCGCCCTCATTCTCATCCTCGTTTTTCTCTCATTTCCATCATCGCTTTTGTTCTCATGATGGCATAAAATAATCATGACTCATCTTTCTATGTTCTTTCGCATAAGGGATCATGCGTCTTAAATGCGATCTACGCTCTTTTGGAATAACATACCCTTCATCATTAACAACCTTGAGATTTGAAATAAAATTTCAAATATTCATATCATAGTTCATTATGTACTTCTTTGAATTTCAAAAATTCAACATAACATATTTGACATATAATGTCCATTTTGAGCATTTTCATCATTAATAACAATAAATCTTTATAATTCCATGAATTCAAACATTTCATTTATTGACACATATCCGTCAATACTTTCTCGTATGACATTATCATGGTAGCGAACCAACAACTTCCGATCATGACAACATCCTCTTCACAAACATCATTAAACCATGATATGTTGGTAGCGAACCAACAACTTTCTTATTATTTCATCATTCTGTACTTCATGACATAAAACTTCATTTGCAACATTTGCAATAACTTTCACTTTCAATCAATCCTCATAACTTTCATTTCACTTGAATTTTTTTTTTTTTTTTTTACAAAACTTTGAGAAAGAATCGTTTACTTAGCATAAATCAAATCCTTATGCGCCATACCGCATATTGTGGAATCTCTTTTTTTTTTTTGAAAAATCATTTTCATCCTTTCTCACTCTCAACTTTTCATTTCAAAACTTTTGAAGAGAAATTATTTACCTCATTTCGGTTGAGCTTGATGTGATGGAGTGTTGAGCGATGTCGACTGATTTTCAAAGTCTAGTGATTCTAACTAGACTTGACTTGAAAGAACATTTCAGGTTCAGAGCAAACGAACTGCTCTGATACCACTCTGTCACAGCCCGATTCCGCTAATCCCGAAGGACTGCCGTGTCGGACCGTAACTTGGGGTTGTATTAAAGAAACGGGAAATAAATGGGAATTTAGTATTTGGTTTCTAACCATATCATTGATACGGGAACATGAATAATTACGGAAGCATAAGCGATACGAAGGTCAATTCAGAAAGTCTGACTATACTGTAGTTGATTTTGGAATCACTACTAGAATATTCAAGGGATCAACATTTCTAGAATTTAAAAGAGGTTGCAGCGGAATAAACGTGTGAGACATGCATATGAAGATGCATTCTCAAGGTGAACCAAAAATGTTCCATTTTCATTGACAAATGAAATCTCGCTCAACTCCACTCCATTCCATCATCAGCTCAATCTGCACATTTAAAAACAAACATGCAGGGCTGAGTACAAGAATGCACTCAGTGGACTAATGCCAAAAACATTTTCATCTTTAAATTACACTGCCCCTTCATGATAAGACACAAGGGTTTTACTTGAAAATGCCTTGTGCTTATTAAACATTTTCATCATTTTCATAAATCGTCGCTTGGCCAAGCATTTTCTTTGTATGTATGATCCATATCCTTTCATTCCTCATATAACATCATCCCGAACGCCGAGAAGGAGGCCTCCTCTACGTCACGCGACCGCCGTGAATTGTACTTACAAAGACACAACAACTCGAGTGTACACGTTAATCCGTGCTATAAAGCACGTGATCCGAATTCGATTTTTCATGAATCGGGAGCGACCCAACAACTTTTCTTTCATTCATTGTCATGGCTAACCAACACATTGATAGGATACATACACAAAAACATAAACATTTTGGGTGTAATTTCATGAACATCATTTTCTCATCATTTCTCAAAAGAGAAAGCATCATAAATAAATACTTTTCATTTTGCATAAAGCAACATAAATAAATCATTTTATCCTTGAGAATAAGAAAAGAAAAGCCCACCTTAAGAATTGACCTTCTTGACATACGTGATAGCGATCCTTTGTCGTTTTCATCTACGTCCACGCTGGACCTTGTCAACGTAAGAAATATAATTTAATACGTCATTCATTTCTTTCGAGAAACATCGTTAAGATTTAACGAATTCGATATCTTTTAAATCTTAGAGTTTCTGAGTTTCATGATTTTCGTTATCGATACGACTTAGTTAACAATCTATACTTCGTCTATTAGGTTCGTCTCGTCATGACGATAGGCGACACTTCGTCGTTGCATTCTTTTCTTCCATCAATGTTTCTCCACGTCGTTTCGTATAATTTATGAATCCTAAATTCATAACTAGTCTTCGTCGTTTGTTAACGCGTATCGACAAATTCCGAGTTTCAATAACTCATCCATAACCAATATTTCTTCGCCGCGTTTCTCACCTCACACGTCCCATATTTTCTATTAAAGAAAACCAATATCGATACTAAACGCTTAATAAGAATTTCTCCTACTTCAATTATCTTCTAATAATCATTCTATAAATTTAAGTTACTTAGAAAAAATATTTCTTAAGTATCTACTTGACATAATCAACTCGTTAATTAAATCTCTGATTTAATTAAGTAAATCCATAATTAAAACTTAATTAAATGGATTAAATAAAAGTCTAATGATATTTGATTAATCAATCAATTTAATTTAATTAATATTAGATATCCACTAATTAGGATTTAATTCAAATCACACATTACATAAGATCAATCTCATTACATACATAAATCATTTAAAAGAATAATTTCAATTATCCCCAACATAATTAATTAATTATGTTATTAAATTTCTAAAGCAATTATACTTATTTTAAAATTTTAAATTGATAGTCCAACTAGTAATTAGCAATTTAATCTAATGAATTTAAATAACCCAATCTAAATAATTGAATTTAGATTGTTATTTAATTAATTAAGAATTAATCTCAAAGTTTAATTATTAAAAATAAACCTCATATTTAATTAATAGAATTTATTTAAATCCTTAATTTAATTTAATTTAATGGATTATAGAAATAAATAATTCAAGTCCATTATCAATTTAGATTCTTAGTCCCACATTTAAAATAAGTCCACATTTAAAATAAGTCTAAGCCCATTTTCAATTTAATTCATGAGTCCATCTTTCATTTAATTAAAAGCCCATAACTTATTCTATTATTTTGGTCCATTTATCATATATTCCAGAGGCCCATCCCTTTTTCTTTTCTCGGCCCAAACAACATTAGGCCCAACAAAGATTTAAAACAAGGCTACTCATTCCCTTATTATTATTTAATTTCGGCCCAAAGTATTATTCAAAGGCCCATATAAATCTTTATTTTCGGCCCAAGTGGATAAGGCCCAAATAGAATTAATTAAACCAATTATTTTCGGCCCAAAGAACAAATAAGTTTCAGCCCAAAACTCTTTTAAAAAAAATGAGCCAAGGCCCAATCATTTAATTAGACAAACCCAGCCCATTATTTGAATCAGCCCAAAACCATATTGCAAACCCTAAACCTAACCTAATTCTGCCCACTTTTCCGCGCCGCCT
This sequence comes from Salvia rosmarinus, assembly GCA_036937905.1. Taxonomy (NCBI): domain Eukaryota; kingdom Viridiplantae; phylum Streptophyta; class Magnoliopsida; order Lamiales; family Lamiaceae; genus Salvia; species Salvia rosmarinus. The sequence goes on from CM072816.1 coordinate 93,488,648, forward strand.
TCCCGTCCGCCGCCGCCGCCGCCAAGATTCCGCGACCCCATTTCATTTTTTTTTCTCTTTCTCTCTCTCTCTCGCGCTCTCTCGCCTCTCTCTCTCGTCCTCTCGCCACTCACAACACACACACCGAGGTTGCCGTTGCCGCCTCGCCGACCGGCGATCGCGCCGCCGCCGCCGCGACCTCATCTCTTCTCGGCTCACGATGCACACACGCGACACGACGGAGGCACACGCACGTGACCGCCGCCTCTCTCTGCTCACGCCCACTCTCCTCTCGCGAACGGACGGCAAAGAACGGCGCCACCCTCCGCCGCCTTCTCGCCTCGTCCGCCTCTACAAAACATACAACCACACACACGCGACGGCATCACACACACGCACGCACAAAGACACACACATACGCTGACGCACCACACACGCCGATGCACGACCGCCACCACCACTCCTCGGCGACCGCCGCACTACCGCCGCCTCCATCTCTACTCTCCCACTCATCTCGCCTCACCCTCTCGTCCTTCTGCTCTCTCTCTCATTCATACCACATCACACACCAAAACATAAACTAACTCACACATATACATATAAAACTTATACATATATGTATAAACATACTAAAATTAATAGAGGATTAAAATATACCTTTGTGTGGATTTGTTGAGGTCAGAAATGAGAGAGTAATTTCTGAAAAATGGAGGCTAGGGTTCCAAAGATATGAAGAAGGAGCTTATATATAGTATATGGTTTTGATTGTTTATGGGCTTTCCTCTTTGGGCCTCGTTAATCAAAGCACATTATACGGTTTATTCTCACGGGTTCCAAGTTCGATCCTAAAGACGATGAATTAATAATTAGACGTTAACATGATATTATTGATATAATGATTTATATATAAATATATATATAAATCGTACTTGATTATTATATTATATATAATAATTCTCGTGATAACTTCATAATATTTATCGAAGTAAATTCTTTTCGTCGGAATAAAAAATTTCTTTCTCCAGGGCAAAAATCGACTTAATGAAATTCATTTTTCGAAATTCCTCGAAAAATTCTATCGAGAAGAACGGGGTATGACACTCTCTCTCTCTCTCTCGGCTAAGCTATCCCAAGGCCAACCGCCAACCTACCTCCGCCAACCCTCCCGCTGCCAACACCCCCCCGCCAACCCTCCCGCTGCCAACCCACCCTCCCGCCAACATCCTCCCGCTGCCAACCCTCCCGCTGCCAACCCCATCAAGCTGCTATGGCTTCTTCTTCACAGGTTTTTTTTTTTGTTATATGCTTTTGTTAATATATATGCTTTGTTAATATATATTGTTAATGTATTAATAAATTATATGCTTTGTTAATATATTATAGTAATTAATTACTGTAATTGAATCTATAATTTTGTCATTTTATGCTTTGTTATATGCTTTGTCATTTTATGCTTTGTTATAATTTTGTCTCGGGCTTTGTTATATTCATGTTATATGCTGTGTTATATGCTTTGTCATATCAAACTCCGGCATGCCTCGTCATCTCAAAAGTTGGAATTATTTACACGAGACATAATTGTAATAATATTAAAAAATCTTATGTCACTTTATAATTAGAAGTGAGACATGGTCGAAAAAGTTTTCAAATTTTGAGATATAATATGGTATTTGTCATACTACTAACGACTATTTCCTTTTTCCCTTTAATTTTATGTTTAATTGATTATTCATAATAAAACATATTAAATTGCATGTAAGGCGTATGGAGACAGGGAAAAACTTCTCTATTTTTATCTTAGTTGAGAGAATGAGTAAAAATGAAACTGAATTCGGATTTTTTTTAATACATGAAAATGCATTACTTCATAAATTATATGCTTTGTTAATATATTATAGTAATTAATATATGCTTTTGTCATTTTCCATTAATTTCGAAATTATATTAATTAATTCCTGTAATTGAATCTATAATTTACATATTTGACCTATGCGTTAATTTAGGAATAAATATTTTCTTTACTAATATGTAGGAGTGATAAATTAGTCATATTAAATTACTAATGATTGAAAATTTAAAAAAATCTTTATCCATTGTTAATTATGTATTGTCTATGCTTTGTGAATTAATTGAAATATTAGTGATAGGATATTAATTATGAATTCGGACATGAATTATTATGCTTTGTGAATTCGGACATTAATTCGAATCTATGCTTTGTAATTATTATGTATTGTTGTCTATGCTTTGTGAATTAATATATGTGAATTATAATTAGAATATATTGTTAATTATGTATTGGTGTCAATTTCACGCTTGAATAGGATATGAAATACAACATTAGAAATATCCACCAAGTAATTTTAGGTAGAAATTTCCAATCCTTGCATCTATGCTAACACACAAAGGTTGTCTAATGCGCTTTACTTCCTTGTAATATTTGTGAACTTAGAAACAGAATATATAGTGAATAATGTGCTCGTGGGTAAAGTTCTTAAGTTCAAATCCTTATATTTATACCACTACGTCGTGCTATTTAGGGTTTAAGTGGAAGACTTACGTTGAACTTGTAATGGCGAACTCGAATTCAATCGTAATGTCATAATTCACCATCCCTTAGATTATGAGCCTTTAAAATTTTAGTGGTGTAGGTTTGATTTGACATATTTCTTAATCAAGCATAGTTTAATTTTTTTCAATAAATAGGAAATCATCGAGTTCTTAAGGCCCGAGACCATCAATCGTCCATCCACAATCAGCACGTACTTCAAGCCCAATTATTTAAGAAGGGTCATTATGAGATTGAGAGATATAGGCGGTGAAGAGCTGGTGGATAGTTTTAGGCAAGGCTGTTTCGGTCACTTTGTTGGTTGGGAACCTGGATCCAAGTCAAACATGAGTTTGCACCATGTGGTATCCCGACAGATTAAGCCCCCCAGTGCTGAAGATCAGGCGATATGGTTTTTTATCAATGGGAGGAGAATTTGTTTTTCCTTCTCGGATTTTGCGCTCGTGACGGGTTTGAGTTTTGGGACGTCATCTTTCGATCCTACAGCCGAGTACGATCTGCGATCCGTTGAGGTTTATCGAAGGTTTGTTGATGGCGGAGGGATTAGTATAGAGAATCTAGGTGTGAGATTCTTTGATACGGACCATCCGATTGATGATGATGACGGTCATCTATATCTCCGCAGGCCCACATCTTAGTTCTTTACGCATCGCCTTAGGTATCGACTTGCCACGAGTTGTGGATCCGTGGATTTGGGTCTTAGTTGACGATCTGGACGTATTTGCCAGATTTCCATGGGTTGCATATGCATATCAAATTCTACAATACTACATGTGGAATATGAAGACCAAGGCTAAATATCACTTCTACGGACCGTCGTGGGCATTATATATTTGGTCACTAGAGATCATTCCGGATCTTGGCACGACGGTTGCGAAGTATGTCCGGGGGGATACGTATCCTAGATGTATGAGGTGGTGGTTCACGAAGATGATTGACGAGGATACACGGCCCCTGTTCGAGCGTGAGGGGCAACCGTTTTGGGGGTTAGTCCCGGACGACTATGAGAGGAGCATGCCGTACTATACGTCCTCTCTATATCCGGGTGCACTAGGAGTGAACTACAGCAGGAGACCCGTTCCCATCTGTACGCCCGGGGAACAACCCCCGCCCCACACTAGACAGCCTCGTTCTAGAGCAGGACCTTCTACTGATCTTCACGTGGGGGGTAGTCGATGATCGGTACGCAGTACGAGGGCACGTACTTCTATTGTTGAAGAGATTGATGAGGAGCCTGAGGAGCATGAGGAGCCACAACATCAGTCTGTGGGGATAGAGCATGCGTCGGACGAGGGACGCCGATCTGATATAGGGGAACACAGATAGGATACGGGGAAGCGTGCAAGACCGCTACGTTCCTCTTCATCTAACAGTGGCGGTGAGCACCACAGACGTCTGAGTTGGAGGGATCGTCGTTGGATCACAGACACGATCCATGATGTGGTTAGAGAGAATATTCAAGGACTCAAGACGTGGTTTGAGTCTATGCTAGAGAAGACTCGATGTAGATGTTCGCAGAGCATCGAGGCATATCGCCGTCCCATCGTGGAACTATCCCACGGCGATGCGGGTGACGATCGTGACCGTGGCCTTCTACTGCACTCTATATCGGGTTGGTGTACCCAACAGACTCCTCTAGCAGATCCGGCGTCTCCTGTACACCAGCCAGAGTATACACCTCATCGCCAGTCTCTACAGGAGTATGGATCTACCTCTGGATTCATTAGCTCATCACACAGCGAGGATCCAGCTCGTCATTCCATGCCAGAGATGCCGAGACCATTGGTAAATTATCTTATTTTATATTATTGCATCATATTTGATATGTTTACTTTTTCTAACTCTGTTGCTTAAACCAAAAATTAGCCAACTCGTAGAAGCGAACGAGTAAGGTTCATTGCTACTTTGCCGAGGTCACCGTACGTGAATAGCCCAGTGCCTCGTCCTATCCCCGATAGTGTATTCGCTTCTTATGAACATTTTCTTGAGGGTAGGACGGGTTCAGTGACTATTAGAGACAGTGGATGCACGTTGGCCTACAGTGTTTTTGTTCGCATCGAAGACCCTTCTGTCGATCTTGAAGTGGGGGTAAGTATCACTTCTATTTCTATTTCTATTTCTATTTTCATATATGAAATCATTATTTAAAAAATAAATTATTTATTGCAGGATCTTGATTTGTACATGATGCATCTGAGGACCAGATTCATAAACATGCATGACTTTTTGGATGGGGTCAACAGTACGAGCACTATTTGTCACAGCCCCTAAATCATAAGTACAATTTAAAAGGGATTGTAACTCTAAACAGGAATAATTATACAGGGAGATTCTTTTTAACAATAAACTGTAAAACATATGTCAAGTATATTCTTGGACTTTAGTACATAAATTTAGGTTCTTGCAGCGGAAAGCATGTGATATGTACATATGACGATGTACTATCAAGGTGTAAACATTTCAGCGACAACATTCCTATTGCTCAACACTGCTCCATCCATCATCTGCTCAACCTACACATTTAAAAACAAACATGCAGGGCTGAGTACAAGAATGCACTCGGATGATGCCAAAATATTTTATCATTTGTAGATTACACTGCCACATCATGGTAAGACACAAGGGTTTTAGTTGAAAATGCCTTGTGCTTACTAAAAGATTTTCATCATTTCTCAAAATCATCGCCTGGCCAGGCATTTTTCTGGTGTGTATGATCCATATCCTTTAACATCCTTTCATCATAACATCATAGTCGAACGTCGTGAAGGAGGCCTCCCTCTACGACGTCGTGACCGGCCGTGAATTGTCCTTACAGCACATAGTCACCTAGGTGTAAACGTTAATCCTAACCAAATATTGTCCTTCCGGCATAGGATCCGATATTGATTTTCATTCATAAGTTGGGAGCGACCCAACAACATTCATAACATTTCATAACATCTCATAACATCTCATGGATAGGATACATACACAAAACATAAATATTTTTGGCAGGTAATCTTGTAAACATTTTATCAACAGTTGAAATAAGCATCGTAATTAAATATTTCAGAAGCATTATATTTTGAGTAGAGTAAAGCCCACCTGGACTATTGTTCGTCTTAAACTTGAGTAGTCGTCAACGTCCGACCGTCGCGTCCGCGTCCACACCTTTATGTAAAAACGATGTTTTAGTACGTCGTTCGCGTTTCTCGAGACTCTCAAAGTCTAGAATAATTTTGATATTCTATATCGGTATAAACTGAATTCCTTAATGAATTCGATACGCTTTTCAATTACGTATTTCAATTGAATAGTTCTCGTTCTTCGAGACACGTTCAATCGTATCGCTTTAACCTTTACGGTTTAAACGCTCGACGATTTATACGCTTCTCGATATAAGGATTTCAATTATGAAATCTTTTCTTACTAATGAGGTTTCTTACCTAATTAGTGCACCTTACGCCAGACAGCGTATTTATCGAACGATTTCAGACGTTGACTTTAAAAGTCAACAATTTTGACTTTCAATAGTAATTTCTTACTAATTTGTTATAAATCGATTTCAATCGATTTCTTTTCATAAAGTCCTAATTCTCGATTTGTCACGTAAATCGATGAACTTTATTAATATTTTCTTAAATATTAATCCATTTATCCATAAATCCTTATTATTCATTTATAACGTTATTAAATATAACATTTCGTTATAAACAACAGGAGCCCTTCGAAATGGAAACAAAAAAAAACAATCTATTCGAGGGGGAAATGAGAGATATTTTGTTTCACCACAGAAAATTATTTGATTCTTTGTTTTCAAAGAATTTCCATGATAGACCAGAACAATCATTTATAGGATTTAATGATTCCTAAAAGCGAAAAGTCGATTCATCTTTTTGACTATCTGTATATGTATTTGGTACAGTCATTTGAATAGTAAGGCAATAGAAAAGACTAATGGCTTATTCGTCTTGCCTCTGCCATTTTATGAGTCTCTTCCTTTTTGCGTATGGCATCAATGTCTCCCTGCATAATGTGGATTCCAAACATTCATGATCTGGATGTGAATGAGTCGAATTACTTATCCCTCGGTCTATTAGCGAACCGTCTCTCTGAAAGATGTTCCGCTAGAAATATTGAAATAAATTTGAATAATTTATTTGTTAATTTCGATTTTAGATATTGAATTTAAATTTAGGGTTCTTTCTATTAGTTTTAATTGAAATTTGTTTTTTTGTTTTATTAAAATTAATAAAAAGAAAAAATGGAAGAAATCCGAGTGAATGGAAAGGAAAATGAATTCCACTTTCCCGACCCGCACGAAAGGCGTAACGATCTGGGCACTGTCTCTGAGAGAGGCTCGGTGAAATAGACATGTCTGTGAAGATGCGGACTACCTGCGATCCTACAAACACATCAAGAAAAATAATGTTGAAAGGTTGTTAGATTGATTTGTGACCTATGAGGAGCCGTATGAGGTGAAAATCTCATGCACGGTTACGTAATAGCGATGAAAGCGATGATGTTATTGTTTACTATGATTATCTAACGCTTTAAGTACAGCTTGATATAGTTGAAACACAATCCAAATATGGTTTTGGGGATGGAATTTGTATGCCAACCTATAGGGTTTATCATTTTTCTAATTTCTTCTCTAGCCGAGTGTGAGATTACCTTTTGATTTACCGTGTTGTAGAGAATTAGTAGTCGGTTATCAAACCGAATATTCAGTATCAAATTTGGATTATTTTATGTTGCTTCAGATCTAAATCTACTAATTTCTTCATTATTTGTACATTCTTTACTTGGGGTGGAATCTTTCTATTCCAAACCTATTTGGTCCCGAGTTATTCGACATAAATCAAAGAGGAAAGTTTTGGAACAATAATAGTATCTTTATAAACATAGTGATCTACTTTTATAAAATTTTGTAAATCCCAAATATGTCCAAAATAATATTTAGACATATAATATATTATTACTCTTAATTAGAAAGGATTTAAAATCCTTATAATTCCTTTAATGCTCTCGGTAATCCTTAAAATTACCAATGATTTCCAAAAAAAAATTCTAAATTCATATAGTGTATTATTATACACTTATGGTCATTAATATGTATTAATATCATCCATATAACAATCGATCATCACCCTATTCACATAAGGCATATTTCACCTAGGGGGGGTTCCAACACTTAGTCAAATTTTCAAGTGTTTAATTTCAGCAAAACAGTTTGAAACAATCCAAGTGACATACTTTGACGATTCATAACTCTCGATTCAGAATACGTATGGTCGCACAAAGATACATTCTGAAACCTCTAAACATGTGCTACAAGTTCTAAGAAGGAATTAAATCCAAAAGAGTCGTGGTGCTGGAGATATAGGGTCTCAAAGTGGGCAACTCAAACTGACTTCTATACTTAGAAAATTTTCAGAATTTCCAGTTTTAGCTTAACGACGAGGGTTTTATGAGGCCTGTAACTTTGACTCACAAGGCCAAAATTGCTGCAGGCTACCAATTTCGAAACCTTGTAACAAGAACTACATATTTCATGAAGACCATACTGGAAAATATCTGACGATCGAGAATACATAAGCCCAAAGTTGACTAGTTGAAATGGACAGTTTCCAGTAGGTGACTTTGGGTCGATGAAAGGTATACCTATAAAACTTGGTTTGGGATCAAACTTTCCAGATCATAACTAGACATGGTGAGGAACATTTCTTATGAAGAAACCCAAGTCCAAATCGGACTACAAACGGCTTGAACATCTCACGTAAAAGTCATACTCGAACAGCCTATTACATGAAAAAATTCACTAAGACAGTTTGTCCAAAAAGCTTACTGTAATGTATCAATTTTAAAAATTCACCGTGAGTTCATTATAAAGAATCTGGGAATGAAACCAATCATATTGAAAAGCCACTTAAGTCTAGTTTAATCCAGAAAAAACCTCACTCAATGATTCACAATAGATTGGGAGCTAACAATACTTTACCACAAGCTATCGCTACAGTGACGGTTTTTGTGCAGTTAGCTTGTAAAATCTGGAATAAATAGTAAACATTTTTAGAAAATTCTGAAAATTTACATACATCTTCTAGACATGCTGAATTATTCTTATGCCAAATTTTAGAGTTTTACCATTATCCAAACTCAGAACAAAGATTATGAACCGTGGGTGATGAACATGGCAAATTTCACAGTTTTGTGCAGTGGTTTTGAAAAATATAAATAAAATAGTAAAACACATCAGATAGACTTGAAATTTTATACATATATACTATTCATTCTTAATATAAACATACTTAAATTTCACCTTCATCTGACCACTTTAACTTAGTCAAATAAATTCCACAATCTACTGTTCGTGCAGCAACTTCCAGTTTTCAGTTTAGCTATGGTGGAAAAAGGGTCTCCATTGTAAGAGATGGAGTGAGGAGAGGAGAGGAGATGAGAGGGACGGCTGATTGAGAGGTATGGGGTGTGTGTGGGGTGGTGTTGGATGGTGAGGGAGGTATGGGGGGTGTTGGGTGACAAGTGTTTCCATATTAACATGCATCTCTACACTTGTCACACACATGCACAACTCACACACTCTCACCATGCACACACACACACACACACGGTTTTTATGCACATATATACATATATATCTGAATTTAATAGTGTAGTTAGGTTATAATTAATCCCATGTCACTTAGATACATGTAATAGGAAAAATCAACAAGATAAACTTGTACACATAAGTGTATAGTTTTCGGCTATTACATTACCAATGGGTCCAATTTTATTTTACATGCCAAATATTGATATATGTTATAACATATAGTTTAGATGATAACTCATATCATAGGATAAATTAATGGCATCATTTTATGCGATAAAAATCGAGTTCAAAAATTAGGGTTTTCGAACGTTTGAAAAAATTTGATCCCTATAAATCCTTAATGATCTAGCATTGATTTAATGCTAAATAATACTGTAATTACATATAATAATCATGGGAAATTAATTACTATAATTCCTTGATCATTAAACTCACTTTTCAATTCGTCTCTAAACGTTAACGTTTCAAAACGTTAATTATCGACTCATCTCGAAATGATCGTAATAAAGTCGTAATCACTTTATTAAATTATTCCATTAATAATGAAATTTAATTCTAAGCTTGATTGCTTAGAAAAATTTACGACGTTTTAACTATCGATACGAAATCGACGTTAAAGTAATACTGTCGATACACTTGATAAACTTCATTTCCTTAATTCACGATTCTCAGTGAATATAAAATAGGAATTCATTCCTTCGTAAATAATCGAAATCATTATTCGATATCTTATGGATTGAATCATCTCAGCGAATTCCTAATTTATGGGTTTTAAATACCGTAATTAGGCATCTAATTCTGCGGGATATTACACTATTATTTTGGACACCGATTTCTTTGTAAGTATATATTTCGTATTTCTTATAGATGTGAATATATATGTATATATTATTCTTTATATATATTGAATTTCTATTTCTTGCTGAACAGTTGTACATTAGTCGATCATGGCTGCACATTTTTGAGAATAGTCAAACGCATCAGGATCTAGATCATGGTATATCTACGTGGGCTCCATCTAATAATTGGTATCGGGCACTCCGTGGTAGAAGGGTGGGCCAAAGTCATATACCATGGCTTCTTGCTGAACAGGTAACTTATTTATACAGTGACTAATTATAAAATAGATTTTTGTTTGTGCCTTTACGAAATCGATCTTTTTACGCATCATCATCCTTGTTTTAGCAGAGGTCGATCGTTTTGGCTCGAATGCACATGATGGACGGGGTGTGTGAAATCTTCGATCCGTACATTATTCATTAGACCCCGGCCAAGAGGAGCGGTTGATGCATTGGATCGGCTTGAGGATGTTATTTACATAGTTCTTACTCAGAACTCGTTGGTTTGAAGATAACAGACTCGGTGTTCGTGCCTTTCCACATGATTTGACGTTTACATTGGCTGCCCGATCTACGCTTCGCATAACAAGACAACACCAGTGCCGGAACGTTCATGTGCATGTACGCCGAACGCATCATTTCAGGTTCCCCGAGCATTGAGTGGGGTAATGAGAATGTATATGCCTATCGAAAGAAAATAGTTGCTTCTATCTTTGAATTATGTATTTGAGTGTATTTTCTTGAATATTGTAATATATGTATTTGAGTATATTTTCTCGAAAATCATAATAACAACCCAATCAATTAGACTTCAATAAATAATAATAACAACAATAATAAAAATAGTAAATAATAATAATAATAATAATAAATATTGTTAATTAATTAATAATAATATTAAAATATTAACATAAAAAATAATACCAACAAACATTTTATTAGTATACCTTGTTTCACCAAACCTAAGAGTCATTATGTATTTTAGATCATAAACATATCTATTTTCTTTTTGATTGAGGATGCAATGCCCTGTTTAACCTTTAATCGTTAACTAATTACTAATTAAAAATTTGGGGTATTACACTTTGCAAATACACACATGCATAATTCTAATTGATAGATTAATTGATAGCTAATATGAGAAACAACAAAACAAGAGAAACAATGGATCCTAAAATTCTAATTATCCCATCTCCCAAAGACACGTTATACGCTGTATGGGACGTTATAACGCTGAACAAAACACTATCACATTCAATTAATGGGATGGTAAATAAGACATGATTGTCGCGTGTGATCTGCGGAACCACACAGACACACCTCCTACGTGCACGACTTGTATCCGCTGACCCCATTTCTCCTCCACCGATCTTCGATGAGGGCGTTCGGTTGATGACGATGGCGCCAACTTTGGACGACCGCCTGTCGGACCACAAAGGTGGCAAGATTTCAACGCTGCGACATCGGTAGGAAGCATCCAACTGGATTGGGCGGAACATGATTTACTCTGTATGAGTAGGCCTGTACTAGCTTCTCGGCGTGGTAGTATTCTCCCACATAGCTGAAAATTTGGTCATCTTTACGCTCGCACAAATTAAAATTCAATATAAAAACAATGATAAAGTTGTTAGTTATAAATTGGCATACCGTACTAAAAATTATATTTAGTATGTAGCTCCATACCGTATATGTAATATCCGTAATTTTAAAACGTAATTACGATAATATAAATCGTAATTGGGTTTTAGCCTCGATAATTAAAATCTTAATTAGTCAACGCTGACTTTGACTAAGCATAATTGATAATTTCGTGAGATTCATCGATGCTTAGTGAATTAAGGAATATAATTTCGATATTCCTTCGAACGTAATATTCTAATGTCTGATAAATTGACGATTCGCCTTACTGATATTATTAAGTCGTTGTTTAATTTGAAATTCCTATTATTATTATAGGAATAAATAAAGTTGTTAAAACTTTATTTTATATGTTTTTAGAAACAATTCGCCTATGAGAATTTTGAGACGTTTCAAACGTCGGTTTTTAGAGATGAGTCGATAACTCAGTCGAATGATCGCAGAATTATAAAATTCAAATCCCTATGATTATTTTATTATATAAGAGCATTATTTATCATTAAATAATGCTAGAAAATTTAAGAATAGAATGTACCACATTTTGAAATTTTCGAAATTATATAATTTAAATTAGGGTTTTGAAATCTAAATTATTTTAAATACTTTTCTATGATTAAATCTATTATCTAAGACATATAATATGTCACATAACTATGTATTAGCCATATGTTACAAGAAAATAAATGTTAGCAATTGAGAATCATAATTCTCTAAAATGCTTATACGTGGCATTAATAAATTTTAATTGTTATCTAAATGATAATATATGATATTAATTATATTAATATGATAATTATTATGGATAATGTGAGTTGTATATCAACTTGCACAAGTGGGTGCCAACCTTAGGATAAGTGGCTAAAATAGTGTTATTTTATGTGATAAAATTCACAAATATCATACTACAATTAATGAATGAACATGATTAGGATCTTATCTTATATTAGGTGTAAAGTAGACTTAATTATCATTTTGATCAAGTAATCTACTCATTTGTCTCCTTGTAGCCGAAAATTTGGAAAAAATGAGGTTGGAAGATTTAGTTGTTAACCTTATGATAATGACAAATACTTTAGTGTAAAAAGTTTGACTTTTCAAATATGATTTTATCTTAAGGTATTATTAAGATATATGATAGAATAAAATAAAATTTATCTCTCCAAACCATGCAATAGCCGACACATAATTATATAGTAGCAAAGTGTGAATTTTCTTCTATATTGATAATGATAAGAAATGAAGAAGACAAGAATAATTAAGGCATAAAGGTTGTATAATGATAAGGTGAAGAATAAAATTTGTCTTGCACATCACTAAAGTGGCCGAAAGGTTACTTGTATAAAACAATAAAAAAAAAAATCAAATCATCATTTCATGCAACTTGGGATTTCCGTAAGTCTTAGGAGAATAGAAAGAAGATAGTTTCCCATTTTTGATAAGGATTAGTGATGATAATATATTAATAGTAATATTATTAATTGGTAGAGAAAGAAGATTTGTCTCCTACTATATATCATGGCCGAGACATAGTATTAAATGGAAGAAGAAATTTTTGTCTTATAGAACTTCAAGTGGACGAAAAGTTTGACAACTTGTGTAGGAATATCAATTATCATTTTATGTGATGATTAGCTTGCAAGTGGACTAAGTCTATATATATTAGTATTGGATCAAATTTCCTCGATTTGCTACCATGACCACCGAAAATTGAGAGGAAAAGAATAGAGAATTCAACACACTTTGATCCCAAATTTTAGATAGAAAACGTTATCACGATAATCGACACCGATTAAAGGGTTAGGAACGTTACTGAGCTTTATATACATGCTAGAATTTTCGATTTTCGTCTGCTAAAATTTATGTTATAAGTTTAGTTTATTCATGTGATTTTCAAAATTATGTAACATAGGCTAAGATGGTTAGAAATCATGTTTATATGATATTATTAAGCATGTACTATGATTATATTACAAAGTTATACATGTTATAAAATTCTAAGAAAGGACCGAAAACATGTAGGTCCCATATGTTGATGATTTTGATTTTTAATTGTTGATTTGAGCATGAAATAATAATCTAGGATATTAAATAAGCTTATATGAATTTATGTAGAAATTTTGGAGAATTTTAGTACCTATGTTCATGATTTTCGAAAGTTATAGTATATGATAGTAGGTTGTGATATAAACCATATTTAAGTGTTATCATATCATATTAATGATGTAGATTCATAATATATGGTTGTAGAATTTATCGAAAGTTATAAAATTATTCGACCTAAGTCAAAATTTTGAATATGACTTAGGTAAATTAAATTCAATAGTTCATAATAAATAACAATTATGTTATAATAAGGATAGTTAAGGATGATTAAGTGTTATATGAATTTATTGAATTTTGAAAAATGTTTAGTTGATGAATTATGTCGATCGAAAACCATACCTTATGTATATTAATGTTATAAATTTATTTTATCATATAATTACATAATATGATCTAAAATAATGTTTAGACATACTATGATTTTATAGGAATTTTTGAACAAGAATTGTACATTAAAATCGAAAATTACATAAGAATTGAAAAAGTCAAAATGTTGACTTTGAGTTGACTAAAGTCAAAATTGTTGACTAAAGGTTGACTTGGTCAAAATTGTTGACCAAAAACGTCGACCAAGGTCAAAGGCACGTAATTCGATAATCGTGATCTATGTGACGAAGACGCTTAGTAACAATGTAACTTACGCTACGTAAGTACATTAAAACGCATATTATATATTAAAAGGTAGAATATCTCTTATAAATTGAGAAAATTCATAATCGACATTAATCGATTAGGAAACGTCAAAATAAGTCCCACAGTTAGCCTTATTTGACACATAGAACGTTATAGACTATGTTCGTCTCTCGAACGTGATCAACGTACTAAAATAGTTCTTACATTAAGGTGGGACGTGACTTGAGCTTTCAACTTAGAAAGGAACGTTATTGAAAAACTACGCACTGTGGGCTTTATTCGAAAACCCTTTATTTACTGCTTTCGCAAATGAAAAGTATTTATTTACATTACTTGGTTGAGAAATGATTATGAGACGATTACCGCCCAAAGTGTTTACGTTTGTGTATGAATCCTATCGAGTGCTGGTTCGCCAACCGACTTCAGTCTTTGGGTTGTTCCCAACCCACGAGAAAGAGATATGAGTTGTTGGGTCGCCCCAACCGGTCGCCCTAATTTTATAGAATGAATTGGGTCCCGTGCTAGATGCGAATTCCTACCGGAGGTCAATTCGGTCTTGTCTAGATCGCAATTCTACACGGACCGGTGTACACTATAGAAGTGATTGTGTGTCGTTAGCAACATCTTCGGCCGGCCACGGATCCTAGTCGATGCGAATTCACAGCTATGTGATCAGTGAGCCGTTAGCAACATCTCCGGCCGGTCACGGCGTCTCAGTAGAAGAGGCCTACTTCTACGACGTGAGATCTGTTATGAATAGTTATGTGAAATGTGATATGGATCATACAGACAAAAATATGTCCGCCGACGACTTTTGAAAATGAGAAATGTTTTAGTAAGCACAAGGCATTTTCAATTAAAACCTCAGTGTCTTACTTACGGGCGAAGTAATTAAAGAAAATGTTTCGCATGAGCCCACTAAGTGCATTCTTGTATTTAGCCCGCATATTTGTTTTAAATGCGCAGTTGAGCGATGATGTTGGATGTTGAAGTGTTGAGCGCTTGGAGTCTTCGTCGTTGATAAGTATAGCCTTGATTACATATCGCCATATGTGTAATCACATGTCTTTCCGCCGCAGAGTTATATAAGTTATGGTTCGAGTCGAACCCTTTTGTCAAGAGTCTAAACGATCCAGCCAGATGTATTTATATATGTGTCACATTAAATGATATGAAGTTTATGAGGATTTGTCTATTATATATATCTCGCAATTCCATAATTAGTGTTTATTCTCGTTGTTATTCCCGTCATTAGTAATGATCCGTTAATCCGCATTGGGTTGGGGTCATTCTGAGATAGCTGCAATCGCATGAGAACACGGATCGATCCATGTCCCACCCAAGCACGAGCACGATGTCGTCCCGAGATTGACATTGAAGGTTTGGTTTCTATCCTCGACTTTGAATGTGTCATTACTTTTGGGCACTATAGTATATCGGCGTGATCTCTTCACCCGCCCGTATCTTGCGAATGACTTGAGGGGTTAGGTCGGTGAGGGTATGTTCTTGCCGCTCAAGTCTTTGATCAAACATTTTCTATGATATGACGAATCGCTTCAACCATAGAGCAAATGGGCAATCGTCTTGCCCACAACAACCGAGCATTGAAGGACTCGGCAATGTTGGAAGTCAAAAGGTATAGCGCCTCACGTGGCACTTTGATCTAGCCCACTTCTCAACTCCGACCTCATCGAACTTGCCATATGCACCACCAGAGGTCTATCTTTAGGCACGAGGACTTTAACATGTTCATTGCTTTGTCAAACTCGCCTCCGATATGCATAAGCCGCCTCCGTACAATGCCACCGACGGTTTCCCAAAAGGCGTGATTTTTTCAGCAGATGGTAGTAGCATAAGCCGTGGGCGTTCTCCTGAAAGACATTTTTCACAAGATTGATTTACTTGACGCGCGCATCGACACAATCAACGCCTCGAATTCAATCGTAAGCGCCTTCATGCGTCTAGAAACCAAGTCCATGATAAATCATTCTCGATCGGACCAATTCCATAAGCCAATGGAAAAACTTGCTCGTTGCCGTCCTTCGTAACATCAACAAATAATATACCCTTATTGCGGCCCTTCAGTGCGTGCCATCCACAAAATAACAGCCTCATGCACAACGTGTAACCGAGTCGATCGAACCGAGCTACAAAAGGTGGCGAAACGACTATCTAGTCCAATATCCGTGTCAATCAACGAACCAGATTAGTTGTCCGCAACATGTGAAGATAACCCGTAGCATCGATAGATTGTTCATACCCACCATATATCATCTCGATTGCCTATTACGAGCTCTCACCGCGACAAGATATGACGATGCACGCCATACTCGCGTTGTAACTCGCCATAATCGATCTCGCTTTAATGACTTCACCGTCCTCGCGTATTTTCGTGCTATGTATGTTGCAATCACACGGGCTTTGACCTTGCGCGTTTCGGTATTCACGAGATCATCTACACAGATGTGTACGGCATCAAACTTGTGCACAAACCAAAAACCACCCTGTTGCGATGCGCGGAATAGAAACGGACACTGATAATGATATCTGCATTTGAACGTAATCCGGGTCTGGTCCGATCGCGGAATAACAAATTCTGCTCTTTGTTCCATGTGCCACAACCCGACTGATATCTTAAGGTCCACCTTGTTGTCGAAGATGGAACCTTCGCTCAGCTCATCGGGGTTCGGAATAGAGTCAAGAGGACTAGCAAAAAGATTGTTCGAAGCCTCATGAGGAATAACAGGAGCTAGCCAATTGCTCATCTCTTCCATTTGTTCTACCTCGAGTCCCTCGGTTACCCCTTGCGTGTTACTCTGCATAATCATCCCAAGCAACTTTTCTATTCCACCCTCTCGACGTATCCACGCATCAAATTCTACAAACGTGCCAGAGATCACATTTGCAGCCGCACGCTCCTCCTCCTCCTCTTCTTCATCAGACTCTGTTTGTTCTTCACTGTCGACGACGTATTCGTCATCATCACTGTCGTCAACGATCGCGTCAGCCACTTCGCGCACATATTGCGGCACTTCTTGAGGTGTTTCTTGCTCAAACCAATCATATGCTCCAAATTGTTGTGTGAATGACTCATCCAGAGATGAGTATTGTGAAGTGTAGTCATACGCTGTATCACGTGGTTGCTCGAATTGTGGCATATATGCTCGTGTTCGGTTGGGAGCGGCCTCCAGTATGACATACACCTCTGGTTGGGCATAAACCTCACACAATCGAGCTAGCTGATCATCGGTAGTCAAAAGTGATTTGATAAGTCTACCACTTCGAGATCTCGATATATAATATATTTGGTAGTCAAAAGAATTTGCTCCCAGAAGAGAATTAATGCTTTCTCTTAACTCCTAAATAAGTACATTATCAGTCCGAACATAGGTATATGATGATGCACCGCCGCAGTAGTTCAAACAATCATCCCAACATCCTCCATATCTAATGATAATATTCTTCCACCCCGACATCTAATTAAATCATACAAATGCACAATAATTAATTAAAATTCATTAATTATAAAAAACATCTAAACTAAATAATACAAATTAAATATAAAACATTAACATTGATCACGAATGTTTAATAATAAGAACAATAAATTATAATTCATCACCTCAATTCACCTAAACTTTGAAGGAATCGACAAAAAATATTATAAACTAAACTAAACTAAATGAAAAATTCAATAATGAACGTGTATAAATCATGATTCACCTAAACTAAATCAAATAATAATTCACATAAACTAAATAAATAATACAAATGCACAATAATGAACATGTATAAATCATCTAACATTAAGTATAAAACAAATCTCTAAACTAAATAATAATTAAATATTATAATTCATCGGGGACGGATTTAAACCATAATTCACCTAAACTAAATTAAATAATAATTCACCTAAACTAAACTAAATATTATAAACTAAACTAAACTAAACTAAATGAAAAATTCCCGCTCCCCCAACGGCTAAATGAAAAATTCAACTGCATTGGAACGTATTTATAATAATTAAATTAAACTAAACTAAACTAAATTAAACTGCAAAACTATAATTTAATTCAACTGCAAAACTAAACTAAACTAAACTAAACTAAATAATAATTAAATATTATAATTTAATTCAACTTCAATACGTATTTAATTGTGAACCCCCGTGGCCAACCCCACCTCGCGGCTAACCCCACCCCCCGCGGCCAACCCCCTCCCCAAGCGGCTAAATGAAAAATTCAACTGCATTGGGACGTATTTATAATAATTAAACTTGATGCAGCCCGTGCAACCCAAGAGTAGTCAATTTAATTGAGACTAATGGGCTGGATCTTGAAGTTAATTAGTTTTATATTTAGTTGCATTTTGGGCTTGTTTAGACTTATTAAATAAAGAGTCATTTGTTAGTCAACAACCAATGGTAGGTGGATTAGGAATGGTAGGTGGATTGAGAATGGTAGTTGTACAACAACCAAATGTTAGGTGGATTAGGAATGGTAGGTGGATGGTAGATGCACAACATTTGCCTATAAATAGGCTTGTAACCATTTGTAAGATCATCACTTGAATCATAAATGAAAATGGCCTTTGCCTTGTGAGTTTTATTCTCTCTTGAGAGTTTTCGAGTTCCTCTTGGTTTTTCCAAGACGAGTTCATCTATCGGCGTATCAACGAGTCAACCAACCCTCGTTGTGTGTCATTCATCGTCCCCGAGTTACTGCGTCAACTATCTAGTTGGGGTATAGGCGACATACCGTCCTATATCACTTCAAGGGTTAGATTCAGAGGTTTTGGGATTTCCATCGGTTACGTTCAGTTTTCGAGTCAAGTCTGTCGTGGCGTCGTCGATCGATTCTCATTACCATCGAGGATCGTATCATTTGGTATCAGAGCCGAGTTCGTGTCAGGGTACATCGTCCAGGTTTCATTTCTTTCTTTCATTCGTGTCAAGGGTACGTATCATCTAGGATTTGTTCTCAGATCTGCAATTTAGGAGTTATTTCCATATCGTGTTTGATCTGTTTTCATATCTATCATTCTGGACTTGTTCATAAGATTGTCGAGATCTACGATTTCAGATCTAGGGATTTTCAGATCTAGAATTTTCATATCTAGAATTTTCAGATCTAGGATTTTCAGATCTAGGATTTTCAGATCTAGAATTTTCAGATCTAGGATTTTCAGATCTAGTATTTTCAGATCTAGAATTTTCAGATCTAGCATTTTCAGATCTAGAATTTTCAGATCTAATATTTTCAGATCTAGTATTTTCAGATCTAGGATTCTACGGTTGTGTCGTGGTAGATCTAGAATTATCGTCGTGGTCTATCATTTGGGTTGTTTATCTGTGTTCCACTGTTGTGTCATGAGTAACAATTAGAGTTTGTTCATCTGTATATCTCAAATCAGTATCTACCATATATCTGTGATATTATCTCCATATCGTGAGTTATTAGTGTCCATATCTGCAATTTTGGACCGGTTGATAATATTTTCGTGATCTGTGTTTCGTGAGGATTTCAAAAATAAAAATAAAAAATCTGCATAACACGTTTGGGGTCGCTTGTTCAGAGTCAAGTTCTTGTAGCTTTTCCGAGAAATTTCATTACTGTCAGGTTGAATTGTTGGTGCGTTGTTTGTGAACTTGATTGGTAGCTTGAGAAGATTCGATCCATTGAGAGAGAATTTGAGTGGAAAAAGGCAAGAGAAAGTAAGATTATTAGAATGAAAAAAAAAGCCATATTTTGAGTGATACACGAGTGTTGAGTGATTCATCTTGAGTGATATACGAGTGATTGTGAGGTTGTGAGGTTCTTTTGTTTCTTTTATTTCTAACCTTTTCTTGCAGCTATGTCTAAGAAGACAGATTTTGGTGGGTCCAATCAACATGATGAAGAAGAAGAGTTGACACCTCAAACCAAATCCTTATTTGAGGCCTTGCGAGTTGAACTAGGAAGGATCGTCACAAAGGAGATCGAAGGGGTCCATGAACGTATCACTAGGGAGTTTGAGCAGAGAAATCGAAGGAACAATGATGAGAGACGTCGACAGGATCCAATCGTATATCAACGAGGTGGAGGACGTCGGGGAAGAGGTGGAGGACCTTTTCATCAGGCACATATCTATGAAGAGCCTGAATTTGAAGATGACGAAGAGGGGTTGTCAGAATTTGAAGAGAGGCAGCCAAGAGGACGAGATCGGGAAGATAACAATCTGGGCAACATCAAGATGAATGTTCCCTCCTTCCAAGGGAAGAACGATCCAGAGTTGTACCTTGAGTGGGAGAGAAAGGTAGAGCTTATGTTCGATTGTCACAACTATTCCGAGCTCAAGAAGGTGAAGTTAGCCGCGATAGAATTCTCCGATTATGCACTTGTTTGGTGGGATCAGTTGGTGACCAGTAGGAGACGAAACGGGGAGCCACCTATTCAAACTTGGCGTGAGATGAAGGCAGCAATGAGGAAGCGATTTGTGCCAAATTATTACTATAGAGAGCTTTTCAACAAGTTGCAGAATTTGAGGCAAGAGAGTCGGAGTGTGGATGAGTATTTCAAGGAGATGGAGGTGATCATGATTCGAGCCAATGTAGTCGAAGACCGAGAGGCCACTATGTCGAGATTCTTGACTGGATTGCAGTGGGACATTCGTGATAAGGTGGAGTTGCAGCACTATGTTGAGTTGGAGGACATGGTTCATATGGCCATAAAGATAGAGAACCAACTCAAGAGGAGGGGCAACCAGGGCCAGAATCAGCCAATTGGAGGCAATCCCAACCAGCTTCTAGTGTTTCTTCATCAAATGGGAACCAATGGGAGAAGGAGACGCCGCTGAGAGATGAGAAGAAGCCGTCCTTTAAGCCCCGAACAGAGGCTACAAATTCAGCAAATTCGGGCAATTCTGATGGTCGTAATCGCGATAAAAAGTGCTTCAAGTGTCAGGGATACGGACATATCATGAGTGAGTGCCCGAACAGGAGACTTATGATCATGCGAGACGACGGAGAAGTCGTGACTGATGAAGAAGCTATCGATCCAGAGATGTCAGCATTGGAGGATCCCGACGATGAAGAGGAGGTTGAAGATATCTTACCACCAGTTGGGCAGCTCTTTGTAGTTAGGAGAGTTTTGAGTATCCAAACTCAAACGGAAGATATGGAACAGCGGGAGAACATCTTTCATACGAGATGCCATGTTCAAGACAAGGTATGCAGCGTCATCATTGATGGAGGAAGTTGCACAAATGTGGCTAGTGCAGCCATGGTTGAGAGATTGGGGCTGCACCTGTTAAAGCATCCCAAGCCATACCGTTTGCAATGGTTGAATGAGACCGGCATCATCAAGGTAACGAAGCAAGTGAAGGTGCCGTTTCGCATTGGGAAGTATGAAGATGAGGTGTGGTGCGACGTTATTCCCATGCAAGCAAGTCACATTCTGTTGGGACGCCCGTGGCAGTTTGATCGTCGAGTAGTTCATGATGGCTTCACAAACAAATACTCCTTTGAGTATAAGCAGAAGAAGGTATCACTTGTTCCACTTACTTCTAAACAAGTTTATGAGGATCAAGTGCAGTTGCAAAAAGAGGCTACGAAAGTGAAGTCTAAGGAGCAATCTATAGCGAAGAATGAGAGTGGGCTGATCCAGAAGTCTTTGCTTGTAAGAGATTTATCTCATTTACCTGTGCATGAACATACTGACTTCGATGGCCAGACAATGGCTGAATTTGTGAAACAGATTCATGAGAAAGCAAAAATGAACATCGAGAGGCGAACAAAGCAGTATGCTGAACACGCCAACAAAGGACGTCGTCAAGTGGTGTTTGATCCCGGAGACTGGGAGTGTCTGCATATGCGCAAGGAACGGTTCCCAGAGCAACGGCGAGCTAAGTCACTTCCTCGAGGAGATGGGCTATTTCAAGTGTTGGAGCGCATTAATGACAAGGCCCACAAATTGGACTTACCCGGTGACGATTTGGATTTGAGGCCAAATCCTCTTCAAGAGGAGGGGAATGATGCAGCCACGCAACCCAAGAGTAGTCAATTTAATTGAGACTAATGGGCTGGATCTTGAAGTTAATTAGTTTTGTATTTAGTTGCATTTTGGGCTTGTTTAGACTTATTAAATAAAGAGTCATTTGTTAGTCAACAACCAATGGTAGGTGGATTAGGAATGGTAGGTGGATTGAGAATGGTAGTTGTACAACAACCAAAAATTAGGTGGATTAGGAATGGTAGGTGGATGGTAGATGCACAACATTTGCCTATAAATAGGCTTGTAACCATTTGTAAGATCATCACTTGAATCATAAATGAAAATGGCCTTTGCCTTGTGAGTTTTATTCTTTCTTGAGAGTTTTCGAGTTCCTCTTGGTTTTCCCAAAACGAGTTCATCTATCGGCGTATCAACGAGTCAACCAACCCTCGTTGTGTGTCATTCATCATCCCCGAGTTGCTGCGTCAACTATCTAGTTGGGGTATAGGCGACATACCGTCCTATATCACTTCAAGGGTTAGATTCAGAGGTTTTGGGATTTCCATCGGTTACGTTCAGTTTTCGAGTCAAGTCTGCCGTGGCGTCGTCGATCGATTCTCATTACCATCGAGGATCGTATCAAAACTAAACTAAACTAAATTAAATTAAACTTCAAAACTATAATTTAATTCAACTGCAAAATGACGTATTTAATTCATCTAAAAATTCATAATACACAATAAATCATACAAATACACAATGGTTAATTAATTATTCATCTAACAATAATTATACGATGCCCTTAAATAATTATTGATTGAAATTAATTAAAAATTCACCTAAATTCATCTAACAATAATTAAGGAATCATATATATAACAAATAAACCAAAATATTGAAATTACCTTTATGATCCAATCGAGTGAGAGCGGCGATATTTGATAAAGAAAAACGATTGCAAATATAGATATGCGCAAGATGAAAGTGAGTGATTCAGTGAACGAAAGGAACGAATGAATTATATAGGTAGAAGTCCGATCAAAATTTTATTCATGTCATTAATGGTGCAGTAAATTCACCGCAAAAGTTATTCGCAAAAATTCATGTCTATTAAATATGAAGTTGTTGGTTTATTTAATTTTCACTAGTATGTTATTGGTTTATTTAATTTTCATTGGTATCACAGAACGAAGTTGTTGGTTTATTTAATTTTCATCAATATTGAAATATTCAAATTCATTGATAATTTATTTCAATGGACTTCGGACTTTCTTGAATATTAATATTAATTTTGTTGAATATTAATTACATCTAAAAAAATTACAAAACCAAATATTATAGGATTACAATTTATAATTAATTAATAAAATCAAATATTATAGGATTAACCCACCAAGAATGGCCAACCCACCCCCTACCAACCCTCCCTGCTAACCCCACCCCAATGGCCAACCCCATCCCCACGGCCAACCCCACCCCTACCAACCCTCCCTGCTAACCCCACCCCTACCAACCCACCCCTGCCAACCCTCCCTGCTAACCCCACCCCCGACCAACCCCACCCCGCCAACCCCCTACCAACCCACCCTAATTTTAACTTTAATTTAATTTGAATTATAAAAATAACGCAACCCACCCTAATAAAACTAACTTTAATTTAATTTGAATTATAAAAAAATAAGATTTCAGTAAATTAACGGTTTTTGATTGATATTTGATTGATATTTGAAATGATTGTATTAAATTCTGTGCAAATGCTCCAAAAATATATTTTAAAAATGGTTTGGATATAGGTTGCACTCTTTTTTTTCAAATGGATATATACGGCTTCAACTTTTTAAAAAAAGGGCATTGATATATATTTCCACTATGTGTTTTGTGTGTATTAATAAGTCAATGTGCATGTTTTGCCAAGTGTAAATATTTCTTTTATATTTTATTTATTAATTTATTTCCACGTCGTTATCAACTCATCACATCTAATGTCATGTTAGTTTCAATTTGTCGAAAAATAAATCGTGGTAAAATTACTAAAATTAATAAGTTCGTGTATATATATAGTTTGTGTGCAAAACCAAAATTATATAAAAGTTTGTATATTTATATACTCGTTTTAAAGTTCATCTGCAAAACCAAAATCATATTAAAATTCATGTATTTATATGCCAATGACCCAAAAATTAATATTTAGTTCGCACATTGTCAAAGTCGGTTAGCATGTGAATGATTTATTTGGCAACTTATATGAGCATAATTTAAGCTCAACTAATTAAGCATATATATGATTGAGGTCAAATACACATTCGAACTCGCTAAGTATATTATTAAATGAAAATAAATCTATTGTTGAAGGTAATGCACTCTTGCACATATAAACAATCCAAGTTCGTTGGCTCATGTTCGAACTTGGCTTATTTATTGACGATTTGAACCCCAATTCCAACTATATCCACAGGAAAAATCATAAGAAAATATGATGCCTCATATATAGGGATGTCAACGGGCGGTCTTTACCCGGACCGATCCAGAACCGTTCAAAACCCATTAAAATTTTAAGACAACGGTTCCGGTTCCGGTTCGATTCCAGAACCGTTTGGACCCGGACCGGTCAAGACCCGGCCCGTTTTGTCCGGTTCGATCGACCGGTCGCTTTTTTTTTTTTTTAAAAAAAATGTGAGCATTACATATCCACTTTTTCTATAAGAGTATTTTCCATTTGAGTGTAATTACAAAATATTAATTAATTTACTAAAACCATCATCTACCAAAAACATGTAAATTAAAACCGATAAATTTTTTGGAAGATGTAGTTTTCTGGAAAGTAGGTCTATACTAAAAGAATGTTTGGAACATCAAATAAATAATTCGGATTTGTTTCGAATGAAAGTAAAGTAGGAAATTGAGTTGTGAGAGGAAAAAAGAAAAGAAATTTAATCAGAGGGATATCTGAGAAATAAATACTACATCAATTTGATTTAACGTTAATATCAATGCGGAGCTTTTCATTGGACAACATTATTTTTGACATTATTTAATGAGATTAAACTGGGGCCGCTATTCATATAATTCTTGAATAATAATTTATAAATGTTACAGGTCAAAAAATTTAGATTCGAATTCATCATTACATAATTTTTAAAAAATATATTTAATTTAATTTGATGAAATAATTTTAATTGGGGTAATTTAAAAAAGCGTGATTTATGCGCAACACAATGAACTTTTTTAGCGGCCCAACGGGTAACCAGTTAGCAATGGGTAATACCCGATCCGGATCCATAACTTGATGGTCCGGATCCGGTCCGGATCCGATGTTTACTGGGCGGTTCCTGCAACCGTAACCAATACTAATTTATTGGTTCTGGTCCGGATAAAGCCCGCCCGTTGAGATCCCTACTCATATACATGTGCATCAAAACCCTTCATCCTAATTAAAATTTAATTAATATGAATATTGACCTTTTACTGGCTAGATACACACAACCCAATTCAACAATTAAGTCCATGATCACGCTAGCATCAATTTCTCTTATAGCTAGTTGTAGAATTCAACAATTATTATTTATTCAGGTTGTGAAACATATGTTCAAATCGATGTTGTTCTAGTGATAAATGTATAGTACAATCCTGAATTCAGAGAACAACATAGACAATAGTGTAAGTAGTACGTGTAATTCCCTTTTGTGAAATATAATAATATTAACACTTACTTCTGATAGTCAAATAATTATTTATTATAAGAAAGATGATTTAAAATTTTGAACTTTTTAAATTAATAAGACGGAGGTATATATGAGAGTTGCCAATGTGGTTAAATCATTCCATGTCAATTATATTGGTAGATACAATAATCACTGATCATAAATTAACATTACAACAAAAGCAGGGTATCAAATATCTGCATACATAATAATAATAATAATAATAATAATAATAATAATAATAATAATAATAATAATAATAATAATAATAATAATAATAATAATAATAATAATAATAATAAGGCATTCTGCCACAGGTCGAGAAGCATAATAATAATAATAATGATGATGATGATGATGATGATGATGATGGATGCAACCACATCTATTAAGTGCAATACTTAATCCCCAGATGGCCAGATCACATCAGCAGCAGTGAGAACAGTTGCCAATCAATTGCATTGCAATAATAATCTTGAATGAACTTAGATGGAAAATCCTAAGCCAATGGACTGCGGACATTCACACGAATATTTATTGTCACAACTGTTACAGTTTCATTCATTCAATTATCGAGTCCCCAAACATTGGTTATATGCGTAGGTAATTATTTCACCGTAAAAGGTTAATTGTTTTAAAAATTATAGTAGTAAATTTTAGTTGAGAAAAAATTGTTTTTGCACAATTAAAACATCGATTAATCGAGGTTTTGGTACCAAAAAGAAAAAAAGATTCGAAGTGTCAACTGAAACGATATCATATTATCTAAGTTTATCACAACAAAATGAAACATCATTTTGGCTAAGTTCTCCGAAAATGTTGCATATGCCTTACAAAAAAGTGATAGATGCTTCAATTGCAACTGCATTTAGTAAAAGTCAATTAACCCTTTAAATAATGATGTGTGAAGGTAATTTTGGAAAAGGAACTATGGTGACAGGTTTCGACTTTGAGAGGATCAATTATAATATATTTGAAGTATTTCTCTTAAAAAGTAGATTAGAAGTACAACTTTGATTTCATTTTCACCTACAGAAATGAGTTTAATTTAGGTTCAAAAGTTTCCCTTCTCCATTCTCTCAAAATAAGGTAGTTATATGATGGAGCTGGTTTGACAAAAAGTGTCAAGGATTTTTTCTTTTTCTTTTTGGTTGATTTTTTTTTTTTAAAAATTTGTCTATATTCTAGAATTCTTTTCAAGAATTTGTCTCATTCGAGATGGTCGCGGAATAATATAGGATATCTATGACCAAAAAGCCATGCATACTATTCCTGGAAACTTGAACTAAAACAGCAATAACACAGACTATATGTCCCTGCAATATTACAATTTTCACATAGTTTTTGACATCTAACCAACAACAATATACAAAATACAATAAAAACCTCATTTCATGAAGTACCTAGCTAGCTAAAAGTAGTCAGCAGAGCTCCACGTTCCGAGCGAATTCGGAGACGGCGGCGGCCTAACCGAGCAGACGGCGCCGCTCCATATCTCTTTGAAAGCTCTGACGATGACGCCGTGATAATACGGTGAGTTAAGCTGCAAGAAGCAGTTCAGGAGCTCTCTGAGGTCGTCTTTGGAGTAGAGCTCTTTTTCGAGGATCATCTGCAGCATGGAGCGGCGGAAGTCGAGATAAGGGTCGTCGGAGTCCTTCTCGACCGCCACGCTTTGGCCACCGAGCCTCCCGAAGCC
Source organism: Salvia rosmarinus (assembly GCA_036937905.1). NCBI lineage: Eukaryota > Viridiplantae > Streptophyta > Magnoliopsida > Lamiales > Lamiaceae > Salvia > Salvia rosmarinus. Next base: position 93,516,368 of record CM072816.1, read on the forward strand.
CTGGACCGCTCGGAGGCTCTTGATGTCTGAGTCAGGGTTGGAGGAGTAGCAGTAGTGCGGCGGCGTGTCGGTGGCGGAGGAGGAGAAGGTGGCGGCGGTGGTGGTGGTGGTGTTGGAGGAGGAATTGTGGTGGCGGTGCCCGAGCCTGTGGCGGAAGAGGTTTGTGAGAGATGGCCGGCAGCCTAGTTTCACTCTCACTGTGTTGAAAATGTGTTTTTTCTTGGCGCCGGACATTGTACAATTAGGAGGTTAAAACGAGCTTCTTCTTTCTGTATGTTAGTTTCCCTTGCATATAATATATATATATATGTGTGTGTGTGTGTGTGAATGGAGTGGGGGTCGGGGGAGAGTAGAGTGATGAAAGGGAGAGGGGCTCATGACTGAGTGATGGAACGATACTTGCGTGGACGAGAGAGAACGGTTAAAGAGTAAGAATTGTTGTCAATATTTTTATATTTTCTCTTCTTTAGTAAAAGGCGAAAGAATAGTTCGCTATGTCCTTAACGCGCAGCTACGTTATATATATTTTCTCTTCTTATAAGCTTGTTGTGTCATTTAATAACACATTTGATATAATTGGATTATCAAACAAAAAAAACACATAAAAAGATTGATACAGTCGTTGAAACTATGGTAAATACATGGTTTGGACATTCAGAAAAGTTTAATATTCAACTTATCGAATAAAATGTTTAATATTCAACATTCAGAATAAAAAGTTCATGAGTTTATTACCAGACTAGATTACCCTTCATCATAATTATTAAAGTACATGAGCAAATAAACTTGAAGTTTAACTAACGGTCAAATGTTATTATTTTTTCCGAAAAAACTAATGGTAAGAGAGTCTTATCATGGTTGTAGTAAAAAACTTTCGGAGACCTAATTAATTACCAGTAAAACAAAATAATGAAATAAACATCTACACCAGTCAAACATATAAAACTCGACAGTAAATCTTGTGAACTACATTGGTAAATCTACAAATATGTACATATACTATGATTGAATTTCAAACATCATTATGAGTTTACTCTATTTTATTTTGTATTTCTCTCACCGTCTCATTATTCATGAATCTCACAAAGCCACACAGTCTCTCTCCAAATGATTTGAGGGACCCCAATGTTTTGAATAACCTCACCATATTTTATATTTTGATATTGTCATTTATCAATCAATTTGGATCACAAACATTGGCAGAGATATGGTGAACTCCCATTTGCTATACAAGGTCAGAAGCGCATTATTACACGAGGCCTGGGAGTCATTATTTTATATTTCCAACGCATATAAAGTATAGTAGTACTGGAAAAATATATAATAAATGAAAATTACAAGGCATTCATTTGTTGACAGTAGGTAGGGTAATCTAGTCAGGTTGGTCGTCAATCGGTAGATGTTATATTTTGGAGATAAATTAAAAGATGCTCTTCTAGGAATGCTTTTACACGTACGATTGTCTCCAATTGTAGAGTTGGCTTCTAATTTTTTGATGTTATATTAGTTTTAAAAATTTAATTATTTTTTTATTATATATTTCTCTTCAATCATATATTTACAATAGTAACTTTTATATGAGTTTCACTTTAATATACATATAACTATATCTATAAGACAATTGTGAGATCCAAGAAAATGATTAAAAAATAAAAATTGTTGTGGGATCCAGAAAAAGTAAAAAAGCCAACTTGTATCTTTAGAAATTGATGATTTTGTAGAAAATGCCAAGTAAACATATTTGTAATGGTGAAAAGTTGATTTCTCCAACATTTTAAAAGAAAAAAAGCTATCATTGAAGGAGTTGACTCTCAACCTTTTGCTACATCATCTTTATTCCAATACTAAAGAAGTTGATTCGTAACTTCTTAAAAATAAAAAAAAACCTACCATTTGAGATACCCTAAGTCAGTGTTGCTCCACTTCATAAAGTTGCAGCGAGGAGAGAACCACTCATTAAATATATATATTGATTTTAAGTGAGTCTCAACAGATGTATGGAGGAAAGAAAAATACATATATAATGAAAACTTTTAACTTATCGAAATGAGTCAGATTATCTTAGATAGTAATATGATTCTTTCAGATTTAGATTAGTTTCTTCTGACAAAGTAAGATTCAATCGAGATAATATACTTCTAACTAGGGATGTTAATGGGTGAGTTTTACCCGGACCGTCCCGGAACCGTTCAAAATCCATTAAATTTTAAAGCAGCGATTCTGGTTCTAGTTCCGGTTCCAGACCCGCTTTAGACCCGGACCGTTTAGATCCATAGTTTGATGGTCCGGTCCGGTTCGGATCTGGTTCTGGTTCCAGAACCAGAACCGATACTTATTTATTGGTTCTGGTCCGAGTAAAACCCGTCTATTGACAAACCTATGTTTAAATAGGCTTATCAATGAACTAATTTTGTCAATATCGATTCAAAATCACTCATAACACATTAAATTATAAAGCAACGGTTTCGGTTCTAGTTCTGATTCTTGTCCGGTTCTGGTCCGATTCTGGGTCTAGACCCGCTCAGTTTCGGATGGCTTAAGAACCATAGTTGATGGTCCGGGTCCCGTCCGGATCCAGAGTCTAATGGATCGGTTCCAGAACCAGAACCATTACTTATTTATTGGTTCTGGTCCGGTAAAATCCACCCATTGATTCCTACTTCTAACAACTAGAACAACTTATTAGTTGGACCACTATCTTAGTGAGTCAGGCCCGATATGTATGAGCCCAAAATTATACTTGTGTGTGAAAAATATTTTTTAATGCATAAAACTTTCACAAGTATGTTGAAGCTTGACTTGGTTTGTCAAACACTTAAACAAATTTTCGTGTGTGCGTGTGTTGGCCTAGTGGTAGAGTGGTTAATGCTCGAGGCCAAAGGTCTCGGGTTCGAGTCCACCATGACGCGATCTTTAAGATTTCTGTATTAAATTGACCAAAAAAAAAAAAAACAAATTTTCGTGATATGTAGAGTGTAAGATGGTTAGGGAAAGCTATAAATAAAACAATAAAACATACAATATTTTCAAAGTGGTTCTAAGTCTAATGTGTCTTATCAAAATAAGGAATGAAATCGCACTCCCTAGTGACTCCCTTGTATATAATTGCAAGATCATTATTCAACGCGTGTCACACACCTGTGAGCTTAACCTTGGATCTCATCCTAAACCTCTTAACTTGGCTTTCGGCTTATCTCACAATATCATATTTGCCTAATTTCTGTCGATTTTTAGTCTATCCCACAATATAACTTATTTTCCTTTCACAACACTAATTCACTACTACGAAATAGTAGATGGGTGATGAAGGTTTTTCCAACTTGTGTGAGCCTATACAATAAGTTTAAGTAAAAAGGATAGACTCACTTGATTTCGAGCTAGGATATGAACGTGAGTATAGACTCTCATTTCAAATGGAATATCTGAACACGATCTTAAGGTTCAAGTAATTGAACACTTAGTGTTTGATGGAAGAGAAGCTTTAGACCGTTCAGGACTTTGAGCAAATTTTGGTTCTTGTTCTTGAATATAGCAAAGTTGTCCATCGATTGCTCTCACTTGAAATTATGATCACTATTCATAGGGAGAGAGATGAAACTATATGCTAGAGAGATAACTCATCCTCAAACTATATTTGAAGTGTAACATAACTTTTAATAGTCTGTATGTTTGAAACCATACCCATTTTTCATGTTAGTTCTACCTTTTTGTCTTTTGTGAAACATAACTTTTGTATGTTTGAAATCAAATGAGAACTATATTTTTTTTTACGAACTCTGCGAACTATGCATAAGACGTGTAAAGATGATATACAGAACAATATAAAGTTGTGTACAATGAAAACTTTCTTAAATTGTTTTGTTGTGAAACATTTTTAGAATATTTTCGTTGTACCCAACTTTATATATTTTGTTAATTGACTTTATACATCTGTACATAGTTCTTAAGTTCTCAAAAAAGATGAGTTTTTCACTACATCCAACCCCCTATATATATATTGGTTTTACTTTTTTTAACAAAATAGATCTGTTTTTCTTAAAAATTAATGTTTGTTCACTCCTCTTATATATGAATCCGAAATATTTTAGATAGTCAATCACGTCTCTGTGCATTATAAATATATTGTCTAGAAATTGTCTTCTCTATTATAGAGGTTAGTAGAATTCCCAACATGGACTGAATTCTCGATCAAATGGTTTAATTTATTTATATATTGAATTTGATCTGGTTTGATTAAATTTAACAAACAATTTCAAAATTCAGCCGCTTCAGTATTTTACAGGAACAAAATAACCGAATCAGAACTAGTATATTATATACCTATACATATATAAGGTTCAAATAAGAACTAATTACTAATAATTCCTCGTCATCCACCTTGAATATTGAACTTTGATATTGCAAAGAAGTTGATTAATGTATAATGCTTAAGTATATGTGCTAATATCGAAAACTATCCATTTTGATAAGTTGTATATGAAATATATCCATTTTATTAAGTTGTACGTGGAATATAGTAAACTGTAACATTATTTTCAAAAGTTGATTGTCAAATTAAATATTAATTTAATGTATAAAAAATATTAAAAATTCAAAATTTGCAGTGAAGTTGTATTTTTCGATTAAAAAGCATATTAGTCAGTAGGAAATAACAACTAGCCGGACAGTTAAATCTTTCACCCATTTTTCATAATAAATTTGCAGCAATTATTTCATTATAATTCATGCATAAGTCTAATCTTTCACCTATTTTTCATCATGTACAAGAGACAGTTACGACGCAGCTCGTAACTTCCGGTCTTCACCACCGAACTAGTCCCCACTCAAGCCTTGCCGTCGATCACCTTGAACTGCAGAAGATATTCACTCTCTCGCGGTGCTCGTGTGAGAAGTGTAGGTGTGAATCTTGTTTTGGCAAATGGTTATGTATATCACTCATCCAAAATGTATATTACAACAAGTGACTTCTACATGTAGCTCAATTCTATTTATATCTCTTCTTCTAACTACCCGGCTGTTACAATTGCCACTGACTCCCTTTTTAACTAACACGGTTATTCCTATGACTTCTTAACCGACTAACTCTCCTAACCCATGCTCACAACTCATGCATGGCGTGCATGCATGCCACGTCATCAATTCTCTTTTATGTTTATAACAATTTCCACTTACGAGAATGGCTTGACCTCAAGCCATTAATCTTGAAACCAGTCAGTATTTCTGTAAATCCTCCCACGTAGCTTCTTACGCGGTAGATGTGCCCGAACCGGCACTGCGCGCTTGGGCTATTATTCCTTTTCACTATCGCGAGCTAAGATTGTGACTGGTTGTAGTAAGGCGGCCTTCTCGTCGAATGTTGGTAATCTGGCTACTTTATCAAGTGATTTGACTCATTCTGAGAAAACTTCGTGAAACCTTGGGTGAAGCTTTGTTGTTGACGGAAGATCTAGCTCATATGCTACCACTCGATTCGTTTCTTGATCAAAAGGACACGCATATCGTGGGCGAGCTTCCAAAATTTGTGAAGGCGTAATGATGTTGCCGATACGGTTTGAGTTTAAGTACACCCAATCCCTTCCACGAAATTCACGTTCACGGCGATGGCGATTTCTTTGCTCGCGTCGCATCTGTGCTTGCACGAGTGTTCTCTGAAGATACGCTTGAATCTCATCTTCTCCGCAATGTAGTCTCAACTCCCACAGCGTGAAATGCATATATGTGTATAAGGCTAAAGGGGTGGGTTTATACCCATATAGTGCCTCGAAAGGAGTAAGTTGTAATCTTTGTGTGAAGCGAGGTGTTGTACAAAACTTCGGCAAGGGCTAACCAACGATACCATTTAGTAGGGGCATTACTACACATACAACGAAGATATGACGATTAAAAGCATATTAGTCAGTAGGAAATAACAACTAGCCTCTTTCACCCATTTTCATAATAAATTTGCAGCAATTATTTCATTATAATTCATGCATAAGTCTAATCTTTCACCTATTTTTCAGCATGTACAAGAGACAAGTATAGTTTATGTAAGAATGACACAAAAAACTGCATCAAATCAACATCCAAGAATATTAAGATAGTTTACTACAACTTGGGTATATTTCCAATCCAACTTAAGAAAATGAATATATTCCAAATACAACTTACAAAGTGAGTATTTAAATTTTCACTCTAACTTTATCATTAAAAAAATAAATAAATAAATAAAAACGGAATAAAAAACGTGTGCTTAATTTGCTTGGTGGAAAATTCGATCAATTCAGTTCGATAGTTTTTGTGGGTAAAATCGACTGAATTAACAGAGAATACTCACCACTACTGTAGTGACAAATAAAATTAGCAGCAAGTGCATAATTCAGAAGATAATATCATGCTGTATATCCACATATGCAATGCAAACATAACAATCACTGGTTTTTCTACAAATCCCATTCTCCACCTCCAGATGGAGTTCAAGAAACAGAAAAATGAGAGATGAAATGATAATGCCATCGATATGTAACTTGATCAAGAGGATTAAACCTGTAGGCCAACATCAACTGCTTTTTGCGCGTTGTACGTTGTTCCTGATCAAACTCGAGACGTGCTGAGCAACCCATATCGAACCAGCTGAACTGCATGAGAAGGCGTGAGTATGACCCTCGTGTTCAACTTCAAGACATGCATCGGGCACCTGTTTCCTGATCTGTGTTTTTCCAAACACAAAAGGATAAGATTCAAGCAATCAAAGCAACAGATAACAGCAGAAGGGGTCAATTAAGCAAATTGGTAGCATTTAACATATGTAGAAGAAAGTTATCAGCCAATAAATGTTTATAAGAAGGTCAGGTAAGATTATGGTATTCCTCCCCTCCCCCAAAAAAAAGAATTCAAAATGTGTGAAAGTCCTAAGTGCAATTTGCTTATGTGCATGAAATTAGGATGCTGTATCATATAGACAATGAAGTGCTCAACAGGCCGGTCTCAACATCCAAGGAAAGCAAAATTTATGAAATGCAAATAGGCGCGACAAAAAACAACTGACTACCTCCTCATATACATGCAAAGGACCCCAGTGGTCATCAAGGCCAAAAAGAAAAGCAATCTGGCTTCTCTTGCTCGTGATGAATTCCAAATCTGGTTTTTCAGGCAGCTATATATGGAGATGGAAACAGTTAAAAACAACAAAAAACATCATAGGGATGATTTTATTTTAAATTTTATTATTATTATTATTATTATTATTATCATTATCATTATCATTATCATTATCATTATCATTATCATTATTATCATTATTACTGTGTGGTGTTTAGAGCCAAGAAGAAAGCTTACTGTCTGAAATTCGGTCATCGCCATATACAGCACATTTCGTAGCGTATGGTACTGGAAGGGGAAAAGCTCGAGTAAACATAGAGTGACTCAATGAATCAGAGTTAAATGAGTATATTAGTCTCATGAGCATGGAGGAACTCAGATGAATCGAGGTAAAGAACTGCTAAAGTAAATCGTGTAACATAACAACCATTTGTTCGCAAGAACACAATTGCACCTTCAGAACATGTGTGCACAGAGCCTCAACAGCAGAAGATGACCATGACTTCCCAATGAAGATTTTTGAAAGGAATCTTGTGATCTCCAATGGGAGGGCTCCCACCAAGGCGCCAACAAAGCTAATCGCAGTACATAGGGCTGGAGACCTGATATATTAGATTATAAGTTCAATAGCTTACAGTGTTTCTTACTCTTAGTCATCAGAAACAGAAAATCGAATAACTCTACATTGCAAGGAAGAGCTATACATTGCAAGTCTTCTAATGGATGACTGTGTTGAGGATGCAGCGTTCACAGCCAGAAAAGGGTATAAACCGATGCAATATATAACCTTACAGAGTAAGCAGGCATCAAAGAGACTTCTTTTTGAGACAGATAACATATGATAGAAAAAGGCAAAGTAGAATTACAAATGCATACCTTCTTGGGAGATCTTTTAAGCATTTCAAGAGATATATATGAACCAATGGAATGGCCAACCTTTTCACATGCAAATTCGACATTAGTCCTTACTAACCCAAAAGGTCTAGTAATTCAAGAACAAAAAACTTTTGAAAGGTGGAAATGTTAAATACGGTTTACCAATATTATAGGCACTTCGACATCTTGAAGTTCCTGCTCTATAAAGCTTATCTGGAAAAGGTGACAACAGAATAAAAGCCATTAGGAGTCGGGAATTCCATTGAATAATCAGAATGGTTTGCATAGAAAGAGAAACAGAATCTTGGTATAAAAATTGAAACATCATATTTCGCAGCACAATTTTGTTGCGTACATTTGTATATATTAGTAGGGATATATCCAATATAACAGTCCAATATTCATAGCTCTTTGTTATTCATTGTTATCTATGCATGTTTCGAGTAAAGTAAGACCATGAAAATAGCACTCAGATTCTAATTTTAGAAAATTAGGTATTCACTTTTTTTAGCAGCAAATCAGGCATGTTACAAAGTACTTGAAGCCATTTTCTGAGATATTACAAGCTTCAAAATTCACCTTATGATTGATTTGTTCTTCTAACGAGAACAACCGAGACTCCCAGTTCTGGCAAAAGAAAAAGCATTAATTCCATGTCATTTTTCAAATATTGCTCCAAGGTAAGAGTGCATGTCAATTAGAAGTACTGCTAAGAGACGACAACAAGGCTATCAACTGAAGGGCATAATGTAATAGAATTAACATAACGTGCAAAAATGCTATAGAAGCAATGATAGATGTATGCTATCCAGGCAGAAATGACAAAAAACGTGAGAATGATCACATATTGTGTAAAAACTAGAAAAAAAATAGCATTTGTTCTTTTTACAGATATCAGTGTAAACGGAAACACCTAGGACTGAGCATTGTGATTTACTTACTGTTAAGTGTTGATCTAAGAAAAAGAGGTAAGATTAAGGGAAAGTGTTGATCTAAGAAAAAGAGGTAAGATTAAGGGAAACTCTATAAAAACAAGAGGACCAAGAGTAATGCATTGAAAAGGACGTCGGCTACTAAGTACTAAGAGATGAAATTAAGAGTAATGCAAACACTGGAGTGCTCGGTTTCATAACTCTCCAAAAAGAGACAGACTTCTAAAATACTATATTATTTACAGATATCTAACCATCTAAAGAAGCCATATCATAAGCTGACAGAGAAACGATCTGACCGGATACATCTGCTAAATAGAACTTGAGTGATGGTCCTTTTGAACTAAAAATCAAACTCAAAGGGGCGTTGCTATTCAGGATTGACAACATAAATTATTTGGTATTTCTGTGATTTCTCCAATCCTACCCTTTTCACTTGGATATGAATCAAAAATGTTAGCTCAAATTAATTACAATTCATTTTATTATAGCCTATACTATTTTTATCTATCTAGGCTAATGCTTTAGGGGTGTTTACTTTTGAAGATTAGACTAGATAAAAAAATAGTATAGGCTAATTCATAGTTTAATATATGGATTTGAATTTTATATATCCCAAGACCCTTGATAATTTCTATTACTTGAGCTAATTTTGCTTGATTTCTATCTCACTAAAAGGTGGGATTGGAGAAATCCTAATAATGACGATAAAAATACTCAATTAAAAGGTGGGATTGGAGAAATCCTAGTAATGAAGATAAAAATACTCAATCGTAAAAAGTAAATGTCCCCTAATAATAAAGCCCCATCGAGTACCATATAGATATACATATATATATATGGAGGAGGTTTAACATGAGAACCATTTTTATCGTGAGAACCAAAAAATGATGAATTCATTGTGAAAGTTGATGAATCCAAAAAAAATGGAATTTTCGCTCTTCATGGGAATAGAACCTATGTGAAAAATTCTGAATTTTTAAATTCAGTAACTTTCCCAACGGATATATTAACTTTCATAGAATGGTTCTTATTTGATTTATTTTGTTCATATAAATTTGGGTTAACGTGAGAACTATTTTTATCGTGAGAACGTGAGAACCAAAAAATGATGAATTCAGAGTGAAAGTTGATGAATCCGCTGGGAAAGTTACTGAATCCAAAAAAATAGAATTTTCGCCTCATGGGATTCGAACCCGGGTGAAAAATTCTGAATTTTTGAATTCATTAACTTTCCCAACGGATTCATCAACTTTCATAATGAATTCATTTGGTTCTTAGTTTTTAGGATAAGAATGGTTCTCATTTGAACCAAACTCTATATATATATGTATATATATATTTGAGAATTATCAATATCACTTGGCAATCCAATTTTAATTCAAGGTAGCTTACCTTCTGCGATTGGGCTATGTGGCTAACACCTGCACCAAGGAAATGAAGGAAGCAATCAGCAAAGTTCGATACTCAAAGAATTCCAAAGTCTACAACATTGTGTTTAGAGAAAAGGGAAAAAACGAAAACCAGAAACAAAAACAAGATCATCAAAAAATCGAATCTTTACTTGCCTGTGACAGATACAGTCCCTCCCAATAGCTCATATAATGACTCCAAAAACTCAGTGTAAAATGAAACAACACCTAAATGAAATAAACCATTCCCAACTTCAAAAAAAAAATTCAAGAATCTACTCACTCACTCAAATTTCATAGGTAAATATGAATTAATTAATAAGTACCCGGGTTGCCAGGAATAAACAACACATGTAATGCAGGCTCATGGCTATTAATCTCCAACAAATCCGTCATAAACCTAACTCAATGGGTGCAAAATCAATAACATAGCAAACTTTGATGAAATACAAGAATGTTATTACCATCATCACAGTTCTTGAAATTACCCAGAAACCTTAACAAGCCTAAAATTAGCATTCTTCTTCTTCTGGACCAAACTCTTGCTCTCACTGCCCATTTGCGAGTGGATAATACGCTTTGCCGGAAATTTGCTCCTGCAGCGCAGAGATAAATTAAGAATTATGTTGAAAGACTGCAGCAATGAATGATGAAGTGCATAAATTGGTTAAAAAACTCGGAATTAGGAGCAACCTGGAGTTGGAAAGAAGTGTTGAAATGGGATAGAGGAGCCTCAGAAGCATCGAAATCTTGGAAGCCCGGTTTAGCTAAACACTCGTCTCGTCAAAACGGAAATAGCATATGTCGTCAATTTTCAGTTGCTTCGGATGTAAATGCGGCACTCGACAACGAATCGCATGAAATTTCTTGTGTCTTATTTATATCAAATAAACTTATACTCGCTTCGTTCCCTAAATCAAAAGTTTGTCTCGTTTCTAATCGATACGATTGTTTTAAAGAAAATATATAGAGATAAAAGAATATATATATAATTCACAAAATGTAATTATTTTTTAAAACAATAAATCAAGTTAAATGGAATAACCTTAAACTAGATTAAAAGTAAATTTTATGAGACTAGTTAAGTATTACATAAAAGGCACATCCCTTTGCATCGGATTCAACGAATCGACATGCATCTCATTATTCTAATAAAATAATTAAATATTAATATACTCCAATTTAGATTAAATCAGTTAACATTATTAAATAGTAATTAAAGCTCTAATTATGTCCTATTCAATCCTAAGTCGTAACTAATGATTAATTACTATTTCATTAATAATTGTGGATGTCCCCACCACATGAGTTTTGCAATTAAATAATTTGTAGGAGGGTGTTTGATTGAGTTTCTAAACTTTTTGAGAAATGTTTCATAGAATAAATTACTAAATAATTTATAAATTATGAAAATAAGTTCCATCAACTTATAAATCCTAAAAAAATAAGTTATTAAATCACATACATATTTTTTTCATAATCTTATAAAAAACAAATAATCTATAAAAATAATATTACTATAATTTGTCATTTTCAATATATATTCTTCTAAATTTCTATCTCTTCAATTTTCTTTCTCTAACTAAAACTTTCTCCTTCTCAAAATGCATATATTGATTGCACGAAACAACCAAAAAATGACTTGGCATCAAACAACAAAATTAATAAAAATATTGCACGAAAATTAGTAATCGGGGATAGGAAACGTTATGGTAATTAGGGTTGTGAATTGTGATTTGTGAATAGGGCATATAATTCTAAAAGTAATTAATAAACCATCCATGTAGAAAAGACAAAATTTTGCATGCAGATGGATTGTGCATTCACATTAATTTAACCCAATTAAAATTCATCAATTTCCAATTAAAATATACTAATTTCTAATAAAAATTTAATTAAGACGGAATAGACATATACTTCATTTTATTGAAATTGACATATACTTCAGTAGCTTCTACAACTTTCAACGATTCGAGATCGAGAGATCATTATAAATTCTAGAAATCTCCATTCCTGGATGTGTAATTGCGTTTTGATTTATTTGGGCCTTCAACCTCTGTATCCCTACCCATTTTGAAATTCTATTGGGCCTTTCTTATGAACTTTTTGGGGGCGTTTCCGCCCTCTGTTTTAATGTCATCTAGAAAATAAAGAAACAAGAGGCATTAATTTTGGAGCACATCACTTGAAATGGGATTACATAGATATAATAGTATTCGTGAGTTCACTCCCCATCGGTCTTCTTTTCCTAATTTAAAAATAGAAAAGAAAAGTTATAATATTTCATATATATCACTTTCTAATTCAAAATATACTTGTCTTTACAAAAAATATTTTATACTTTTAATAATGACATATTAGCACTCAATAAATTAACTTTCAAATGTGAGATGAACTCACTTTCTTAATACATAAAGGTCGTGTTGGCAACCATAAAATTACAAATGAGTACAAGTTCCAGAAGGAATTTGATTGTCAACACAATGTTTAGTATCAAAAATATGAATTAGTAATAAATTTGAAAACAAAACTAATTATTAAGTATTAATATATTCTTTATAAATAATATATATCAGATTAAAATATGATATTCACCCTTTATTTACAATAAAAGTCGAACCAAATTGAATTAACAGGAATTAGATATAACCAAATTCTTCATCTCATATATTGAGAATATGCGAAAGGACAAGAATTCCCTTTACCAGAACATATAACTGCCAAACGGTAAACCCGTTAACTGGAGGAATCCCATGACTGCAAGTTTGGCTACATCTACCATCAAGATTAGGAGCCTCCCTTCATTCTCTCTCTCTCTCTCTCTCTCTCCTCCAGTCCCATTTTCTCTCTCCACACACACACCTATATATACACACACCATATACTAACTCCGATGCACGTTCATTCAAATTGTCTTCCTCTCTCCCTGCCGTCTCTGGTTTCTGAGATTTCATTTCATTTCTCAGGAACCCATTTCATTCTCCCGTTAGGTAAAATCCAAATTCTCCTTCATTTTCCAATATTGAATATTGGATTGGTTTTAATGTCCTATGGTTTGATTTAATTTGATCAATTTGCTTCTTCTTCTTCTTTCAATTATGGTAAAGATTTGACAGGTGGGGAGATATTAATAAGCGTCTGTCAAGATGATTGAGGAATTAATTACCAGGAGCTTGATGTATGTATCTTTTTAAATGTTAATTTAATGTTTCTCCTCTTTACAAACAGTGCTTTTATTTATTTTTTTTTTTCTGGAAGCAGATTGGTTTTTGGATATGCATATCCTGCATTCCAATGTTTCAAAACGTTAGAGAAAAATAAAGTTACGGTTCCAGAACTCAGATTTTGGTGCCAATATTGGTGAGAAGTCTCTCATAATTTTGATTATTTTACGTAGAAATGTGATATTTTTTATTCTAACTATATTATTAGCAATACATGTTGTGTGCATCTGGCTTATTTATAATATGAAAACGTGTGTTTTTCGTAAAAGATTGTACGAAAACATGAATTGGAACTCAATTTGTATTTTGATGATGTAGATATCGCCATTCAATTGTAGGTGCTTTTTGGCATAAAACAATAAAAATACATACAGATGAGCAAGAACGACGATCATAACAAGTCCTCTTTCTTTGAAATCATTCATGTGCGTGTATCTGTTTTACAATCCAACAACATGTTCTGCGCAGGGTAATTGTGGCGTTGATATCAATTCTCGAGATATTTCTTGATATATTCATTTCATGGTAAGTAATTAATAAAACTCATTAACAAATTCAAGTTCCATTTCATCCCACTCTGTTTTTTTCATGTGGCACTAACGCTTCAATTTTCTTCAAATTAAGGGTGCCTTTCTACCGAGGGATAAAGTTAATATTGTACATTTACTTGTGGCATCCCGGTACAAAGGTAAAAAATATAAACCAAACTCATCAAGATTCGGAATTTAGAGATTGATTTGGGTTTGAATCTTAATAGGGGAGTAGCTACATGTATGATACGGTGGTGCAGCCGTTTGTGGCGAAGCATGAGAATACAATCGATAGGGTATCGCTGAATTGAAAGAGAGAGCGTGGAATTTGGCGCTTAGTTATTGGTATAAAAGCGCAGATATGAGCTCCAAAAACTTCTACAATGTCTTCAATTATTGATGACTCAAGTCATGAATGCTGCATTATCCCGCCCTTCACAGGTTACCCATCTTTTCTTTTCTTCATTTATTTAGGATTATAATGGACACGAGATAATTATTTAGGATTATAATGGACATAAGATTATATATATGTCTAGCTAGTGATTATATCAATCAAGTATAATATCTATCGTCTATTTTCTGATCGAATGCATTTTGATTAGCATAAATGTTGCCATCATCTGCAAACGTCAATTTGAATTTTATGCTCATCTTTGTTAGGCAGATGCCTAATTGTATACCTTGTTATAGGGTTCGATATAATTTAAAATTGTTGTGTAACTAGAAATATCATGTGATGATTCGTGGTATATATGTTAATACAAGTTGATGTATGCTATTTTGTATTAGACAAAAGTTCACTTACAATACACGAAAAACACATACACTAATAGGGAATTTTTGTACTGAATTACAGTTTAAACTATTTAAAACGTCGTTGTCTTCATCGGTATATTATTGTCTTTGCTATTCCAATTTTAGATCTCATAAGATAACATCGCATTTTACGTTTCACGTAGTTATGAAAATAGGAGTATAAAATATAAAGAACATATCACCACCGCACAAAATGCAATGTTATATTAAAAATATTTATATTAGGGCATTCAGGTATTATATTCTCCACTTGTTTTATAATAATTATTAAAATTTCTTGTCCCATTTAGCAATCCAAACATTATTCTCCACAATGTTTAAAAACTTCTACTTTTGCTTTTGTACATGGTGGAGTATTTATATGTGAAATCTTCAATAGTATTCTCATATAACGTATATTCGATGATATTAAATACATTAACAATTAAAATATTTTAAAAAAAAGTTCATATCTTTGACCGATACAAATTGTTCAGAATCCCCATTTAAAATTTTAGGTCTCATAGTTACATTACATTTCCACATAATTAGCGAATATTATATGCGGTGGCTAACTATAGGATTAGATGAAATATTAGATTATAAAAGATTCTAATTTTTGTATGCCCCACTTGTGTGTTTTAGACGACACTAAACAAAAGTTTCGACCGGAAAGAAAACCCTAACACGAGCCACAAATTTCTTTCACTTTACTACAAAAAATCCGAATTTGAGTAAAGTCACTCTAAAAACAACTAATTTCGCTTTGTTCTTTCTTTCTTAATAAATAAATAATTTTCTCTTTTCGGCGTGCTAATTAAAGTGACCTAATTTTGCTCCGGTTGCAGGATGCTCAATCCAACGACGCAACGACGCCAACGCCGCCGAGCACGCCTTCTGGAATCTTCAAGAGAAACATTTCCGAGAAGAAGCGGCCGCCTGTTGTGCCCCCGGGAACTGTCGGCAGCCCAACCCCCAAATCCGACTCTATCAAAGTGAAACTACATAATCAAGCACAATTTATTCATAACGAAGACGTGCCTACTCCCAATTCGGCTAAGCAAGAGAAATCAGATAACGACCAGGATTTCCAAGCTGCGAGGGTCAGGCTCAGGCGCGTCAACGGCAAAGAGTAAATAAATGAATTCAATAGTTTAGGAGAATTTTTTTATTCAAATTTTTCGCTTTCAATTCTTTTTTTTTTTTTTACTAAATTCCAAATTTGCGATTGAAGCACTGGAAAAAAAATGAAAATTGTACATTTTTTTGTGTGTGAAATGTAAATGTGAAAATCCGCACCGCCAAACACATTGTGGAAAGCCGTCGCTATCTGGAGCTGCGGATCCACACAATCTGGAGCGTCCAATTGATGGCTCGAAAGACGCTGCGGCAGATCAGGTCAAACAAGGCGGCGAGGCGCGGGCAGATGCTGCGGAGGAAGCCACCTTCGGCGGAGCCGGGGAGGTGGACATCGGCTGGAGGTACGCCCACGCTGCCTGCTTGACGAGGCGGTTCCGGATGCAGATGTCGGATCCGCCCTGCCCGAGCGGGGTGGAGCACGGCCGTGGCGAGTTGACCGCCGTCGTCGGGAGGAGGTCCTTCAGCGAGGTGTAGCTGTGCGAATTATGCTTTATCGACAGCAGCTCGAGATTGTCGGACGACGACGACGTGGTGGCGGAGGTCGTCGTGGACGAGCTGCGGTGGTGGTGGAGGAGGAGATTGAGCTTCGCCGGCTCGACTACGATCGAGGAGGGGATTGAACTCCGGCGACGGAGGAGCGGATGCTCGCGAGGCTGCGGCGGTATCGATTCGACGCCATCTGCCATGGCGGGCGGGAGTTCAGAGTCGGGAGGATTTGGTTATTTCTTTTCTTTTTTTGGTGCGTTTCAGTGGTTTGGGAAAATGTGTACGCGGCGGCCGCTTTCGCCTTTTATAGTGGGAAGATTTTTGGACCCATTTATTATTTAATTTTATATTGAATTTTGTAATTTGGAAATGGAGTAACGCTAATTATTGGCGTAAGTAAGTGGTCACTGTCTTAGAATGTGGTCTACTACTTGTTTGGCACCTTTTGTCAATCAACTATTATTATAATATTAATTAATTTATTTTCGTTGTGCTGTTTGTTTGAGTTTTTTCACCATAAATAGTTTTGTATAGCATATTTCACGTAGTAAGTAGATAGTTATGTGTATACACTATACAATATTGTTATGAGTTATTAAACATTTTTTTTTTGACAGAGTTATTAATCATCGTTCAAAATAGGGATGTCAACGGGTGGTCTTTACTGGACCGATCCGGAACAGCTCAAAGTCAATTAAATTTTAAAGCAGCGGTTAGGTTAGGTTACGGTTCTAGAATCGCTTGGACCCGGACCATTCGGACCGACCCATTTTGTCCTGGTTCGGTCCCACCGGTTTTTTTTTTTTTTAAAAAAATTTGAGCATTAAACCTCTTTGGATTCCAAAACCTCCAATTTCAAGATTATACGATCCAGTAGAAGTGGTGAGTAAATTGAAGAAATCATGTTTTTAAAATTATTTATAACTTAGCATTCAAAAATAATAATATAAAAATTGTCTTGTAACATTTAACATTTTCTTTATATTTTGAAAACATCACATATGAAATTCATGGCTAGGACTTATAAATTTATCCCTCGAAAAGACTTATAAGTTTATATTTATCAAAGTGTTTAAATAATATATTATGCACAATCAAAAATTCAAGACGTTTCATTACAGTTGTCACCAAATATGCACTAGTGTCTTGCATAATGATTTTTTGAAACCATAATTCACATAATCAAAACTCTGAGTAAACACTGACAAATTAAAAAATAAGAAAGAAATTATAAAGTATGGAAACTAAATAAATCCTAAAATCAAAAGTGTTTTCCTTAAAATCTTAATTTTTTTTCAATGAGAGTCATGAATCCAAAGACAAAACAAACAAAAACATTAAATACTGATTATGTACATGTTTTATAATTTTCCTATAAATTTACTCGACTAATAGGAATTCTCTTGAAACATTGAGCCTTGTTTTGAAACGTTTAAAAATATATTAAACGTTAGATATTGGTAAGAAAAAGAAAAGAGGCACATGTTTATTGAATTATTGAACACGGAAATTATTATTTGACTTTGGCACAAATATTAGAATAAATAAGATATTTATTTTGGTGAAGTGGTCGACGATCTCTCCGACCACTTCACCAAAATTTCCGATGAGATTATTCAATTTTCATTAACAAAACAAAATAAAATATTGAAAATTTTGGGGATTTGGGTGTAACGGTGACGGAAGAACAGGTTAGAATGGGTATACCCGGTCCGAACCATAACTTGATAGTGCGGATCCGGTCCGGATCCGGTGTTCTTGGGCGGTTCGAACCCGAACCAATCTTAATTTATTGGTTACGGTCCAGAAAAAGCCGTCCGTTGACATCCCTAGTTCAAAATATAGAGAACCTATCGGTATATAAATAAGGGTGTTTGCTCGTCAAAGAAAAATAAGAATGTTTGGTTTGACCTTACTATTCGGCCGAGACCAGAAAGTGGGTTGGCGGCAACAACAACTTTTTTTGCTCGCTATTCAATCAGAAAATTGAGGGACAGGGAAGGAGGTATGGTTTTCGACGGGGGCCTGGTTATTGCTGTTGTTCGTCGAAAGAAAATGAGGAAGACTACGGTAACGATTGCATCACCTAAGTCGTTTCCTGCAATTGTTTTGTTTTAAAAAGTTATTTACGTGGATTGCGGGCGTGTATTCTTCGGTGAGCCATGTAAGTATATGGTCGTTAAAAATTTAACGAGGGATATTAAGTGAAAAATTATTACATATTATGAATTTTTATAAAAATATACTATCATTAGAATTTAGAACACTAAATGAAAAACGTCTAAATATTGAGATATAATTTGCTATTACCCTAATAATAATGATAATTACAATTGATGGATAGGGTTTGTTTTGTCCACACATTCCAAGCACCATCAATGTGATATGATTTTATCTTTATCCCCATTCTCTAAATTTTGCTACCTAAATCGGAAACTTCTAAATTTAAGAACATTATACATAAAAATTACTGGCAAGCATTTATCCAGTATCATTCGGTAACATAAATATTATGTGTATATATTGATCCAATAATAAAATAATTAAAATGCATTAAACCAAAAATCTTATATTCAAGTTCATCGTGATACGATCTTTAAAATTATTTATTTATCTAAATAAATATCACTATCTATATATGTTGAAGTCTCAGCCTCAAATATTCTACACATTTATTTGTTTATTCTGAAAATTAATATTGAGCGTAATGTGATTCCCTTTATGAACTCTGGATTTTGGGACTTTTAAGATGATAAGATTTAAAAACTATTTTAATCAAATTATATTCGAGTGCTCACTTTGAGCATATTCTCTCATTGCATTAAAATATATATTGATTTTTTTTCCTCTAGTGGAAGTACTTCTATTTTGTTATAAGTGCCTACAATTCAATTACATATACTTAAAAATAGAAAAATTTACTTTTATTTTTATATCTTTATTAGTTACCATAATAATTAGATACACTTAACTAATTATTAATTATTAAAAAAATAAAAATGGGGTAAAATGAAAAAATGGTCATTACTTTAATCTCTAATCTTAAATCTTAAATTAGGATACTTTTGAAATAATATATGAAAATATAACACTTATCGAAGGGAATATACATTTTCTGTTTTATACAATAGTTTCATAATTAATTATGACGTGGGCCTAATTTTGATGCATATCAAGACAATATTAGAAAGCTAAGAACAGAGGAGGCAAGCAACGTGATATCCATTTATTAGATAATAAAGCATTTAAAGTACAAAAAAATGAGGCTTTTTTTTTGGCTCTTTCTCCACCTAAGGTCTATATTTATATAGTTTATTCGCTTAAAAACGAGGAGATGAAGTCCGATGGAAGGTGGCATAGTAATAAAAATTACATAAAAAAATTTATCTAAGAAAATCTAACGTGTCAAAATTTGTCAAGATACACGTATTGAGTTTTGATTTATACCACAAATAATTATATAGATATCTAATTTGATGTTTGTTAGGATCAAGGAATGGTGATTATTTGACAGGCTAAAATTCGTTGGGCTAGCAGACATGAAACGTTCATATGATATTCAACTTGATCTTTATTAGGATCGAGGAATGGTGATTATTTGATAGGTTAAGATTTATTGGACCGTCAGACATGAAACATTCATAATAAATCAATATTGGACCTTTCAATATTTACATAATTATTTGTCAATTTGATATTTCTGGCATTTAGTATTCCAAATTTGATGAGAGAATATATATTTAAATACATAATTTTGACATTTTTCATGTGGATTCAAAACTAATTTACCACGTAAGATTTCAGGTGCTAAAAATATCATCTTAAAACATCGTTATAAAAGTTATTAAAAGATTAGGTATCACTTTATTCTTTATCAAAATTGAAATATTATTGTAAAACAAACTAATATTGAGATATAAATAGGATGAAGGGGCGAACCGTTACCCTTCTCATTTAACTAACTCTCATTATCTTATATAGAAAGTCGTAACAAATAAATAATAAAATAAAATTATATGATAAACAATGAACCTCATAAAACTTCTACATGCATAAAAAAACCCATTAGTAATTCATGAAGAATGATAAAATATGAAAATGCATAAACATTTATAGGTTAAAATAAAACAGAAAGATCAAGAAAAATGTAAAGCGTGTATTTCATTTTATAAAGTACATTCAAAAAGCTAAATAAATATATTCGTCAGCAAGATACAGATTTTGATACTTATATTCAATACAAATGATACTTTTTTTTAAGTACAAACTATACTTTCAAATTAAATGATAAATAATAAATGATACTTTTTTCCAAGACAAATTATACTTTTACCGTTCGTACTATACGGATAGATGTACATGAACTCTATCCATGAATTTTTGTGATATAGAAAAGGTTGCTTCTGAATTTGAAAAGGTTTTGAATAAGTCAAACAAAAATCATTAAGAAATTTTTAACCTCTCAATTGTACTTACAATCATTAATTAGGACTATTTTTAAAAATATTCATATATACATTGTAAGAATTTTATGACAATACAATACCTCCGTAAACATAAGGCTAGGTAACTAGAATTAAGGAAATATTTCTCTTATGAGTTTAGTTCAATAGGTTAAAAGTTGGTAGATTTGAAATAAGGATTAAGGATCGAGTCCCAAGATCGCATTATGGAAGTTTCACCCTCTTTAAGGTGACTCCTTACGGATACTATGCAAAGGTCCTCCTAACTACTTAACCTCTTAGCTGCTCCTTGTGGGTATTATGCAAAGGTCCTCCTAACTACTTAATCGTTGAGTTATCGTGATTTACCCTCTCACATTTTCATGGGATTAGGGTATAAGGGTTCCTGGGGGAGAGTTTCCCCTGTTTTGAGACAAAGAAATGTGACATTACACAAAAGTTAAATCGTACATAACCGTTGAGGTATCATGATTTACCCTCCTATACTTTTATGGGATTGGGTATGAGGGTTCTCGAGGGAAAGTTTCCCCTAGTCTGGGACAAGAAAATGTGACATTACCTGAAAATTGAATCGATCAGGGAAATTTGAAAGTGAGAAATCATATTACTTTCTCAAGCAAAATTCCTTGCCAATGAGACGAACCTTATGTGTATTTACAAACTTACGTCAATGTTAAATTTCAATGTTTAAAATTTAAATTACTTTCTTATAAATGGGTCGTATAACAACATAAATAAATCACTTATCTTTAATATAACAAACAACAAATAAAGTGATTTCCAAATGTTAGAAGGTTTAAAAAAATCTCCGGATTACTTGGTCCAAAAATTCGAACTTTTTCGCTCGAAGATCAAACGGACCGAGAAGTCATTCAGACGGGTTTTCGTCGGTCCACTTTTTTTCAAAAATTATTTTTCTAGCCCAATTCGACCTTAAAATGGGATGTCTCTGGCCGAGCCACTTTTTTCCAGGTTTACTAATAGCTAGCTAATTATAGTCGTTTATTCTTGTGAATGGTTAGGCTATGTTGAATTAGTGAGTAAAGCTATATATATTTGCCCTCACTTTCATATTTGCTATTGGTGCGCTTATGAGCTTGATAGATAGTATTATAAGACTTGAAAACTCTTCTTTCACTTGCAGCCTAGGGTGGTTTCCTATGCGCGTCCACGAACAATAAGATCACTTATTTAATTTTTTAATTAATTAATTAATTTAATAAATCTTAATTATAAAGTAATTTATTATAATTTTAAATTAATAAACTATAATAGTGAAATAATAAATCTTAATTTTAAATTAATAAAGTCTAATTGGAATTAATAAACCCTAATTTTTAATTAATAAATCCTAATTGGAAATAATAAACCCTGATTTTGAATACTAAACCTTAATTTTAAATTAATAAACCCTAATTGTGAATTAATAGACCTTAATTTAAATGATAAACCCTAATTTTGAATTAATAAACCCTAATTTTGAATAATAAATCATAATTATGAATTAATAAACCTTAATTATGAATTAATAAACATTACTTGTGAATTAATAAACCATAATTCTGATTAATAAATTCTAATTTTGATTTAAAAATTATAATTAAAAATTAATAAATTTAATTATAAATTAATAAAATCTAATTATCCTTACTCGCCATAATTAATATATTATTATTTAACAAAAAATAAGGTTTTTGTCCAAGTAAATTATGTTTTTCCTTTCTTTTGTCTCCCGAATTTATTTGCTACATCGTTCTATGTTCCCGTGCTTCTATTGTATGGATAACTGCGATTCTTGATGAAAGTTTCGTGCAATTGTCGTCATTTTTTATTTTAATTGAAGAAACCAGGATTATTAGGCCTTAGTTTTTCAATTGCATCGTAGCTTATGGTCCCTTAAGAAACGGTATTGTGATTATTAATCGTGTTTGGTTTTTTTTGTTCTTTTTCCTTATTGAAATTTTGTTGATTCGCTTATCTGGTGCGAGTTATTCTTCTACGATAATTAGAACCGTCGGTTTACGATTAGAAATCATGTCGCTGCACGTTGAGGTTGGGAATCCATTTAGGGGCATTAATTAAGCGTGAATCTAGAATGATGATGATGGAGGCAATGTGTCTTATTGTTCGGCAACCTTTCCTTAATAAGCCATGTCTATCATGTTTCTTGAGATTGGTAAAGGAAATATATGTAAGGTTATAAATTTAAGATAATATGCCAATCAACTCCATTGACTTCAATGGAATTTGATTCTTGATTTTTGTGTTTATTTATTTATTACTGGTTTATCATCTTGCTCTAATTCTAATATTAGTCGAATCTTTTCTAATATTCAGATGCAGATCTTTGTTATGACTCTAACTGGCAAAACCATAACTCTTGAGGTCGAGAGTTCAGATACTGGACAATGTTAAAGCCAAGATTATAGATAAGGAAGGAATTCCACCTGATTAACAAAGGCTGATATTTGCTGGAAAGCAACTTGAAGATGGCAGGACTCTAGCAGATTACATATCCAAAAGGAGTCCACACTTCACCTTGTCCTCCGCCTGCGTGGTGGAATGCAAACCCTCACTGGAAACACCATTATCCTTGAAGTCGAGAGCTCGGACATCAGTGACAATGTTAAAGCCAAGATTCAGCTTTAGGACAAGGAAGGAATTCCTCCTGACCAGCATCGCTTGAGTTTTGCTGGGGAGCAACTTGAGGATGGTCGAGTACTAGCTGATTACAATATCCAAAAGGAGTCCAACCTCCACCTTGTTCTCAGGCTTTGTAGTGGGATGCAAATTTTCGTGCTGACTCTTACTGGCAAGACAATAACCTTGGAAGTCGAAAGCTTAGACACTATCGATAATGTCAAAGCAAAAATTCAGGACAAGGAGGGGATTCCACCATACCAGCAGAGGCTGGTCTTTGCTGGTAAACAACTTGAGGATGGGAGAACCTTGGCAGATTGCAATATTCAAAAGGAATCAACCCTTCATCTGTTGATGCGTTTGAGGGTGGCATGCAGATCTTTGTGAAAACCTTGCCCGGAAAGATCATAACACTGGATGTTGAAAGTTCTGACATGATTGACAATGTCAGGGCTAAGATTCAGGATAAGGAAGGCATTCCTCCTCATCAGCAGCGTTTGATCTTTGCTGGCAAGCAGCTAGAAGACGGGCGAACGCTTGCTGACTAATGACTATCATATACAGAAGGAGTCAACTCTTCATCTGGTTTTGAGGCTGAGAGGTGGGATGCAAATTTTTGTTAAGACTTTGACAGGGAAGACCATCACTTCGAAGGTGGAGAGGTCTGATACAATCGATAATGTGAAGGCGAAGATTCAGGATAAGGAAGGGATCTCACCGGATCAGCAGCATCTCATCTTTGCAGGGTAGCAGCTGTAAGATGGCCGCACCCTTGCGGATTACAACATCCAGAAGGAACCTTCCCTTCACCTGGTGCTGCGTTTCCCCTGGTGGCCATTCCTGAGGACGGGATGATGTGTTTGTTTCTCATGTCATGCATTCCGAGTCTTGTGTGAGTTTTGCTGTTTCTCTGTTTATCTTTGGTTTTGTTTTTGAAGTCTAGCTGATCAATGTCTGCTAGTGTTAGTATAAAGCCGAAATCGTATACGACGGAAGGCTGAGTTGTCTAGTGATATTATGAGCTACGAATATGAATGCACTGCTTCACATGTTTTTGCTTATTTCATTGTAATTTTGCAAAATCCCATTATTTTGGGTAGTTCGTTGACCATTCGTCTGATAATTCATCATGATCTGAGTTATGGTACAAGGCATTTCTCGTTTATATGAAAATAAGTATCATATATTTCTTCTTGCGGCATTGCTAATTAGTCCGTGAGCACTAACTGGATATCAATATATCAATTGTTGAAACTCTTGTCGAAATATTATTGAAAACAGAATGTAAACAAGATGAACAATTACGTGGTTCGGCAATTAATGCCTACGTCCACGGAGAAGGTGATCGGAGTTTATTGATATCTTGTGAAGGAAGAATACAAAGAAATGAGCTTCGAGCTCCAATACAAGGCTACGCTTAACTCTTTCTTCTCTTGATCTTCTTTATCTGTCTATCTTGCAGATTACATATCTTCTCAATATGCTAACACATGAACTTATATATAGAATAGAAGAAAATGATGATAACCGAATGATCAAAGAAAACGATCAACTATCTGGAAGAAAACTAACTTCCTAACAAACTAACTGAACACATATGCATGGTATTCAGAATAAGTTTTGCTACTGCATGCATTCCATATAAGCTTATACGAAAGCAAATCTACAATTCTCCACCTCGCTAAGAATAAGCTTCAATCACCTTCATGTCCCTTTTGTATTTATTCAAGTTTAACCAGGTCAAGACAGTGCTTGAACTTCATTCTTGGCAGTGCCTTTGTTAAGACATCAGCAACATTCTCCTCAATAGGTACCTTAGTCATCACGACAAGTCCTTTGTTCACCATATCTCTTATAAAATGATATCTAATATCAATGTGTTTTGATCGCTCGTGAAAGACTTGATGTTTAGCAAGATGCAAAGCACTTTGATTGTCACAAAATATCTCAACATTTTGCTGACGAATTCCAAAATCACTCAGCATACCTCTTAGCCAAACTCCTTCTTTCACAGCTTCAGTCATGTAATATCCCGAATTTCTGGGCTTAAAAATTTCGAAAATAAAGAAGTAGTTTACAAAGGAAATAAGAATGAAAGTGAACGTCGGTAATTGACAATTTGAAATAGATCGAAATTTTCTTTAAAATTTCGAATAAAATAATTTTTAAACAATAAATAAATATGTTTTAAGTGTATAGAGGATATTATTACACTTAGAAAATTAAGGAAATATTTTCTCCTAATTGTTTCACTATTTTCGAAACTTATGTGTTCATATGATTGATTTATGAACTTGGCATGAGATCACCTTATATTATGTGAACAAATGCTATTTTATTTTACATATGAAATATTATTTAGCCAAGTATTACACTAAGAAGGAAAAAGAATTTATTTTCTTATTTTATTAATAATTCTCGAAAATTTGCACAAAATAGAATTAATTTGTGAATTAATTTGTGATCACATGATTTTATAATATGAGTTGTCATATTTATCTTGTATTATATGATAAGATAAATATCTTGTATACCTTAGCATATTTTCAAAAATGATGTGCAAGAGATAAGGGTTGATTATGACATTTTTAGGATAAGATATGCTATGATATTTTATAATATGATAAGATAAGGTTGTGACTAGATTATGACTAAGCTTAGGATAATGTTTATCTCATTAAAATGTGTAGCAAAGTGATAAGCATCATGAAGGATAAAATTTATTTCTAGAAATACATCATTTTCGAAAATGATGATTTTGTGTAATAAGTTTAGCAAATAATTTAATTAATTATTTAAGCTTTAGTATTGGATAAATATCATGGAATCTAGATCAATATTATCATCTAGAAGCTATATAAATTTCGAAATTTAAGGATTAAGGTAAGGATGGAATTTTGAAAATTTAATCCTAAGAAAACCTAGTTTTGAAAATATTGGAAAATTAATAAGAAATGTTCTAAAATTTATTTTATGATATAATATCATTGTATTTATGTAATTCATCATGGAAATAATATTGGTTATGAAAAGAATGAAAGTTTAATAATTTATCCTTAATTTTGAATTGTTTGCCGATAACTTTACTTTAGTACATAGAAATGATCTTAATTAATTTTCCTATGATATAATTTATTATCTAAGACCTATATTATGTCATATATCTATTAATTGGAGAAAATAAAATATTTAACATATATTATATATAGGGGCGAAATTTTGACTTTAAGGTGTGAAATGTGTATAAATATCATGCTATAATTAATGGGAGATAATTATTATGATCTTATCATGTTATGAGTTGTAAAGTAGAGATTGTTAGCAATTAAAACAAGTAACCTATGCTTTTATTTAATATAGCGAAATTTTGACTTTTAATATAAGGTTGGAAATAATTTTAAACTCTTGAATATAATACCTTATCCTATAGTTGAAATTATTGAATTTTATAATATGATATTATTATAAGATAATACTATAGTATAAGGTATAGAAAAATAAAAATTAAACCTAAGGAACTAGAGGTGGCGAACACACACATATACAATACATAATGTGATAATTTTCTATTCTATGATTCATATAAAATAAATTAATTAAATAGTTAAATAACAAAATAAAACTATAGAATAAAATAAAATAATTGTTTTATATGCTTAGGGGTGGCGACAACTACTAGCAATTAGGATATGAGTTGTAAATTTAATTTTACACCTAGATATGATATGATTTCAAAAAAATAAGATAAGATATGATAATTAATGTATAAGATAAGGTCAAATTTGTTTCTTATACAACTTGCAAAGTTCAAAATTAAGAAGATAAAGGAGTTGCAATTTTGACTTTAGAATAAGATATTTTATAAAGTAATATTAAATATACTTTATAAACTCTATAAATTGGAGACCACCCCATTACACCATACCATGACCGAAATAAGAAGAAATAGGAGAGAAAATAGAGAGAAAAAATAGAGTGTTCTTCATAGTGTTCTTCGATCGTAGAAAGAAAAACGTCGTCGACGTCGATCGAATTCGATCACAAGGTTAGAAATCGTACCACTTGTTATACATGTTAAAATGTTAGAAATTCATATATAATATATTAGGATGCTTATTTTCAAAAATTATGTTGAATATGTGCTATATGTTTCAAAGTATGTGTTAGATTGTTTATATGATGTTTATAAGTATGAATTATCAAACTAATACAAAGTTAAGCATGTATTAAATACATGATGATATGATCGAAAATAAGGAGAAATCATATGTTGATGTATATGAATTTTAATTGTTGTTTTGAGCATGAAATAATGATAGTTATTAATAAACAAGATTGTATGATTTTATGTGGAATTTTGGAAAACCTAAGTATATATCCTATTAATTTCGAAAATTATAGAGTAATTATATGATGAGATATAATTCATGTTTTAATGTTAGAATAACATATTAATGATGTAGATTAATAATATAGTGTTATATGAATTTATTGAAATTTCTAAAAATTAATTGTACCTAAGTCTATTTTCAAAAAAATATGTACTTAGGACATATTGAGGAATAATTCATGATTTATGGAAATTATGTCATATTATTATTTTATGATGATAATAAAATGCTATATGAATATTAATTAAAATTTTTGGAAAAGTTTGGATAATTATTTGAAATTTTCGAAAATTATACTAAGAAAAATCATGATGATAAATTTTTATATGTTATGTGATACATGGGTTCTACGTTAAGTAATATGTGGAAATTTGATCCATATATGTGAAAAATCGAGAATTACAAGGGTATAGTTGGAAATCGATAGAAGAAGGAACATATACGTGTAAGATAATAGTTATATAAGAAATACATGAAATGACGATAAGAATAAGTTAAGAAAGGTATGAACGTACAGAGTATATTGATACGATAGTACAATAACAACGTTGGTGATAGAGTTGATGTTAGTACGTTCGTTGGTTCGAATCGATAATCCTTGCAAAGCATAACGGTATGCTAAAAACTCGTTTCTTACGTTGATAAGGTCTGACTCGAAGGAGAACGGAAACCGAGAATAGAAACTAGTGACTTAAGAAACCTTAAGTCCTCGAGGTGGGCTTTCTTACCTAAACCCTTTGTGGGCACTCTTTTCAAAAAAAATTTACAAGCTTTCTCGAAAGTATTTACTGTTATTGCTTTACTGCTTTCTTATGAAAATGTTGAGATACGATATTGTCTGCTGAAAATGTTTTGAGTTTTGTATATGTCCATTCGGGTTGCACAGGGCAACAGAAGTTCTGGTCGGATCTAGTGGAGGTGTAAGTAGAAATTCCAGCTAGGGTTGTGTACACGTGTTGGGCCTCTCAACCGTTGGGCGGTCATGCTCGAACATTGGGCGGTTAGTTGCATCCGGTGTAGGAGGCCTCCTCCCGCCGCTTATCCATAGCCGACTTGGAATATACGTTGTTGTTGTTGTGATGATAAAATGGTGCCACCAACTTTGAGAAATGAGAAAATGTTTTAGTAAGAACAAGCCTTTTCAACTAAAACCCTCATGTCTTCTTCGTGGTGAGGCGATATAATATTTCGTAAAATAAAAATGTTTTCGGCATGTGTCCATTGGGTACATTTGTACTCGACCGCATGTTTGTTTTTAAATGTGCGGTTGAGCGGTGATGGGCCGGCGGAGTTGGCGGAATCCTTTTGATAAATAGTATGGAGCATTTTGGTTCACCTTGAGAATGCATCTTCACATGCATGTCTCACACGTTATTCCACTGCCAAACTCTTGAGTTCCCTTATATTTTGATATTATGTTAAGATCTTGAATGCTTTGATAAAAACCTTGTATTAGCTACTGTTTTGCAGTACTTTTGAACAAATCATTTATATAAGTCGTTTCTTTCTATCCTTCGAGTTATTTCATTATTAGCATCTATGTTCCTTCACTTGAGAAATAAGTTGAAAACCCTATTCTTTTACGAATATTTAACCCTAAACCCCAAGTAGCAGTCCGGTAAGGTGGTAGCGAATCGGTCATTACGATGGTATCGAGGCGGGTTGTTTGCTTTGAACCAAAATATTCTTTCTATCCAAAGTCTAGCTTGAGTCCTAGACTTCATAAGTTAGTCATCTCCGCTCAACACTCAGGTTCATCACGCTCAACCAAAGAAGGAAAAGTGGTTTCAAATAAAAAGGCGCGCTTTAAAAGTGTTAAGAGTTATATGTTTATGTTACAGTTTGAAAGAAACTTGAGTTATGAAAAAGCTTTGAAAGTGGACATGCCGTTTGAAAAACAGCTTTGAATTTTTGAAATGAGTAATGAAACCAGTGAGTGGTTTGTTTGTTAAGATCCATACCTGATTGGTATGTGAGTGGTTTGAGAAAGTTAAAATCCATACCCGGTTGGTATGTGAAATGAAACCAGTGATTGGTTTGTTTGTGATGAACTTGAGAAAGTTAAAGCTTATACCTAGTTGGTATATGAGTATCGATGATAGACATATATAGAATTATATGTCAGAAAGTATAAATGTTATTCATGAAAGTGTTAAAAATGTGATGATAATGTTTTTTTCGAAAAATCTCTGTTTCAAAAGAACGTAGAAATGCTTTAAGTTTCACTATTTTGAGAACTTAGAATGAACGAGAACATAAGATTTCTCCTATGCCGTAGTACTTGATGAATTACGAGAACTCGAGAACTTAGAAATGCTTGTAAGACTGACTTAACGAAAGCAGAATGGGATGCTACGTGGAACGAAAGGAAGCTACAATAAGCGAATGTTATTTACGGCTTAGGCGTAATATCTTCAGTTGAAATGCGATGCAACGAAGCTTTGAAACAACTATGGTTGACACGAAAAATCTAGGAACGATATACGAGCTGGGATATGGGTATGAAATGCTAAGTGAGAAAAGTGTTTATAAGTTTGTGTTGTGATATGCACAAAATTATGTCCTAAGGTGTTTTAGATCATCAAGTTATCCATATAATTTAAAGTTTCCTTTAAGATTAAGTTTTAAGTCTGAGACGGACTTACAGAACTATCTGTTTCGGATAGCGTGAATGGGAAAGGATAAGGGTAAGAGTCCAATCACAAAAGCCACGATCGAGGACTTACAATGGAATGGTTAAACCAGGAGTTTTAAACGCCAGCCACGCTATCTTCCACCGTATGTACACGAAGCGGACGAGAATGGCCGACGGACCGGATCATATCGTCCAAGAGGATTGGGAGATACCATCACAACTCTACATGGAAACAAGCGCAACACGGAATCCGATCCTGTGGAAGAAGCAGAAGCGAGCAAAGACTGCTCTTTGGAGGATTTTGATCGCTCTATGAAAGACTTGAAACGTCTTATACACGAGGCAAAGATATATCTAGAAACGGGAAAATTTCCAAGCAAGGAATATGATTCCGACGAGGGACACTCGGCGGCATAAAATCTTAAGATAATACCAGACTTATATAATTAGTGGGTAGTATGATTAGTCTTGTAATAATTAGAACGTTTAGTGGTGTCAAAGTTTTGATGTAAATAGAACATCACGATATGTACTAAAACAATTAGAAAGAATAATGAATGGAAAAGTCCTCATTGAGACATTTGACACTACATGTTGGGTGATTTTGGTGGAATGATATCAAGAAATGATATGTTAAGATTCTATGAGCATAATGATGTTATGTGCTAAGTAACAATTGAGTATTGATAAATTGTTTTGTTAAAACAATAAAGAATGCCTCCAAGAAGAGCATTGGGACGTAGAAGGAGAGAACAAACTCCGAACCGAATATCAACAACCACCACCACCACTCTTAGGGTAGAAGAGTTATTCCTAAAGAAAAATCCACCCACGTTTAATGGGCCCAGGAGCCACGAGGAAGTGAGAAATGGGTAAGGGCTATAGAAAGGATTTTCAACTTCCCGCATTGCACGTATCAAGAAAGACTCTCTTGTATTACTTTTCAAATGACGAGGTCCGCCGATTTTGGTGGGAAGCTCGAAGGAAAATCATGACACCCGAGCAAATGGAGGAGCTTACTTGGGAGGAGTTTAAGACAATGTTATATGATAAGTATATCCCAAAAGCTATAGAAAGAGAGGAGATTGAATTTTCAATCTTAAACAAGAAACAAATCGGTAACAGAGTATGATCGGATCTTTTGTGACATAGCTAGATTTGCTCCAAACCAAGTAGAAACGATGAAAAGATGGCCGATAAGTTTAGAGCGGGATTAAGGCATGAGATTAGGGTATCTCTTGCTAGTCATGGAATAATGACTTATCTTGAGGCTTTAGGTAGAGCTTTGGATATAGAGGCAGCATTGGGAAGTTAAGCCAACACCAGTCCAGTGGACAAAGGAAAAGGAAATGGGAAGGAAACCCGAGGCAACTACTATAACCAGGTGAGAGAGGCTATGGCAAATAATCAAAGGCCCAGTGGACCCAAGGCGAGGCAAGGACGTCCAATGAATTTTGGATGGTAGGAACAATCGGCGACAAATAATGAGTCCCAATGTCCTCGATGCAGTAGACAAAGACGTTGGTCCTTGTGAAGCAGGACGTGTAAACTGCTTTAGATGTGGTCAACAAGGGCATTTTGCAAGAGATTGCCCACAGTTAGGACAAGGAATGATAGGTAGAACTAACCAACCACGACAAGCTCAACCGGTGCAAACAACAACCAAGGGTTTTCGCTATCGACCAACAGCAATGCGAAAATGACCAAGATAACCCGACAGGTATTAATACGTTTTAACATACGTTACGAGCTTTCTAAAGCAACCGTAATTCACAATCGTATGTGAATACGAAATAACGCATGAAGGCGTACGAATACTCTTAACCTTGAAAGCGAATTACTACGTTAACTTTAGGCTGCTTGAACATAGATTCGAACATAGGACTTACCATCTCTTGAAACCATAGATTTGACGTAAACGAGTAGTTGGAAATCTTGAATCATAGAATGCTACTGAAGTTTAGAACACAAGAATGTTAGATCTAAGGATCTAAATGAAAGGATGAGTCGATATGAGAATGAGCGGTGAAAAATGGATATGAGGCGATTGTTGAAAAGCAATCACATGGTGTGATGAAAAGAATTGAGAAGCGTTACTGACGTCGCATAAATTTCGAGGACGAAATTTCTTTAAGGGGTAGAATGTAATATCCCGAATTTCGGGCTTAAAATTTCGAAAATAAAGTAGTTTACAAAGGAAATAAGAATGAAAGTGAGCGTCGGTAATTGACAATTTGAAATAGATCGAAATTTTCTTTAAAATTTCGAATAAAATAATTTTAAACAATAAATAAACATGTTTTAAGTGTATAGAGGATATTATTACACTTAGAAAATTAAGGAAATATTTTCTCCTAATTGTTTCACTATTTTCGAAACTTATGTGTTCATATGATTGATTTATGAACTTGGCATGAGATCACCTTATATTATGTGAACAAAAGCTATTTTATTTTACATATGAAATATTATTTAGCCAAGTATTACACTAAGAAGGAAAAAGAATTTATTTCCTTATTTTATTAATAATTCTCGAAAAATTGCACAAAATAGAATTAATTTGTGATCACATGATTTTATAATATGAGTTGTCATATTTATCTTGTATTATATGATAAGATAAATATCTTGTATACCTTAGCATATTTTCGAAAATGATGTGCAAGAGATAAGGGTTGATTATGACATTCTTAGGATAAGATATGCTATGATATTTTATAATATGATAAGATAAGGTTGTGACTAGATTATGACTAAGCTTAGGAAAATGTTTATCTCATTAAAATGTGTAGCAAAGTGATAAGCATCATGAAGGATAAAATTTATTTCTAGAAATACATCATTTTGAAAATGATGATTTTGTGTAATAAGTTTAGCAAATAATTTAATTAATTATTTAAGCTTTAGTATTGGATAAATATCATGGAATCTAGATCAATCTTATCATCTAGAAGCTATATAAATTTCGAAATTTAAGGATTAAGGTAAGGATGGAATTTTGAAAATTTAATCCTAAGAAAACCCTAGTTTTGAAAATATTGGAAAATTAATAAGAAATGTTCTAAAAATTTATTTTATGACATAATATCATTATATTTATGTAATTCATCATGGAAATAATATTGGTTATGAAAAGAATGAAAGTTTAATAATTTATCCTTAATTTTGAATTGTTTGCCGATAACTTTACTTTAGTACATAGAAATGATCTTAATTAATTTTCCTATGATATAATTTATTATCTAAGACCTATATTATGTCATATATCTATTAATTGGAGAAAAATAAAATATTTAACATATATTATATATAGGGGGCGAAATTTTTGACTTTAAGGTGTGAAATGTGTATAAATATCATGCTATAATTAATGGGAGATAATTATTATGATCTTATCATGTTATGAGTTGTAAAGTAGAGATTGTTAGCAATTAAAACAAGTAACCTATGCTTTTTATTTAATATAGCCGAAATTTTTGACTTTTAATATAAGGTTGGAAATAATTTTTAAACTCTTGAATATAATACCTTATCCTATAGTTGAAATTATTGACTTTTATAATATGATATTATTATAAGATAATACTATAGTATAAGGTATAGAAAAAATAAAAATTAAACCTAAGGAACTAGAGGTGGCCGAACACACACATATACAATACATAATGTGATAATTTTTCTATTCTATGATTCATATAAAATAAATTAATTAAATAGTTAAATAACAAAATAAAACTATAGAATAAAATAAAATAATTGTTTTATATGCTTAGGGGGTGGCGACAACTACTAGCAATTAGGATATGAGTTGTAAATTTAATTTTACACCTAGATATGATATGATTTCAAAAAAAATAAGATAAGATATGATAATTAATGTATAAGATAAGGTCAAATTTGTTTCTTATACAACTTGCAAGGTTCAAAAATTAAGAAGATAAAGGAGTTGCAATTTTTGACTTTAGAATAAGATATTTTATAAAGTAATGATTAAATATACTTTATAAACTCTATAAATTGGAGACCACCCCCATTACACCATACCATGACCGAAAATAAGAAGAAATATGAGAGAAAATAGAGAGAAAAAAATAGAGAGTGTTCTTCATAGTGTTCTTCGATCGTAGAAAGAAAAACGTCGCCGACGTCGATCGAATTCGATCACAAGGTTAGAAATCGTACCACTTCTTGTTATACATGTTAAAATGTTAGAAATTCATATATAATATATTAGGATGCTTATTTTCAAAAATTATGTTGAATATGTGCTATATGTTTCAAAGTATGTGTTAGATTGTTTATATGATGTTTATAAGTATGAATTATCAAACTAATACAAAGTTAAGCATGTATTAAATACATGATGATATGATCGAAAATAAGGACAAATCATATGTTGATGTATATGAATTTTAATTGTTGTTTTGAGCATGAAATAATGATAGTTATTAATAAACAAGATTGTATGATTTTATGTGGAATTTTTGGAAAAACCTAAGTATATATCCTATTAATTTCGAAAATTATAGAGTAATTATATGATGAGATATAATTCATGTTTTAATGTTAGAATAACATATTAATGATGTAGATTAATAATATAGTGTTATATGAATTTATTGAAATTTCTAAAATTAATTGTACTAAGTCTATTTTCAAAAAATATGTACTTAGGACATATTGAGGAATAATTCATGATTTATGAAAATTATGTCATATTATTATTTTATGATGAAAATAAAATGCTATATGAATTAATTAAAATTTTTGGAAAAGTTTGGATAATTATTTGAAATTTTCAAAAATTATACTAAGAAAAATCATGATGATAAATTTTTATATGTTATGTGATACATGGGTTCTACGTTAAGTAATATGTTGAAATTTGATCCATATATGTGAAAAATCGAGAATTACAAGGGTATAGTTGGAAATCGATAGAAGAAGGAACATATCGTGTAAGATAATAGTTATATAAGAAATACATGAAATGACGATAAGAATAAGTTAAGAAAGGTATGAACGTACAGAGTATATTGATACGATAGTACAATAACAACGTTGGTGATAGAGTTGATGTTAGTACGTTCGTTGGTTCGAATCGATAATCCTTGCAAAGCATAACGGTATGCTAAAAACTCATTTCTTACGTTGATAAGGTCTGACTCGAAGGAGAACGGAAACCTAGAATAGAAACTAGTGACTTAAGAAACCTTAAGTCCTCGAGGTGGGCTTTCTTACCTAAACCCTTTGTGGGCACTCTTTTCAAAAAAAAATTACAAGCTTTCTCGAAAGTATTTACTGTTATTGCTTTACTGCTTTCTTATGAAAATGTTGAGATACGATATTGTCTCGCGAAAATATTTTGAGTTTTGTATATGTCCATTCGGGTTGCACAGGCAATGCGGAAGTTCTGGTCGGATCTGGTTTGGAGGTGTAAGTAGAAATTCCACCAGGGTTGTGTACACGTGTTGGGCCTCACGAACATTGGGCGGTCATGCTCGAACATTGGGCGGTTAGTTGCGTCGGTGTAGGGAGGCCTCCTCCCGCGTTTATCCATAGCCGACTTGGAATATACGTTGTTGTTGTTGTGATGATAAAATGACCGCGATCGACTTTGAGAAATGAGAAAATGTTTTAGTAAGAACAAGGCATTTTCAACTAAAACCCTTGTGTCTTCATCGTGGTGAGGCGATCAATATTTCGTAAAATAAAAATGTTTTCGGCATGTGTCCATTGGGTACATTTGTACTCACCGCATGTTTGTTTTAAATGCGAGCGAGCGGCGGTGATGGGCCGAGCGGGAGTTGAGCGGAATCCTTTTTGATAAATAGTATGGAGCATTTTGGTTCACCTTGAGAATGCGTCTTCACATGCATGTCTCACACGTTATTCCACCGCCAAACTCTTGAGTTCCTTATATTTTGATATTATGTTAAGATCTCGAATGCTTTGATAAAAGCCTCAGATTAGCTTCTTGTTTTGCCGTGATTTTGAACAAATCATTTATATAAGTCGTTTTTCTATCCTTGAGTTATTTCATTATTAGCATCTATGTTCCTTCACTTGAGAAATAAGTTGAAAACCCTATTCTTTACGAATATTTAACCCTAAACCCCAAGTAGCGATCTGGTAAGGTGGTAGCCGAATCGGTCATTAAGTCGTAACCATGAATTCAACCTCGGTAGTGGATAAAGCTACAACTGATTGCGGCATGGACTTCAACTTATACCGATGTTGTATAGTGTAAAGATGTATCTGTTTGGGATCTTCTACAATCAGTATTTGCAAGATAATCAAGATCCACAAAACCTATTAAAGGATCTCCTACATGACTTACTTGTTTCTCAAAAATAATCCACAATCAAGTTCCTTTTATATATCTGAAAATGCATTTTATAGCTTCCCAATGAGCTCTACCCGGATTAGACATATATCTACTCAGAACACTTATGGCATATGCAAGATCCAGCCTTGTACATATCATCATGTACATGATGCTTCCCACTGCATTAGAGTAAGGAACTGAAATCATGTCTTTCTCCTTTTACGATCTTGGACCGAGTTACTAAAATCTTTCTTCTTTGAGATATAGGCACGTTGATTCTTTGCCTCATGCATTTTGAATTTCCTTATCACCTTTGCTATGTAATCTGACTGTAATATGCATAGCTTCCCTTGTTCTTGATTTCTTATAATATCCATTCCAAGTATTCTTCTTGCATGCCCTAACTCCTTCATCTCAAAAACTGACTTCAATTGTTCCTTTAACTTGCATATCTCGGTTTCACTCTTACTAGCTTTAACATATCATCCACATATAGAAGTAGATACGTCAATATATTCTTTCCATTTCTTTTCAAATACACACAGCTATCATACTTTGATCTTGAAAACCGAGCTTATCATAAAATCATCAAATCTAATATACCATTGCCTTGAATTTTGTTTAAGGCAGATAATGATCTCTTTAATAAGCATACCGTCCTTCGACCTTGTGGAACAAAACCCTCGGTTGCTCCATATAGATAGTCTCCTTCATCATTCCATTCAAAAAAGTCACACATCTAATTGTTCTAAGTACATATCCTGCTGTGTCACTAAGGATAACAGAATTCTTATGGAACAATGTTTGACAACCGGGGAAAATATCTCATTAAAATCTATACCTTCCCTTTGAGTGAAACCCTTTGCTACTAATCTTGCTTTGTATCTTATGAACTCAGTGCCATTAATCATTTCAATTTTTCTCTTGAAAATCCATTTACAACCTACTGCCTTTTGATGTACATGTCTTTTTACTAATATCCATGTATCATTTTTCTGTGAAGAATCTATTTCATCCTTCATAGCTTTTATCCAATTTTCTCTATCTTTGGAATTTCTTTGCTTCTCAGATGTTCTTGGTTCTTGGTATTCAATGTTCTCTCGCCACATTGAAAGCATAGTTAATCATATCCTCTTACCCAAATCTGTTTGGTCGTTTTATATTTCTCCTTACTCTATCTCTTGCTAGCATGTAGTTATTTAATTCAT
Organism: Salvia rosmarinus; assembly: GCA_036937905.1. Classification (NCBI taxonomy): domain Eukaryota; kingdom Viridiplantae; phylum Streptophyta; class Magnoliopsida; order Lamiales; family Lamiaceae; genus Salvia; species Salvia rosmarinus. The sequence goes on from CM072816.1 coordinate 93,554,511, forward strand.
CATCACTTTCTAGCTGCTGATCTTGAGTTTCTTGAGTAATTTCTCCTTCTATTTCTAATTCATTTTCTGACTCATTTTCTTGCAGAAGCTCCACCTTAACTTTATCATTATGTATTATTTTCTATTACTTCACTTTGGACAGTAGCTTTTTCCTTAAAAGGCATAATGTTTTCTTTGAATATCACATCCCTACTAATTATTAGTTTGTAGTTACCTGGTTCAATACACCATAACCTATATCCTTTAGTACCAGTGGGATATACTAACATCACACACTTTAATGCCTTGGCGCAACTTGCTTTGTTTGGTATGAACAAAAGCTAGACATCCAAAAATCCTCAGATTTGAGTAATCGGATATATGCTCATTCCACATTTCATCGGTGTTTTAAACATTATGGCAGAGGAAGGACATCTATTTATCAAGAAAGTTGCAGCTGAGATCGCTTACATGTAACCCTCTAATCTTAAGGCACGGATTAGCGAGACTATTACTCTAAAGAGGAATGAATAAACGGGAAGACCATGTGACATTGAATTGTATAACATTTATCAAGAATACTTTTGGACTTTGTTACATAACTTGGAATTATTGCAAATGAAACATGTGAAATGTACATATGACGATGTACAATCAAGGTATTAACTTTCAAATGACAAAGATTCCTATTGCTCAACACTTGCCCATCGCATCATCACCAACCTGCACATTTAAAAACAAATATGCAGGGCTGAGTACAAGAATGCACTCAGTGGACTCATGCCAAAAACATTTTATCATCTTTAAATTATACTGCCCCATCATGGTAAGACACAAGTGTTTTATTTGAAAAGACCTTTTGCTTACTAAAACATTTTCATTCTTTATCAAATCATCGCCTGCGCAGGCATTTTTCCTTGTATGTATGATCCATATCATTTCCTTTCATTACATCATCATAACATCATTATCACGCCGTAGAAGTAGGCCTCCTTCTACGTCACTGTGACCGGCCGCGCATTGTTCTTACGGCCCCCAGTCACCATTAAGTGTACACGTTAATCCTAGCCAGGAATTGACCCTCCGGCATAGGATCCTTTCATAAGTTGGGAGCGACCCAACAACATTATCATCATTCATCAACATCCATGGATAGGATACATACATAAAAACATAAACATTTGGGCAGGTAATCACGTAAACATTTCATCATCATTTCTTGACATAAACATCATAAATAAATACTTTTCATTTCAAAGAAAGCGTTGTAAATAAAGCATTTGTCATTTTGAGTATAGTAAAACCCACCTGGTACGTAAGCTTTCTACACGGACTTTCCTTAACGTCAACGATCACGTTGCGTCCCACCTTTACGTAAGAAGTTAATTTAGTACGTCGGTCACGTTTTTTAAGACCGTCAAATTCTAATAAGCTTCGATAACCTTCTAAAATAATACTTCGCATCATTTAACTAACTTAATACGTCGTTTCATCGAACATCTTAATTTATGACTTTTCGTACTTCAATAGAGACGAAATATGATTTACGACCTTGTATAAATCAATTAGATCAAATGTTGATCTTATACTAACGTCATTTGATAAAATAATCTCGATTATGAGATTGTCTCTTGTAAAGAGATATCCTTATTATTTCTAATACGTCTTACACGTATTAGTATATTTATTCAACGTATATCATATTTTCAATAGACGTACAACAAAATATGGTTCATATACTAACATATTTCATACGTTTTGCCCAAATTTCAATGATTTTGACTTTTAATAACCATATAATTCGAATTTAATCACATATATGTTTATAAATACATATAAATTGATTTTCAATCATATTATCTTACGTCTCAATTTTTCACGTTAATCAACAATCATACTTGAATTTATTCTTAAGTATGACCTAACTTGTACAATACATATACTTATTCACAACATACGTTACCTAACGTAACGTTTCGACATAAACATAGCATACCTTATTTTAAAAATCACATAAATTCACAGTATGTCTAAAACATATTTTTGGAACATAATATGTGATTATACATGATAAAATAATTTTAAAACTTTCAAACCTTATACAATAAGGTTTCAGCCATTTATATACATATATCCAAAACTTTTCCAAAAATCTTATAAATTCACATAACATATTATACCAACATAGAATCAATAATATGTACTAACATTGATCATAGAAAATTTTTACATCATCTTATTGTACAACATAATTTTCGGTCATTTCCAAAAATTTAACAAACATTTTTTTTAAAATTCTAATTAAATCACATAACACATAACCAACACCATATATCATCACTATAACATAATTTTCATCAATTACAATTCATACATCAATATACCCTAGAGCCATATGTTTGAGATTTTGGACTTAGGTAAAACTATTTTTCTAATTTCCAATAAATTCATATCACACCATATTATGAATCTACATCACTTATAGGCTATAATATCATTTAAATATCAAACATACATCAACATAATATTTATCATATATTTTTGGCAATTTGCAATATATATACAAATAATTTTCAAAAATTCTACATAAAATCATATAAACTTATTTTCTACCATAGATCATTATTTCATGCTCAAATCAACATTTAAAAATCATTCTGACAACAAATGTTCATCATAGTTTTCGGTTATTTCATGAACATTTTATAACATGCTTAACTTTATGCTAAAATCATAATATAAGTTCATAAGCACCATATAAACCTATTTAATGAATAACCAAACACTATAACATAATTTTTGAAAATTTCAACATAAACAATATATGAACATAACATGAGATATAATGGATGGATTTTAAAATTTTAAACATGTATAGAAAGCTTAAACAATTGCTAACCTTTTAATCGGTTTCGATTTTTGACGATGAACGTTTTCTATCAAAGATTTGTAAAAGAAAATAGATGCACTCTCCTCTCTTTTCTCTCATCACTCTCGGCCCTTTTGGAAGCAAATGAAGAATAAAGTAAAACTTATTACTTAAATGAACTAATATCCACTTGCACCTAAAATATCTACACAATTAACTAAATATCCAATTTGCCATTAAAACTTTCGGTCCACTTGTTTTTATTAGCTAAGAACAATTTTTCTTTCTTCTATCCTAAAGCTCACGGTCCTTCTCTCATGAATTGAAAAGAAATTGTCTTCATTCCTTCATTTAAATGCTCACGGCACTTTACACTTGTATTGGAGATAATTTGTGTTTTATTTGATGACATAATACTTTAATTACACCCTTAGTACCATATCTAATAAAAGTCAAAAATGTCATGCTTCACATAGAATCATAGAAATCCTTATACATTAAAGCATAGTTTTCGTCCCTTTCATAGGATAAGTACCTCCACTTGCTTATTTAATAAATCACCTTATTATATATCATATTATATCATATAAGAATTAATTATATGATAAATTCCAAAATCAACTATCATTATCATGAAACAATGAAAATTCAATCTTTGTATCTATATACATAAGTTTCGAACACCCTCTATAGTATAGTACAAAATTTTATATTTTTTTCATGCTCAATACACATCTTATTTTATAATCAATACATATCAATTAAATTCTCACAATTATAAAAGAATTAAGAAAATCATTACCTTAACTTATATAGACATGTATCGGCCATCACAAAATTTAGAGGGGAAATTCTTATCTCATCCTACACTATTATTCATGAATTATATGTGTCATTATCAATTTTAGTATATCAAGATTACTTTAGAAAATATCAATTTGAAAAGTCAAAAATTTACACTTGATTTAATTTCAAAAATGCCATGCCTTTACTTTAATAAACATAAATCAAATCTTATCACCTAAATTCCTATATGGATCGGTCATAGCACAATAAGAGACATGAATTTAATTTGTCTTATATTAATACACATGAATTAGATGTCATTATCATAGTATTCTAAAATTCCTTCTTTCCTTTTTGTTTTCAAACATTTCGGCTCTCTTGGACCCAATATACTCCCAAAACGTCCACTCGATAATACAACTCATCTTCACGATTAATAACATATCACTATCCTAATTAAAGCGTAGTTTTATCCAAAGATAGAAATTAACTCAATTCATACTTTAGAATTAAAATTTTCGGTACTTTTTAGGAATAAAATCCTCCCACTTACACAACATGTTAAAACACCCCATCTTATCCTTAAAAATATATTATTAATATAATTATTACAATACATCATTAACTTGGTAGCAATTTAATTTATTTTATACTATAAGTTCATATTTTCGAAACATATAGCAATAATATGCTACACATTTTATTTTCTTGTAACAAATAGCTAATATATAGCTATGTGACATATTATAAGTCCTAGATGATGAATTTAATCATAGAAAAATAATTAGAACCATTCTATGTCACAAAATTAAATTTTCGAACATTAAATTCGAAAATAGGAATATATTTTTCAATATTTATTCCTTAATTCCTCTAGCATTATTTTAATAAAAATAATGCCCTTATTACATAAAATAATCATAGGAATTTAAATAATATAATTCCTTGATCATTAGACTAAGTTTGCGAATTGTCTCTAAACGTTGACGTTCGATACGTCTCAAAACATTAATAATTTAATCATCTCTAAATCGTTGATAATAAAGTGACATTCACTTTATTCGTTTATTTCTTTAATAAGGAAATTTAATTCTAAGCTTCGTTGCTTAGAAAAATAATATATGACTAACTATCGATATTTAATCGACGTTAGAATAATACTTTCGAAGGAATAATATAAATTATATTCCTTAATTCACTAATCATAGTGAATATGATATAAGGATCTTCATATCGTAGATAGTCGAAATCAATATTCGATAAATTATTATTTCAATTATCGAGACGAAACCTTAATTTACGATTTTTATTATCGTAATTAAGCTTTAAAACTTCGGGATATTACAGCTTCCCCCCAAAATTTTTCAGGCAAACCCAAAGAGATAAGCATGGATCTCATCCTTTCCAAAAGGGTTCTATTCATCCTATCTATAACTCCATTTTGTTGGGGATTAGCTGGAACACTCTTGTGTCTTCTTATTCCTTTTCTTTCGTAATTCTTGAACTCTTTTGACAGAATTCTAAACCATTATCGGTTCTTAGACATCTTAATGATACTCTTTTTATTCTCAACTTCAAAGACACCACTCTTTGAAACGAATAAAAGCATCTGATTTTAGTTTTAAAGTGTATACCCACACTTTTCTACTGAAATCATCTATTATAGACAGAAAATATCTAGCACCTCCTAGAGTAGCTAATTTTGCAGGCCCCCATAGATCGGCATGAGCATAGTCTAAAACTGATTTAGAAACATGCATGCCTTTTGGATATGGAAGTTTAGTACTCTTTCCTAATAAGCACAACTCACAATGGTCAGGTTTTGCACGAATAGCATAGGTATTATTTTCTGCTTGATTAACTCTTTAAACCCTTTTCCCCACATGTCCTAACCTTGCATGCCATTTCATGGTTTCATTTTCCACGTTCATTTCACTTTCACCGTTATCACTTGGCATTTAGGTAGTATAGACTATGGTGTCTTGTGCCTTTCATGATTAATCTCTTTTCCCTTTTAACATGCAACTCTCCATTTTCAGACCCCCAGTTAAATCCCTTCTTTTCAAGCATTCCTAATGATATTAGGTTTCTTTTTAAATATGGTATATACCTAACTTCAGTAACTATTTTCACAGATTTATCATGCATCAAGAATTTAACACTTCCAATACCTTTAACATGACATACCGGTTATTTCCAAGTAAAGCGGATCCTTGATCTCCCACTCTAAAGTGTCGAATAGATCTTTCTTGGGCACATATGAAAGGAGCGGTGAGTCCATGATCCAGTTACTTTCGGCATCCCCTTCCATCACATTAAGAACTTCGGCTTCCATTACATCTTGAACATTGTCAGCATTGTTAGGAGATAGTTTTCTTGATTCTTGCTGCTTCCTTTTCCACACGTAGCAGTTCTTTCTTAAGTGTCCAGGTTTATTGCATTCAAAACACTTCTTGATTTCCCTTGATTCAAGTTGTTTATTATAATACTTCCCCTTTTGACCAAAAACTTTCTGTCTTGGTTTGAATTTCTTGATATTCAAACCCTCTGAGAGCACTTCGTGTCTACCTTCATGTGTTTTCTGGAGTTCTTTTGCACGAAGTGCAATCTGCACGTCTTCTAAAGATATAGTGCCCTCTCTTCCAAAAACGATCGCATCCTTCACGTGTTCATAGCTCTTTGGTAGAGCGTTTAATAAGAGGATCGTCTTATCCTCATCTCTGATTTCTTCATTTATGCTTTCAAGATCATCAACAGATTTGCAGAAGTCCTCTATTTGATCTTCAATGGCTTTGTTATCAGAAAACTTTAGAGAATAGAGACGTTGCTTCATATATAACCTGTTTGCTAGCGATTTTGTCATATATAATGACTCGAGCTTGAACCAAACTGCTGCAGCAGTCTTTTCTTTTGATACTTCACGAAGAACTTTATCATTGAGACACAATATCATCATCTATGCGCTTCATGTCCATTTCTTCTCTGCTCATTTTCGATTTGAAACCAGGTCATCCTTCTTCTATTTTCGGTTCACTTTATTCTCGATGTCGATTGCTTGAACTGACCATGTTGGATCAATACAATTTCGCATCTTGATCTTCCATAGGTAAGTCATTCTTGCCATTGAACTTTTCCATCTCAAATTTTGATGGATTCATTTCTCCAAAAAAGAAAACGAAATGACTCCGATGATGTCTCCTTCGTTGATCGTGGGTTCGTTTCCCGCAGACGGCGCCAATTATTGAAACTCTTGTCGAAATATTCTTGAAAATAGAATGTAAACAAGATGAACAATTACGTGGTTCGGCAATTAATGCCTACGTCCACGGAGAAGGTGATCGGAGTTTATTGATATCTTGTGAAGGAAGAATACAAAGAAATGAGCTTCGAGCTCCAATACAAGGATACACTTAACTCTTTCTTCTCTTGATCTTCTTTATCTGTCTATCTTGCAGATTACATCTCTTCTCAATATGCTAACACATGAACTTATATATAGAATAGAAGAAAATGATGATAACCGAATGATCAAAGAAAACGGTCAACTATCTGGAAGAAAACTAACTTCCTAACAAACTAACTGAACACATATGCATGGTATTCAGAATAAGTTTTGCTACTGCATGCATTCCATATAAGCTTATACGAAAGCAAATCTACATCAATATTAGATGAATCTGTCATTACCTTAAATATAATCGTTCAGGAAATTTTCTTGTCTATCCTGATATTACTGAGATACGGGTGATATAGATGTAGTAATGTAGATATATTGTTTTATATTTGACAAAACACATCCACAAGTCCTTGTATTTTTAGTTTTTGTTTCATTGGCTCCTTGTACAGTCTTCCTTTTAGTTGGACCTCTCACTATTATATTCAATCTTATTTTGTCCAATTTAATATTTAGTCCTATTTAATGGAGATAATTAATCCGTTAAATTTTTCGTAATCTAATAGCACATTCCCCATAATTATTTAAAATATATTCCAATTAACCAAATATCCTATATCCAAATCAAACAAGAAGCTCTTTTCTCCTTCAGTTTCTCTACCGATTAATCAGACTGTGGGATGTATATTAAAATTAAATTCTAATGAAACTAAAGAAGTAAAGCAAAAGAAAAGGAATTCAGAAAACTCGATGGCGGAGCTGGGTTTCTACATCGTGCCATGCTTCTTGGCCGGCAGGTTTCATGAGGCTGACGAATGGTGGTGTTTCAGACGACAGAACGCGGTTGAAATATGTTGGTGATCTGGATTGTGTCCCGGCAGAAGCTCTGCTGACATAATAGATTTCTGGCCATATTTATGATAATTCAAATAAGGACCTGATGAGATCTTAATATGAAAGTACAAGTATTTTAAAACGAACAGCTTGTACAAGAATCTAATGAAATAAAATATAAAAGTAAAAGGATCTAAAATATGTTTTGCCTTTATATTATTATCAAAATTCGTGGGTAATGAAAACTTATAAGCTCTTAAAGCTTATTTTAGAAAGCTTATAAGATGTTCTCAGAGCTTATAAGAGGTAATGTTTCAAGATCTTATAAGTTGTTAAAGTGTTTGGATAATTGTTTTTATAAGTTAGAGAAAGAATCGTGAATTAGAAAGATAAAATTATAATTAGATGGATAAAATTGACTAGAGGTGAAGTTGGTAATATATACGTAGGAAATAATAGGCTATAATAAGGTTATTTTGGTAAATTTATGGTTGTTTATAAGCAGTGGCGGAGCCAGGAAATATTTCTTGGGGGGCCTAATTAATAATAATTTTAAAAGGTAATAAAATAAAATTTTGAAATAAAATTATAAAATAATAATAATTTAAATAATATAATGAGTTTATTATAATCCTTTTAGAAATTTGATTGATAATATTAATTCAAATATAAAGCTTTATTATTTGTAAATATCTTTTATTTTATCAATATAAAATAAATTATAGAAAAAGAAAAGAAATACTCCCTCCGTCCCACTTAAAACGTCCTATTTCTTTTGGACACGGTTATTTAGGAGAAAGGTATAAAGTAGTTAAAAGGTTAAAAAGTGGTAGGGTCCACACTTTTTGAAGGGTTAATTATTTCCTAAAATGGAATGGGACATTTGTAATGGGACAACCCAAAAAAGAAAGTAGGACATTTTAAATGGGACAGAGGGAGTAGTATTTTATCGACATAAACAAATTATAGAAAAAAGAAAAATGAAAGAAAGATAAAGAAAAATAAGTATAGGAAAAGAAAAAGGAAAATATGTAGCTAAGAGGTATCGAACCAAGATCTCCTAAATGAGAGATGAAAATCTTAACATGTTAGACTATAATAGATTTAGTTATTAAATGTTAAATATCTATAGAGAGAGTACACATGTTTAGCTAAGAATTAATTCACATATATAGTGTTATTATTTACATACATATTTTATTTTATCAACATAAAATAAATTATATAAGAAAGAAAAAAAGATCAAAAATTAAAGAGAAGAAATAGAATAGAGAGGAAAAAAAAGCACAAACTAAAAAGAAAGAAACATAAGAGGAAAAAAAAAAGGAAAAAAAAAAGAGAGAAAATTAAAAAAAAGAGGAAAGAAAGAGAAAAAGAAGGAAAGACGCCAGCCAAAGAAACAAAAAAAGGAAAGGGAAAGAGAGAAGAAACAAAAAAAAGGAAAAAGGAAAGGGAAAGAGAAAAAGGAGGAAGGGACGCGCGAGACCTGGGTTTCAAACCCAGGATCTTCAGGTTCTTTACGATCCAATAAATCCGTCAGACTACACCAAGCCTTTCTAATATATTCCTACATATCAAATATATACCCTAATTTTTCAAAAGTTGGGGCCCAAGCCCTAACGCTAACGACGATGCTCCGTCGTTTATAAACATGAAAAAATAAGTTATAGTTGATCAACTTAGTTTTAAGGGAGCTTATAAGTTGTTGGAGCTTATTTTCACAATTATAAACTGATTACGAACTTATTTTGCTAAACACCTTGCAATAGTTTATAAGCTACTAAACAGTTTATAAGATCAGCCAAACACACTGTCAATCTATGCGGTCATTGGTGAAATTTAGACTCAGATACATTTTGGGTATGAACCATTCCGCGAAATGATATGTTAACCTCTCTCTCAGAACCAAGCAAACTAATATTTTGGGTAGGGATGTCTTGCACATCTTGTCGTATCAACTTCCGCATTCACTATGATTCGCAACATTTTATTTTCAATAGCAAACAAAAATAGAAGGAAATGTAAACATGCTTTTTTTGTTTGAGAATTCTACAAGAGATATTGAAAGTCCCAGTTCCAAAATCTGTTTGTTTAGATAATTTAACTATTTTCTACTGTTTTGTCTGTTTGTTTCAGACATCATTTGATAATTCCGTCCAATTTGTTCTCCTTATTGTTTACACAAATATAATGCACATTTAAATCTATGAACTTTCTTTCAATCTTCATCCTTGGCCTTATTCGAGGGTGGCTTTTGATCCTCGTACCCTCCTAGGGCTCTTCAAACGATCTTTTCGGACCTGATTTGAATATTTACAGTCAAAATTCTTTCTTAATTTCAAGATAAAACAGTAATTTGTACTAGTATTACACAATACTCTCATATAAAAGTTATTCCAATTTCATAACTCCAATTTTCCAAAATTACCAAAATCCCAACAAAACAATCCATATTCGTCCAAATTATCAGCTAGTGTCCTACACACGTGGGTTTCGCAAAATTTTGAAGTATTCATATTTTTTCCCCTTGATTTGATCAATCTAAACGACGGAAAATATATCGATAATCAATTAAATTATTCAAGTACGCCTATAAAATAATGAAACCTAATTTTGATGAATGTAATTACTTTTATCAGATTTATCACAATTTGCACCAAAAAGGATCGTAGGATTTTAACAAGTTACAATATTTGTTAAAAGTATTCAAGTGTAAAGGAGGATATTATATTAACTGATTCGGAAATGGGCTAGGGGAGAGAGTGTACGTGGGGGTTTTAGGTTATTTCTTTTCTAAGGATCTATTATTATTATATTATTATTATTATTATTGTTGTTGTTTGTTATTTATTAATATTTTGCATTTTTTAAAAGAAAACATTGAGTATATATTTGCCTTTTGTTCTATAGTTTTTGTGACCCTTGCATTTCCTTTATCTTTTTTCTTTCTGAAGGTAATAATCATATAGATCATGTGATAATCGAGTGATGAGATCATGGATGATGTAACATGGTGTGAAAAGAAGATATTTCATTATCCAAATCCTTTTCCAAGGAAAGGTTATGTGTGAACATGAGTGCAATGGTGGAACTACTTTGGTAGCTCCAAATAAAATAATACTTTGGCATTCGTCTTTATTTTATATATAAATGATGTGGATTGCAAACTTCAAAATAAAGATGCCAAAAAATATACACCTTTTCTCCTTAACTAATGCCACTTGGTGCAATCCACTTTAATTAACATAATGTGGACTGCGGACACGTGGCAAACACCATTAACCTAATTACTGGTGAACTGATGACTCCATAATGAAACTCCAACAAAAAACTTCTTTGCTTTGCTCTTGAATTCTAGCTCAATTCAAAATAAGAATGGGAAATCGAGTTCGTTCCCCAAAAAAAGAAAAAAGAAGAGTCATCCATGCATATATGCTCTGGCACACATCTCACTTAAATTTACATTAATGATTTATAGATAATGTGTCCCCTAAGTTTTCATGACTTGAAACTGGATCCTCAAATTTTACTTTGTGTCATAGTCAGGTCTAACAAAAAGAATGCGCCAGGTACAATAATAAAATTTGACCCCTTATTACCATGATACCATCATAAATCTTGAAGTAGCACTCATATAAAAAAAATCTATTAATAATAACAAAAAATGGCATTCCACTTAATATATAGGACTAGGACAGGGTCTAGAACCCCTTGTATATAAAAATTATGGACTTTGACTTAAAATTTGAGTCTAATTATTGTAACACTCTATTTTTTGTTTGATTTAATTTGCTTTAAATAATTTACGTTGGGTTTGTGAATATTTATCATGCTCGATTTTGTGTTGGACTTGAGGGAATTCGTAGTTGCACCCCTAGCTAGAAAACGAACTTCATAATTTATTTTAGGGCATTCAAATATTACTTTACAAAGAATATAAAAAAATTGTGGGCTAAGTAATAAAATAAGTTTTGAGCTTATATAATATCAAATTATATTATTTATCCTCAAATTGGACCTTGTAGAACATTAATTTATTGAGCCCTAATTTTATTTAAATTTATCTATGATTAAGATTTAATTAACAAAAGTTCAAGTATGATTATGACTTAATTAGGGTATATATATATATATATATATATAACACGACTCACACACACACGCACACACACAATTCACACACACACGACTAGAGTGCCAAAATGAGCCCGGCCGAAAAACCCCCTGGGTACCGGGTTTAGGCAGTTTGGGCTTCAAAATTAAGGCCGAAAAACCGGCCTAAAAGCCCTTAGAAAGAAACCGAGACCCTCTGGGCTTTGGGCAAAAAGCCGGGGTTTGGGCTATAAAGCCATAATTTTTATTATATATATATATTTATAATATTATTTAATATACATATCTATATTTTTTAATAATATTAATTATATTTTATATAATTATTTATTTTTATAGTAACAATTTTCTTACTAATTCACATACTGGTCAGAAAAATAAATTCTGGAAAAAATAATAACCTCATAAATCATTCAAAACTAATCCTAAGAGAAATGATCTCCAAAAATAGATACATTGATGATTAATGATCTTATTTTATGAGTATAAGTCGGACTGACGTTTAATAATATCATTTATCTTTGATTTGTAATTACTAATTTTTTTCTCCTTAAATTAAAGAATTAAAATCATACTGCATTACAATATCATCGCATGAATACATAAATAGGTCAAGATATACAAGAAGTATTATCATAAGAATAAGTATGCTCAAAATATTATCATCACTGATTCTTTATTTAAGTTAAGGAGTTATGAGATCTTAACTAAATAATTATTTTTTGTAATTTAATATATTAATTTTATATATTAAAAATTATCTAAAAAAGCCTATGCCTTAGGGGTTGGTTTGACTTCATATTTTTAGGCAGAAAATTTTGGGCCCGACCTAAGCCTACAGAAAAATTTAAAAGCAAGCAGAGCAGGGTGGCCTACCGCCCGACCCGCTACTTTGCCACTACACACACGCACTCCACACACACACACGCACACACATACACACTCATACACACATTTTATATATATATATATATATATATATCGACACACATAAAAAAAAAATTTATTTTTTTTTGTTAAAAGCATCGATTGACGGAAGCTAATAAACTTGAATCTTCTACTTCCGGTGCAGCGCAACTAGGAGTCTCGTCTCGAATTGATTGATTTTGATTTATTGTGCTCGACAAGATAAGTTGGGTGAAATTTTCTTTAACTTGCAAATATGTGATTTGGAAGAAACATATTCACTGTGAAAATGAAATTGGTTTGAGAAATACTCTTTTATGTCCAACGTGTATATCGTGGTTTGGATTGTGATACAATATTTATTGCATGCGGTGAGTATACAAGTGGAAAGCCGTGACGGTAAGTCATTGGCCATGTGTATATCCTATCCCGATGAGACTGAACCTTGACGGTGAGTCATTGGCTACGTGTATATCCTATGCTGGTAAGACAAGATTTTAAGCCGGTGAGATTGAGTCTTGACAGTGAGTCATTGGTTATGTGTACATCCTATGCCGGTGAGATGGGATTTCTAGACCGACGAGACTGGATATGATATTGATTGCATACGGTGATATGCAAGTGGATATGCCGGTGAGGTAAAATTTTATGCTGGTGAGACTAAATATGATTGGCTATTACTTTTCTATGATGTATACACTTTTGGACAAAAATAATGATATTCCTTTTTTCTCCACCACTGAGTACGCTTTTGTGCTCACCTCTCTATCTAAAATATTTTCAAGTAAGTGATCGTGGAGCGGCGTGGCTGTATGGGTGTACCTAGTGGTGTTATGACGATTTTAGTTCATTCCAAGACTTGTGCTATTTTGTTTAATTTTTTTTTATTATCGTTGATGGATTATCTCATGCTATTAGGTCTTGCTTAGTTTGCTTTGAATCGTTGGTTGACGTCAGTTATGTCGTGCAAAGTTTAGACTTGAGTTTATTGAGCTTATTATTTGGTAAATTTTATTTGAGATATTTTATATATGTTATTTAAATATTGTAAAAAAAATCACTTTGATATGTTTCTGCTTCAGCTATTTAATAAAATATAGCATTTTTAAATTATTATTTAGGGTGTTACATTTAGTGATATCAGAGCAGGTCTACGTTTCTGTAGACTTTAAAATTTTGAATAATTTTTTATATGATGTTGTTATGACAAATGGCACCACCCATTCCCGACACACGCTCCTGATCGAGGTAACATTGTTTTGATATGATAAAGTATTTTGGTGAGAGTGAAGATTCTCTTTCAAATATTATGAAATGTGATGGAGATTTGTATGTGGTATTATGTGAGAGTTGTGCATCATTTTGTGACAATTATTATTGAACTGAGCATGAGTTGATTGAAATATTTATTTATTTGTATCCTCGAAATTAGAAGGAATTAGTTGCTTGATTATTAGGCCTCACCTGTGTAGGATAGATGGAGAATAACAATAATATATCTCTAGTTTATGAGCATGCACTTGCTGTAGTCCGATTCTGGCAACGTACTTGGAATCCCACTCTAGGCGTCGTAGAGAACTTTGTAGCTTGGAGAGAGTTGTGGCGGCAGATTGTTGCGCATGGACAACCAATACCTGAATATGAAGCTGCCTCTAGTGTTATTTACCTGACACCCCATGAAATTAAGGCTATTGCTGGAAAGGCCTTTACAGATAGAGAGACAATCTTGGAGAATGGTCAGCGTCAAATCAATTTTGAGGATTACATGGCCACCCTAATTCGCAAATGTAACGATCTTTTTCGTGGCATAACAATTATAGAAGACAACGAAGGTCCCGTATCACCACTCCCACAACAGAATGTGGAAATACCTCAAGAGAATGAGGGAATAAAAGAAGAAGATAAGGATCCCGAAGAGGAAGAAAACCCTGAAGAACATCCTAGTCCGGAGGTTATAGAGATTAGTAGTGACGATATGATAGTTAAATTTTGACGCGTTTGTTTCTTTTTCTTGAGTGGAACGTTTTGTTGTTAACTTTTTATTCTTTTTTTTGTTAATATATTTTGGATAAACGAATGTGAGAAAGTTGGACTATATGAAAGATATTATTTGAAACTCGAGTGTTGTCAAATGTTTTAGCTTATTGTTGGTTAAGTTGGGAATATTAACATCATAAAGTGAAATTTAATTTTATAGGAAATGGCACGTGGACCCCAACACAACCCCAATATGATAAGACCAAACATGAATAGGATTTGTTAAGAATCTATCCGACACGAAATGTATTGACACGAGAAGAACACGAGCACGAATATGACATGGTTTTTTCGTGTTGACACGACACGATACAATACAAAACGAAACAAAAATTCAAATCAAAATTAAAAATAAATTATTAAAAGAAATAAAAATATACAAATAATAATTAAATTAATATTAAAATATATAAATATTATCGGATTATACGAAAACGACACGATTCGACAAGAATATGAATGCAACACCAAAATTATCGTGTTACACGGATCCGACACGGACACGACAAAGCTAAATACTAACCCATTAATTTCATACTTATTCGTATCAAATTTTCGTGTCTAGTCAAAAATTATACATGAATGAGGAGGGAAAATATTATAAAATAAGATAAGTCTTGCAAGAGTCTGTCGACCGTCTGACCGTCGAACTTTGAGACGATGGATTTTAGTTCATATATATTCAATGACAATTATAGTAAAAGGAATAACAAGAAAGGGGGGGGAGGAACAAAGGAGAAATGCCGAATTCGCCATAATCAAAAGCAGACGAAATAATACGACAAGAAAACTAAGACAATGATCTGTGAATGTTGCGAACCCATCAATGTTGGAACTGCACATGATCATGAATAAACAAATACTTCAATTCAATTAATAATATCTAATTAACATGTTGGAAAAAGGTGTACAGAACTAGTACAGAGAACTTGCGGGCGTATTACAACTTAAAACAGGAAAATAGAAGATCAAAACTAACAATGAATTAAAGAAAATACAATCGAACTGGAAAACAAAACCGTAAGCAGATGCTTCGAGTCGAGGAGGCCTCTTTCCATAAGCGAGATCGCCCGGTAGTGCTCTCGGATCGCGTATCGTCCCAAAGATGAAACGGCAGCGTCTCGTAGGTGGCAGCACCGCAGACCAACGAGCTCCGTGAACCGGACGGAGGCGGGGCGAGCTTAGACGAGAAAGTATGTATGCGAAGTGCTCTAAAGTATCTTTGGAATGCTTTTTGCGATGGGTGGCTTATCTTTGGGAGACATGTCCTATTTATAGCGCGTCGTCCCTCATGGGGAGCATCTTTGAGTCAACACCGCATTGATGTCGGGTGTTCGGAGTTATGTCCCTATTGAGTGTGCGCAGTTTACTCGAGACAACGTGGGCACGTTTCCAGAGCCATCATGTCGGGCGTTACCGACGGTTACAACGAATACGGACAACGCGTGCGTCCGGGTTCATTGGACGTATCCGGACGTCTCTTCAAGTGCACGCGAGCCCAGCGGATTGGGCCACACGAGTTGGGCCTCGGACCAACTCCATCGCACAACAGCCCAAAGGATTGGGCTACAAGAATTGGGCCTCGGACCAACTTCATCTTTGGGCTCGATCAAATGTTGATCCAAAATATAAGGACAATGGGCCACGGAACCGGGCCCACGAACAGCCCAAAGAACGGCCCAAAGACCAATGCGAAGATCCAGATCCAAGATCCAAGATCCAAGATCCACGATCCACGATCCGGACCACGGACCACGGGCGGAACCGGGCCGGCCGGGCGGGCCGGCGAACGGGCACGGGGCGGCGCGGGCGCGGGCGGCGGCGCGCCCGGGCACCGCACTGGCCGGCCGGCGGGCGGCGGCGGCGGCTGCATATGGCGTGTCTTGTGCGTGGGCTTTCGACCCGTCACTTGTGCACATAATTATACTAAGTGTTCAATGAACCACTTATATAGACAATTAATGAAGGTACATTAATCAATGTGGGATAAGGATTAATTAATCCATGCTTATCCCTTAAGCACAAAACTCCATGTTTAAGTGACCAACTTTGATCCACTATTTCTCACTCACCGAAATCGGTTTGAGAATGTGAATACACCACGATCATCTACTCAAAACGTAGATCGATCCTATGCCATTTAATTTCACAAAATTAAATGTTATGTCACTCAAAATCTTGGTCAAAGTAGCTTCAGCAACTTGACCATATATATAATATATATATATATACGCACGATTTCCAACAATCCCCACATGAGTGGAAATAGCCATATGCATGAATGCGAGACCACATTCGATCCTCGAGAGATGTTAAAATATTTGGACGGTGGTTTATGACTTTGAACCTTCCATAGTTAGTACCATCGAGTACACAGGCGGATTAGTGGACATGATGCTTGAACTATTCCCCACGTGCTGCGAGACAATGGTATTAACACTTTAACACCTCAACCTCATCCGTTCTCACGTTTGATTCCATTTGGCCATGGACATCCACTTTGGATTCATAAGTGTTTTGTTTGAGCGGCCCAGCCGCACTTACATAGGTGATTCTTTCGAGTATCTTGTCATACTCAACCTCGCCGGTATCTTAGGAATCATTAAGAGTCACGACTCAACCTCACCACTAAGCGAGTTTTTCAACACTCGTTTGCTTTCTAGGAGCAGACTAACTTGAGTGTTTATACACTAACTCATATAGCTTAGTTCTCCCATTGAACCAAGTTCTTGGGATCTCCGGTCATCATGGTTGGGTTACCACTATGATTGTTCTTAAGATGTGGATTTTAGTCCCATTCCTCTAGCAACTTGATCATTTGATCTCGGTTCAACCCTTTGGTTAACGGATCGCGGATTATCTATTGACTTGACATAGTCATTGATATAACCCACTTGAGATCAAATGCCTCACGGTATTATGTCGTCGGCGTATATGTCGAGACTTACCATTATCTGAAACCACTTTTCGCCCTTCCATAGGCGCTTGGCTATCACGGTGAATCATCACGGTGGCGCGGTTTAGACCAACATGGAATATCTTCCAAAAATTACGAGCCACTCGGCTTCCTCACCACTTTATCCAAAGCTATGAATTACGATTCCATGGTGGATCGAGCTATACACGTCTGTTTCGTGGATCTCCAGAAACAGCACCTCCCGATCGTGAACACGTACCCACATGTGAAAGTGAATCTTTCGTGTCGGATATCGATTGGCATCACGGTGCCCTTCAAGTACGGGGATATCTCGTGAAATGCGCCCATGATTTTGAGTATACTTGAGTACCTCAAAACTCTCACTAAAGCCTTCCAATGCTCCTTGCTTGGATTGCTCGTGTAACGACTCAATTTGTTCACGTAAGCTATGTCGGGTCGGTGCAATTTGTAAGATACATCAAACACCGATGACCTTAGCATAGTCTTCTTGCCCAACGGTTCACTGCTTCTTTACTCAAGTGAACATTGAGCTCCAATGGGGTCTTAGCGTAAACTATCAAACGCGTTGAATTTCTTAAGCACTTTCGTCATAGTGAGATTGTGTCAAGACAATTCCGTCGATCTTCTTAGAATCTTGATTCCAAGAATCACATAAGCTAATCTCATGTCCTTCATGTCAAAATTTCTATTTAACATGCGCTTTGTGTCATTAATGACTTGAGTATTGCTACCCATGATCAACATATCATCTACATACGACACACTATAACATAACCATTATCGGTGTTCTTAACGTAGACACATTTATCACACTCATTGATCTTGAAACCATTTGCCAACATTACATTGTCAAATTTCAGTGCCATTGCAACGCGCTTGTTTCAAACCATATAGAGACTTCACGAGTTTGCATACCTTGCCTCTTGACGGTACTACAAACCCGGGTTGCTCTATATATACCTCATCCTCGAGGTCACCATTCAAAACGCAGATCTTAACGTCCATTTGATGAATCTCAAGATTGTGCAAAGCGGCAGATTGCGAAGCACCCTAATAGACGTAATCCTCGTCACGGTGAATAGGTATCGAAGAAATCGTACCCTCTCTTGTTTAAACCCTTTGACAACCAAACGGGCTTTATACTTTTCAATTGATCCATCTGCCTTGTACTTTTTTAAGGATCCACTTGCATCCTAAGGCTTACAACCTTCGGCAAATCAACCAAGGCACCCAGTGTGGTTTTGCAAAATGGAATCAATCTCACTGAATGACCTCTCGCCGAGCATCCGTCTGGCCGAGCATAGGCTACTTTGATTGAAGTTGGTTCTTCGTCAACATGAACGCAATATAGTCGGGACCAAAATCCTTTGGCGTTCGACTCTCATCGCCACGTCTCGGTTCGACCTCTCGGATCGGACCTCGATCGCTTATGCGATATCGGTTCTTCCTCCAAAGGTTTAGAACTCAAGCTTCACCATCGCCTATTGCTAGAATTGGCTTCACTTTTATCCTTATCTTTGAGGATAAACACTTTCAAAGAATATAGCATTCCTTGACTCGATCGTCGTCCCCACGGTCATATCCGGTACCTCGACTGTGGATCGAAACGATAAGCCATTGCTCAAGGTGCATACCCAATAAAGATACAATCATTGTTTTAGGTCCAATTGTAACTTGTTTAGGAAGAGCACCTCAACCTTCGCCAAACACCCCACACTTTGAGATATTTGTGCGATGGCTTTCTTCCTTCCACAACTCGTAAGGTGACATCCTTACCCTTGAGTGGAATCTTGTTCAATTATGTAGTTGGTCATCAAAACGACTTCCCCACAAGTTCTCGGGCAACCTCGAACTAATCAACAAAGCATTCATCATCTCCTTAAGTGTTCGATTTTCGTTCAAGAACGCCATTAGATGAGGTGAATAAGGGTCGTCGTTTGGTGTATTATACCACTTTCGTTTGCATAATGCCTCAAGCGAGCTACATATTCTCCCCTCTACCACTTCGAGCAGTCTTAATTGACAATTGATTCTCGGCTTCGTTCTTGAAGTTTTAAAAGCTTGATAACCTCGTCTTTACTTCTTAGAAGGTAAAGATAACAATATCTTATCGATCATCAATAAGCGTGATGAAGTACTTTTACCACCTCTAGTTTGTACAAACTTTAAATCACACACATCGGTGTGAATAAGTTCTAGAGGCTTAGTGCTCTGTTCTACGAATGAAGCGGTAACTTAGCCATTTGGCTTCCACACAAACCTCACATTTCGTTTGTGTATTAACTTCATTTAACTTTAGTAAATCTAAATTTACTAATCTTTTTATTGCATTTAGATTAACATGTCCTAATCTACAATGCCATAAATCGAGCACTCGGTCAGTAAGAGGAAATAGATGCTTTTCATTCATCATAATTTTGGGTACACGGCGCGACCATTACATTTAGTTTGAAAAGACCCCGGTGAGATAACCTCTACGAAACTTTCCAAACTTAGTCAGACAAACTTGTCCGACTCAAAACTAGTCTAAAACCTTTATTAACTAGAATAGAGCACGACACTAAGTTCTTGCGAATATGCGGGACATCGGCGCATCCTTCAAAGTGATCTCAATGCGGACGTCATCTTGAGCACCACATCACCAACTCCGGCAACCTCGGATGACTTGGTTCCCATGTTGAGCTTCCTCCTCAACAGGCTTGTAGGTGGAGAAACGCATCTTTTAAGGCGCATACGTGCGTGATTGCGCCGATGTCGATGAACCATCCACCTTGATTCTCGGCGTGGTTGACTTCTTCGGTCACCACAGCGGTCAAGTCATCCTTGTCCCATTTGTCAAGTCCTTCTCGACAACGTTGGTAACTTAGCCTTAATTTTCTTCTTCTGTGGCGGTCCTCTCGTGTGGCCATGCTTGCACAATTGTACGATCCCGTCAAACTTACGGAAACCACCTTCCTTTGCCTTTATCTTTGACATTGGGGCGAACACGTTTGTTGGAGGACCGCCTCTCTCCAGCAGTTGGCTCTAGCATCGATCAAGCCTTTTCCTTTAGTTCTAGCTTCACGTCGGACTCGATCTGCGATCGGCGATCAAGTCTTCAGTGTCGTATCCTTTCGCTTGTGCTTAAGGTAGACCTGAAGTCTCTCCACCCGGGTAGCTTCTCAATCAGCTGTGGCGGCGACAAAGCCGTCGAAATAGTGTGCCGGCTTGAACCTCGTGCACAATGAGTTGAAACTCTTGCACTTGGTTCATGATCGGTCGGGAATCGACCATCTTGTAGTCCAAATATTTGGCTACAATGAACTTCTTAGTACCTGCATCATCACTACGGTACTTCTTTTCTAACGCATCCCACATACTTTTGGATGTCGTTACAACAGCATAAACACTATACAAGCTATCTTCTAAACTACCAAGTATAAAATTTTTACAAAGGTAGTCGCGGTCGCCCGATTGTCATATCTTTGCTCGGACGTGAAAGTCCGTCACTTCAGCCCCCGGAACGGCGGGCTCATCTTCTACCAAGAAGTTGGCGAAGCCCAACGTCGTGAGGTAGAACAGCATCTTTTGCTGCCATCTCTTGAAGTCGGATCCTCCAAACTTCGGCGGCTTCTCGGTCGGCGGCATCATCCTTGCGGTATGAACAGGCGCCGAGATCGATCCATGGCCGGATCCACGGTGTTAGATCCCATGGATCGGCGGTCGACCAGCTGAAAAGTGCGATCGTCGAACCAAGGAACCACTAAAAGTGGAACCAATTGTTGAACCACTAAAAGTGGAACCTACTGATCGACCCAAAGGGTCCCATGGTTGACCCCAAGGCATCGAACCAAACATGACCGAAGCAATTGTGCGGAATTGGCGGCGGCAAGCGAAGGCGGCGGCCGGCGGCGCGGGCGATAGCGTGCATGGAGGCGGTCGGTGGCATGCGGTCGACATCTCAAGCAAAGGTATTAGTTTGAGCGTTTTAAGTTTATTAAGAGTCTCGAACTCCTTCGTGGCAAGTAATATCTCGTCTTGCGATTGTTGGAAAAAGTGTGCGAGAACTAGTACGAACTTGCCGGGCGTATTCTGACTTAAAATGAAAAATAGAAGATCAAAACTAACAATGAATTAAAACAAGAAAATCTGATCGGCTGGAAAACAAAACCGTAAATGATGCCGAGTCGAGGAGGCCTCTTTCCATAAGACGAGATCGCCCGGTAG
Organism: Salvia rosmarinus; assembly: GCA_036937905.1. NCBI lineage: Eukaryota > Viridiplantae > Streptophyta > Magnoliopsida > Lamiales > Lamiaceae > Salvia > Salvia rosmarinus. The sequence goes on from CM072816.1 coordinate 93,576,573, forward strand.
TGCTCTCGGATCCGGCGTATCGTCCCCAGATGAAGCAACGGCAAAGTCTCGTAGGTGGCGGCACCAGACCAACGAGCTCCGTGAACCGGACGGAGGCGGGAGAGAGCTTAGACGAAAATATGTATGCGAGGAGTGCTCTAAAGTATCTTTGGAATGCTTTTGCGATGGGTGGCTTATCTTTGAGGAGACATGTCCTATTTATAAGCGTCGTCCCCTCGTGGGGAAACATCTTGAGTCAACACCGCATTGATGTCGGGTGTTACGGAGTTATGTCCCCTATTGAGTGCGGCGGTTTACGGAGACAACGTGGGCACGTTTCCGCAGAGCCATCATGTCGGGCGTTACCGACGGTTACAACGAATCACGGACAACGCGTGCGTCGGGTTCGTTGGGCGTATCCGGACGTCTCTTCAAGTGCACAGCAGCCCAACGGATTGGGCCACACGAGTTGGGCCTCGGACCAACTCCATCGCCAAAAGCCCAAAGGATTGGGCTACACGAATTGGGCCTCGGACCAACTTCATCTTTGGGCTCGATCAAATGTTGATCCAAAATATAAGGACAATGGTCCACGGAACCAGGCCCACGAAGCAAGCCCACGAACAGGCCCAAAGACCACCCAAAGACCAAGATCCAAGATCCAAGATCCACGATCCACGATCCACGATCCACGATCCACGGACCACGGACCACGGGCGGAACGGGCCCGGCCGGGCCGGGCCGGCCGAACGCGAGCACGCAGGCGCAGCGCGCGCGGCACGGGCGGCGGGCGGCCATGCGCGGCCGGCGGGGGCACTGCCCGGCGCGCGGCGGCGCGGCGGCGCATGCGGCGTGTCTTGTGGCGTGGGCTTTCGACCCATCACTTGTGCACATAATTATACTAAGTGTTCAATGAACCACTTATATAGACAATTAATGAAGGTACATTAATCAATGTGGGATAAGGATTAATTAATCCATGCTTATCCTTAAGCACAAAACTCCATGTTTAAGTGACCAACTTTGATCCACTATTTCTCACTCACCGAAATCGGTTTGAGAATGTGAATGCACCACGATCATCTACTCAAAGCGTAGATCGATCCTATGCCATTTAATTTCACAAAATTAAATGTTACGTCACTCAAAATCTTGGTCAAAGTAGCTTCAAGCAACTTGACCATATATATATATATATATATATATATATACATATGCATTTCCAACATAACATGTGTATTAAATATCATCTATTTAATAGTTCCATTAAACTCGATAATTTATTAAATCAAGAAGTATTTTGTTCAAGTCTCATCTAAGTGTATGTTGTAGTTTTATTTTATTTGAATAGTGGTCTAATTTATACTAGTTTAATAAGTTATTGCTTATGTATTGTATGAATTATCTTTATAATATATTTAAATTATAATATAATATGTAACTCGTATCTAAATAAAATAACAAACAAACAAACTAGGTACTTCATACCTGAAAATATGCCAGTGCTGCAATAACAAAATTTGTTATTCATTTGTTTCGTTATGAGTGAAGTTTAGGTTGAAACTCCTTGCCACTCTATGTCATAACCCTTCTCTATTTTTTGGGAGGGGGAGTGGGAGGGTATGACTTATGGATTATTGGGTGAGTAGAATGTAATAAAAACAAACTCATAAGTTTGAATTTTACAAATGTTTAGTCTCGTTTTGTGCCCTTCTCTCGTCATATAATTGGGTGCCGTTTACTTGTTTCTTCGTTCGTTGTGTATATATTTGTTGTGAAACAATTAAATTGTGTTCGTATGTAGTTTGAAGGGTCCCATGACGAAAAGCTGGAATTCTGCTCCAAAATATGCAAACCCGTGCGCCTATGCTGTACGCTGGCTCGTGTATGATGCCGTGCTCGTGCCCGACCTGATGCACAGCCGCAGTGCACGCGAGTCCGCAGCATGCACCCGCATGACAGCGCCCAACCACTATGCGCGACCAGCTTGCACTGGGCGCTAGCGCCTGCTCGTCCATGCTCCTTCGCGTGCGCCCGCTCGTCCCGGGTTGGAGTATGGAGCCTTAATAGACTGTACGCAAAAGCTCAATGTCGGTGATTCAAATATTTGGGCTCATGTTTTTTGGCCCAAGAATCCTAATGGGCTTAGGGTTAGGGTTTGATTATTGTTCTATTTAGAGGCATTTTATCATTGTAACCTATATCCGAAATATCATAGTGAAATCTCTGGTTTGACATCGTCCCCAAATGTAGTCATAAGACGAATTGGATAATAATTCTCGTGTTCTTTATTTCCTGTCTTGATTGTGGTATGTATTTTTCGCGACAGCCCGTGACCCCCTCTCTAGTCCACGTGGCATGTCAGCCTCCAAAGCTAGTGTGCTTCACACGTCCCGAGCCATGCTCTGGGTCCCAACTGGCGCTGGGCGGGGATTCTGAAGCCATTTTTGGAAAGTTTTAATACAATTGAGATGAGGGTTTTGTAGATAAAAATTAGAGCGGCCTCATTCTCACGTTACTAGCTCTAGTTTTTAGTTTAGTTTTTCTTAGGGTTGGAAATTGGTTCGATTTCGGTTAACCAAAACCGAACTACATCAAATCTATAAACCGAATACTGAATCGGTTGGTTAACCAGTTAACCGATTGGTTTAACTGGTCGGTTAATCGGTTAACCTGTTCATTTAAAAAAAAAACTGAGTTTGCTCCAAGTGAGAATCGAACTCACGACCTCAATGAAAATAGACATGCACTTACCCAACTGAGCTATAATATTTTCTTGTAATATATTCATTTTAACTATATTTATAATTAATCAGTTATCTTAAAAATAAATAGGTTGGCTTTCGCGGGATTCGAACCCGGGCAAAAAGCTTAGGCTTGTGCCCAAACCAACTAGTATACAATAAAATTTGATAGAATAATATTTTGTAATATATATATATATATATATATATATATATATATATATATTTCGGTTTATTCGATATACTCATTCGGTTATCGGGTATACCGATAACCGAATTTTCTAAAATTTGATACCAAATACCGAACCGATCCAATTTTTTCGGTTATTCGGTTATCCAATAACCGAATTTTCGGTTCGGTTATCGGATTATCCAATTATCCAATACCAAACTTTCACCCCTAGTTTTTCTTCTGCTTTTCTTTTCAATTCTTTGGCGTACTTGGACACAATTGGAATTGGTTGTTCCAGGTTTTTTACTCGGATTCGTGCGTGATAGATTTGTAAGGATTTTTTCTATCTTTTCTTTGCAATTGATTTGAGAATTTCTTTCAAGATCATGAGTATGAATTATTCTATTGAGATAGGATTTAATATTCTTGAACAGTGATTGCTCTGTTGATGATATGTTTTTATGCTTCTCCGATTGGTTTATCGTTTCATGATTATAGTAGACAGGTTTGAGAGAATAGTTTATTGTGATTGTGTGTGTATGATTGATTGTGAATGAATGCGAGAAGTAATTTATTGTTGATTAATGTGATGAATGAACGCGATAGCTAATTTGTTGCCGAGTGATTAATTAATCGAAATTAAGCTTAATTATAAATCTGATCTTTAACTGACTCTAGTAATTGGATTCACTAGATGTTAAGTCATGAACACGATGGTGTCTTCGTGCCTTTTATGTTGAGTTTATGTGAGTGAATTGACTGCATATATTTGTCGTTGTCATTGTCTAGCTAACATGAGGATAGAATCCTGAACTCCAGACTTGTCTCCATATCCGTGAATATGTTATTTCCCTTTCTTGTTCTAAGTACGTTTTCTTTTTCTGTTTACGTACATATCGATCCCAAACTTTCTGACTAGAGTGTTTAGATTTGTATGTGACATAAAACCCTTAATCCTATTAAGCTTTCATTAATAAAACGATTTAGGTCAGCTCACAACTCCTACCTTGACCTCGTTCTCTTGCGAACGTTTCTTTAGGACCGGACATAAGGTTTTTTTAACAAAATAAAATAATCAAGCTTCGACATTAGGAGCAGTGAAATCTTTCTCATTGATCAATTAATTAATATTTCACAAAAACTCTTGTATATCCGTCCGCACGGTTCAGACAGATAAAAATATAATTTGTTCTTAAGAAAAGTATCATTTATTTTTTCACTATAATTCGAAAGTATCGTTTATATTGAAAAAATATCGTTTATACTGAAGAAAAGTATCAATATCAGCACATGCGAACACCCACATATGAGACCACCTCTTAATCTTTATGTGCATTTTAATCTTTTCTAGCCAAAATTTAGAACTTAATATCTACATTTGTTTGAATTATATAACTTTTAAGCCATTGATGCATAGTTTGGTTTATAAATAAATAGTGATTATTAGCTTATCATCTGAATTTCTGTCATATTAAAATAGTAAATACAATGTGATATTTTTTTTCTCATAAGTTGAACCACTTTTTGTTCAACTGAAATCGAAAGTGCATCAATTTGAATATGAGACCAATTATATTTTAAAAAAAAATCATACGACTTGTAATTTGCAAAATGTATAATACTATAAAACTTCTACTATATTACATGTTGCACATTGTATGACGTATTGTCATTGACGTTAGTTACATATTATAAAAAGAACAATTTATTATCTAAAGAAAGAATAAAATTTATATATTTGATAATTATAAAATAAAATATCGTGGCCTCATCAAGTCGTATGTAATATATATCATTGATTAATAATTCCATTATTTAGAGAGTTGGAATCTTGGAATCCAGTTAATTAAATGCCCCTATAGACTAATTATTGTCTAGTAATTTTCTTGATTTTAATAGTAATATTCTTGATTTGCAGTAAGTAAAATTTATTTGTGGTGACACAGAGACCAATAAATTGCAGCAAATGCCGGTGACAAATAGTCATATATTATGGGAGGCATCCAATGTTAGGCATCCCCACAAAATGGGGACCAATTCTATTTTTCAAGGCTGTGTATCTATTTTGTAAATATAGAAAACTCCACCCACCTACATTACTCCTCTGATTTAACATCATCATTTCTAATAAAAGTACATGAAATTTTTGGCCATGGAGTCTAGCTTTCATCAGTTGGATTTCTATGATATCATTCAATATATTTGACGTACATGAATAACATGAAAATAGAAAGATGCAATACGATTGGTAAATAAATGATTGTTTGGTATATTCTAGTTAGCTAATCTTTGTATAATTATGATTGGTTTAAAAAACTATTAATGTATACATACAAAATCATGTATGGTTCTAGTTTTTAGGGCTGTGAAAATTTCTATTACAATCATCTCCTTACAATATATATTTATAGTCTCGTCAAAACAAAAAACACATGAAATTCTTTATTTTTCTGTTAGATGCATTTACTTTTTATGATAAGATAGATTGACAAAATATAGGAATGAGTATTCGAAGTATAAAATTGTCAAGCAAATTCAAATTTGATCAATCCATCATTATTCCATCAAAATAAATGATTCATTAGCTTCACTACAACAAAATATTCCAATAGTGACATGATTTTTGAAGAATTGTGACACCTATGGATGTCACTAAATAAATTTGTGACATCTTGTGGATGTGTAACTATTATGCATGTCACAAAAAAAAGTATGTCACAAAATTTAGTGAAATTTATAAGTGTAGCTATTTTTGTTACACATGAACGTATAACTATTTTTTGTGATATGTGAAAGTGTAACTATTTTTTGTTGTTCCTAGTTTCTCATATTTGAACTTTTTCTCTCTTTTTTTTCTTTACCTTTCAACTTTTTTTTTTAGATTCCTTGATGTACATTATATTTAACAAATTAATTGTCTATTATATTGGAATAAATTATCTACATTATTTTGGAAATGTTAAGTCTTAAAAAGGTCTCAATTTGGAACACCAAAATCGAACAACTAATTGAATATATATATATATATATATATATATATATATATATAAATTTGAAACTCTTGAGTTATAGTAAAATTTAGTAATATATATATATATATATATATATATATATATATATATATATATATATATATATATAAATTTGAAACTCGATTTTATTTAAGTTTTAGAGGTAAAAATGCCGAATAACTAAAAATCAAATCAAATTATAAAGGTATATATATAATTCTAATATATAATATTTATCTATATTTTATATTTAGTAATTTTTAATTAAATATTTTACAATTTATATTTTTTATAGTTTAGAACTCATTAATTATTAATATTATATGTTTGGTAGAAATTAATATTTATTAAGAAACTAAAGTTTATGAAAATTCTAGTTATTAGGTTTTATACTGAAATTGGATCGAAAAATTGGGTTTGTACACTGTATGGTTCGGTGTTGGTTTCTTATTATACGATATCAATTAGTTCGTTTAGATTCGGTAACCGAAACATGTTCACCCCAACAAATAAATTACTTAATATTATATCGAACCTTAGCCATGCTGATCCATGCCAATAAGTAACTTACTATTATCCATATATTGCATGACGAAAAATCTACAACTATATGAATACAATTTGTCGTTAAATAGAAAGATCCAAAAAGCCCTAAAGTTAATTCCTAATAGTATGCCAACACGTACTATAATTAACATTCTGGCAATACATCTTTTGTGAGAATGTAACAATACTGCACTAAATGTATAAGTTACTGTACTATGATAACATTACATGAACATATGAAGTTATTACATTGGATATAGTGCAGAAACTATATAAATAGAAAGAAATGTCATGTTTCATACATTTTCTTTAGCATTTTCTATATGAAGTTATTACATTGGATATAGTACAGTAACTATATATGAAGTTATTACATTGGATATAGTGCAGTAACTTTAGCATTTTCTTTTGTTTTATACCTTATTTTAATTCTAATGCGTAAAAATTGTATTGACATCATTAATTTAACAAATCATAAAACCGTAGCTCGCTTTGTTTGTTATATTTATTTATTTGAAGTTAAAGAAAAGAAAACAAAGTGAACTTATGGAATTTTTAAAATCACGGAAGATATACGGCACAATACTATAGGAGATGGATCGGTAGAAATGATAATTTGGTAGGAAATATGAATGAATCTGGCTTTGATTTGCTATATCAATGATTGAGATTTAATTTTTGGGTGTCTTATAGTTTTATGTTTTGTGTGCACGGATTATTGTGCAAAGATTAGAACTCTTCTTGTCTTCTATCACTGAATGAAAGATGTCTTAAACTAATATATTTAAGATATGTCTTCTGAATGGATGAAATATGTTTAACTAATACGCGTATATATAGTAATTAGATTGTCTTCACAAATATGAAATATGTCTTCTATTCCTATTTCCGTACATTAAGAACTTTTCACCATAACTAACCCCCAATACTATATATATATATATATATATATATATATATATATATATATATATATATATTTATTTATTTATTTATATAAGGTCTAATTTAGAGAACATTTGAGAAAGAAAATGTCAAAACACATTTGAGGACAAACCCTACAACTTGCTCGATCAATCATTAGACCTGAATTCTCTCTATGTTATGATGAATATTCATATTGTTTGACTAAATTTAGTTTATTTACGTTTTAATGATTGATGCCTGCAGTAGCAGTAATAATAATCATATGACTCACTACTTGAACACGACTTTTATTATATATACGAAAATTGTACACCTCCCAATTTCTGAGCATATGTAAGGGATTTATTTTCATTTCACAAATTATATTGATTGAAAGAACTTCTTTCGACATCCATATAGCTTAAGAGAGTGTGTGTGTGTGTGTGTATATATATATATATATTTATTTTTAAAATCAATCAAACTGTCCTGTTGCAAACTTGAATGATATGTCTATATTTGAATTGTCCTATTCCAAATTTGTCGTTTTATTTTATATTAATCCTATTTACTTTTTGGGAAGAGTTTTACTTTTCGCCATTCACTTTTTATTGAAGAGTAGTAATTGCACATGAGTTGAGATTGCAACGAGCACTCCTCACTTGCAGTAAAACACACTTCTGAGAAAGAGAGAATTTTCAAATTAATTATATCATAAACTTAAGCCCTTGCATCATGAAATGTTTATATATTCCATTTTTATCATTCTTAGGAGTTTTCGCACTACTATACATATGTCTTGTTTGCCGCTCTCTCTCTCTCTCTCTCTCTCTCACTATTTTCTCTCTCTCGGCGGCTGTTGTTTGAATTTTACCGACAGTTTTGGTGATTAATTGTGTCCTAGTTGTGACGTCTGTTTCCTTTCCCCTTGTAAGATAACAGGTATATTCTTCATCAAACAGGTTCTCTCTCTCTCTCTCTCATGATGCTTTGGTCTGTTTATCAGTGATGAGGACTATTCTAGCTTTATTTTTCTGCAAAATACAGACTGCAAATTGGCATGTATATTTAGAGCAAATTGAAACAGAAGGTTCAACTTCTATTGAGGTGTCAAACTATTGCAAGATTATGCTTGTCAATTTGAGATTAATACTGCAAAAAGTGGATCAATCCCATGTTTTGTTCAAAAGTTAAATAACCTAAATCTAGCTACCTATATATGCCTCTTGTTTTTATGCCCGCATATAATTAAAGAACATTGATTGTCAAATTAAATTATTGGGGTGCCAGCTATGATAAATAGACAATCTGTCCGTTTTTTATTCAGATTAATGCGAATTGAACCCTTCTTTTTCACATTAGTTATAGTTTCATTATTTCCAAGGTTATCATCTCACCTTGTTTCTTTCCTCTTTTAACTTTTAACAAGAATTATAGCCTGCAAAATAAAGGCTGAATCTTTTTTTGTTGATCAGAATAACCATGCACACTATATTCTTCAAAGAAAATGAAGGGATTTTCCCAGATCCCATTAACGGCTCGAAGCCGGAAGTTCCTGTGTGGAGCGTGGTGGGATCTCAGCCGCCGCCGCCGCCTCCGCGGCGCACGACAACCAATTTCAACCCTCTCTGGAACTTTCCACCGGAAGGAATCTTCAGTTTGATGTGGCTAAAGAATCTGATGAAGATCAGCAAGTTCTTGCAAAGGAATATTCCACTCACTTCACTGTTTTTCCTGGTAATAATTCCTCACCCTTTTAGTTAACCTTTTACAAATAAAGAATTATTTTAAAGTGTGAACATAAAAACCTAATAAATTTACTGTAAAGTTGATGAATTCGGCGAGAAAGTTATTAAATCCATAATATTCAGAATTTTCGTCCGGATTAGAATCCCATGGGGATAAAAATTTTATTTTTAACTTTTCCGACAGATTCATGAATTTTCATAGAAAATTCATCATTTTTTTATTCTTATTTTCATTTTTAAAATATTCCTTACATTAATAGCAGCCGTTCATTATTACTAGGTGAATAATGAATTAGACTTCTTTAAATTTGGAGGGAATAGTAGTCACAAATGATCAGGTAACTACATATTAGGTATTATTGTATTTGTATGCATATCATTACTTTTATAATATTTTCATATATACTGTGCAACTGGAAAAAAGAAATAGAAATAAAATTTGGTTACCTACTTTTTGTTGTAGTAGAAGCGAAGGTTTAGCCACAAGTTTGTGTGTAGATGCATATTGGTTGAAAAGCCACAGCTTTTCTTTAAACAGTTATAATAACTATGTTTTCATTATTTCCGGAAATGCTAGTGGAGGAAAGGTCAATTGTAGGCAGACGTTACATGTATTTAGATAGTGCTCATTAATATTTTAGTACCTGATATGGGAAATCGAATTTAATCATCTAGCTAGTCATAAGATCTTAATTATGTTTTAGAATCAAGCTAGTGTGCCTTGTTAATTAACCTTCTAGGAATTTATTGTACAAAATTTATAATGTTATTTTCAGAATTTAATTTGGAGATAAGGGAGAAAATCTTTGCTGATAATGCATCTTAAGAGTAACATGACAAGTTGGAAAAAACATATAGGAGAAGTTTACTTTTCATAATTGATAAAAAGCATGATTGATGATTTTTATCCTTATTATTAGGATTTCTTCAATCCAACATACTCAGTGAGAAAAAAAACTATGAAGGACCTTGAGATATTTTAACGTTTTAATCCATCAAAATAAATAATAGATTCATTTATATTAGTTTTATCTATCTAGACTAATCTCAAAAGTAAACTCCCTCATAATGAATATTTAGAAAAGATGTATAAGTATGCGGTTCACTGAGGGGGTGTTTGGCTAAGCTTATTGTAGAGAGCTTATAAGCTCCAAGAGTTTATAAGAGGTAATGTCTCAAGTGCTTATAAGTTGTTAAAGTGTTTGGATTATTGATCTTATAAGCTAGAGAAAGAATCGTGAGTTAGAGATAGAAAATCATAGTTAGAGAGATAAAATTGACGAGATGTGAAGTTGATAGTGTTGTGTAGGAAATAACGAACTATAATAAGGTTATTTTGGTAAATTCGTGATTGCTTATAAGTTTATGAAAAAATAAGTTAGAGTTGACCAACTTATTTTTAAGGGAGCTTATAAGTTGTTGGAGCTTATTTTCACAGCTTATAAGCTGTTTATGAGCTTATTTTGCCAAACACTTTGCAACAGCTTATAAGCTCCTAAACAGCTTATAAGGTGTTTTAAAGAGCTTATAAGCTCAGCCAAACACCCTCTTAGGACAATGGAACTTAACTATTTACATGGTACTCGAACTAAATTCAATCTGACTTTCAATAAATATAATTATCTTAATTTGTAGTTCTATTGCCGAAAATCTTATTTAAAAATGTCCTGTGTTGGCATTTTATTAGACGAAGTAGTTTCACAAAATTCACATGATCGGGCACTTCACAGAGATTAGATGTGAAGCGATTCAACTCGATCTATTGAGGGACATGTTTACATAAAAATCTTCCTTAGTGTAGCATACTCAATTTAATATGTATTACCCTTGTTTTTCAGTTATCAATGAAATTTAATTTGTATTTGTTTAGTAGTGCTAATCCATTACTTTCTTTTGTTTTAAAATCATTTAGTTTTCTTCGAGTTAGATCACAATCATGCATCATACTAAAAGACACGGAATAATTTCATGAAGTGTAACTGATATCTAATTTGTAGATTATATATATATATATATATATATATATATATATATATATATATATATATATATATATATTGGAGGGTTAACGTGGAGTCATTTTTATCGTGAGAACATGAGAACTAAAAATGATGAATTATCATGAAAGTTGATGAATCCGTTGTGAAAGTTCTTGAATCCAAAATATCCACAAAATAGAATTTCCGTCCTCATGGGATTCAAACATGGTGAAAAATGTCTAATTTTGGATTCAAGAACTTCCCAACAGATGCATCAACTTTCATCGCAAATTCATTTTGTTCATAGCGAAATTTTATGGTTCTTAGTTCTCACGTTAAAAATGGTTCTTATTTGAACCTCACTATGGGGATGGATCAAATGAGAACCACACGTATTTGAGAAATGAGAACTAATCTTAAGCGAAGATCTAGGTGTATCAGACAATTTAGATTTAATGATGTTTTAGGGTACCTTTTTTTACAGATTTTATTAATAATGTTATTATTGTATTTTTATTTTTTATTGTAACCGATTCATTCCTTAAATTGTGACTCTTATAATTATTTATGATAGATAATTAGTTGCAATTTTATTATCTTCATCTGGTTCAAATTTTATGGTCTTTATGAAAGCATATTACATATTTTCGTGTATTGAATTGTTCAACTTGCATAGTAGAATTTTTATGAGAATTTCATAGTAAAATTTAATTTTTCATTTAGTTCGGTTAATGCATTTATTATATAATCTTATGCGTGATTTAAATATTTGTTGTGCACGAGGCCAACCGGCATATTTTGAAAATATGTTTACTTAATTAACATTATGATTCATGCACATAACAGTCACTACCACATTTATATTGTATTGTAACTCCTAATATAGTAAACGTTGTTATATGTATTATTCTATTATCATTGTGCAATGTTTATGAATATGCTAACATGATATTGTTCACCCATATAATGAATTATATGCGAGTCTATCTTGTGTTCAATGCACAACTACTATCTAGTTATGCATATTAGTTGAATTGCAAAAATAATCATAGTTGTATACCATTATTTTTTTCCTACCCACTAATTATGGGATTTTTCGTACGGAATTCTTATTTGTGATCTTTTCTTTATTTTAAGGTAAAAAAATATTTTTACGTTAATTATTATTCAAATAATGATTCTCAATTATGTAAGTTTGATTTGTAGTTAGAGTTTTATTTCGCATAAAATCTTACAATTCTATACACAACCCTTAATATCGTATGCACAATTATTAATTTCAGAGAGAGATTGTGAATTTTACATGGGCGAAAAATCTGGGATTGTGCGAAAATTAGGATTGGATGAATCTTTTCATTGACCTTTATGCCCCTAACATGTTTTAAGCCATAAAAATAGTATAAAAATAGTCAAATTTATTTTAAAACATGAATTAAATATGATCCATTGGATTAAATAAAATCAAGGGTGATGATAAATTCTTATTTCTTATCTTGGAGGGAGTTCTTCCTACAACCAACCCCTATATATATATATATAAACTTTACCCCACATAATATCAAACTCATTATCGACCATAGATTATTATTATTGGGCAGTTAAGATCATTTATATTTTCCTTCAATATTTTAGCTTTTTAAGGGACCAAGGGTATTGAAGTGATTTAATTTTGACAAGTAACCTCTCTGAAAAACAATTGATATGTAACTGATCTGCTCTAAATTTAGGGATTATCGAATCTTAATTTAGTGGTAATCAAACACGAAATCATGGAATTTCTTAAATAATCCGATGTTATTTATGGCACTGTGCATAATAAAATACATGTTCATAACTGAGAAATTTAGTATTATCAGATTAAGAAGTAAGTGCATAATGAAACACAAAAGCAACCATTATCAAAACTATATTATATATATAAATAGGGTTGAGTTATAATAAAAACATATTTTTCATAAGAACCTAAAAACCAATGCACTTTATATACAAAGTTAATGCACTCTAGTTCTGATAAAAGACAACATTATTAATCAATATTTCATAGTGTATTAATTTTATGCATAAAGTGCATTAACTTTGTGCTTAAAATACATTGGTTTTAGGTTTTTAAGGAAAATAGGTTTTATTTGATCTCTTCCATATATATATATATATATATATATATATATATATATATATATTCCATTTCACGTTAGCATTAATACAACATATAAGATGCATGATCAACGTATCACATATGCTCTCCAAACAAAAACAAAAATACATATGCTTTAGAGTAAAAGTACAAAATTGTTGGTTGCGTAACAAAATTTAGTGCATAATGGAACATATATTTCATGGTGCACTTGTTCAAAATTTCTTTAAACGATTTCTCATAGTTCAATCCTGATTTTTCTATTCTTGAAATGATCGCAAATCACTATATTTTCATCGATGTATTTTCACCGGTGTTTTGTAGATGAGAGAAACCAATAAGGGATGGTCTCCTGTGCGCGACCACCCCTATTAATTAATTAATTCATTCATTCATTAATTACTTAATTCTAATTAAAATTAATTAGTTTAATAAAATTTAATTATAAATTAGTAAATAATAATTTTGAAATAATAAACTCTAATTGTGAAATAATAAATCCTAATTTTGAATTAATAAACCCTATTTGGAATTAATAAACCTTAATTTTGAATTAATAAATCCTAATTGAAAATAATAAACCCTAATTGTGAATTAATAAACCCTAACTTTAAATTAATAAACCCTAACTTTGAATTAATAAACCCTACTTGTGAATTAATAGACCATAATTATGAATTAATAAACCTCAATTATGAATTAATAAAGTCTAATTTTAAATTAAAAATTATAATTAAAAATTAATAAATTTAACTATACATTAATAAAATCTAATTAATTCATAATTTTAACAAAGAACAAGGGTGAGCTCACGGTGAGGCGGAGCTCACCCAAGTTTTTGTCAACCAATAATTCTATATACCAAATTTACCCTCAGTTAATAATGTTCAAACTTTTTTTTTTGCGTAATCATCAGTCAATGTAATATTTAAGATCTAATCATATGCGTCCATTTAATAACTTTGATAGTCATACATGGGGTTTTACATATTACACTGAGGAAGGTTTCTGCCTAAACCTGTCTCTATTATATATATAGGGGGTAAAGTAGATGTTTTTTCTCATAAGCTAAATAGGACAAAATTTGGATTATAGATTTGTATATAATCTACGATTGTAATAAAAAACTGCATTATTGTACTATATATATAAAAAATATTATCATTGTACTATATGAAAACATTATTATAAAGAAGTGTTATTGTAAATATAAAGAAACATTGTGGTAAGAGAAGCATTATATAAAAATGCATCCATGTTAAAGTTTGTGTGTCCGGATATTATTTCAATGATGTACAGAGATATCACTATGATATTGTGAATTACAAAGGATTCGTGTAGAGAGATATCACATCATAACACAAATAAATCCTAAATTCTGTATTTAAGAAGATTAAACACAGTTGAGAGAAATAATAATAACAATAACAATAACAGAACACAATCTCAAACTATATATATCTGAAAACTGAACAAAATAGACTCACGAATACAAAATTGGAGATGTTGTGCAGAATGTTATTTGAACAATCTCAGCAATAATGAAGCAGTCGCCAACTCACTTATATCTCTGAAAAGTTCATGCAAGAAGTGTGAGATCTGACTTCATATTTATGAAGTCAATTTTCTGCAAGCTGTAAATCGTGCTCTACTCCTGGTAGAAAACAAACTCTTTTCTTGCAAAGCTACAAAGACATATGGACTCTATTTCCTTGTCGGACTTACTTCATTGACCGGCTAAAAGTTTTGCAACACTTGAATCATTTAATATTTAATTATAAATCATTATTACACACGACATTCTCATTTGATAATTTGCACTCGTGCTTAGCCATTATGTTTAGGTTACAAGATTTTATTAATAGTACTTCTTTTGGCTATATTGCATATTTGTTATATTGATCGGGTAGCAAACTTGGATCCCTTTAGCATACAACCAATATGCTCATTTTAGAATATCTAAAAGTATCTATTTAAGAAAAAAAAGTTGAAAAAAAATATTATAACTAGTGTTATAAACTCTTGACTAAGTATATATGTATAGAGCATGAGTCATAACATATATGTTAAAAAGATTATAATTTAGGTGATTGCAGAACTTTTGAAAATGGTGCAAAGACCACTTATCACACTGTTCCTTCACTCCAAGATACTTCCATGGAATATCAGGGACAATTCAAGCTCGGAATCGGCCAACCACCGGTAAACTCCATTTATATGAACAATAATATCGTTATATATATTTTCCTTAGTATTTACATGTATATATAAAATTAGTTATAGCATACATGAATATTTTACTTTTGGAGACGATGCAGATTTGTGCTCAATATCCTTATAATGCAGAGCAGTGCTATGGTATATATTCAGCTTATGGAGCTCAAATCGAGGTTTGTGCGTACATACTTTTCTTTTTCCATTAACAAGGCTAGCTTGTTTACTTTTGAGAATTATAATTATAATTACATGGATAGATGGCTTAGTTGGTACAATTAGGGATGTCAATGGGTGGGTTTTACCCGGACCCCATTAGACACTGGATCCGAACCGGATCAGGACCATCAACTATGGGTCTTAAGCGGTCTGAATCTAAGCGGGTCTGGAACCAGAACCGGACAAGAACCAGAACTAGAACTGAAATCGTTGCTTTATAATTTAATGTGTTATGAGTGATTTTAAATCGATATTGATAAAACTAGCTCATTGACAAGCCTATTTAAACTTAGGATCGTCAATAGACGGGTTTTAATCGGACCAAAACCAATAAATAAGTATTGGTTCTGGTTCTGGAACCAGAACCAGATCCGGACCGGACCGGACATCAAACTATGGATCTAAACGGTCTGGGTCTAAAGCGGATTTGGAACCGGAACCAGAACCGCTGCTTTAAAATTTAATGAGTTTTGAACGATTCCGGATAAAATCCACTCATTGACATCCCTAGGTACAATATTGGATATGATAAAACCAAATATATATTAGGTATACTTTGATACATCAATGTTATGGATTAACAAGATTCAATCGCAAGATCTAACACAACAAGATTGAAACAATCTACAAAGCAATGAGCTAAAAACATTAAGCGTACAAATTTCAACGATGAACAATAGAAGAGACAGGATTTTTATGTGGTTTGATCAGAGAACTGATCTACATCCACGGACGAGGCACTGATTTCACTATGTGACCATGAAAAGATTATAGATACAAGCTAGCTACAAAACTAAGGAAAAATGTGCAGCTCTCAAGCCTTCAACAATGGCTATTATTGCTCCCTCTCTTCATCCTCTTTTGTTTCGCTCTATCTTTTCAATAATCATCTAGTGAATATAATGAACATACAACTATTTATATCTAATCTATGACTCAGCTAAACCACAAGATGGACATCTTTCCTCATGCATCAGCTGCCAGCTCGGTAACCGATCCCAACAGGCTGCTAAAGCTATCAAATAAGTCCCTTCAATCTTCTTAGTTTTGCACACAAGTCCTTCAAGATATAGAAATACATATATGCAGTCACAAATACAACAATTCTCCAACTTGACTGCATAGCAACCACTAGCACCTCACCTTCTTCAACCTCTCAGCTTAAACAGAAGTTAATGTACTCATTTTCAAAAAGCACAAACCAACTAATTCGCAGCAATATTCAAACTTGGTAGAAGGTAACGACTTTTTCAATATATCTGCATTTTCTTTAGTCAATCTTTAACTACTTTCACAGTTCCTTTCTCAACAATATCCCTAACAAAATGTAACCTCACATCAATATGCTTGCCTCTTTCATGAAATACTTGGTGTTTTACCAAGTGTATTGCACTTTAACTGTCACAGAGGATTGTGACAGTCTTTTGTATGATGTTTAACTCTTCTAGCATTCTCCTGAGCCAAATGCCTTCTTTAATTGCTTCTGTAACAACCATATTCTCCGACTCAGTTGTTGAAAGAGCCACCACAGACTACAACATAGATCTCCAACTCACAGCTAAACCAAACAAGTTAAACACATAGCCAGATTAAGACTTTCTTGAGTCTATGTTTCCAACATAGTTTGCATCTACAAATCTCTGCAATTTCTCTCCTCCTACTTCTTTTCTATGCTGAAACATGATTCGAATACCATCTGTAGACTTAAGATACTTTAGAATGCTTTTCAAAGCCTCCCAATGAACCTTTCTCGGATTTGACATTGTATCTACTAGTCATACTGATTGAATGCGCCAAATTTGGTTGTAGTACAGATCATGGAATACATGATGCTTCCCACCACCTTAGCATAAGGAACTTTGCTCATCTCCACCTGCTCTTTGTGAGTCATAGTACTCTGATCTCCAGTCAATCTAACATGTTGTGCCAGAGGTACTTTAGCTCCTTTAACCTCATTCATGTTAAATTTTCTGAAACCTTCTTGATGTAATCAGATTGAACTAGAAACAGTCTACCTTCATCTCTCTTTCTGTAGAGAGTAGAAGTGGATAAGGTCAAGAAAGCTTTTATTAAGGAACATGTTAAGTATTCTTCTTGCTTCACCAAGATCCTTCATATCAAATTCCTTACTCAAAGCTTTCTTGATTTTATCCGCTTCTGCTCTGGATTTGCTTGCCACAAGCATATCATCAACGTACAACAGAAGATAAACTAGCTTATAGAATCATCAATTTTCTTCAAGTACACACATATATCATGCAGCGACCTTTTGAAACCAATTCTAAGCATAAACTCATCAAATCTCTTATTCCATTGTTTGAGGCTTTGCTTTAATTCATATAAGGAGTAAACTGTTATGATGTGGGATATCCACATCATACACAATAAAGTGTGGAGTGGTATATAAGTAGTGTCAATCCTTTCCCATAACCATGTTCTGGTTTTGGGAATAAACACACTCGAGATTCTTTTCCAACAATCTCAAAGCTTTGTGGTTGAGTCATATATATATTCTTATCCAGTTCTCCATTCAAGAATGTTATTTTAACATCTAACTGATGTAGTTCTAGATCACACTGAGTTGTTATAGCAAGTAATATTCTAATAGAGCAATGTTTGACCACATGTGAGAAGATCTTATTGAAATATACACTCCTTCTGAGTAAAACCTCTAGCTACAAGTCTAGCTTTGTACCTTACAATCTCCTGATCTACTACAATCCCCACTTTCTTTTTGTAAAGCCATTTACAGCTTACACACTTCTGTGTTTTAGGTTTAGGAACCAATTTCCAGGTCTTATTCTTAAGGAGTGAATCCATCTCTTCCTGCATAGCTTTGATCCAATACTTACTTTCTGCACAACTAACAACTTCTTGATACGTTTTTGGCTCTTAATAACTAATCTTCTCTGCAACATGTAGAGCATATGATACATTGTCAGCATGACCATACCTATTAGGTGCTTTGATAGATCTCCTCTTTCTATCTCTAGCTAATTGATACTCGAGACAATTCATTGCCTGAAGTTGAAATATCAACGTTATCTTCAACTTTTACTTCAGTGTCATTCTTATCTTCATCATTATCTTGAACCATTTCTTCTTCATTTTTTGAACGAAGTATTCTTCTTGCATCAAAAATCTTGAGATATGGCATTACCTCCTCTCTAAACACAACATCTCTGTTAATAATGACTTTTCCCTTTCCTGATTCAATGCACCATAATATGTATCCTTTAATTTCAGTTGGATATCCCAGCATGACACATTTAATAGCTCTAGGCTCTAATTTATCTTGCCTACATGAGCATACACTAAGCAGCTAAATATTTTTAAATATCAATAATTTGGAGGCTTCCCATTCCACTTCTCATCATGATCAGTTTTAAACTCAATAGTTGTAGAAGGATGTTTGTTGATCAAATGAGTTGCAGTGACAACTGCTTCTCCCCAAAACCTTCCAGGTAATCCAGATCCTAACAACATGTACCTTACTCTCTCAAGAAGAGTTCTTTTCATTATTTTCACCACACCATTCTGTTGTGGGTTCCCAGGCACAATCTTGTGTCTTTTGATTCCTTTGGCCTTGCAGTAGTCTTGGAACTTTTCAGATATGAATTCCATTCAATTATCAGTTCTTAAACACTTCAACCTATAATTTGTTTCATTTTCTACTTCTCTACACCACTCAACAAACTTGTCAAAAGCATCATTTTTTTGTTTAATCACATATGCCCATACTTTCATTGAATAATCATCAATAATAGATATAAAGAAATTGGCACCACCAATAGATGTAGTCTTAATAGTTCCCCACAAATCACTATGAACATATTGAAGAGGTACATTTGAAGTATGCTTGCCTATAGGATAAGACAACTTCTTATACTTTCCTAAGATGCATTCCTTATATTTATCTAACTTAACATTATGAGATAGATGTAGATTACCTTGTTTCTAAAGAGCAATAAGTCCTTTTTTACTCATATGACCAAACCTAGCATATGTCATAATCTAAATTCATCTACAACAGCATGATCAATCTCACCTATAATGGTTCTTCCTATTAGATGATAAAAACTTTTTGCTCTGACTCCTTTGAGATACACTTTAGAACCTTTAAACACATGTAAACTATCCCAGCAGATTTGAAATCATGTCCTTTATTCTGTAGCCATCCAAGAGATAACAAATTTCTTTTTAAACTAGGAATATACCCGACCTTAGTGAGAATTCTGGTGGATCCATCATGAAGCTTTAGCTTGACTAATTCCATGCCTTTAACTAGACAAATATCATCATTCCCAAGAATGACTTTTCCAAAATCCTGCTCATGCAATTCACAAAACCATGATTTATTAGGGCACATATGAAAAGAACAACTCATATCCATAATCCAATCATCTCCAAGTTTGTAGAAAACAATGTTCAATGCTTCAGCTTCTTGAAACTGCTCAGTGATATCAACAGTATCTCTTCCATTTGGATTTTTCTGAGCTTGCTTCTTCTTCCAGCTGTAGCAATCTTTTCTAATGTTCTAGGTTTCTTGCAGTAATGGCATTTCCTAGTTTACTTATTATCTTCCTCTTTCTATTATGAGGTTACAGATTTCTTGTGTTCCTTCCATAGCTTCTTGAACTTTCATTTTGTGAATTTTGCCTTCATCCAGGCTTTCATTCCCAACAACATGCTTAGATTCAACAGCCTTTTGCAACTCCTTCGACCTTAAAGCATTCTGAACTTCTTCAAGGGTGATGGAGGTCTCTCTCCTATAGATCATAGCATCATTGAGATGATAATATGTCTTGGGAAGGGCACTAACAACATAATAGCTTTATCTTCATCTTCAAGACTGACTTCAATGTCTTCAAGATCATCAACAACCTTATTAAACTCATCTAGTTGATCAAGAATGTCCTTATTTTCAGTGATTCTATAGGCATATAGCCTCTGCTTCATGTAAAGTATATTAGCCAATGACTTTGTCATATACAAGTGCTTCAATTTTGTCCAGACCTTCTTTAGCGACCTCTCTCAATACTTTGTCACCAAGACATAGTATAATTGTGCTATGAGCCTTCGACATCATCTTTGTGTTTTTTCTTATCTTCAACTTCTTTGAATGGCTTGCTATTGTTGAGAGCATCTGCAAGTCCTTGTTGCACAAGGATCGTCTTCATCTTCAACATCCATAACGCAAAATCGTTCTTGCCAGTGAACTTTTCAGATTCAAATTTTGTAGTTATCGTTTTCAAATCAACTTTCTCAGCAGATTCCTTCAATCCCCAATCCAGTTGAAACCCAATAGAAATCAGATCTACTCCCGTGATCTCGATTCCCACAGACAACGTCACTTGTTATGGATCAACAAGATTCAATCACAATATCTAACACAACAAGATTGAAATAATCTACAAAGCAACGAGCTAAAAACCTTAAGCACACAGATTTCAACGATGAATAGTAGAAGAGACATGATTTTTATATGGTTCGATCAGAGAACTGATCTATATCCACGAACGGGGCACTGATTTCACTATGTGACCAAGAAAAGATTATAGTTACAAGATACGAACTAAACCAAGGAAAAATGTACAGCTCTCAAGCCGTAAACAATGGCTACTACTGCTCTCTCTCTTTCTCCTTTTTTTGTTTAGCTCTATCTTTTCAATAATTGTCTGTTGAATATAATGAACATACAACTATATATATCTAATCTATGACTCAGCTAAACCACAAGATAGACACCTTTCCTCATGTATCAATTGTTAGCTCATCAGTTTGTTATAACTGATCCCAACTGGCTGCTAAAGCTATCAAATAAGTCCATCTAATCTTTTTGGTTTTTCATACATGTCCTTCAAGATATAGAAATGCATATATGAAGTCACAAATACAAGAATAGAAGAAATCGGTAAATTATGTGTAATAGATTTGAGGGCCTTGGGTTATCCACTTCTTTAGAATCAAGAAAAGCATACTACATAAAATTATAAATATTTGTAACCAACTCTTATTCCTCAAAGTGAAAATGGTGCATCCTTTTTAGGGAAGTCGTATCATGCTGCCGTTGAGCGTGGCTAGTGAAGGAGGGCCAATTTTTGTGAACGCGAAGCAGTACAATGCAATCATGAGACGTAGACGATCGCGTGCAAAGGCAGAACCAAAGAATCAAGAGATGAAAAGTCGCAAGGTAATAGGGGATTCAACAACATTTTATATATATGCTATGATTTCTTAATATATTAAGCATGTGTATTAGAAAATGGATGGTATATGTGCTTAGAAAAACTATATTTATGTTTCATTTGGAATTAATGAAAAGATATTGGAGATTCAGGATGATAATAGTTTGTTCAGAAGTACATTGCCTCTGCTTATGGTACAACAACTCGAGTTCATTAAAATCATTGTATCTTAGACACATTTGTGAAAATTGCATGAATAATGGCAAGCCAATTTTCGTAAAGAGTCTGTTGGAATGACTTGAATTCTGATCAAATTTGTTTTATGCTTGATTTTCTAATGTGGGCTCATTTTCTAAGCCTACTGTGTTTTGGACTAGGGAGTACATATATAGACTCCTTAGTATTAACCTAGCAGTGAATTCTGTATCTGCGTATTTTCTCAGAGCAATAATATATCCTTTCTTCCGTTTGTGAACATAGCTAAACATATTGTTAGTGAACCACGTAATCTTCTGTGTTCTTGTTTGTCGATTTAATTAATTTTCCTTGGACCCGTTATAACAAATTCTATATGTTTTCTACTCATTTCTTTCAAATATTGTTTAGCCATTTTAGTAGTGTTGTTCTAACAATATGTTGGTTGTTCAATCCTTTCTACAGCCATATATGCACCTGTCGCGCCATCTCCACGCCGTGCGTCGCCACAGGGGAAACGGCGGCCGGTTCCTCAGCGTAAAAAGCTCGAAGCCGACGACCAAGGCTGAGCACGAAAAACACGAGCAGCCACTGTCCACTAGATCCAAGATGTCTGAAGTCCTAGAATCTGACGGAGGGATTCATTCGACAAAACCAAACAGCAGCAGTGGCTCTGAGGTTACTAGCTATCTCCATCACTTTGAGTTCGATCTTCTCCAGCCTTCATTTCAGCCGTTCACGGACGTCGGCATCGCCAGTAATTATCTCAAAGTGTGAGGGTAATTAAGTGACTGAATTACTCAATCGATGGCGTTGGTTCCCTGTTGTTGGGACTAATGTTGTTGACTGATATGATTTGTTCACTTGGGCAACTCATTCTTGGCTATCATCATCATCTCCCACATCGGAGATGTCAAAAACAGAAGTAAGTTTGTGTGAGAAATTATGTAATAAGGTTTGGAGAACTTGCATTTCCAGCTTATGATGTTGCAGTTGTCTTTGTTTTTCATGAATATTGTGTGTTATTTTAATGTAATGAGTGGTGTGCTTGGACTTCCTTCCAATGTAAACAGTGGTTTGGATCTTCTGATGTAAAATAATATTTAATTTCACATTTTATTGGTTTTGTGTATATTCTTGATAATTTACAGTCTATAAATAGAATTTCTCATGTGAATTGATAAACACTAAAGATAAACAAGGTTAGAACCTACTGGGGGTAAGTGTTTGATTATGTGGTTAGGTTTTGATTTGAAAATTGAACTAATCCAAATAATGAAAATATAATCATATGGAACTAAAATCTTTTCGCCGTATTACCATAAATAATAGCGCAAGAAAACAACAAAATGAATGCTTTTCAAAATACAATTATATCTAAAAGATTATATCATTTATAAAATTATAAAAGTTTGGGCCCCATTTTAACAACATTTTGGGACATTTAATATTTATTTTTGAGGAATATTTATATTAATATAAGAGGATATACAAAATTTACTAAAATGAAGAGGCCTGACGGTCGCCCATAGTTCATTTTAATTATTTTCAGTATTTACTAATAATAGTAGTTCAACACACAAGTGATATTCAACATATCCAAAATCAAGAAGACATAAAGCACAACAAAAATAACAATATCTAGAAAATTATCTAAACTAATTTGAAATAAATAGTTTTAAAAAATATAAACACATAAATTCGATAATTTTGGTTTACAAAAGTACCAAACCGACCAAAAATTTGAAAATTCTTTTAGAAAAAAATAGAATTAACAGAATCAGCCAAACTGAATTAGTTCAGTTTAGTTTGATTTGATTTTAGTTGTAGAAAAAAAAATTCTCTTCCCTGAATCCAACAACAAAATCAAGAATCCCACTAACGAAGAGATGTCAAACATAATGTCTCATGAGCGTTAATAAAAGACGTACTTCTAATTGCGGAAATCTTTGGTTATTTATATTGGCTAGTTTAAATCTCTTTGATTACCATTTTTTTTAAAAATCAAACAAAATTAAAAACATTGAATACAAGGAGTATTCAAAATCCTTATGACATCACATCAGTCTTGAAAACACAGTTGAAGAAAAGGAAAATGTAAGAAGTCTAGAACTTATGAATGATACAATCTAACATATGATTACAACATTCGTTTAAAGAATAAAAAAAGATTGAAAAAAATGAGCTCGAATCAACCTCCAAGAACTAGATTTAATTTCATCAAGCACCTTCAGCACAATAGATGTAATATTCTTGAAAATCAAATCGTTCATCACCTTCCAAAGCTTCCAACAAACACATTGTCAAATTAAACCGTGAATCCTCTTTGCAACTCTACCAACACCACAGTTAAGAAATATGGATAGATAGCCACAAAACTTACTTGGAGAAGTTGAGGACAGTCCAACCATAAGCAGACAACTTCCCACACTTGAACATCAAAATTACAAACGAAGAAGATGTGATTTGAAGTTTTTGTGTATCTAGCACAAAAAGCACATTTACTGTTTGAAACATGTACACCAAGCAAAACACCTCTTTTCATAAGATTCACTTTGATTGCAATCCTATCTCGAAGAAGTTTCTAGGTTAAAGCAGAGAACTTAAGTTGAATTGACTTCTAAGATTTGGAAAGACAACTTCAATTTCCCTAAGAGGTGCTAACTCTCGAGCCAGATAGTTGTATAAAGATCGAATGGAGAAAGACTATTTAGGGTCCCATTTCATTTGACCGAATAAGAATGAAGTGGGTAACATTTGATCCTGCAAATAAAGTATCAAAAGACTGGAAATTTAAGAGAGTTAAATGCATCTCCCATCGAAAAACACCAAAAACATATCCCCCATATGCATGCCCATACCCATATCCATGAAATGTAGATTTTTTTAGTAGAGGTATTGGCCAAAGAAGAAAAAATGTCTCTAGGCAAACACTTTGCTTCCACTAAGGATCCTCTCAAAATCTAACTAAGTTGCTAATTTCAAGAGAGAAATAAATATTAGTGGAAATGTACGTCAATACCCACTTTTAAAAATTTAAAAGCATTGTACATCCAATATGAAAAAAGAGTCAATTTATACCCAAACATTTTTAAATATATTTTTGTCAGGATTTTGCACAGATTTTAAAATAATCATTTCGAAAATCATACAATCATTTCAATTATCATACAATCATTTCAATTATCAATTAATTTTACTGAAATATCAATTTTTAATTTCAATTTTTAATTTTTTATAATTCTTTTTATAATTTTCTTTGGGAGGCGGGTTGGCCGCGGGTGACGGGTTGGCATTGGGAGGGGTTGGCCATGGTGGGGTTGGCTGGGGAGGGTTGGCCATGGGGTGGCGGGTTGGCCATGGTGGGGGTTGGCAGGGGTGGGTTGGCATGAGGTGGGGGGTGGGGTGGGGTTGGCCGGTGGGGTGGGGTTGGCACATGGTGGGGTGTGGGTTGGCCGTGGGGTAGGGTTGGCATGGTGGGGTGGGGTTGGCAGTGGGGTGGGGTTGGCGGGCGTTGGTGGTTGGCCGGGGATGGGTTGGCCGCTATTTTGTAATTTTTTTTTGTGATTTATTTAATATTCAACGACAAAACAATAAATTACTGACGAACAACTTTTATGAAAATTAATATACGAACAACTTTACTTCATCAAAATTAAATAACCAACAACTTTACTGATCAAAATTAAATAAACCAACAACTCATATTTAATAGACATCAATTTTTGCAGTTAAATAAACCAACAACTCATATTTAATAGATATGAATTTTTGCATTGACAATTTTGATCGGACTTCACCTATATAATTCATTCTTTCATTTCGGTCACTGAATCACTTTTGCAATCGTTTTTCTCTATCAACAATCGTTTTCTCTATCAACATTTGATCATTCGAATCACCGCATATCTATATTTGCAATCGTTTTCTCTATCAAAATCGTTTTCTCTATCAAATATCAATCGATCATAAAGGTAATTTCAATATTTTGATGTATTTGTTATATATATGATTCTTTAATTATTGTTAGATGAATTTAGGTAAATTTTAATTAATTTCAATCAATAATTATTTTGGAACATCGCTATAATTATTGTTAGATAAATAATTAATTAACCATTGTGTATTTGTATGATTTATGTGTATTATGAATTTTAGATGAATTATTGAATTAAATTATAGTTTTCCGTTTAATTTAGTTTAGTTTAATTTAATTCTTATAAATACGTAGTTGAATTTTGATTTAGTTTAGAATGTAGTTGAATTTTTGATTTAGTTTAAGTTTAGTTTATAATATTTAGTTTAGTTATAATATTTAATTTAATTATTATTTAGTTTAGAAATGAATTATTATTTGATTTAGTTTAGGTGAATTTATTTTGATAATTTATTGGCTCTCGGGATGGGTTGGCGCTAGGGGTGGGTTGGCCGCTAGGGTGGGGTTGGCCGTCTGGGTGGGGTTGGCCGTGGGGGTGGTTGGTTGGCCGCTGGGGTAGGGGTTGGCCGTGGGGTGGTTGGTTGGCATTGGGTAGGGGTTGGCGTGGGGGTGGGGTTGGCGGGGTGGGTTTTTATTTTTTTGTGAATATATTTTATTATTAATTAATTATAAATTATAATCCTATAATATTCAAATTACGAACACATAGACATGGAAATGTGAATTATAATTTATTGTTATTATTATTTTGAAAATTAATTATCATTCTCGCTCAATTATAATTTATTGTTCTTATTATTAAACATTAGTGATCAATATTCTGCTTTTATATTTAATTTGTATTATTGATCAATGTTACTTATTTTATATTTAATTTGTATTATTTAGTTTAGATGATGTTAATATTTTTATATTTAATTTGTATTATTTAGTTTAGATGTTTGTTTTATAATTAATGCTAGATGAATTTTAATTAATTATTGTGCATTTCTATGTTTTAATTAGATGATGGAGTGGAAGAATATTATCATTAGATATGGAGGATGTTGGGATGATTGTTTGAACTATCGCAGAGTGCATCATCATATACCCATGTTCGGACGGATAATGTACTTATTTGGGAGTTAAGAGAAAACATTAATTCCCTTCTGGGAGCAAATTCTTTTGACTACCAAATACATTATATATCGAGATCTCGAAGTGGTAGACTTATCAAATCACTTTTGACTACCGATGATCAGCTAGCTCGATTGTGCGGGGTTTATGCCCAACCGGAGGTGTATGTGACATCTGGAGCGTCGCCTCCCAACCGAACACAAGCTTATATGCCACAATTCGAGCAACCACGTGATACATCGTATGACTACACTTCACAATACTCATCTCTGGATGAGTCATTCACACAACAATTTGGAGCATATGATTGGTTTGAGCAAAATACACCTCAAGAAGTGCCGCAACATGTGCGCGAAGTGGCTGACGCGATCGTTGACGACAGTGATGATGATGAATACGTCGTCGACGGTGAAGAACAAACAGAGTCTGATGAAGAAGAGGAGGAGGAGGAGGAGCGTGCGGCTGCAAATGTGATCTCTGGCACGTTTGTAGAATTTGATGCGTGGATACGTCGAGAGGGTGGAATAGAAAAGTTGCTTGGGATGATTATGCAGAGTAACACGCAAGTAAACCGGGACTCGAGTAGAACAAATGGAAGAGTCGAGAAATTGGCTGGTTCTCGTTATTCCTCGCGAGGCTTGATCAATCTTTTGCTAGTCCTCTTGACTCTATTCGAACCCCGATGATCCGGCGAAGGTTCCATCTTCGACAACAAGGTGGACCTTAAGATATCGGTCGGTTGTGGCACTTGGAACAAAGAGCGTAATTTGTTATTCGCGATCGGACCGGACCGGATTACGTTCAAATGCAGATATCGTGATCAGTGTCCATTTCTATTGCGCGCATCGCAACAGGGTGGTTTTTGGTTTGTGCGCAAGTTTGATGCCGTACACACCTGTGTAGAAGATCTCGTGAATACCGAACGCGCAAGGTCAATGGCCGTGTGATTGCAACATACATAGCGCGAAAAATACGCGAGGACGGTGAAGTCGTTAAGCCGAGATCGATTATGGCGAGTTACAACGAGTATGGTGTGCAGCGCCATATCTTGTCGCGGTGAGAGCTCGTAATAGGAAATCGAGATGATATACGGTGGGCATGAACAATCCTATCAGCTGCTACCGGGTTATCTTCCCATGTTGCGAACAACTAATCCTGGTTCGTTGATTGACTTGGATATTGGACCAGATGGTCGTTTTTGCCACCTTTTGTAGCGCTCGATTCCGGTACCGACTCGGTTACGTTGTGCATGAGGCTGTTATTGTTGTGGATGGCACGCACTTGAAGGGCCGCAATAAGGGTATATTGTTTGTTCTTTGTTACGAAGGACGGGAACGAGCAAGTTTTCCATTGGCTTATGGAATTGGTCCGATCGATCGAATGATTTATCATGGACTTGGTTTCGGAACACGTGAAGACGCTTGCGATCGAATTCCTAGACGTTGATTGTGTCGATGCGCGCGTCGGTATATCCAATCTTGTGAAAAATGTCTTTTCGGAGAACGCCCACGGCTTATGCTACTACCATCTGCTGAAAAAATCACACCTTTGGGAAACCGTCGGTGGCATTGTACTGGCGGCTTATGCATATCGGAGAGCGGAGTTTGACAAAGCAATGAACATGTTAAAGTCTCGTGCCTAAAGATAGACCTCTTGGTGGTGCATATGGCAAGTTGAGAGGTAGGAGTTGAGAAGTGGGCGAGATCAAAGTGCCACAGTGGCGCTATACCTTTTGACTTCCAACATTGCCGAGTCCTTCAATGCTCGGTTGTTGTGGGCAAGACGATTGCCCATTTGCTCTATGGTTGAAGCGATTCGTCATATCATAGAAAATGGTTCGATCAAAGACTTGAAGCGGCAGAACATACCCTACCGACCTAACCCCGAAGTCGTTTCGCAAGATACGAGGCGGGCTGGAGAGATCACGCCGATATACTATAGTGCCCAAAAGTAACGACATTCAAAGTCAAGGACGAAACCAAACCTTCAATGTCAATCTCGGGACGGAATCGTGCTCGTGCTTGGAGTGGGACATGGATCCGATCCGTGTTCTCATGCGATTCTGACTATACGGTATGGAGCTACATACTAAATATAATTTTTTTAGTACGGTATGCCAATTTATAACTAACAACTTTATCATTGTTTTTGATACTGAATTTTAATTTGTGCAGGCATAAAGATGACCAAATTTCCAGCTATGTGGGAGAATACTACCACGCCGAGAAGCTAGTACATGCCTACTCATACAGAGTAAATCATGTTCCGCCCCAATCCAGTTGGATGCTTCCTACCGATGTCGCAGCCGTTGAAGTATTGCCACACCGTGGTGGTCAGTGGTCGTCTGAAAGTTGGGCGCCATCGTCATCCAACCGAACGTCCCCATCAAGATCCGGTGGAGGAGAAATGGGTCAAGCGAGACAAGTCGTGCACGTAGGAGGTGTGGCTTGTGTGGTTCCGCAGATCACACGCGACAATCATGTCCTTATTTACCATCTCATTAATTGAATGAGATATTGATTCACTTAACTTGATATATGAGTTTAATATGATAATTTAAGCATTCTATGAATTTACTAGAATTTTCTAAATTCATATGTTGAAATTGAAAATTTTTAGTTCAGTGTTAATTTCTATATATATATATATATATATATATATTAAAGTTAATATATGATGTTAATATTAATGATTAAGCTCACATATGATACTAAAGTAAGAAGTTTGGAAGAAATTAAAGGAAATTATAATTTATGTATATGTTAGTGAAACATATTATGTAAGTAAGGAGTAATGAAGCTTAATTAAGTGATTATAAATGGTTGATATACCTAAAAGTATACTAATAGAATGATGCTTGCTTTAATTGTTAAGCGATTAATTGAAAATGTTGGAGTCGAACTCCTTATTAAGCGAATTATGTTGAAACCAAACTCGTGATATCCTTCGAGAAAATATACTGAAATACAAATATTACAAATATTACATGTTTCGACCACTTTCTATCTATGACTCAAACATGTTTCGACCACTTTCTATCTATGACACTCGTTCACATAATTCAAAGATAGAACCCGCTATTTTCTTTCGGTAGGCATATACATTCTCATTACCCCACAGGATGCTCGGGGAACCTGAAATGATGCGTTCGGCGTACATGCACATGTACGTTCCGGCACTGACGTTGTCTTGCTGTGTGAACTGTACATCAGGAGCAGCAACTGTAAACACCATATCACGCGGAAAGGCACGAACACCGAGTCTGTTAGCTTCAAACCAACGAGTTCTGAGTAAGAACTGTGTAAATAACATCTTCAAGCCGATCCAATTCATCGTGCGCTCCTCTTGTCGCCGGGGGTCTAATAAATAATATACCGGATCGAACAATTCACATATCCCGGTCCTCATGGTAATTCGAGCCAAAATGATGCGACCTCTGTTAAAACAAGGGATGATGACCTGTAAAAAGAGATTCAATTTTGTAAAGGCACAAACAAAAATATATTTTATAATTAGTCAATGTATAAGGAAGTTACCTGTTCAGCAAGAAGCCATGATCTATGAGTTTGGCCCACCCTGCTACTGCCACGGACTGCCCGATACCAATAAGTAGATGGATCCCACGTAGATATACTATGATCTAGCTCTTCTTGCATTTGAATATTCTCAAAAATACGCAGCCACTCTCGACAAATGTACAACTATTCAGCAAGAAATAGAAATTCAATATATATAAAGAATATATACATATATATTCACATCTATAAGAAATACGAAATATATACTTACAAAGAAATTGGTGTCCAAAATAATAGTGTTCGACTCATTGATCCCATTCAACAAGTCTTGCCCGTTTATTAATCTGGTCCTCAGATGCATCATGTACAAATCAAGAGGCTGCAATAAATAATTTATTTTTTAAATAACGATTTCATATATGAAAATAAAAATAGAAATAGAAGTGATACTTACCCCCACGTCAAGATCTGCAGTAGGGTCCTCGATGCGAACAAAATCACTATAGGTCAGCGTGCATCCACTGGCTCTAATAATCACTGAACCCGTCCCCGCCTCAAGAAAATTTTCATAAGAAGCGTATACACTATCGGGATAGGAAGAGGCATGGGGCTATTCACGACGGTGACCTCGATCTGAAGCGCAATAACCTTACTGCTCACTTCTACGAGTTGGCTAATTTTGTTAAAGCAACGAGTTAGAAAAGTAAACATATCAAATATGATGCAATAATATAAAATAAGATAATTTACCAATGGTCTCGGCATCTCGGCATGGAATGACGAGTGGATCCTCATGTGTGATGGGCTAATGAATCCAGAGGTAGATCCATACTCCGTGAGACCGACGATGAGGTGTATACTCGGTGGTGTCACAGAGACGCCGGATCCGCTAGAGGAGTCTCCGGGGTATATCGATGTAGAGTACGAGTAGAAGGCCCTAGTCCCCGATCGTCACTCCGCATCGCCGGTGGGGTAGTTCCACGGCGGACGGCGATATGCCTCGATCTTATCACGAACATCTACATCGACACCCTTCTATCATAGACTCAAACCACGTCTCGAGTACTTGAATATTCTCTCTAACCACATCATTGATCGTGTGCGTGATCCAACGACGATCCTCCGACTCGGACGTCTGTGATGCTCACCGCCGCTAGATGAAGAGGAACGTAGCCTGCTCTCGTCGCTTCCCGTATCCCGATCGCGTCCCCATATCGATCGGCGTCCCTCGCCCCACGACGCCTATCCCCACTGCATCGATGTCGTGGCTCCTCATGCTCCTCGGGCTCCTCCTCGGGCTCCTCATCGCCTCTTCAACAACAGAAGATGCGTGCCTCGTACTACGTGCATCGATCGCCGACCAACCCCACATCGCAGAAGGCCCCGCTCTAGAAAGAGGCATCTAGTGCGGGCGGGTTGTTCCCCAGCGCACATGATGGGAACAGTCTCCGTAGTTCACTCCCAGTGCACCCGGATATAGAGATGACGTATAATACGGCATGCTCATCTCATAGTCGTCCGGGACTAACCCCCACATCGGTTGCCCCTCACAATCGAACAGGGGCTGTGTATCCACGTCAATCATCTTCGTGAACTTCCACCTCATGCATCTAGGATACACATCCTCCCGGACATACTTTGCAACCGTCGTGCCAAGATCCGGGATGATCTCTAGTGACCAAATATATAATGCCCATGATGGTCCGTAGAAGTGATATTTGGCCCCGGTCTTCATATTCCACATGTAGTGTTGTAGAATTTTATACGCATATGCAGCCCATGAAAATCTGGCAAATACGTCCAGATCGTCAACTAAGACCCAAATCCACGGATCCACAGGTCGTGGCAAGTCGATACCCAAGACGAATGCGTAAAGAACTAAGATGTGGGCCACACGGAGATATAGATGACCGCCAGCATCATCAATCGGACAGTCCGTATCAAAGAATCTCACACCTAGATTCTCTATACTAGTCCTTCCGCTACCAACAAACCTTTGATAAACCTCAACGGATTGCGGATCGTACTCATCAGTAGGATCGAAAGATGACGTCCCAAAACTCAAACCCGTCACGAGCGCAAAATCCGAGAAGGAAAAACAAATTGTCCTCCCATTAATAAAAAACCATATGGCCTGATCTTCAGCACTAGGAGGGGGCCTAATCTGTCGGGATACCATATGGTGCAAACTCATGTTTGACTTGGATCCGTGTTCCCAACCAACAAAGTGACCAAACATCTCGCTTAAACCTATCCACGGTCTTCACCACCTACATCTCTCAATCTCAGTATGACCTTTCTTAAATAATTGGGCTTGAAGTACGTGCTGATTGTGGATGGACGATTGATGGTCTCGGGCCTTAAGAACTCGATTTCCTATTTATTAAAAAAAATAAACTATGCTTAATTAAGAATATGTCAATTAGTGTGTTCACACATATATACAAAAGTTTTATTTTAGGAATATATAGATATATCTTCAAAATTGTATTGTGGCAATATTAATAATGGAAGATGGGAAGCTCAGATTGGGAGGTGTTTGGCAACAAGTACCTCTACCTTGGGACATATGATAGGCCAACTATGCTTGCATTTTATTTAATTCAATTACTATATTTATCGTATACTTTAAGTGCCCTAACTATTTAATTCTTCAACCATCATATGGTAGGCCAACTATGCTTGCATTTTATTTAATTCAGTTACTATATTTATCCTATACTTTAAGTGCCCTATCTATTTAATTCTTCAACCATTTATTTTAAATGGAGAATTTTTTTCAATAAGATGGTGTGTTCAGTTACTATTTTATTTTGTTTGTTTAATTTTTCATAATTTAGCTAAGAATAGCGAATCAACATCTTTGGTAATTCATGCACGAAAATGAAATTTAATGCTCTCGTACTGCGTACCGGTACTTGTTGCCAATTATTTCATAATTATTTACAATTATATCATTTATTACTTTGAAATTTAACAAACTATATTAAATTATTGTAAATTTCAAACTTCATTAACTAAATAATATATATCAAAAAGGAAAATCGCTATATTTTGTTACAATATATTTGACATATTTTTCAATAATATTACAATATAACAAAGCATATAATTCGACAAAGCATATAATTCAAAACTGAGCATATAATTCAAAATTTGATGAAAATATATTAAAATAATAAAATGGGTATACACTGCACACATTTTTACAAATGGATATTCACTGCACACATTTTTTCAAAAACTGGTAAATAAGCAATTAAATATCGCACATATATATATGGAAAGAACCTAAGTATCGAAAGAACCTAAGTATCCACAATTAAAATTATATTGGAAATAGATATTAATAACTAGTGTAAAGTAGAATATACTATTTACAACACGATCACAAGAAGTATGCATTCTAAGGCAATAATACCGGGAATTATGGTAACTCTCCGCAATAGTGTTAATTTCACTTTTTAATTTTTTTATGTGATGTGATCACTAACATGTATTTTAATATTTTTTTAGTATCGAAAGAACCAAAGTATCCACAATTAAATATCGCACATATATATATGGAAAGAACCTAGCTAAGTATCGAAAGAACCTAAGTATCCACAATTAAATATCCATATCAAAGTCAATTAATATATGCTAAGTAATATATCATAAGTAAAATATAAACAGACAAACAAAAATAAACATATCAAAGTCAATTAAAATATAAACAAACAAAATACAAATAAAAACACGTGAAGAAGACATAGCCACCGGGAGAGTGTTGGCCACAGAGAGAGTGTTGGCATGGGGTGGTTGGCCGAGAGGAGAGTTGGCCCGGTTGGAGGGTTGGCCACTTGGAGGGTTGGAGGGTTGGCAGCAGGTGGGTTGGCCGCCGATGGGTGGGTTGGCCGCTTGAGGTGGGTTGGCCGCGGGTGGGTTGGCCGCCTATGGGGCTTAGGGGCCATGGGGTGCTAAGTGAGGGTTGGCCGGTGAGTGATAGAGAGGAGAGGTTGAGAGAGAGAGAGAGAGAGAGAGAGAGAGAGAGAGAGAGAGAGCTTGCGAGAGATGGCGAGAGAGAGATTGTGAATTTATGTGAATTGCTGAGAGAAATTAAAGGCATTGGATTCATTCAAATGCATTGGATTCCTATTCCTCTGACAAGATTCCTTCTCATGCATTGACTGCATGGTTTCTGGAGCCGGTGCATGGTTTTTGGTTTCTGTGCATTCATTTCTCCTTTCTGTGTATTGACTGACATATTAATTTTCGTGTTTGACATGATTTAAGATGGGCACAAATTTTTGTGTTCAAAATATATTAAAATAATGAAATGGGTATAGATGGCACACATTTTTTGAAATGGATATATACAACATAATTTTTTTCAAATAAGGTATTTAAGTTCCGAACCCTAAATATTATTACATAACACTTTCCCCCAACCCCATTAATAACATTAAACAAATATCTCCATCATAGAGACATCTCATTACAACTTCTCGCCCTTTACTAACTCACCACCCAACAGAGACCCATACCTAGACTGAAGGACTCTCACCCATTAAAAATACACCTCCTTAAGCCACCTCTAAACCTATTTACAAATTAAGATAGTATGAAAAGATCTAACATCTCTCACCCTGAGACTTCCTTCTATTCTCAAAGCCTTCCCAACTAACCACCGATTATTACAACCTTCTTTTCGATCTCACAAAAATTCATTCGCAATCTAATTATAAGATTTAGAGCACACGCATGAGCATTAAAGAAAGAGAAGAAATAAAGCTATAAGACAGAGAAGACCGAATTCAAAAGAGTAATCTTTTCTCCTTTCCCAACCCACTAATTAATTTTGAAATCTCTCAAACACATGTTTCCAACAAGCTTTTTAGCGATGGTTAGCTCCAATTGGCAATCCCGAATACATGAAAGATAATTTCTCAATATGAATAATTTTAATACTCACTACAGCTATATATATACTATTTTAGCATATAACCCCGAATCAAATACCTAATAAATAATTCTCTTTGATTTTAGGATTAGCCGCCGGTGGAATGGCTGATACTTGACATTTACGTTCACAAAAATAGGAATGGGGATGATCCTGCGTAATCATAATGGTGAGGTTTTGATGACAGTTAAAATGTAGGTGAGATATTTTGGATGTTGGAAGGCATGGCTGTGCGATTTGCACTAAATATGATCATCGCAAAGGCATTCATGTGGTCGGCAATCCTCGTTTCAATTTTGCTTTTAGAATTCTATGGAGCCAATATATATCGCTGCTGGAGTGTTCGAGAGGCTTGCAGCTGTGGTACCCAAAATCTATTCGGTGGTAACAATTTGATTGTATGTGCATTTTAGGAATTCTCACAAACTTTCTCAGTTTTAACTCGGCTTAGCTGCTTATTGCCATTGCATTCAGGATGTTAGGCTGAGCTTGTAAATTCTTTAAAATAGATTATAAGTTGTTTAAGAATTTATAAGATCCGATAAATTGTTTTGTAAAATAAACTCTTAAAATAATTTATAAACTGTAAAAATAAGCTCCAATAATTTATAAACTTCTTAAAAATAAGTTGCTCAACTCCAATTTATTTTTTTATAAACTTATAAGTAACAATAAATTTATCAAAATAACCTTATTATAATTCGTTATTTCCTTCATATACATTACCAACTTTATCTCTCTAACTCACGATTCTTTCTCTAGCTTATAAGATTTATTTTCCAAACACTGTAACAACTTATAAATGCTGAAGATATTATCCCTTATAAGCTCTTGAAATTGAAACTTATAAGCTTTCTAAAATAAGCTTAACCAAACACCCCTTTAAACTAGAACCATTCTTCATCCTTTCAAGCATCACAGAAGGGCCAGAAACAGAGGTTGTTGAGTCTTGTTTTTATTTTTTATTTTTACTGTTTGCTTATGTAAAGTACAAACTTCTCCTGCGACAGAGGTCGTTGAGGCTTGTTTTTATTTTTTCATAAGCATGTATGCTTATGTAATGGAGAAACTTCTCCTGCGAAATTCGTATCTCCTTCAATGATATATTGGCTCTGTAATACTACTTTGTAAAATTCTAAAAGCAATTATTTATCAGTTAATTAATTTGGGGGCTATATTGGTAAATTTGTTATTTTTTTTTAAATAAAAGGGTTATAGTGAGTAAAATGAAGTTTATGTATAGAATCTTCCTTTAAATATAATTACAATAATATTATTTTTCAAAACAACACATACATATTGGATTTAAAAAATAAATTTCTGACATAACCTACCTCCCCAGTCCTAGCTTGTGGGATTAACAAAACCCATCAACTCATACATGCACCAATCTGTAGGCCCATTGTATTTGGGCCGGGCCCGTCTGAGAAACCCGGGGCTTCGGTGCCGGCAGCAAAATCCAGTGGTGTCTTCCTCAACGGCACGTGGGCACTTTACATGTCGCGCCGTCTGCTTCCCAACCCCTTACGCCATAACTACCGTGTTTTCACGCTCACTCCGTTCTCGTTCTCGCTCTCACTCGCCACGCCCATTCCGTTAGCTAGAAATCGAGAGATCAAGTTTGTTCGGAACTCGAATTGCAGTTCCATGTCCTACCGCCCTAACTCCCAAGGCGGTCGTCGCGGCGGAGGCCGTGGAGGCGGCGGCGCAGGCAGAGGCGGAGGCCGTGGAGGCCGAGGTGAGCAGCGCTGGTGGGATCCTGCATGGAGAGCTGACCGTCTGCGCCAAATGTCTGCCGAGGTAGATTTTTTCGGTTTCGTGTTTGCGTGAATATGCAACTTTGGTAGGATTTCTAGTTGCAGTTTTGATTGTGGTAGTGAGAAGTATTTCCTCATTCTGTTTAAACATTTTTCTAAGCACTCATGATAGAGATAAGCTGCTTCTCGTGCAATAAATTGAAGAGGCCAATTGATGATGGCTTATGTTACTTATAGACAACTGGGTAATTATGTAGGAAATAATCGGTTCTAGTTAAATAGAAAAGTTGGTAATAGTTAATTTTGCTTTATCCCGGCAATTGACTAGCTTCGGAGCTTAAATTTTGTATTTGGCTTCTGTCTATGGGAGGAATAATTACAATGAGAATTGTAATTAGATGTTTGAAACCTCTTGTCGAATACAATGCTCTGACTAAGTTGTTTTTTCTTGAGGTGACTGCTTCATACCACTATTGTTAATTATTTTCGGCATTGGAATTTTCCACATTTGTTTGCAAGTTGCATGCCTTGTAAATAGATGATGATCAGATTGGATGCTGAGAAACGCTGGAATAAATGCTGATGACATGAATATTCTGTATGTCTTGTAAATGTTTATGCTTGTCTAATTTAGTATGCTATGAGTGTCTTTGCATGTCTGTAACTATAGATTATGATCAGAATGAATGCTGATCACCAGTTAAATAAATGCTTATGACATATATAATCTGTATATCTGATAAAAATTTATGCTTGTCTAACTTGGTACGCTAAGAATCTGTTTGCATGACTGTAGAAAGAGACAATGGATCAGAATGAATGGTGGGGAAAATTGGAACAGATGAAGACTGGAAATGAGCAGGAGATGGTAATAAGGCGAAATTTCAGTAGAGATGATCAGCAAATCATGGCTGATATGGCTTATCAGTTGGGTCTATACTTGTAAGTTCGTTTATCTCTGTTGTATCTTGCATACTACATTTCTTGATGAAGAGTTGCAGGAAACATATCTGCTCTTAACTTTTGTGTACTGACCTTTACTTTTAAGATATTTTACCCTGGCAATACTTGGGTGACTTGAATTTTTCTTTCCGGCTTGATATGATATTCTGTACTAGAAGTTGAAAAATGTTTCAAATTTGTAATACATTAATTTAGAGTCTGGGAGCTTTAAATTAAGGTCCAATCATTTAATTAGCTTCTTGTTTGCTGTCATGTGCACAATGGGTTAAACGATTGCTGTGATGCAATCACATGTGGCCATTATGTTTATGGAAATCCAATTGTGTGTTTATAGTAAAATTTGTAATCGAGCAATTAAGGATATGAACTTTACTGATTAATTCAATAGAGTTTAGATGCGAGTTAGAACTTTGGTGGATTGTTTTTTTCCATCCAAACTACGACAGCCATATAATTTCTCGTTTTGTGTCGATTGCCACCTAATTTGTCCAACTCTTCTTATTTACCATCTAGAGTCATTGTTGCATATTCCTCTGGCAGCACCGTGGGCCTGGGATTGCAACTACAGAGAATGGAATAGCTACGATGGCAAAGTACAAAATAAAAATCATAGCTTGGATTGAAAAAAGTACCCTTGGAATTAAGTTAATTAAACACATATATCTGAAATAGGTGGAGGTTTATAATTCACTATATTACCTTCCTCCCTTAAATGGGTACGGGAACCTGCTATTTAATATTTTACTTTGAAATGTGTTTATATCTCCCTGAAGCACTTATCATGTGGTTTTAACTGACTATTTGATTTGTCACTTGGATTTGTGGAAAGAATAGTCATGCTTATAATAAAGGAAAGGCCCTTGTTGTGAGCAAAGTCATGTTGCCTAATTATCGTGCAGATCTTGATGAACAGCATGGTTCCACAAAGAAGGAGGTATTCTTCAATTTTTTAAGGAAATGTGAAAAATCTCTGCTTGCTAATGTTGAATGTTGCAGCATATGGAATATTTCATCTCTATTTTGGATATCATTTCAGATAACAATGTCCACTGAGACTGAGGAAAGAGTTGGACTTCTATTAAAAAGCTCCAATGCAACAAATTTAGTCAACAATTCTTCATCATCTTCTGGGTCTGCGCCATGTCAATCCAAACCTGCTGAAGTGGCAGGGAAGCATCACTACCATACATTGATACTGACTTTGAGAGACTTAGTATTGAATTAAAACAGAAGCAGGAAAAGATGAGGGTATATAGGGCTTGATATCTTGAAGTTCTGGGTTTGGTTTCTTTCAAATAATTTGTCAATGCTTATTTTCTCCTGACGTGTAGGAACGTGATAGTGTAAAGGCAATGCTAGCATTTAGAGAAAAGCTGCCAGCATTTAAAGTAAAATCAGAATTCTTGAAAGCTGTCACAAGTAATCAGGTAGATAAACTTCTTCATGTTAGTCATTGTATATGGCATATCATACCTCAGAATTCGTTATCTGCTAAACAGCAGTCTCTATTCTATTTTCTACATCAGCATGTTTCTTTCTTCTTTTCATCAACTTTTTCCTTTTTGATCTCATTTGTTCCTTGTGAGCTATCTTCTCAAGCTTCGCTTCTTCCTTCTGTCATCTTTCTTTTACCTATTTTTCCTTTTGTCTTATTTACTTCCTTATTATTTTTTGTGTACTTAAAATTCTGGTATATTTCTGGATCGTGATTGAGATATATTTCTCAATCATGATTTAAGTTTTCTTGGATATAAAAAATATATGTTGCTATTTGAGTTTTAGGATTCAAGGGATTTCTTTAAGTTTTTCAAAATGCTGTAATGTTATGGAGGTAAGTTTACACTTGGGTATTGCTGCAAAATTATACCTTCTGTGGAGTACTTGTAATTTATTGATGTCATTCAAAATTTCGCACTAGAAATCTAGCATAATTCACTAATGTACATTCCCCTAATGAGGAACCGGCATGGCCGTGCGCCTTGATGCAATGAGGCACCTTGTTACTAATGGCTGGCATTCTAATAATTTATTTGGCAGCTGGCCCTTCTAGATATCTTCTATTAACAGAAAGAACAAATTGTTCAAATCTTTTCAGTTAATATTCTAACTCATGGAGATTATCTTTATGTTTATCTGAAGCATTTGCTGGTAATTTGAATCTTTATTTTATATCAATTGGTAAATACAGGTGCTGGTTGTCTCAGGAGAGACTGGTTGTGGTAAAACCACCCAGCTTCCTCAGTTTATTCTGGAAGAGGAGATATCATCTCTACGAGGTGCTAACTGTAATATAATATGTACTCAACCTCGTAGAATCTCAGCAATATCAGTTGCAGCTCGAATATCTGCTGAAAGAGGTGAGGAGCTTGGTGAAACTGTAGGTTATCAGATTCGCCTTGAATCAAAACGCTCGGCTCAAACGAGATTGCTTTTTTGCACAACTGGGGTGTTACTTCGACAGCTGGTACTGTTTTCTTTCCAAAAAAAGTCCTGGACCAAGTTTTCAAGCTATATAATTCTGCATTGAGGTTCAGGATGTTATATACTTTGGCCTTCCTTGGTACAGGTGCAGGACCCGGATTTAACGGGAATTACTCATTTGCTGGTGGATGAAATTCATGAAAGAGGAATGAATGAGGACTTCCTATTAATAATATTGCGAGATATCCTTCCTCGTCGTCCCAACCTCCGTGTTATCCTTATGAGTGCCACCATTAATGCGGAGTTATTCTCCAAATACTTTGGAAATGCTCCTACTACTCATATTCCTGTATGTACAGCAGTGTTAAGTTTCATAAGAGTTGTCTGCAAGATATGTTTTCTATATGCAGTGCCCTATGATTTTAATAACTTTATTTTCCCTCCAGGGATTAACATTTCCCGTTAAGGAACTTTATCTAGAAGATGTGTTGGAGAAGACACATTATACTGTCCAGCTAGAGTCTGACAACTTACCAAGAAATTCAAGAAGAGCGCGTCGGCAACAGGAGTCTAACAAAGATCCTTTGACAGAATTATTTGAGGTTTGCTTCATTGTCATTATTTTATTAACACCTTAATTTTCTGAAAAATGGAATGTCACTTGAATGTTCCTTGAGAAAAGTCACAATAAACCATAAGGAAAAGGTCAAATAGACCCCTTATTTTTATGTAAGTCACAAAATTATGTTTTCTTTAGATTATATGTTGACGTGTTACACGTGTATATTTGAATAATTTGCCAACATATCCATTTATCTAGATTTTCTCTACAAGTTTGTCACATAATTTATGCATAAGGGCTCTGATTGTTATACTAGTATATATAGGTAATTTCTGACAAAATAGTATGGGTTGAGGCCTGAGGGTTCTACAATGTTCAACTTAGAGGAAGTTAGAGAGGTTCATGGATATCAATATTAACCAACAGTGAGTGTGGGGTTGTATCCAAAATACTTGAGAGTTTCCTTTTTATTCCTTAGGTTAAAAGGAATTTATTTTACTCGTCTCCCACAGCCCAAAGTTATATCTTTTACTTAAGAGAGAATATATTTCATAAATTTTACAGAAAATATGAAAGCAGAGCAGAAATGAATTACTTTATACTCATAAAGAAAATATTTCATAACTCCTGGTATGTAAATCTGAAAACCAGAAACTTATCTTTTTTTTTTTTGCTTCAACCAATGCGATAAAAAATAAATAGTTGAGGACTTGAATCCCTAACGTTGAAAACTCAGATTTGTAAATGCCTTTTGAGTTGAAGAACTTTAGGGTAATAATCTGATGTAATTCTGAAAACCAGAAAAAAAAAACATTTTTTTGTCTCAACCATTTTAATAAAAATAAAATTATTCTTGTCCTATGTCTACTTTTTCGCTAGCACACTAATTCCTTTGTCATGTTAATATGAGAACTTTTGAAGAACAGCATGTCAAGTAACTACTGATGCTGGAGTTTTTGTCCTGGAACTCCTATATATTCTACCTGATACATGCTTAATTTGTGTCATCAGGATGCAGATATTGACGTGCTCTACAAATCATACAGTGCAAGCACCAGGCAGTCTCTTGAGGCTTGGTCTGGTTCTCAGCTGGATTTGGGCCTTGTATGTATCTAATTTTTTTTTTTATTTAACTCTGCACATACATAATGGGGCAGCAAGATAAATGAAATGGATCCATGAGGAGCAGGAAAATATGGACACCTTGTGGCTCCAAGTACAGCAGCAAGTTTGGTGCTGTATCTTGTGGGGATAATCATGTGGAATTTTATTATTGACTAAGTTATCTTCTTTATCATATAGGTGGAAGCAACTATTGAGCATATCTGTCGCCATGAAGGTGCTGGAGCAATTCTTGTTTTCCTTACTGGTTGGGATGATATTTCCAAGCTCCTTGATAAACTCAAAGCTAATGTTTTTGTTGGAGACTCAAACAAGTTCTTAGTTATTCCTCTTCATGGTTCAATGCCTACAATCAACCAGCGTGAAATTTTTGATCGCCCTCCCCCTAATGTTCGGTAAACATCTATACCTTTTATCTTATTTTGCATTTGCACTATTTTCTGCTAGAACAAAGTGGTCAATTTATCATTCATGTTACATGGTGATATTCAATTCTATTAGAAATAATTTGATAATCTTCTATACTGGTGGAGTCTTTCACCCCATCCACATGACATTGATAGGACGCCTATCATTGTATAGTTGTGACCATCTGCTATTATTGTTCTTGTGTGACACTTAGTAAGTCAAGATAATCAATGTCTAGCATGTCAGTATTACGATTTCCTGTAATCTACCGTTTTATAGTTGTGCTAAAGATATCTCCAAACTGATATAAAAGAATTCTTGCTGCTAATGACTAAAATTTAAGACATAAATACAAAATTTAAGGGAAAATATGATGTAGTTTGTTTTTAATAATTTAATCAACTAAACATAAGTGGAAGCATTTAATTATGAAATATTTGAGTAAATAATAAAATTGTATTCCTTTTTTCAGAAATATTTTCCGACACACAAGTAGAAAATATTAAATAACTAATAAATCATTGATACTCTGCAATGTTTGTCCTCTGCTTCGTGCATGCTTCAAACTACTTAATATGCAAGGAGCTCACATATTTGGAGACACATGTTGCTCTTGATTGGGACACT
The DNA here is from genome assembly GCA_036937905.1 of Salvia rosmarinus. Taxonomy (NCBI): domain Eukaryota; kingdom Viridiplantae; phylum Streptophyta; class Magnoliopsida; order Lamiales; family Lamiaceae; genus Salvia; species Salvia rosmarinus. The sequence goes on from CM072816.1 coordinate 93,619,981, forward strand.
TGTTGTTAATGGGGACACATGTATTCATCCAAATAAATCATATGCAAAATCACGTTAATAGAATATAATAAAATGGAACATAACCTCGCTACCTGAAAATCTTATGTGGGAATTATCCTAAGAACACCTAGTCTGATCCCTATCTGTCACAACCTCGAATCTCCTATAGGAACAACACCAAGGACATGTGTTGGAGTTCTGGACACCTTGCGATTACAGCCACATAATTTATGTACTTAGCACAACAATCATAACATGAACTTGAAAGTCGCATAAACGTCAGAACTTAACGACTTGACGTTAATTAGTGTCATGGATAATTAAGGAAAACATGATGTAGAAATGAAAATAATAAAACTAAACATGATGTTATATATACTAATCACATGGATAATTAAAGAAAAAACTTTCTAGAAATTCCACTTCAACTTACTGTAACTTGGACTTGAAAAAGATAAATGCAATGAACTGTATGGTACTGTAATGCCTTCTCTTGGAGAAAGCATTAGTTTGTTTCAACGTTGTGCCTTTTTTACACCCAAGAACTTTATTCATAATTGGTTATATCTTGTTAGGGCTTATGGAACTTTAGAAAACATTAAAGACCTTATACAGAATTGTTTGTAATGGGCAGAAAAGTCTTTAGCATAACTTTAAGACTTAGAAATCTATTATTTAAACTTTAAGGGTTGAAAGTCAGTAAAACACATCTTGATGTCCTTATCAAGTCAGTTTTAAATGGTTTTGGGGCACTTTAAGCATTTTTTAGACTTTAGGAACTCAATTACAAATTACTGAATCAAAATTTTCCCATATATAAAACCTAACCCCAATTCCAAAAACTAATAGAAAAATAATATGAATTCATAAGAGCCATCATCACCTTCAACATGAGCCCATACTCATTGACATCCCGCTTTAGTGCACCCAATGTTGGAAAACAACATCAATGCATGAAGGCATGCATTTGCAGTAACTGATGGTGTTTCCAACAATTTGATGTATCCCATCGACATCCCTCTCAGGGCGGTAGTGTTCATTCTCCTCCTTCCATCTTCAGTTTCCGCCTCCCGATTGGCTGGCATTTTGGTTGGCAAATTTTCAATTTCAACCTTCTTTTTGGTTAACTGGATAATTTTGAAAACATAACCCCAAAATAGTATTGAAGTAGAACAATTAAAAATCCATCCTGAAATCGATGATCGCCGATACCTTTGACAAAACCCGTGCTCTTTATTCTTGTGCTATCTTAAACTACGCATGTTCCCTTTTTTCTGTTCTTGTTAGTCGTGGAATGGTTAAAAGTATTTCTCAATTGTCATATGGATTCTATTCTTCAAGCCAATGTAGTAAAAAACCTTAAGGCGTAATTGAGGCGTTTTTCCTTGATGATGGATGTGGTTTGAGGTGTAAGCCTCGGACTAAAGACAAAAAAATATAAATTTATATGATAATTATAAAACAATAGATAGCAATCTAAAGAATAGATTTAATAGTTTAGAAGTGTTATGAACATCAAATTAAATGCATAGAGTTCATAACTAGTGAGGTGGTTGGTGCTAGTGCAGAGAGGGAGGAAGATGAGTGTCTGTGTGAGGAGGAGAATACTTTGCAGCTTTTCTTCATTCCTTTCTTTGTTTTTTTTGTTGGTTTAATAATAGATTTAGGTTTATAAGTTGTATAAAGTATAAACTATAAAACAAATCTGAATGGGCTTTTAATTTGAAGTTTAAAATGATTGGGATTTTTCTTAAAAATTATGTTTGGGCCCAAAAAGACCCAGAAAACCTAAAATAGTCCAAAACCGAGACTTGCGCCTCAGCGCTGCCTCGCACTCCTCAGAACCTCGAGGTTTGCACCTGAGCCCGGCGAGGCTTAAGCCTCAAACCCACCCACAGAGGCGTGCGCCCTGAGGCTATTTCTGACCGCCTCGAGGCACACGTCTCAAATGTTATTTACAACACTAGTTCTAGCTAGACTCATAGTTAGATTTATGCTTTATTACATCCAGGCTTTCCAAAATACCTCATAAAATAACTTTGATGCTTTTTCTGCAGAAAGATTGTTCTAGCAACCAATATTGCTGAGAGTAGTATTACCATAGATGACGTTGTGTATGTTATAGACTGCGGGAAGGCTAAGGAGACGAGTTATGATGCTCTTAATAAGCTGGCTTGTCTTTTACCTTCATGGATTTCTAAGGCTTCAGCACACCAGGTATTTGTTGAATAGTTTTACTATCAAATTATCTTGTGTTTATATCTGTTTGTTTCTGTAAGTAGTCTTTCAAGCTAATCACAACTTGTTTTTATCTGACTGAGAATTTCTCTTTCATGCTGTCTTCTGGTTTAATGCAGAGACGTGGTCGAGCTGGTCGTGTGCAGCCAGGAGTTTGCTACAGATTATATCCTAAACTTATCCATGATGCTATGCCCCAATATCAACTGCCTGAAATGCTTCGAACACCTTTGCAAGAGCTTTGCCTGCATATCAAGAGTCTGCAGCTCGGATTAGTTAGTACATTTTTATCCAAAGCAATTCAGCCACCTGATCCTCTATCAGTGGAAAATGCAATTGAGCTTCTTAAAACAATCGGTGCTCTAGATGATAGGGAAGAGCTCACTCCCCTTGGTATGCTGTTTCAGGCTTGTTTTGTCTTTTCAATTTGTGAATCAATCTCTTAAACTAACTGATTATTAAATACCTCGCACAACAGGTCAGCATCTTAGCACTTTGCCTTTGGACCCAAATATTGGAAAGATGCTTCTGATGGGTTCCATTTTCCAGTGTCTCAACCCTGCACTAACAATAGCCGCTGCTCTTGCATACCGTAGCCCATTTGTCCTTCCATTAAATAGGAAAGACGAAGCAGAAGCAGCAAAAAGATCCTTTGCTGCTGATTCATGCAGGTTAGCTACAGAAAAGTTCACTCTTTCCACTTCAGAAATATATTTGCAAGATTGATGATTCTCTGCTAATTTGGAGTTACTCCTTTTTTCTCTTTTGGGACAGTGACCACATTGCACTTCTTAAAGCATATGAAGGATGGAAAGAGGCAAAACGAAATAGAAATGAAAGATCTTTCTGTTGGGAAAATTATCTTTCACCAGTAACTATGCAAATGATTGAAGATATGAGATTTCAATTTCTGGAGTTACTGGCGGGGATCGGTTTTGTGAACAAATCACAAGCCAAAGTAAGTGCACTTTTCTAATTTTTATTTGTTCATTGACCCCCTTAACCGAAATTACAAGCATAAGAGTTCCAATTTCCAAAAGTCTTGTTTGTTGGCCCATATAAACCAAATTTAAATAAAAGAGTTCCAAAGATCTTCCTGTAGAAATTATTATATTCATTCACTCATGCTATATTTGTGCAGGCATACAATCAATACAGGGATGATTTAGAGATGGTATGTGCGATACTCTGTGCTGGACTCTACCCAAATGTTGTGCAGTGCAAACGGAGGGGGAAGCGAACAGCTTTCTACACTAAAGAAGTTGGGAAAGTTGACATTCATCCCGGATCCGTCAATGCTGGTGTTCACCTATTCCCTCTTCCTTACCTGGTTTACAGTGAAAAAGTTAAAACCAGTAGCATATACTTAAGAGATTCCACCAACATATCGGATTATGCTCTGCTGATGTTTGGTGGCAATCTTCTTCCTAGCCAAAGTGGAGATGGTATTGAAATGCTTGGTGGATACCTTCACTTTTCTGCCTCGAAGACTGTATTGGACTTAATACGGGTCTCTCTCTCTCTCTCTCTCTCTCGTGGAACAAACACAAGCACACATATCCTAAAGAGCTGTATATATTTAATAGGCATCATTTCTGAATCTAATTCTGTATTTATTACAAGAATGAAATCACGAAGAAAATGTGAAACTCGTAAAATTCCTGCAGATAAATTGGAAAGTAGATGTGTATGCTGTGTGTGGTCGAAGCTGATAAGTTGCTTACTTGATTATGAATTTGCAGAGGTTGCGGCGGGAGCTCGACAGGCTTCTCACGAGGAAGATTAAGGAGCCGGCACTAGATATTACGGTGGAGGGAAAGGTGTTGTCACAGCTGTTACTGAATTGTTGCATAGTCAAAATGTGCGGTTTAGGTGAATCTTCGAGTATCTTGCCTTGCTAAGATAATTGCGCTCTACATACTATGATGTTTTCATATTTTATTAAATCCATGTATCAGTAGGACTAAATTCAAACAGATTTTGCTTGTTATTTATATATTTAATTTCGGCGTTCCTGGGCATTGTAGATACTATGTAGCAATATTGATACAACAAGAGATGAAACGTGATTTGCAATGTTGTTCTTTAGCATTTTAACATGTGGTACCAGTAATTTGCTATAGCAACTGTTTTCTACTGTGTTCTCCTCAGTATCATTGAGATTATTATTATTGTTATAGTTGAAATTACAATCTTGATGTTTCCATCTCATAAGTCTTGGTTCATGAGATAGTGTCAAGATTCACAACAAACATCCTAATTTATACCTACACGAACTCGAGCGTTCTTGTTTCAATTTTGAGATCGTTGCTGGATCCAATGGAGGATTTGGATTTGGACTTTCAAATTTATGAACATTATTTTGGCTGATTTGTTCATTCAAGAATTTCGACGTCGGCGAATGGATTACCATGTGCTCTATAACTTCTGATTCGGTCTACTTTTACGAATCAGTGACCAAGTGGTATTCATCTAAGAAAAAAGACTCAACTTTCTCCTGAAAGGATAATAATCTGACTAATTCCATTTCGTATCATAAATTGGAACATTCTTGCAAACAATTATGAATGGTCAATTCATTAATCACATATATAGACTTTGATTTATTATTATTATTATTATTATTATTATTATTATTATTATTATTATTATTATTATTATTATTATTATTATTATTATTATTATTATTATTATTATTATTGCATGTGGGTATAGTTTGGGTTAGATTATGTACAATATCTTGCAAATTGTGAAAGATAGTTTAGAAGAAAAGATAATGTCTATAAGTTCGAAAATGAGTACATTTTATATACTTTTGTTTCCTTGTTGTGTCTTTGTATTATTAAATTGGATTTAATGAACATCAAGTTTATTTAGTACATACTGAAGCTAGCGGCTGCGGTTTTCCAATGAATTAAAAAATGGTATAATCTAATATTCACTCTAAATCCCACCTACTTTCATGATAGATGGACAAATTTTCCTTTATGCTACATTCTCGATTGCAAATTTATCATGAAAAAAAAGAGGGATGAGATTATGACTTTTTTTTATCATATTTTAATAGTCTCACTTTCTATCTGATGTTATCTATGGTGAAAAAGATGAAAAAATATTATCACATCAATATCCCATGATAATATTATGAGTTAAGAGTGAAGATGAGGAAAAAGGTATTGTAAAATCTTTTAATCATTTGGGAAAATTATCCGACCTACAAAACAAATGAAAATAGTGGGAAAATGGTGAAATATGTGGTTTACCACCTTTTGTCCACCAAAGAGAATGCACCCTCAATTAGGGATGGATTTTACCATTTGGGAAAATTATCCGACCTACAAAACAAATGAAGAGTGAGTTAAAAAAAGAAGCACCCTCAATTAGGGATGGATCCGTTCGATAATGAGGTGAGTTATTAAATTTCATAAATACCAAAGTATTTCTATGTTTTCATAAGTTGTGCATTGTGAGACTTCAATAAATAAAACCCATCAATAATTGAGTCTATATCTATATCTTCAACAAAATCTCTTTCAATAGAAAGCACTACTGAATCATCAAGTAAATCATCCATCATCTTGTTACGAAGAGTCATCTTCATATGCTTCATTGAGAAAAATATTTGTTCAATTATAGCAATAGAAACATGTAATGCCAAAATTAGATGAATTAATCTAGTTAACATAAGGTGGTGTAGAAACTTGAAACTCATGTGTGTGTGTTAGTCTAGTGGTAGAGTGGTTAATGTCCGAGGCAAAGGTCTCGGGTTCTAGTCCACCGTGATGCGGTCTTTAAATTTATGCATTAAATTGAAAAAAAAAAAAAACTTGAAACTCTTGTATCACTATCACATCATGCTTATAATATATTAACTCGTACTTTAATGAAACAATTTCTTAAATAGTAAAATCTTCAAGATAAAATTTTTCATAAGCTTTCAAATATCATTATTATTGAACGATTTAAAAGAATTTATACAATCTAAGACAACAATGAGAAAAAGTAATTCAACAAATAACAATTTTGTTTTAATTTTTTAGTTATTTTAGACTAAGCTAATTTTAAATTGAACTTAATATAACACATGAAAAAAAAAAGTTTGATGCTTGCGCAGTGCAGCCCCTACATAAATCCGTCCATGTCCTCAATGAAAAAGAAAATCCAAAATAGAAGGAAAAAAACATTAAAACCCTCGTTTCGAAAGCGGAGGTGGGCGCTGCCACTATCCCACAACCTCGTCGTCCCATCTCGATAGCATGCAAAGTCAATGTACGAATTATTCGCGCCCGACATTCCACCACTGTCGCAGTTGCACCCATACTCGTCGGACTTCCCTTAGCGCAGATCTCGTCTCTTCTTGTAGGAAAAAAATGGTGCAACCAAGGTTACTACACGGTTGTGCATCGTCTTTCCCAACATCCCCATTTCCTTTTTAATTTATTTTCGTCAAATTGGGTAGGATTTTTTTTTTACTAGAGTATAATCGAGGCAAAATAGGTATCATTTTGCTTAGTAAAAACAAATTAACAGTCACAAACTTTAAAACATATAAAAGCAGCCACTTTTATCAAAATCCATTTTCCTTAGCGTATCCGTTGTTCGCACTTTGTTGCAAGCGAAAACAGAAGGAGGTGTGATGAGGGCCAAAGTAGACAAGACGGAGCTCTGGAGGCGTGCTTGAACTTCGAGTGGCGGCCACGTAAGCGAGATTAGGTTAAGATTTTTCATTAAGATTAATTAAACTTGTCTACTCACTACTTTTTATATGTTATTCAAATGGTGGGTCATTTTCATTGACTTGGTATAATTTGTCTTTTACGATGTGAAATTCATAATAAAATTTGCATCTAGACACAGCCGTAGTAAGTGCAGTACTGCTATCAAAACAACAGCTAATGGTAGATAATATACCAATTTGATAAAGAGAATATATCATCCATGAAATCTGTGGGTGAAAATTAACGTTGCGCTTATATTGTTCATTTCTCTTGAATCCTACAAACTCAAAGATACGAAATTTGACCTTACGAACTTTAGGTTTCTTCCATTTGTGATTATTCTGGCGGTTTCAAAGGCATATTGAACTCGAAAATTTAATATTAGTATTATAATTAAGCTATTTATGATTTTGCTTTACATTTTGTAAGTTGGAGTCAATATAGATTCTGTATGTTTCATTGATGTACACGAATTATGACTATATCCAAATGGTTGAGCATTCGAGCATTAGAAAAATGTTCGAATATTTGACTGTTCACGTAAATCAGAACATTTTGCATGCCTAATGCTCTAATGCTTTGTGAATTCGAGCATTGCTTAATGAAGGGTAATCATTTAACAGTGAATTATTTATATATATATTCTCATAACAGTCAATATATTTTGTCCTTATTATGTATACGGTTATCTTCTGTTTTACTCTCAAAACAAATATCAAATATTGAAGAACAGAACAAATGATCAAAACGTGAGTGCCATATGTCTTTCGAATTTCTATAATCTTGATAATCAGAAATATATATTTTTCAATAGTGTCTCCTAAAATGGGCACTTCCTGCCCCTTGTACCAATTCTATCATTTAAATCCAACTATTCACATGTTTGGGAAAGCTTTCCAACTAAAGAAATGAAAAACCTAAAGTTGCATGAATCCGATCATCATCATCATCATCATCATCATCTCAAGAGGGATAGGAAGAGATCAAATTGTAGGGAATGCAAGACGAAGTCCTCCACGCTTTCGCATGCGCCTTCAAAATCTCCCTCGCCCTCTCCTTTGTCTTGGCCCCACACTCCACCTGCACCACCAAGCACAGCTTCCCCACCACCCCGCTCTGCAGCATCTCCACCAACACCCCCGCCGTGGCCGAGAACCTCGACACCGAGTGCAGGATCCTCACCCCTCTCGCTCGCCGCCTGCGACACCCTCAGTATCTTCTTCGACACCACGGCCAGCCCCGCCGCGTGCCCCACCAGCTCCGACCTCCCGTCCGCGCACTGGCACAGCATGTCCACCACCGTCAGCATCATCTCGCACGCCCTCTTCTCCGTCGTATCGAGCAGAAGGTCGATCACAGCCGCCACCACCCCGGCCTCCACCGCCTTCATCCGGTTCCGCCCCCACGGGCAGGCCGCGATCAGTAATTTCAGCGCCGACTTTGTACCCTTTCTCGAAATATCCTCCGCCTTCAATATCTGAGCTATTTCGGAGAAAAAATGGGGTTTTAGGGTTATGAGGAGAGATGGATCGGCGACCTCGAGCATCGATTTGAGTAGCATGATAGCGTAGGATTTGGACTCGTAACTCCCAATCTGCAAAATAAGGGTTAGAGTTTCGACGAATGCGGCGGTGCAGAGGGGTTTGAGGCCGGATCCCGGCAGCTGCAGGGCGTAGATGATGCTGAGCGCGTCCTCGGATGTTTTTCGGAAGTCGGATAGCTGCTCGTCGGAGGCGGCGGCGGAGGAGGATTTTGTGACGATAAGGGCAGCGAGGAACTCGGGGGCGGCGGCGGCGGCCATGCAGCGCTTGTTGGTGTGGTTGTCGAGGGCGATGGATTTGAGGGTTTGGAGAGCGTGGGATTGGAGGTGGGGGCGGGCGGCGTCGGCGAGGATCTTGAGGAGATGGGGGCGGGTGAGGGGCCTTGGGGTGGGAGGCGCTCGACGCCGCTGGTGGCATGGAGGGTGCACCACGACTGGATGAGGCGGCGGAGGGTGATGTTGGGGGTGAGGTCGAGGCTGTCGAGATGCTGCTTCGTGGCGGGGCAGGTGGTGTTTTGCTGCGTGAATAGCCATTTCTCGATGCTCTCTCTCTCGTAGGTGATGCCGGTGGAGAGAGTGACTGGGTCTCTCATGATTTCCAGTGTGATGGGGCAGAGGAAGTAGGGTGGGATCTCGATTTCGATTTCCGCCATTGATGGAGATCGATCAAGAAGCTCTTTTTAAGTCGTGTCTTTGATTAATTTGCAAGTAGTAGGTTTTTGAGATATGAGTAGGAGGAATTGAAGAAGATGAAGAGATGGTGAGGAGCATAGGACTTGGGAGGGCCGGTTTTATATGTATGTGGGGGGAGAGAGAGATTCAACGTTTGTCAAAGTCAAAACACGGGAAAATTGTGTGGAGTATGTGTGTTGGTCGAGGAAGAAGAGAGAGAGAGAGATTAGTATGTTTATTTATAATTAATAGTTTCGGGCATTGGACCAAGACTTTGCAAAGGTTACTTACACCTAGTCGAATGCGAGACAGATTATTATTTGACTTTCTATATCAAGATAGAAAGAGCACGTGATGGTTCATTTCTTGCTCGTGCTTTATTTAGTTATTAGTCATTGGATTGGGATGTAAGTGGATAAAATTGCCAAAATTCCAGACTTACACGGTCTGGATACTGAAATTCACCAACCCAACTTGTATTATGCTATTCATAATTGGTGTACTACTGCATACCTCCTTTTATTGTGTTGAGGATAAATTTACGGCTTAGAGAGTTTTCCAGTGATACACGTATTATCGATGATATAGTGATATGTTCAATTATTAGATAAAAAATTTATGTATATTTGAATGCAAAATATATTCTTTTTTATTAAATTTAATTAAAATTCATCAACTTATGACTAAAATATATTAACTTAAATTTAATTAGAACGAAGAATGTACCATAAAATACTATGTGATTCGACTCTAATTGAAAATTGTATTATTAGATACTAGAAGATATTCTCTCTAGAAATTTAAACTTAAATAAAGAGTTCATACCAAATGATAAAAGTACAACTAACAACACATTTAAAAATCATAAGATCAGAACGTCCAGTACACACATTCTAAGTTTCAGTAAGGAATCTGAATTTATAATGTGAAAATGAGACAGCTATGCAAAGATCCAGAAAAAAATAAAGTAATATGCATGTAACTTTTTGTTTTTTTTAAATGTCCAAAATTTAATAAGTAATAAACAAAATAGAAGTCGTGCGTAGTTATGAGCACGATGCATGTATTTGGCTGCCGACAAGAATTAGTGGGTACAAGGAAATGTTAAAAGAAAAGAAATAACTAAAAAGAAAAGAAAAGAAAGAAATGGTTTCATATTCGGCTGCTGGAGATTGGCTGTCTGGACCGTGCTGGCTCGGGGCCCCTTCAATTGACCAAGCCCACCACTTGGAATCGGCTCCATCCTTGCAACTTGCAACTTCAATTTCTCTTTCTTTCTTTTTTTTTGCCAACTTAAATTTAAGGGTTTGACCTTTTATGTATATATTCTCTATTAGAAATCGAAATTAAGTTCCCTTTTTAAAAAGAAGCTAGTCAACTAACAATGGGGGTTGACAAACAAACTAAGAGCTTACAGAAATAATAATAATAATAATAATAATAATAATAATAATAATAATAATAATAATAAAAAATAATAATAATAATAATAATAATAATAATAATAATAATAATAATAATAATAATAATAATAATAATAATAATAATAATAATAATAATAATAATAATAATAATAATAATAATAATAATAATAATAATAATAATAATAATAATAATAATAGTCAAAAACTTGGACTTCTATATCTCATAAACTTGTGTGCGACTGTTTGCAGGGTGCAAACAATTGTAATAAAGTATTAGATATTAATTTAGTATTAATTAATTAGTAACTGAATTTATTAATTATGGTTAAAATTTATTAATTTAAACTGTAAATTTATCAATTAATTAGTTTAATTTCATCCGCAATATACAGACAGGTATCTGTCTGGGCGATGCCATATTAGGTAGCATTATATATTGAGGTAAATGATACATGCTCAGACAAACATAGGTGAATTAAAGGTGCAAGATCAGCTTAAGGATGATGAAAAAATAAATTTATCCTTTTTGTTTAGGATATCCTAATTAGTGGTCATATGTCACTCTAGAATCTTTACGAACAGTTGATCTCTCTTATTGGTTAATCCTTGAGATCAATTTAAATATTGTCACCTATTCAACTACCACGTTACTATTTTATGTTTAGGTGATGTTTATTTTTCATGATTGATAAAATATATAATTGAGTATTATTATTTTTATTATTAAAATTTCTCTAATCTTATCTTTTCAATGTGATATCAAATTTAACTGAAATGATTGACGTAATAGGTCTTGGGATATCAAAGTTTCAATCCATCTAAGTAAATAACAGATTAATTAGCTTACATTTTTTTCACTATTTAGATTAATCATCAAAAATAAACACTCCTTTAAAAGATTGATCTGGATTAGTTATTTTATAATTTGGTTGACAGGCAACATAATTATGGTTAAGCTAAATTGCAACACTTCTTGCGTATCAAAATATCAAGAATTTGTAAAAATTAAGGAAGTATTTTCTGTACTTAATTTCGTAAGTACTGTCCTTTATTACTTAATTTAATACAAGTATGTTTCATTAAAAATTTCCATACTTCAAATAATCGTAAGACAGAGCATGTTTAGGGATGAAGTGAGAGTGTATGAGACTATCAGCTATCTAGTAGTGCCGGTCTTGACAAAAATAAGATTCGGGACGAAACAATAAAAATGCACCCATTATTTACCATTACATAATTGTGATATGACACTTATAAAAGAATAGGAAAAGAATTATTAAATCAAGATCTAGCTTTTTAAGTTGTAACGTCATAATTGTTATCAGGCATTGAAATTCTCTTATAATCCTTGCAAGAACAACATTTATTTTTTCTAATTTATGATCATATTTTTGGATCCACATGAAAAAATATTTTTATTTAACAACATACAATATTTATTGGCCTTAATGAAGGCATATTTTATATTTAATAAGATGCAATATTTTTGAGTCAAATCAAAGTATAAATAAATTAACAATTATAATATTTTGGAGCCCCTAACGAAAGTGGCCCCGGCCGTCGCGTATGTCGGTCCACCCTCAAAACCGGTAGTGTTATCTAGAGACTAGAATCAGCTTGAAGAAACTCCGTTCAATTTGACCTTCAAATAGTTGTTGAGCTCAATATATATTACATGCAATAGACTCAAAGGATTAATCGAGTTTAGACTAATTTTACAAAAAAAGAATGCACAAAATGGTTGCAAACTTAGAATTGTGCTTTAGATCCAAAGTAAACGCCGGTGGCCATAAACACGTGTTACATTGCGTGGAATCTTTGTTTCATTGTGACTATTTTTTTTATTTATTTATTTGATTCCAACAGTATATATTATATTACGGCGCACTTAGCTTTTCATATTTTGGAACCACATGTTTTGCGTCATTTTTGGACAATAATAAAAATATGGGCCTACATGTAATGTACACGCAAGCAATTACGAAGTGGACACCTCTATTCCCAATATTTATTTAAAATGAGAATGTTATTTAAATAGTACTGTTTTTGTGTGCTATAGGTTTGAAATATAAAAACACATGAGATCATCAAGTATTAATTAATTATGATTTATCTAATTATCTCATCTTTCATTGCTGTAGCCACTGTCATGATCCCAATTTTATATGCACTCAGTCAATGGCGGTGCTAAAATATGACCAAAACGTTATACTATATACATTCATAATACTAACTATAGCATTATAAATTTGAATTTTATCTAAATAAAATCACCGTACACCAATAAATTAGTGTCATTGTTAATAATGGGATAAATAGACGTACATCTTATTATATATATAGGAGATGGTTCAGGTAAGAAATGATAATTTGATAGGAAATGAGATTGAATTTGGGCCTTTGATTTATTGGATCAATGATTGAGATTTAATTTCGGTTGTGCTACAATTTTTGTTTTTTGTGCTACGCAATTATTGTGAAGTATTAAATGAAAAATGTGCTAAACTGATATATTTAGCATATGTGCTACGAATGGATGAAATATGTGATAAATTAACATGTGCAAAATAGTAATTCTGATTGTACTACATAAATATGAAATATGTGCTACTATTCATATTTCCTACATTAAGGAAGTTTCTTACATAACTCACCCTTATATATATATATATATATATTACGTGGAGCAGTTTAAAGCGACAAAGGATTTTGCAGATTTTTATTTTATGTTGATGGAGTTGTAATTAGTCGGGATGAGAAAGTTCCATCGAAAAATTTTAGTACTTCAGATAATTATGGGAACTATGAAGAGATCGAAGAGAAAAATATTAATAAAAGAATTGAATATTGGATGGTGTCTATCTGACAGCTGTTTGATAATACAAATGTAAAATGGTGTCCACTATCTATCGCCATCAAAATATAAAAATTGGTGTCCGACTAGGTTCTTTTTGTTTGTTATACGTTGGAAATGTCACCAATATTGATATGTTATGCTAATATCATATAAATGACAAAAAAAATCGGTGCATTAAATTTTTTTGATGACATATTTTCTTTAACTATTATTAATTTAAATATCACTTCCTAACCACTTCGATGAGAATTATATTATACTTTCACTTTGATAAGTTATTGTTTCTCAACCATTTCAAAGTTTACGGTGTAACTATAATTTTATACCATATTTTTTTAGTAGTTCAATTTAACTATTGGATGGCATGCAGCAAAATAATTTGATGGAGAAACTCTAAATGTGAGATTTTTGTGTGCATGTGTCCTTGTATGATATGAAGTTGGATTCAATATTAGATCACCTATTTGGCAAAATTCTTTGAAAGCCTAAAATGTGACTAGGAGATAAATTTAGCAAATGAGAATGATTGCATGATGAAGGTAATAGTGCAAAAAATTCATATTAAAAATCCGCAATCGAACCATTGATTTGGGAATTTGAATTTTTTTTCGCCCAAATAATTTTTTGTTTTGCGCGGTATCCATATATTTAATATAAGTAAACCCGCCCAGTTGATTTTTCCTACCAAAAACTGACCGGGTAAATTTATTTTTCTTCTAAATCTTGACCAAGTAGATTATGAACTTGTAAAAACCAAATATGACACGTGTTTTCAACTAAATGTAGATCACTGGAAACTTTATTCATATGAAAAAGCGGCGAGTATATTTGTTCCTACTACAAGCCAACCGGGTAGAATTTCGTATTACAAACAACATGTGAAGTTATTTCTATTAATAGATTAAATGTATTCCTACCAAAGCCACAAACTAAATTAGTATCTATATAAATATGGCAAAGTTGATTTTCTATTATTTTATTTTATTTTGGTTAAATAAACATTAGTTATTCCATCGTTAATTTTTTTATATTTTTAAATTTAATTTATTATTTTAAAGTTCATCGTTAATCTGTCGTTATTTATAATTTTATTTTAAAAGTTCCGTCACTAAATAAAATTTGATTTTTAATTTATTTTAAAAGATGAATTAAAGACAGAATTTTCGTTGGTAATTCATAGTTAATTTAAGACATTACTAGAATATGTTGCATCCAAAATTAGAATTGCTTGAACCATAACTCCCAAAATTAGATGCAACCACCACGACCCGCCACCTACCGCACCCTCCCCCTACCCGTTGCACGCCGCTGCTGCATCCTCCGCTTCATGCCCACCGCCCTCCGTTGTGCATCTATATCTCTCTATCTCAATCTCTCTTGAATTATGTTGACAAAATTCGAATTGATGTAAAGGTTTTAGGGATTGTTTTGATTTGATTATGAAATTGATGAATTGTTAGGGTTTTAGGGAGTGCGTTGAATTGATAATGGAATTGATGATTAAATGTTCGATTATGATGAACTGATACTGGAATAGATGATTAAGTGTTCGATTATGATGAATTGAGTATGAAATTATTATACACTTGATGAATTGAATGAATTAGGTACATTGTTAGGAATTGATGAATTAGTATATAGTTGATGATGAATTATTTGAATTATGTTGAATTGAGTAAGGATTTAGTATAGACTTGATGAATCGTAATCATGATGAATTGAGTATGAAATTAGTATATACTTGATAAATTGATTGAATTAGGATGAATTGTGAGTATATATCCTATTCTAATTGATATTGTCATTCCTACTCATATATCGGATATATCCTATTCTAATTGCCATTTGTAAGAAACTTACTACGACTTATCTAAACAGTAAAAAGTCTCAAGATATTTAGAACAATGAAATTACAAACTCATAGCTAAATCAAAACTAAAGTACAAGAATTCACCTAATGAATAAACAATCATTTTTGCAGACTACTGCACAAGAGTAAAGTTTGCCCAGTGCGAATCACTAGTAGACGCTGAGGTTTTCCTCAAAGAAAAACATATTCTGGAAGAAACTACTAATTTGATGACCAACTAAATGACTAACAACAAAAACCAACACTAGTATTTATAAGCGGAGCATTTTTCAAAACAAATCGGTCATTAGTACAATGGAGTCGCTCCGTGCGTCTTTTCTCAGGGTGGTACAGCACCATAAAGCTACAAACCTTTATTCATCAAAGTATAACATAAAGTGCAACCAAAAGTAGGTTTTTACAACGACTTCCGTACATGTGCACGGTAGATTTAACGACTTTGAAAATATGACTGTGCCAACGAAAAGCACTTATCCTTCTGCTTCTTGTATTCATTGTATCGCAGGAAGAAGTAACTCAGATAATCAAAATCGATGGGAGACATTTTTGCCTGTCAAATATGAAGCGAAAACTTCATACCAAAAACTATGCTCATTCGAATTGAGAGACGCATATGAGAATCACCCGTACCTGGATTAAAGCCCACAATGCCCAGTACAGGTGTGAGGCTAGCATGTAAATATTTGTTTCCGCATAAAGAGCATCAAGCGCCTCATTAGAAACCTGGCGTTTTTGTGCCATTTGCCATTAGATTATCAACTTGGAAAGTCAAGCATAATCACCATGCTCATATTGAGCTCATTGTCCCATGCAAGGTTGAATAAGTAAAAATCACATGTAAATTCACTCGAGATGTGATGTTCATTGCAGAGAAGGCAGAGAGAAAAAATATGAAAACTAAAAAATGGAAATGTTTCAATTCTACCCTCATGTTCGTGTTCTACGTGGTATGATTATTTGGATAACTTTTCACGTACCTCATGTGGTCTATCAGGTTTTAGATAGTGCCTGAAGAAGTTGAATTGTTCGTCTTGACTTGGGTATCTGAGGCAGTAACAAGTCCAACAATATAAATTTGTATTTTCTTATCAGTCTAAAAAGAAAAAGCAACTCTTAACATAGTTTAATGAGGATGGAGACTTACAAATTGTAATCACAGTCGTAGCCAGCATATTCATTGAAGTGATTTCCAAGGTCAAAGCCTCTGTAATTGTATGATCCATACTCAAAGTCGATGAAGTAGAGCTTACCTAAAGATCTCAAGGATACATGGGAGGTCAGAAGAACGAAAAATAATATCAATCGATATGATAAAGGCAGCTGATATAAACTGTCCAAGAAAGAGTTTTCATTTGCCGAGTTTTCACTGCTTCACAGTAGCGACATATTCCAGTCTTATTTTTCTTTTCAACTCAAGATCTTTATTCACATTTATAGAATCTAATTCCGAAAATGTTCAGCACCGTTAGATTGTTATAAACAAAACCTATGACCTGACAAGCATAAATGACTAAGGTTGTACAAATCATTCTTGTATTTATTCGCACCACAGTACCTATACCTAATGTGCATTTATATAGGTTTAAATATAAAAAGACAATCTAAAACACAGCCAAAAGATTTTCCGAACACACCCATATGCAGAAAGCCAGCAGTAGAGAGAATAATTCATAAGATTTTGGAAACTTATGATTGGTATGCTACCTTCATCTTCGTTAAGCATTAAATTCCCAGAAAGCAGATCATTATGACAATACACAACAGGAGTGTTAAAACGATCTGCCATTACCTGTACCGAAAACATATTTAGTTCATTAATAAAATAGTTTTTTGACCAAAGTGAAATTTAAACCATAAAATTATATCAGGGTTCTCCAAACAAGACGTGGACGCCTTCACAGAATTTGGCTACTATTGATTTGGAAAGTAGGAAGGGGAGAAACTGCTAGCAAACAACAAGCTTCATCACATTTCTTTTATTCTTCTATTCATAATGGTGCAAAACGAATTCCACAAACTTACCAAACAAATAAAGTTACAAACATATTTGGAAGAAAAACTAAATTTTCAAATACAAAGACAGTAGACATGCAAAGTACACCTTGTCGTTCAATTACAAGGCTTCAAGCAATAGACTTTTGAAATGAAATCAAGTGGCTGCTCTTTCTGTAAAAAAGAAAAGTACTATGATAATAGAAGGGCAAAGCAACAAAGACAAATTCCACTCTGACCATCATGATATAGTTGATGAGGGAAAAATTATACCAAGACTTTTAAAAAATAGAAGATACTTTCCAATTGTAACAACATGAGCTTAAGATAGCAGCTAGAATGACTTTTCAAGCAAAAACAACAAATTGGCATGAAGCATATCATATGCAGGACGCAGGCAGAAGACCACCTTGAGACCATTGATTTCTTGATTGATTAATTCGAATGAAACCATCTCATACTTCTTTTGCTTCTCGCTATCATCAAACTTGAGGGTCAATGCTGCATCCAAGATGACATTAAAAAACAGTGAAGCCAACAGTGAAGCCAAACTAACTGCCAAGACAAAACTAAAATCAGAGTATGGGAATCTACTGCTAGAAAGATTATCATAGAACACCTCTTGAGAAGAACTTGGAGATGTCATTCCACAGTTGGGGTTCTCTACAACCAGGAATTTCCACCTCATGGAATCTTCGCAGCTGTTTAGCGATTTCTGCTACAAGCTTTGGTTTGCGCATGTCTGAAAAGAGAATGTTAGTGTTAACCTGGAGGCTGGAGCGAAAACAAACTAACAAAATAAGTTGGCAGTAAATGAGTTCATTATCCAATAACAGAAATATTTGTAGGAATGAACTCAAACATTCAGAAATGGAGACATGTGTTTTTTTTTTTGGGGTGGGAGGGGGGGGGGGTAGGTAAGTAAGAAAGGTGAATACTGATAAGTGGCACAGTCTGTGGGCAGCATGCACGAATTCAGGTTTATCAATAAATGAAGTTGCACAATCTGGTAATACACACTGACAATATTTTAGCAAAATGAGGGGTAAAAGGTGTAAAAAGCTAAGGAGGTCAGAATAGTCACTTACACACTCAGATGACAAGCATTTTCAATCAATATCAATGAATTAGACCTTTCTTTTATCTTTATTAAATTAAGAAAAACCTCTAAATTAAACATTGTACTCAGGCAATGACCGTATGTTTATGCATACAGCAATATCAAAAAAGATGCATAGACATGAAACATGATCAAGCATATGATTCCCATCATAAAACACGTAGACATTGATAGGCCATGCCACAGTTCAAGAACAAACATTCAGGTTCCATAGATTAATTATTTGCATACCAATCTGTAATCATGTAGCATACAAGTTTTCCTGAAGATCTTTAGGATTTGAATAACTTATATCTGTAAAGTGGACAAGTACTAAAACTTTGTATTCTTTTGGGTGGCTTTGGTACAAATTGCAAGAGTAAGCTTATTCCTCTTTCGATAGTTCTTACTCTACTTCCTCCATCCTCTCTACTTCTAATTGCTTTTTCTTTTATGCATTTACTCCTAGTTCATATTACATTTAGTTTAATCACAACCACACAAAAAAGATTAATCAAAATCCCAGTCTCATATACCTCACCACTAAAGCAGTTCTAGTCTTAAAAAGAATATTATTGAAGAGCACCTTAATACATCTCTTTCTTTGCAAACTTCATAGTTACTAGCCTGAATGCGTACATCTTGCTTGGAACAATTTATCTGTGAGTTTAGTTAAATCTCCCATCCTTATGCATAACTAAACCTCTTATGCACCTAGTATAATCAGAGCAAAGGACTTCTCATTGTAACTAACAAGTTCTTTGGGTATTAATCCCAAGCACATCTGGATCTCGAATTAATGTCTCACCTGAAGGCCCAACTGACCCTATTATATTTTGCAATCATAAGCTAAATTTTAAGCCAACAAATGGGAAAGCAGCGGCAATAGAAACTGAACCACCAATCGCACCATACTAACTGGAGGCAAGATCTTAGATCAGATGCATATTTAAGAGACATACATATACAAATAGGACAAAGACCAAACAGCAAATTAGATACTCATAAATAGTTGTTCAGAATATATACTAGCCAACTTATACTTCAGAAACTCTTAAGAGGTTCTGCCTTATTCAGAGCTGCTTTATTCAAGAGCTTCATCTTACTGGGAAATTATGGAGGTATAAAATTATATTTTTGTGAGTCTTTATTTCCAACATTTCTATGAGATATTGATTTTGTGTTGACTTTTGTGCCACACTGAGAAAAATCAAAATCATGCATGGATGACTAAGTTAAGAATGAGATACTTGTAGGTCATGAAATGAGAATATGTTCTGTTGAGTCCCTCTAGAGAATTCTAAACAACAAAGTAGATGATATAAGAAATTATTTTGTCTTATGTGCTGTATAATTTTATCGCCAAATTCATCTATATAATAATTTGTAAAATGTGGTTATTTTGAGGTCCACCTTTATTGAATATGATAATATATTAGATGATCTGAAAGATACAAATCCATTCAAATGGTGTAATATGAAAATTATAACACATAGAAACTAATTATATAAAGTTGATGAGTGGAGGGATTCATTTAGAATATAAAAAAGAAAAACTTGTAGGAAGTAACCTATCCCATGTACTTGAAACAGTTCAAAAAAAGTAATAAGTTATGCTTAAGAAGTTGATAATGATGATTAATGACCCAATTGGTTAATGTAAATTGAACAGTAATCAGCACATAATTGATATTAGGTCTAAGCTAATAATTGTAGAAAGTTGAGAAGACAAAACGAGCAATTCTAAATTTCTAATGAAAATAGAACAAACAAACGTGACTCCAAATTTAAGAAGGGTATAAAACATTAAAACAGCTCTTAGAAATGGGACCTTACGAATACCTAAGTAATGAATTCATTCATGAAAACACTTGCAAAGTAAAAAGATATAAGAACCAGATCCAGATCCCAACTAAGGACCATAACTTTTTTGATTCCACCATAATGTATATATATCACAAAGAAACCAAGTCACTCTAACATCAACTACATCATCATGCTCAGGATTTCTTACCGCAACAAACTGAAAAAACATAATATCCAGAAGCCAGAACATGAACAAGATGAACTCTAAAGATGAGATGGTAAGGTTGTCTATGAAGAAACAAAAATGTACTAACACATATGTAACAACAATCAAGCATGAACACATATAGAATGACAACCAAGTGAGCAGTATTGTCCAATTGATATTGCAACTTGGTGAAGTGATAATCTTCTACATTTTATTATAGACATCAAATAAAGGAATTAAAGTAGTACTAGTAGCTACCTGCAGTTATTAAGGGCTCCTTAAATTAATCAGAAACCATCATACAAAACACTCATATATGCCTTAAATCATGAAAGGACACTATCAAGAGGAGAAAATTAATCATGGAGGAGGTAATGCCCATTTCTGATAAATTGTTTGTTCAAAATGCTTACCTGATGGAGTAAGTGTACGAGCATCAATAAATGATTGCACCATTCCATTCCCAAATACACCCAGCAACTTGGCACCAAATCCTGCTGCCGAGAGGTGTGGGATAGCCTAAAGACAGTATGAAAATTCGTATATGATTGGAATCAAATAAAAAGGAATGGAAATATATGCAATATGTTTGAAGTAAAGAAGCACGATAATGTATGGCTTCACTCATTCTAGTCATTTGCAAGTTTCGTGAAGTAAAGTAATTAACTAAGAAATCATTTTGAGAAAAAACACAGTTTACCTGCAGTTCCCTTTGACGATCAATCACATATTCAGTATTCGGACCATATAATCTAACTGTCGTACTAACAGCACTTCCATCTTTTTCTCTCACAGACACCTTGAGCACTGTTGAAACAAAATAAAATTCATGAATTTTTTAACTATACTACAAAGAAAACCACTTTAAAAAGAAGCAGCTCAATTAGATTTCTTCATATTCCAAATGTATTACTGTAATATCTAACTCTTCAAGCTTCCAACTACCGAGAAGAATAGACATTGTTACTTGAAGACAAAAGGATACGCACATAGATTTGTGATGCCACCGGAAACTGTGTC
The DNA here is from genome assembly GCA_036937905.1 of Salvia rosmarinus. Taxonomy (NCBI): domain Eukaryota; kingdom Viridiplantae; phylum Streptophyta; class Magnoliopsida; order Lamiales; family Lamiaceae; genus Salvia; species Salvia rosmarinus. The sequence continues at coordinate 93,641,425 of CM072816.1, forward strand.
AAGGGAGAAATCTGACTCATCCAAATTTGACCATTGTTTGAATAAATCTTTGAAAAGCTCCCTGCCAAGATTCATTTATCCGAAAGGGTAAGAGAAAAGAATCACAACCAGATAGAAGCAGCATCCTCAAACAATAAATTACCAGAATCCAACTTTTATTACTTAAAGCTAATTCCAGATAACACATAAAAGAGAATGTCAGCTCACAACCTTTTGCTTCAGGTAGTACTGATTACATAGAATACAGTTACTACATAGATATTTTTGAATTTTGGATCAATGATAACTAAAAAAAAAAATTATTTCGAGAGATATTGTTAAAACGATTTTTAGCATTACATTTATGTCCCCACAAAAATACAGTTTGCTTTGAGGGCATTTCATGTCTATTTCATCCACATGGATCCAAACTAGTGCCTAGAACCTTAAGGCCACAAAAGACATTCCCGTGTGCCCATGAATCCCCAGGAATGATCCATTGCAATTTGAGACTGTCCATACTAAGTTGGACAGTAACTTTTACGAGTTGTTGTATTGTTGCAATGTGTATTTTACAGTTTCCGTTATTTTTCTTGTCACAATTAGTAGGGTGTTGGAATTTTATAAAGCACAGGAGGGAGGCCTTCCAACAGTTGGAAGGAGAAGAAACATGGTTTTCGGATAGAGGATACATCTAAGTCCGTAAAGCATCAAAGGCCTTGTGATTAGAAGAATAGGATACCGAAAAAGCTTCAGCCTATGAATAGGACATGGAGGGAAGAGCGAACTAACAACGTAGGTAGCATTCACCTCAAAGTCCTACAGTTGCTTTTGCTTGAGGACTCACCAACATCTTTCTCCAAACTCTATCTTTGGACCCTTATCGCTAACCATTAGTGGTAGAATACCAAACATATATCACCAACCTACCTTAAAATGTCCAACATTCTAGTAACAAAAATCGCAATAAATATATTTTTTTAAGATAAGGAAATCAGTATATTATTTTCTTACAAGCACCCTGATGTCTTAGTTCAAGATTTATAATGATGAGTACTATCATGTTCGTTTACATCTATAAACAACCATCTCATACTAAAAATATGGTAACTAAATAAATCAGTTACAAAACAGAAGCTTAAAATAAGTAATTTGCTATTCAACCAACCGCAGATCTCTCTTCAATTTCACTCACTCAAAAGTTAATCACCCGGTAATTTTGGAGATTCGCCACATTACCCTTTTTGAAACGTTAACATCCTTAGTCCATTGACTAAGAACAGTTGACAAAGTTCCGCATAATCAAAGGAGGAAACGTAACATGCATATGAATCTTATCATAAACTAGCACCTATCTGCAGCTCAATCACACGATATAAGCAATCCTCCAACAATACGAACAAACCAACAATATTTCTCAAACTTGAGAGTGCAAATACATGAACTCAATGCAGCATACGGCGTTCATGATCCGTACAACACACACCAAAACATCCGCGTTGAGCAGGAAACAGAAAACAGGTAATTCAGCTCATTCCAAAACGGATGCAACAAAGAAAACGTTTACGATTATCAACAGAATGCAAGGAAGAATAAAAAATACTGACACGATGCGGGGCTTCATTTCGGGTAGAGAGAGGGAGTGATCGATGGTGCGAGAGGACGACGGAATCTCGGAGCTGTGCGTCTCCGCCACTTCCGTCGCGTTCCAAATCTTCTCCGCCGCCCCCATTGATGAATAAGAATCGCAAATAGAGCAACGGCGTGGATTGAGCAAGCAGAAGTCGACGAAGAAAAAGGATTTCAGTGTGGTTTCCTAAATTTTCCTCGATTTTTGCCAAAAACAACAAGAACAATGGCAACCCGGGAACACGGATTCGTTTTTGTTTGTTTTTTTCTGTTTCATTTTCATAATAATATCTGCCTCTGACCCCTAATATTACGGAATGACTTAAATGCCCCTCGATTTCTTGCACGGCACAATCAGTCACGCGCCACCAATTTGACTTTTTGACTTGGACATGCCGAAATTAGCTCCTGGAAAACCTCAATTTGGAAACGGCTCACCCTCGCCGTCTCGGCCGTGTCCCCTCCACGCCGCCGCCGTCGTCCAGCCCTAATACTGCAAAAAGTCTTGAAATTGTATATCTCTTAACTCCATTTTTATGTGCGTTTATTTTATGAACTGATTATTCGTGCGTCTGATTTTATACAGCTCTATTGGTTTTCAGTTTTGGCAGTCGTCTGGTTCATTTTTTTCCTAAAAATGTTTCTGTGGCTGAAATGGTCTGATAATTGATAGAACCCTGACCAAATAATTATCTGGAAAAGAAATTGATTGATGCCTTTCAATTAAGTTACTTTGAGGGATACTATACGCAAGCATAACTCTTATGTCTTCTCTCGATAATTTTTCCTTTGGTTCTTTTGTAATGTCAGAAATACCCTTTTTCATAGTCCTAATCAGACATCTCTTATTATTAGTATTGTACCCGTACGATGCACAGTATTAAAATTTTAAAAAATTTAGATACATAAGAAAAAGATCTATATCTTATACACAAAATACAATATATAAATAATGTATCAAATAATCTTATATTATAAGTTTTGAAAAACTTCTCGGTACACATCATTCTTAGTGAACATATAATCTCTCATCATCATCTCCATAAAAAATACTCCTCCGTCCCATTTAAACCGAACATTATAAGATAGATATAAAGTAGTTAAAGTGATAAAAGGTTGATAGGGTCCACATTTTTTAAAGGGATAATTACTTCCTAAAATGGAATGAGACATTTGTAATGGGACAACCCAAAAAGGAAAGTGAGACATTTTAAATGGGACAGAGGGAGTAATTTTCAAACCGCGACAATTAGTAATCCTTAATACAACAACATACAATGACCATCAATAAAAACATGATTTTTGAAGTACAAACATACTTGCAAAAGAGATTGACCTTGAATTTTATTGATGGTCATCGCACATGACACAACCCGTGAAAATTTCGTCGTTGAAATCTTAGGTTAGAAGGTGTAAGTGAAAGTGAGGGACCAGAACAATTTGTCAAACATTATGTCCACTCAACAATTTTTTCTCTAGAGCTGACAATATAGCTTCATAATAATCAATCTTGTTTAAAAGCATAATCGGAGAGCCAACTTTCAATAATATTCATAGTTAGACGTACCAGAACACCTATATCCATTCAAAACTCAAGGATGTGAATTTCATCCAAAAAACGACTAATTGAATCGAATTTACAGATACCTTCTGAACTCATATACATATGACCATTAGGTCCATTCAAAATTAATCATATATTGATTAATTGAATCAACAACATCTAAAGTATGAGCATAAATAACTCTATCTTGCAAGTAAGTAGTAAGATCACTGCAAAAAGAATGAGTAATTTTGATCATCGATATCCCAATATTCTGTAAAACAATACATGTATATAAATAACTATATGTACATACTAAGCAAGAATAACAATAGTAAACTAAATTACATTCCAATAAATAAAATATCATCAATAAATATTTATAATTAAAAATTAAATTCGAATCATTCAACATAAGAAGATTTATTAATCCAATAAAAAATTACATTCAAATAATGCAACAAAGGTATGTGTTCTATTTCAATATTGTAGTTAGATTCAATATATTTACAATGATACACATACCAATGAACCTAATCATTTAAAATTTTCTTATGCGACGTTTAAACAACTTAAAAATTCAATGACTTAAGAAAAAGCTATATACATCCACTCTACTGTAACAATTAATTTTTCAATGTTTATATTTCAAAATATAACACACAAACGAATTTTCATCTTTTTACCAGGAAATAAATCGAAGAACTCCACAAGTGAGTTCCATGGTACTAAATAGATCTAATGGAATAAAAAATTAGAAAGAAATGACGGATCTATATCTCCCAACATTAACACAATAAGAATTTTGAATATATGATTTTTTTTATTTTTTATTTTCAAATAAATTCACTTTTATGACTAATTGTGCTACATATGTTTTAACAATATGACTGAAATAATTCCATCACTAAAATGTCGAAAGAAGGTAAATTTCTTCACAGATCAGTATACATTTCAAATTAAAGATATTTCGCATTTGTACATACTAATTGCTTGATTTTTATTTTTATTTTTTTAACATGTGTATTTATTTCAACAAAGTTTACATTTGTGTATTTAATGACCAAAAATATTATAATAGATAAGAAATTATTTCATATTTGTGAATTTAATAACTAAAATAGAAAGAGAGTTTACATTCGAAACACCAAAAATTTGTGTGAAATATGACAATTCATTTGGTATTTGTAGCAACAAATACTTGAAACTCAAGTATTATGCTCCAACATTTTTTCCAATAAGTTAATACTACTAATATCCAACAATTAAGCTCTACATATTTAATGATTTAAATAATAAATTAAGATAAATTGATAATAGATTAAAAACAATTATATTCATTAGGAAAAATCTGTAATTAGGTGCCAAAAAGACACTTTGTGGATTTTATTGGATACCATAACACAATAACACAATGGGCGATTCCAAACATAATCCCCTTTCAACTTAGCATCTTCTTTAATTTAATAATTAAATATCAATAAATTTACATATTTATCATTATACCCCAATTCTAATAGAGGTTATTGGAAAAAAAAAATTGTTGTCTACCTTTGTAGTAACCGAAAATCTTATAGCCCTAATTAGAGCCTAATTAAGTGCTAATCAGGGGCTTAGAGGTATTTCATCCTTAGAATTTATAAAGAAGTGCTTGATAATTAAAATTCGATTAATTTCTAATCGAATGAGCAAAAATTCGAAGAAGTGGTTATTATTTAAAAATGAGTTTTATTATGATAAAATATGGAATATATGGTTATTGTTGTGTATGTTTGGATGAAAATTTCATTAAATAGAAATTGTTCTAAAGAATGTGTATTATTATTATTGTTTACGTGAGATTTATTTATAAAATGAGATGAAATAATGTTTAAGCTATTAAATGGCTTAAATAATTTTATTTTATTAATATCTGGTGAGAAGGAAATTATTTTCAATGATTTTCGAAAGTAATGAATTAATTGAATAATTATTTGATTATTTATACAAGAAAAGAGTTATATCTATATTTATATGAATTGCAATACAATAATGGATTTAATTATTTTGGATTGTTATATTAATAAGAAAATTGAGTTTTACTATTAAAGAATATTAATTTCCAATGTTAGCAAGTTTTAAAGAAATAATTATATATTTTCGAAAGTTGTTAAAAAAAATGAAAGAAAATGAATTATTAAATGAATAAATATCTATATATACATACTTCTAGAAATAATATTCATATATGATCATCTTCCACCTCCATTCTCCCTCATTTTTTCGAAACACACACTACATGCACACACAAAATTTTTCTACACTTTTAAACCAAAGTTTAAGTGTAGAATTAATTGAAAATTATTCCAAAGAAGGTAAACACCTTGTTTAATCCAAGTTTTTATGATTTAAATTGATGAACATGATATTCTTATATGTGAGGGTTTTCGAAAATTTTGGTGGTTTAATTCAAGGTTGATTTGTTTAATTCTTGTTATGTTTATTGATTTAATTATGCTTATGATGCTTAAATAACATATTCTATGGTTTAAATTCTTTAAATTCATGAAGTTGATGAATTAAAGTAGCATCATGAACCCTAATTTTTGTATGTGAATTATGTGTTATGATTTGATTAAATTGAGTTTAGATATGTGTAATTAAGTGAGAATAAACATGATTTGATAAAAGAAATTGGAAGAAATTAAAAGTATACATGATATCAAAATTTTCGAAAATCATGATGTTGAATGAACTTTGATTTCTTGATTTTATTTGATGTATTTGATATGATTTTTGAGATCTATGATATAAATAATGTTTAAGTAGAATTTATGGGATTTTATGGAATTGAAATGTGAAAGTTGAAATATTAAAGTTTATGCTAAAGTTAATAGATTTATATGATAAGTGTGATTAAGATTAAAAGTGATTATGGATTGATGATTATTGATGATAAATAAGTATGAATGTGAATTATTTGGAATGAAATTGGTTGTAGATTAAAAGTTTAATTATTTACCTGTGTACATGGTTGAATGGCATAAGGCGATTATGGTACAAATGAATGAATTTGAACTTGTTTTAAGTTGTTAAGTGTTTATTAATACATATGGTGATGATTTGGTGGAGTTGGGATAAGTTTGGTTGATTTGGTATTGAGACGGCTATTCATTTTATAAAGGTTACTCTGCCAAAATTTCGTTAGAATTGGTTTATTAATAAGATGTTTTGATGATAGTGGAGCATACATAGAAGTTCGTTGGTGTTAGATGACGTCTCACGTGATTTTTGACGTCGGGCATAAGCTATGTCTTAAGGGGTTGTTAGTTTTTTTTGGCTAAGATTAGATGGTTTAAGCTTGTTGTTGAGTTTTTCATGCTCGTTTAGTCATATGAGGCTTCGTTAAGTCTTATTATATGCTTAAGATTAGAGGATGCAATGACCCAAGTGTTGATAGACCATAGCGTCTTGATATCGAGAAGTTATAGTCGTGTCGACGACTAAGATAAGTTATGTTCTTGTTTGATTCTTGATAGGCTTTTATGCCATTTTATGTGGACTGATGACCCAAGTGGGAAGAAGAACGAAGTGAAGACAGAAGGTACAGTCCCGAGTGACTGTTATCAGGTGGGTAAACATATTTTCTATAATGATATGCTTATGCTTTTATATATTTTCAAATGATATAATATGATATGCTTTTGCATAGAAGACGATATGATATGATATGATATGCATTTATTTGAAAAGTTGATTGACTTGCCAAAGTTTTGAGCATAAGCATAAGCATAATGCATTACCTATCCATGAGAAAGAAAGAAAGAAATAAATGGCCGACGTCGAGTATGACCGTAGTTGGTAACCTTCGGGACCAACTCGGGTATGTGATGTTAAGGTGTTTGAGAATGAGACCTACTTCTCAACACGCAGTAATAATTCGTGGATATGGGCAGGAAAAGAGAAAGTTGCATGCAGACATGAAACATGCATATGCATATGATATGATGATATGAATATGAATGAGAAGATCTGAATGGCCTTATGCAGGTAATTTCAATAAAACCCCTGCATAAGTTTATTTTTATGGAAAGTCAAGTTTATAGCCTTAAGGGCAAAGTTTTAAATGTTTTATGTTTTTGGCGTATACCCACTGAGTGCATTTTTGTACTCACACCCTGCATATATTTTTACATATACAGGTTGAGCTCGAGAGGATGCTGGAATCGAATGCTGTGCAAGGAGCTTCTCTAAAAGTTTAACTTAGGATGAAAATCCTCATTTGTTTATATGATTCATTTGATGTTATCATGCTTTATGCCCAGAGTTTTATGTCTTCATACATAATTCTCAACCACATTTTCGTTATCGAACTTTGGCCTTTACCTGCTTATGTGTTCTGCTATAACAAAATGATCATGTTCAGTACTCTGTGAATAAGAATTTACTCGAAGGCTCAGAATTGTTCTCGTTGGATTCAATATTATGTTATTGAATCATTATTAAACCATATATTATGACGTTGATAAATTCTCAAAGTTGTCTTAGTATGTTCGAACATGTACATTTTGATATTGGTTATTCCGTTGTGGTATCTGTCCTCAGCCGTCGTCCTTCTTTGTTCAATTCTTTATTGTGGTTTGAGGACCTAAAATCATCCTTTGTCCGATTCCATTTTACCTCTTTAGTCCATAAACATTTGAATCCTTCTTGATAAAAGTTGGTATCCTATCTGCCTCTTGAGATATTTTGATCATTATTGACGTTATTAATTATCAGAATTTCCTTCTTAACCTAAGTCCATTACCCGATTAAGTAGCGACCCTAATTACCGATTATCTACTTCCCACACAACTTTAATGTAGCCGGTTATGTTGCGCTATAATAAGGACAACCTTCTAACAAAAATAAACAATAAAAAAAACGATAAAGATAAAATAAAATTGAACCCAATACAAATAAAAAAATGATGAAATGTAATGCCCTTTCCCGATTGCTATACTTGGGGTGCGTTGTCATCTTCATCTTCTTCCGTGTGAATACACATATGACATACAAGGTTTAATGACCCAACTTTAATAACCCTATGCATTTCCTCGATGAACAAAAATTATGTTGCCTTCTTAGCTATAATAAGGAATTGCTTGATGAATTGACATATTATGTATACTAATTGGGCTAACAAAAAATAAACAATAACAAAATACGATAAAGATAAAATAAAATTGAACCCAACACAAATAAACAAAATGATGAAATATTTCTACGCGATTTCAATAAAAATAATTCTCGTATTTCGAGAGAGACGTAATATGATCTACAGTCTCAATTTAACCTTTTATGTTAAATAATCAACGTATAATAACGTTATTCAATAAAATGATTTCAATTATGAAATCTTTTCTCACAATTGAGATATTCTAATAAAAGTAATACGTTTTTCACGTATTAGCATATTTAACGAACGTATTTCGTACGTTAATTTCGAAAGTCAACCATTTTGACTTTTCATTATAAATCTTCAATAAAACATATTTTAATGAATAAAATCAATATAAATCGATTTTTAATCGATTTCTTTTCATAAAGATTTAATCCTCGATTTTTCATGCAAATCGATAAACTTGATTAATATTTTCTTTTAATATTAACCTTTTAATACCTTAAGCATTATTTTATGCTTTTAACGTTATTTAATATAACGTTTCATCGTAAACATAATATTCTATGTTTAATAATTCTCAAAAATTCAATTATGTCTAATATAATTTTTAGACATATAATAAATTATTATTCTTGATATTAAGGTTTTAAAATCCTTAATATAAGCTTATCAAACTCTCGGCCTTTTTAATTAAAAATTCTAATCTTCTACCAAAATTCTTCTAAATTCATATAGTGTATTATATTATCATAGTATCACTAATATGTATTAACATTAACTATAGAAAATTTGGACATCACCTATTTTATTCTTATAAGCCACGGCATTTTCTCCAAAAATGTCCAATTAATTTTCTAAAATTCTAATTAATTTATACAAGGCCTCAATATTAATCTATATCATAATTATAACATATAGTCCAACATATTTCATTTCTACATTAATGAATTAATGTTCAAGGTCACGGTTTTGTCCCAACTTAAACCAAACATTTTTATAAAATTCCAATTAAATTACACTATGCTTAAATACTATAGTATAGCACTATATCATCATAACATCATACTAGAATCAACACACAACTATCAAACCCTACACAATGGCTCTCGGTCATTTAGAAAAATTTTAGCATATTCACTCCAAAAATTCTAATAAATTCATATAGTCCATAATCAATACCCTAGATCAATAATATGCTATCATATCATTTAGACAAAAATTTATACATCAACATACATTTTTTTCTTATTTTCGGCAGTTTTCCAAACTATAGCAAATGATTCTTAAAAATTATCATTTAATCACAATGTGATCCCTAGCTAATATATAACATGAATCCAACATTAAATCAAACCTTAGAAATTTTCGATCATTATCAAATAATTTATAAAATATGCTTAGCTTTGAAATAAATAATCAATATGCACATATAATCATATGTAGCATATTTAGTAAACAATAAAGCATGCTTGCATGATTTTATTCATAAGAACACATGCTTGTATATTAAAATCTAACCATTGGATAATTAAAATCTTAATGTATAATCGAAGCTCGTTCGATATCTAACCTTGTTATCGGAGTCGATCGGTTGTAAGATAATTCAAATTCAAACAAAATGAGAAGGAAAGATGAAGAAAATGGTTTGGTTTTCTACCGAAGGTTACTATGAAAAGGGAGAGAAATGAAATGAGTAAGTGTTTTATGGTTTAGACTAAATATATATACTTAGGCAATTTTAACACAATTGAAACAACACATCTCATGCTCCTCTCGGCTCTCTCACAATTGAATCAAGACACAAATGAATTAGACTTAGTCAAAGATGATTATGTCACACAAGAAATATCTCTTACAATTCATTAACTCTTGGTAAGCTTTATTAAAGTTTTTGGTATTAACAAAATAATTTTTGTCCCATATTATATACATAGTCGTCGACCTTCAGAGAGTAGAGAGGATGAAAATTTTCAGATTTTTCATGTTGTATTTCACAAGTGTATTGTGTACACTCTATCCCAAAATATTATACACTCAAGTGTATGAAAATCAAGATTAATAATTGTGTACAAATTGTCAACAATTTCGCTCCCACACAAATGAAAAGTTAGAGTAATAATTTCTCATAAACTCTCTCTCTCTAAATGGTCTCTCTAATAATGGAATTAAATTCTAAGCTTAAAACTCTCGTAATCGACGTTGAAATTATCTCGTTAAAATACGTCACATATTCGTATTTATAAATTCACCAACAATAATCGAAATCATCCGATATTTTAATAATCCATAATAATACTCTAAAAATGGGTTCTCTCTACCTAACCACTGAAATAAACATTTCTCTTCCTCATTCTTCTTTCTTCTCTCCTCACGTCTCTAACCCTCCTCCCCCCAAAAAATGGGTTCTCTCTCTACCTAACCACTCTAGAAACATTTCTCTTCCCTCATTCTTTTCTTCACTGTCTCATTTGCTACTCGCCGCACTTTCTCTCATTTGCTACTCGCTCTCCAGATCCCCTTTCCTCTTTTTAGTTCTCCACAAAATCGAAGCTCTCCTCCCATCTTAAAAAGAAAAGATCTCTCCATTTCTCTCACGCTGCCGCTGCAGTCGATGGATTATGTCGACCTTGCACGGCAACCACTCACTATTCCTTTTCGTCTTTTTCATCCGACGGACCGCTGCCATTCACGTCCCCCCGCCCGGCTCCTTTCTCTCATCACTGCGAGCAATAGCAGGCTACCGCTGTCACCCCTTCTCATGATTTTGCGAGACTGGCGACTGTTGGTAGCCACGCTGTGGCCACCACCTCCTCTATATATATCTCCCTCTCACCATCTCATTCTCTCCCTTTTCTCCTTTCAGCTGACAACCAACGACGAAGAGGCCACTACCACCGCCCTTCTCCTCCCTCTCTAAACAGTAGCGGTCAACATTGCTGACCGTCAACGTGACTGCAGTAGCACCGTCATGCCTTCGTCTCCAATGCTTTGTCTCATGTATATTAAATGGTAATATCCAACAGATTTCCACCAAACTCAACTTTTAGGTACATAATAATAATAATAATAATAATAATAATAATAATAATAATAATAATAATAATAATAATAATAATAATAATAATAATAATAATAATTGATTAAAATTGGTTATCTTCTTGAGGAAACTTTGTTTTAGGCACCAATGGTACACTCTTTGGCTTTTATAGTAGTATAGATTGGCATTTATAAGTATTTTATGGTTTCAAATGAATTAAAACTTAAAAGACCTAAAAGTAAATAAATAAACCATAAAAAAATTCCTCTTTGACCATCTCTTTCATCTCTTGTCTCACTCTTTCTCTCTAATACTTTGTAGAAGAATGTATCAATTTCTCTCACTCTAATCTCTTCTCAAAATTTCCGGTGAAACTCACAAATCTACCAACGGTATCGTCGCCTCACCCCATTTTCTCCCTATTCTCCGACCGGACAAAATTGGTGATGTCCATTGCCGCTGTGGACTACTACTCCTCACTGCTGCCGTGGACTTCTGCTCGCTGCACTCTTCTCAGCAACATCAAGAAGCCCTAGTTTTATCTGTTCATCAGGTCAACTTTTTCTTCATCGACATTGCATCTTCTTCTTCCCATCTCAGTCCATTCTTTGTTGGGTTTTGTAATGAGATCCACAAATTTGCTCATTATAAATTGGAATTCGTGGATAAATTTGGTATTTATACAGAAATATATAAATAGAATTTACTTTCTTTGGTAGGTATACTTTACCTGTTGTGTAGTTAGCAAATTATTTTTACGTGGAACCAAAGCATATAAGTGTTCCAATTACATAAAATATGTCAAATGAGCTAAGCGATCTGGTATTTATACTGGATTAATGATCTATTTCTTGGAGCCAAAGGCTCTATTTGTATTGCTTTGTTTCATGGATATTGTGGTGAACAACCAATGGATATTAACCATTAAATTTCCAAGCAATTAATTATTAAAAAATTACATATCTTAGTGAGCAAGTTTTGGATGGAGAAGAAATGGTTTATGCGCCTTGGCGCCATCTGGCAACATGCTACTTTGTAGCCTCCTTGTAGTATTATAGATAGTTACAGATTTAATAAAAATGGAATAAAATTACATGGATTATATGGCAAGCCAAAGATAGCTTGCTTTTATAGCTCATATTTTGAGTGCCAAAATGCCCCTATTTGGCTTTTATATATATACTAGTATTGTACCCGTGCGATGCACGTATCAAAATTTATAAAATTTTAGATACATACGAAATGTAATTACAAATATAAGGGAATTGCATGTCAATACACAATATACAATATCTAAAATGATGTACAAAATAATCTTATATTATAAGTTTTGAAAAACTTCTTGATACACAATATTTTCACTAGACGTACAATTCTTATCATCATCCACACAAATCACAATTGGCAAACCACGGTGATTAGTAACCCTTGACACAACAACATATAGTTGACCATGAGTAAAAACATGATTTTTTAAGTATAAACATACTTGTGAAAAGATTGACTTTGACTTTTATTGATGGTCGTCGCATATGAAACAACAAACAGAAATTGTCGCCGTTGAAACTTGAAAGGCAATCTTGGGTCAGAAAGTGTAAGTGATAGTCGATGTATCAAAATAATTTGTCTAGTATTATGTCCACTCAACAGTCTTCATTCTATAACATGACATCCTAACTTTGTAATAACCAATCTCGTTCCATTACATAAACCCATGCAATGATCTCTATTTCTCAAAAGCATAACTAAAGTCACAACTTTAAAAAATAATTCATGGTTAGGCGTACCAGAACACCTCGATCCATTAAAAAATTCAGGGGTGTGAATTTCATCAAACAAACAACTACTCAAATCAGATTTACAGGTACTATCCGAACTCAAATACATCTGACCATTAGATGCATTCAAATTAATCATATATTGATTAATTGAATCAACTGCATCTAAAGTTGGAGCAAGTATAACCCGATCTTGCAAGTAAGAAGTAGGATCACCATTGTCATTGTATGATGGATAAATATACGACACTATAATCTGCAAAGAATCACCATAACTTTTCAACACAATGTCATTTGGAAGTTTAATAACACTAAATCCATCTTTGACTAAACCAATAGTTCTATCGCAATACTCACAACCCATTTAGAAAATTCTTCCAATTCCTTAGTTTCGTCAATTGAAGAAACTTGTTGGAGGCGCATATTTTTGGTCAACCTCAACAAAATACAGTTACTCCAGATATAAGAAGAATTAATTGTAGCATTTACAACTTCTTGTTTAGTACCCTTAGGGATAACCGACAAGATCTGTCGAAAATCACCAACAAACACTACGATTTTTCCTCCAAAAGGCAAATCAAATCTACTTTCATCTGACCATTAGAACACTATACATGTATATTCTATATTGTTTATATTCATCTACATTATTTTTATCATTGTACATGTATATTATGTATTGTTTCATGAATAGAAACAACAGGCTCATAAGTGTGGACCAAAAAAATTTACATAGATTTTGAACATTTATATATACAGATTCAATAAACAAAAAGATTTCGGCAACAACACACAAAATATTCCATACATTCATCATGCAACATGTATCATTCCTTCATCTGCACTATATATATTTTTAAAAAGAAGTACAGAACTGAGGAAGCAAAGTTGAAAATCATGTCATCATTTTTCATTTTACATTCAGTCTTACTTTTTGAAAATGTATCTATTTTTCATATGCTTTCATAAATAAAAAGACATGCTCATAATTGTTCACATAAAAAATATAAATACAGCATAGATTCTGCAGATTTGTATATACAAAATAAAGCTCACTAAATATTTGCTGCCAAAAAATATTATACCTCACAATCATGCATAATATATTCTATTGAATAGGTTTCTCCACCAGTAGTACGAAGGCTATACTTTCTTATACACCGAACTTTTATGACCAAGGTCGTAAGATGAAGTTTGATATCAGTAAGTTTTGTATAGAAAAGAGCCATTATAACACAAATTTTCTGCATTAGAACAAAAGGCATTTAAGAAACAGAAATGTTACATATTTAACAAAATAAAAAAAAAATCAGGTTTTCTGTATGTATACGATAATTTTGTAATACTTATGTTTCTCTATAGCTAATATCGGTTCTTTGTAATAGTAAATAGAGTTTTTTCCATACATATCTTACTGATTAGGATGTGAAGAAAAACATATGTATCCAAAAAATTAGGGAATGAAATATAAAAATCTAGGTTTTGTTAAATAAATGCCACAAATATTTTTTGAATATAGTTTGATGTATGAAAAAAAAATGAAAACTGGATCCATTGCTTTCTAAGCTTTGGAAAATTGGTTGTTAACCTTGTTCATTGAATTTTTTTCAGTACATATTAGAGTGAACGGGATGTGAAAAAAATGAAGATGTATCCAAAAAAGTTTGAAATATTGTTTCATGTTTTATAAAAGCAAGAATGCATTCTGGAAAAAGAAATAGAGAGAAAATTTACTTTCTTAGCTTTTGAACATTTGGTATATTCATTTTGTTTGATAAGGAAGGTTATTTATAATGGAGGTTCAGGAGTTGGGATGCTGTTTTAGGTCCATAATCTGAGTTTAAATCTCATTTTTCCATAAAATAAATGGATATCTATTGTATAATTATGTAATTGTCCATTAGATTTTTTTTTAATTTTGACAAGGCTGTAATTCACTGCCAAACTGAGCGTGTATCCTTTTTTTTACTTGGAGTCCAAAATTTTGAGCTCCAAAAAATACGCATAACACGTTTTTACCTGTGGTGTAATAGATTTTATATTAAATTTATGTTTGGGATTACAAATTGGTGCCCAAATCACAGCTTCCAATGCATCAATTGTACTATGTGTCATCTGCAAATCTAATCCTAATTCCATTTTTCAAAATCCTTTCGACACCTATCAAACAACATTAGGCTGGAGAATGCCACATAAAATAAAAAGTAAACATAAAAAATACGTGAGCTCCAAGGGTTTCTACAAATGATCTCAGATTTTGGGAAAATGCCACTCTTCAGCTTTTAAAGATCTATAGATATGAATTTGATCAAATACAAACCATTCTTAACATATAAATTATGAACCATTTTCAATTCTTCAATCGTGAAAATCTACGATGACTTCATCACTTTATTTTTTTACACCAACAATACTTAATCTATCACTAAGTCTAAATTGTATTGTAAGTCACATGTAATTCTATATTCACGGCAATAAAAATAAATAAAATCTTTTACTTATCTCAATTTTCTCAGAAACTCGTTTTATTTATTTATTTATTGTATATCCAACCATTTTTGGTGTCACCAAGTCAATCGTACGCATTTTTTTGGAAACTCATTGATGTAATTTCAAATAGTTGTATATTTATATCATTATTGTCATTAGATGTGGTGTCATAATGTTATAAGCTTTCATCTCATTAAAAAAAATAGTATGTACCAAAAAATAAACATAGACAGTAAAATCTCAAAATGATGTGCAATTATCCCTAATAAATCATGACCGTATAATTCTTGTAAATGCCAAAGAAATCAATATTGAACTACACAACAATGTTAAGTGTTTATTAATCTACTAAAAACAATAAGAGTGATAAATATTATGTTAAAAAATTATATACTAAACTATTATTAGACATGCTCACAAAAGTAGTTTCAAATAAATTGTAAATAGTTACTAACATAAAAATATAATATTATACATATATTTAAATACACATTTCTAAAGTTTAATTACCCAAAAAATAATAAGACATCACTTAATTATTAATAAATTGTAGAACGTTAATTAATAAATTATAAAATTAACTTATATATTGTTTACTTAAATAAAAATAACTATTTTCAAAACTAATAATAATAATAATAATAAAAGAAATTGACATTATTCTTTAGTACCAAGAGTCCAAGACCCAACAATAATTTTTTGTAAAAAAACATTGCTCATTTATTAGATGTTGTTCTTACTGCAACAGACCGATTTCATATTTATCAATCTATATTTCCTCAATATCGCCTCGTAATCTATTGCCCATCTATTCTTCTCTAAGACGGATTTGACTTAATTAATTAAGAACTAACATATTATTCTCTATTATCTTGATGGATTTAATTTAATTAATTAAGAATTAATAGATTTAAAATAATAAATAATTATTCATCCTCACTATCATGAAACTAAATCTTAACCCACTCAATAAATTAAGTTTCAAAAAAACCTAAAAGTAAATAAATAAATCTATTACCGCTACTTCTCTGCATCTCGATTTCTCAATCTATATTTCTCTCATCTCACTCTCTCTCCCTAATATACATGTCATATTTATCAATCTATATTTCTCTCATCTCACTCTCTCTCCCTAATTCTCTGCATCTCGATTTCTCCCACTCTAATTTCTTCTTCTCAAAATTTCCGGCGAAACTCACCAATCTATTACCGCTACCGCGGCTTCACCCCATTTTCTCCCTTATTCTCGGCCGAACGGACAAAATTGGTGCTGTCTCCGCCGTTCACTCGCGCCAGCACGCCATCTCCCACTGCCGCCGTGGACTTCTGCTCGCCGCTCGCTTCTCAGCCTCAATCCAACAACATCAAGAAGCCCTGTTTCTTCTTCTTCTTCTTGATCTTGATCTACAGGTTTGTGCATTTTTGTGAATTGGGATACATGGATCTCAAAATGGGTATGTTACGATTTGTGAGACATTGGAATTTGATGTGTGAGCTGTTTGATTTTTCATTGACCAACGAATGTTGCTTTGTGATGTATTGTATTTGACGGGGATGAGTAGAAATGAGTGAAAAACGATGGAGTTTATATCTGTATTTATAGGATAAAATTGTTTCTTGGAGCCCAAATCTGAGTTTCCTATGCTTTATCTCAGTAGATAAAAGTTTAACTGATATGTAGTATCCGCAAGTTTTAGCTTATCAGATTTTAGCCACATTCTATGATAATATCCATTGGATTTTTGGAAGATGTATATTTGTGGAAATTGCTTAAACAGGTCAACAAACCTCCGATCTCAGAAGTCTATAGCTAAAGATAGATTGTTAAAGGATATGAGTAGAAATGATAAGAAAAAATGTCAATTATATTTATAGACATCTGTTGGATATTGGAGACAAAGGAGTGGAGCCGCTGCCGCCGTCGCGGTAACAGAATGCTGTGCAGAGAGAGAGGATAAGGGCGGCAGCAGCCGCGGTGCTTTGCCGTTGGCTATCTGCCGAGAGGGAAAAAGAGAGAGAGAGTGTGTGTGTGAGATGGTGAGAGTGAGATATATATAGAGGAGGTGGTGGACACAACAGGTCAACAAACCTCCGATCTCAGAAGTCTATAGCTACAGATAGATTGTTAAAGGATATGAGTAGAAATGATAAGAAAAAATGTCAATTATATTTATAGACTGAAATTAGGGGTAAAATAGTGTCTTGGAGCCCAATTCTTTATGTGAATTGACCATCAAACTTTTTTGTTGTACATATATTTAGATGCAGCACTGTTTGACTTTTATATGTATATAGATATAGATGAAAAATGGATTATAAAATTATTCGGATTATGTTGGAAGCCAACTACAGCTGGCAACATATCTCAGATTTTGGGCCCCAATTTGAAACTATTTTGCTTTTATTTCTTGGAGCCAAAGGCTCTATTTGCATTGCTTTATTTCATGGATATTGTGGTGAACAATCAATGGATATTAACTAAATTTTTAAGCAATTTATTATTAAAAATTTGCATATCTTAGTGAGCAAGTTTGGGATGGAGAAGAAATGGTTTAGGCGCCAAATAGGCCACCATTTGGCTTTTATATGTATATAGATAGATTTTAGTTACCCATACCTAGTTTGCACTAGGTGAAAAATGTTGTCTTATTATTTAAATTGCTCATACCTGGTTTTGCAATAGGTGAAAAATGTTGAAAGCATTCCATTGGAAGCCTGCTTATAAGCAACTCTCTGCAGTTTCTGTTTCTCCCCAGTTCAATTTGTGGGTGAGTTCTTTATCATAATATTGAACCGATTTTAGGAAATTTAATTATTTTCTTGGTTATTTATTTATTGTATATTGACCATGCTTCTCTTTGATTTCCTTTACAGAGAGGAATGCATAGTAGGTCTAAGAAGGCAATGGAGCTCATAGCCAAAGGCTTTAGTGCTTTGCAGGAAGTTGACAGAGTTATCGATTATTGTGAGCTTAATGATAAGCGTCTCATCCCTTTGCTTAGGGTAATTTTTTCATGCTTGAATGAAAATAACATGATCAGAATCGGTAATCTCATCTTGTTTAACAGCATGTTTTTTGCTCTGTATTTGTGAAAACAATCGTAGACGAAGGATGGGGCTATGGATGTGCTTTCAAGTTCATTGCACCTTACATTAGGTTAGATAATGTCACAGTATGATGTAAATGTGTGGATAATGTGTGTATATAGAACTAATATTATATATATCATGGTGATCCTTCTGGTTGTGGTATTACTATTGAAGAAATGTATTGCATACATTATTTAGTGTGTGGATGTGTATTAATCAAGTTATTCCGGACTCTGCATGAGTATTCATCTGTTTTAATTGATTGCCCAGATTCTTTACCTCATTCCCTGTCAAGAATTCTGAGTCAGTAACCATTAGCTGCTCGATCAAATTGACTGATGTATTTTGGCAATTTTGTTTGTTCCAGTTCCTTAATAATACAGTCATGTTTCTCTTTAGGATGACCAGTGTTTCTGTTAAAGAATTCTGACTTGTTGTGAACTTGCCTGTGTGATCTATCAATGAAGTTAATTTTTTAAACTTGCTTATGTTGATGTTTCTAAGATCGACTGTCACTAGTACTGCATTCGAATTCAATATATTCCTGAAACTATTGCTTCAGTCATGTTTGTTGTGATTCTATTTTGTGGAGTTCATCTTTATATGATGATCTCAATTTCCAGATTTTAGATGTTTAGACTGGTGAACATTGTTTCATTAATTGGTTTTGGTGTCTCTATCTGTCTCTGAAGCTATTCTATATTTATAATGCGCTCTCATTGATCACATGTTTTATTTATATGTCCAATTAAATTTTCCATTAGCTAAACCACTTTCTTTCTTCTGGTTCTTGTTGTCAGGCAGCGAAGCAACATTTTGAGTTGGCTCTTGAAGCTGACAACTCGAGCACTCATGCTAGATATTGGCTATCTAAAGTGCATCTCAAATACCATTTCTGCCCCGGTGCAAATAAAGCTGTGTAGGAGACAACCATTTCTTTTGCTACTGTCTTTGTGCCGGTCCTGCATTACCGAATTTGATATTGCTTAATCAGCCATGTCTTAAAAAACACTAGTCTGGTTCTCCTTACATTTAAACAACTTTTTCCCCATAAATTAGTTTTTTCTTTTCTTTTCTTTGCAGTCCTCATCTACTTGAATGGCTGTTTTGACTTTAATTGTGTTCTAGCCATGATATTACACAAGTAAACATTTATAAAATATGTTCTGTGAGCTACATTTATTTACACTTGCTTTGAATGTCAGAGGTGCTGCATTGCTAGTGGAAGCTGCTGAGATGGGCAATCCGGATGCACAATATGATCTTGGCTGCCGCCTAAGAGCTGAGGTTAGATTCCTAAAAAACCAAATGCTCACTTGTTATCTTTACTCCTTGGTTTTTAAAATTAAAAATCTAAAGAACAAGTCGACCTCTTACCTTGGTTGAATCTCTCTGATGTTATGTACTTATTTTGGCTCAACTCAGTCCAATTTTCAATAAAAATAAAGGAGCTTTGATCCACAATCAATGCTTCAATGTCTTTCTAAGAAATATACAATAACTCAGACCTCTTGTCATTGTTCAATCTCAGATTATTTGAGATTATTTTGATGCTGACTTTATCTAAGTTTAGCCATACTGAAAAGGTTTTGATGTAGAGTCCAAATATCTCAATATGGATCCAACCAAACTTGATATATGTTCTGCATGTTTTTCTAGATGTAAAAGTTACATCTCAACTGGGAAGCTTGAGCCAAAACGGTTGAAAAGTATACGCTCTCATTTAATGCATGTC
This sequence comes from Salvia rosmarinus, assembly GCA_036937905.1. Lineage (NCBI taxonomy): Eukaryota > Viridiplantae > Streptophyta > Magnoliopsida > Lamiales > Lamiaceae > Salvia > Salvia rosmarinus. Next base: position 93,661,849 of record CM072816.1, read on the forward strand.
TCACACATTGTATGAGACATGCATTAAATGAGAGCAAGCATGTATTTTGCAACCTTTTTGGCTCAGGCTTCCCAGTTGAGAAGTTAGTACAGTTTCTCTATGATTCTTCCTATTACAGGGCAAAAATATTTTAACTTATACAAGTATTACAGATAGTTTTTTTATTGGAAAATATTTGTTGTTAGCTACTTTAGACAGATAGCAGTAATCGATCCACGATAAAGTTGATGGACTAAAGATGAATTTGACCTTAAACTAAGTATAATTTAAGGAGTATTATAGTTACAGATCATGCTTTTGCTCTAAGTACAAACTATCTCTTTTAGTTGGTTTAAACCATGAGTCATGACTGGGCAATGCCGCAATGCATCTCATAGGAACCTTCTTTTTCATAAATCAACATGGATAACCTTGAACTTATCTATGTAGTTCTTTATTCTTATCCACGTCAATTTAAGTTGTGTGATGTGATCCATCACCTAATAGTTTTTTACCATGCTAATGGATTTGACCTGGCTGATCCTTTAACCATAACATTTATTTAAACTCTTGAGTGCTTGTTATTTGATTTCTGGCATCTTATTGTAATTTGATACAAGGTTCGGTGACTGAGTTTCAGCTGCAAAGTATGTTCACAGATTAATTCATTTGGTGGATTCTTTTCAACGTCATTTTCATGTTGCCTTCATCTTAACTAGAGCTGCTATAGCTTTAATTTGTTGAAGCATAATTCATAGAAAGGTATTCCAAACTTAAGCTTGGAATGATTTCAAAGATAATATTTCATGGGGGTGGAGCAGCCCGAGTCCCAAGTCAACTTTCCAGGACCTTAATAAGTCACAAAAGTGAGTCAAAATATCCCCCATCCAAAAACAATCACACACGAAATTTCACACACACGACTCTTACACAAACAGTTATGAGAAAAATGTAGAAGAAATGGGAGTCTTCTTTACTATTATAGCAATTCATATCTTTACTCTACTTAAAAAACACATGTCCTTAAGCGAACTGATGAATGTGTTTGTAAATATAATGGAAGAGATATGTGGAATTGCTGTTTCATGACCAAACTATTACATACATTTGTGCCATTTCCTTATCTTATTCCAAAGAAAGGAGTCAGTCTTCTTAATAGTCTATATCGTCGTTTCAATATATGCAGAACCCTTATGCACAATCAGAACAGCAAGCTTTCTGTTATTTGGAGAAGGCAGTTGACCAGGTATATTTTGTATTAGTGTTTCCAATGCACTTTTCAATTCTTCTTGTTACCTATGGTGTTTAAAACCTTACAAGAACTTGTGACATTCTAGTTGCATCCTGGTGCCCTCTATCTCTTAGGAGCTGTATACTTGACTGGGGATTGTGTTAGCCAGGACATTTCCTCCGCCATTTGGTGTTTCCACAGAGCATCTGAAAAGGTAGCTGCTTGTTGAGATATGCTTTATTGCATTGTCTCCTGTTTGAAATGATTTTAAGAGTGTGTTTGGTTGAGCTTATAAGCTCTTTAAAACAGCTTATAAGTTGTTTAGGAGCTTATAAGCTGTTGTAAAGTGTTTGGCAAAATAAGCTCCTAAACCGCTTATAAGCTGTGAAAATAAGTTCCAACAGCTTATAAGCTCCCCTAAAAATAAGTTGGTCAACCCTAACTTATTTTTTTATAAACTTATAAGCAATCATAAATTTACCAAAATAACTTTATTATAGTTCGCTATGTCCTACACATATACTATCAACTTCACCTCTAGTCAATTTTATCTCTCTAACTATGATTTTTTCTCTTCAACTCACGATTCTTTCTCTAGCTTATAATATCAATTATCCAAACACTTTAACAACTTATAAGCACTTGAGACATTACATCTTATAAGCTATTGAAACATCTTATAAGCTCTCCAAAATAAGCTTAGCCAAACACCCCCTAAATGGCTTATTAAAAACCGTTCATATTTAAAAGATACTCCCTCTTTCCCGGTATTGTTGGCTCCTTTCTTTTTGTACGTAAATTAAGAAGAGTTGTGTTTTGTTTGTAAAGATATGTGTGACATGAAATTCGAGGCACTTTTTAGTGTAAAATTGTTTACTTTTTTTTGAACGGGCCAACAATAGCGGAACAGCCCAAAAAGGAAAACGAGCCAACAATAATGGGATGGAGGGAGTATAAATTAGATGTATTTGGACCTGAAGGGTTTGAATGTTCATCTCCTGCAAAACTATTATGCATTTGTTAACTTTATTCCCTTGATTCATTCAGGGTCATGCTGCCTCTGCAATAGCCTATGGATCTCTTCTCCTTGCTGGTATGCTCTTTCACATGTAAAGCAATAATTTCAGATTTTTCGGCAATTAGATATATCCTGTTGTGTTGGGTTGATATTTTGATTAAAGGGTTATAAATGTTTCTGCACCTTGTACTATCATGGAAATGTTGATAAAGGATTTGAATTTTGCTCGCTTGTGAGTTTTCAAGCTGATGGAAGTTGTGTAGAGATGTCTTTAGCTATTCGTTGAGCCGTGGTTGATATTCATGAAGATCTTTCTGTATTATATATTGCTTGTTAATGAACATTTTGGTGACAAATGCTTTAGGTGTTCGACTTCCTGAATCACTAACCAAATTCAATGTGAAGAAAGCATCCTCAAACAGAAAACTGAGGAACGACTCTGGAGCCGATGAGTATAATCCAGTTGATATGGCAAGAGATCAATTTGAAATTGCTGCTAATGCAGGGTGTGATCTTGGATTGAAATGGTTGAAGCTTCTTGACGAGGAAGAGAGAAAGAAAGGCGCGCCGAGTTCTTAATGTAGGTCTTAATACGTTAGATTCAGCTACATTTAATAATGATGGTCTTGATAGCTTATGAACTGTTTGGAACACCTGTCATGAATTTGTATTTATTTTGTTTAAATAGAGGAAGATTAGCAAAGTAGCGTGTAAAGAGACGTAGAGAAATAACTTAAGGTAATAAGTCATGTAATATCTGATAGACAAATACTGCTACAAATTGGTGAATCTTTATTTTTTTCTTTCAATTTTTAGAGATGTTTTACGGTTTTTGATGGACTCCTCGGCACATCTGTGTAAGCGTCGAGCTGAAGTTCTCCACTATCAAATAAATGTAGACTTGGTTTAGAGAGGTATCATTTTTATGCCAACGGAGCAAGGTTGGAGCAACCCTCCCGGCCTCCGTAGATAATTACTGGTGTAAATAAATCAAGCTATTCGGAGCTAGATTCAAAAAAAGTTCGTTCGAAATTTGTTCATTTTGTAAATGAGTTTGTAAATGAGCCGAACTCGAGCCTAGAACCGAACTCGATAGAATTTTCATGTTGAGCTTGAGCTTAGGTATGTTCGACTCGGTGAGCTCACGAACATGTTCGGTTCAAATTCATACGAGCCATGTGAAATAATAAATTATTTTTATATATTTAAATAATTAAAACTAATAATAAATAATAAATTATATTTTTATTGATAATTAATAAAAATATAATTATAGTTCTAATAATAAATTACGAAAACGAGCAAAGTTGAATACGAGTAGAGTTCGAGCTCTGATCGCTATATTTTCTACCAAAATAAATGATAGTAAAAACAGCAAGTATTATATCGTATCTACAGAGACTGATAATCGAAAATACAGTGAATAATTAACACAGAATATTTATTATTATTCAGGCAACAATATCAAGAGATGAGATTATTAAACTAGATACAAATAAAATAAGAAAGAACTCAGATATGAAAGACTGATCATAGAGATGTATTTAACCTAACTAGATTCATACAATTAACCTATTAATCTGTTTATCAATTTAATTCAGTCAAAGATGAAAGATCACATAAGTACCCATAAATTTCAGTTACGACAACTATGGTTGTGGATTACTAATTTATCTATTACTGTTACGTCTCAAAGTGAAAATTAGTAACTCCAAATAGATCACAAAGAATATACTTCATACGAATGTTCCTATCTCAGCTACGACTCAAGGCTTACCCGTGTTGTGCATTCAAGATCGATTGACAATTAAAACTGTTAAGAATTCAATTGGCAACTATATATATATTAAAGTTGATCAGAAATTAACACATAAGATTAAGCTCCATGAATCACAAATCGATGACTGGAAGGTAAAACAATATCAACAGATAAATCACATAAATTTAGTCAGACATACAAACCCTGAGATCAATACAGAATTTAGCTACGCATAATTAAAATACTAAAACAAGAATTAAATAAAGATAACATAAAGTGAATTGAAAAGATAAAACCGTATGAATCCACGATGAAAACTGTAACAACTCGAATCTATAAATAATTTGAATGCTTGCAGGAATTTAAAAACGAAAAGTGGAATGGAAAATAAACTAAAGCTAAAAGCTAAACAAAAGTGTTCTGTAAAAGAGGTCGTGCGAAAAGGTAAAAACTAATCTTCTGTGTAAAGCGTCAAAGTATATCCTCCTTCTTCTGACTGCGAATATATCAGCCCTAAAACTCGCCTTGGCTCGCGAGACTCTCTCGCGATCAAGGGTCGCGATAGAAAGTCGCGAGCCATCCCTTCTGCCGCGCATCCGTCTCTCCTCACGAATTTCACTCGCGATAGAGTGTCGCGAGGCGTGTTCTTCTCGTGGCCAAGCTTGCAACCGCTAGGGCGGTCGCTAGCCTCGGTACAGAGACTTCTGGAGTGAGCTCGCGACTAGGCTAGCGACCACATTTTCTCTGTATTTTACTCGCAAGCTTTGCTCGATAGTTCTCTTTGCGCGCCTATGTCGTGATCTCTCTCGGCCCAAAAATCCTTTTATCTCGTGATCCATATTTTTGACATCTAAACCTATGTAAAAACGACACGAAATACACATGGCATAATATCTTTCAAGATAAACATAAATATATCGAATGACAACTCAAATGATCACTTATCAACTATAAAAGGAACGAAAATAACCTTATAAAATAGGTAGAAATGAGGTTTATCAAGCTCGAGTTCGAATATGTCTCATAAATGAGTAGTTATCAAATAGAATTCTAACTGCTCGAGAGCTCAATAATTTTACAACGAACTGAGCTCGAGCTCAATTTAAAACTCGAATTTGAACTCGAATCGAATAAAATTTTAACGAGCCGAGCTCGAGCTTGATTGTGTTTATCTCGGCTTGGCTCGACTCGGTTCGGTTCGATTCGTATACAGGACTACGTAGATTACCTAGTATTGTAGGATATCTTGACTCTCGAGTAATTATTCCAAAGATTATAATTCTATATGCTTGCAAATGGCCAAAACTCCAGTGTGATTATGTATATAATTAATAATAAGTATATATAAGTTAATTTAGGTTTATTAATCATAATTAGGTTATATATACAAAAATAAAATTGGATAGGAATGAAAATGGAATGATGTGGGAACAGAATTGAATGAACATAGAATTCATAAAATTGGTGTTTACAATAAATGAAATGGAATAAATAGTGTATTATTATTATTATAGGACATTACATTTGCCAAAGTAAAAATAAAATTTTGTTTAAAATGAATTAAAATTTAATTATGGATAATGAGAATGAGCATTCTTTCGGGAATTATGATTCATATTACAAAAAAAAAACTATATGATTGAATTTATATGCATAAGTAATTCTATTCTCATTTCATTCTTACATACTAGATACTCCCCTGAGATTCATATCTGGTGGATGCACAGAGAATGTGCCACCTCCTCACATAAATGCTCATGGTAGATGTGTAAGGTAATAAATCTCTATATGTATACTTTATTATCTTTATGTGTTTATAGGGGGAGATTTACGTGATAACTATTTTTAAAGTGTGAATGTGACAAACAAATAAAAATTCATGAATTCATTGTACAAGTTGATGAATACGCTGATAAAGTTACTGAATTTAAAAAAATAGAACTTTCACTCGTCATGGGATTCGAATCTAGGCAAAAATTATGAATGTTGTAGATTTAGTAACTTTTTCGATGGATTTATCAATTTTCACAAAGAAATCACAAACTTTAAATTGAATTCAACCTTCATTTGGTTCTTATGTTCACACTTTAAATTGATTCTTATTCAACCTCACTTGATTCCATTTTTATATATATATATATATATATATATATATATATATATATATTTTTCATTGTTTAGAGGTAGATGAATTATATATTACAGATTTAGAGATTAAATATTTTTATAATTTGTATATATTTATCTTCTTTGTTATTTATGGCGTACTAATATGTAGATATGATAATTTGTTGATTCATATTTTGCATAAATAGGTTATGAATGAAGTGGACTCATGGCTTGACCTAGATTATCGATTTTTTTCAGCTATATCAATGGTTGAGATTTAATTTGACATATGTTATCGTAAGGGGATAAATATGTTATGCAAGATATGTTTGATTTTATGCGTAATGAGTTTATTATAGATTATCTACATTATTTTAGTTGAAATCTTATGTTTTATTATGTTTAAATATTATGTGTACGATACACGATGATTATTCAATCGGATGATTGGGTTTTTCCGTATTGTGATGATGTACTCAAGCTCAAAATTGGTCGTGCTTTTCTAAATTTGAAAGAGGCGAGGATTTTATGATGCTTATGCGATTGCGTGTGGTTTTGAAACTCGTAAAAGTGCTAAAGCGATCAAGAGACAATTCAAGTAGTTTTGTTTAGGTTCATTTTATGTACCCGTGAAGGTCTGAAGGAAAATCACTTTGATTAACTAATCGAAACTATGCATATGAGAATATTATATATGCATAACATATTTAAATCAGATAATATGCAATCTGATGTCTACATAATTACTAATATATTTATCAACAAATCGATATAACATACGCTACGAATGAATGAAACAAATGATGTGCTAAACTTTCATTTGGATGTGCATAACATCATTACATTCCAATGCAATAATTATATAAGCAAATGGGTGGTCCATAATAGAAAACCTATAAATCGTCAAACAATGTTCCGGACACAATATGAAAGATATGCTACTATTCCATTTACTTTGTTAAACACTAGTTTTCTTATTCTCACGGATACCAAAACCCCGAATATTTTGAGAAACTATGTCTTACGGATACCAAAACACTAACATTCAATAGAAGGTTGATAAACAAAAACGAAGAACTATTACAAAAATAAGATTACGAAACTAGGGTTCATAAGAAAGGAAAAATTTCTTACGAAATGGAAACTTTTTTGTCATTGCGAAATCCATAACTAACCCCTATATATATATATATATATATATATAATTAAGGGTGGGTGGTGGTTATTGGGTGAGTGATATTTTACATTTAATCCGATTGTCTAATATATAATATGCATGGATAGTAGCAACTTTGTGAATAATTTGTACAAATGGTATATCTATATTTAGAAGAGATAATTGCAATTTAAATTCCAATATTTGAACCTTATTCTAAAATGGATTCAACTTTTAAAATGTTTTAATAATGTATCAAACTTTTTGTTTGAAATTCATCATTTCTAATATTTTTTATATAGTTTGAAGTTGAGATTTAGATATCTATTCAATGTCGAAATTCAAAATTGATTAAGGACTTTTGAGTATTGGTTGTCCTTCCTTGTTGTCAAATTTGTCGTTGGACATTCGACGATTAAGTAATTGAGTCAGGAGTTGGCATAACGGAGCCAGAACTATCTGATGGTTTAAGTTACAAATTTGGACCTCTAACGACAAAATTGACAATACAGAGGACAATTCAGATAATGGATTTAAAAAGCCTCAATCAATTTTGAATTTAAACGTAGAATGAATATTTAAATTTCAACTCCAATTTAATATATGTTAAATTATATTTCTTTTGGAACATTGTACATGTTAGTTATTGAAAATGTGATGCATCGAATAATAAAATAAAACAAAATAAAATCTGGGCGCATTTGCAAGGGAAAACACACGAACTAATAGTAAATGTTCAACCATTTTTTGCAATGGAAATTTTATGTTGTTATTAGAGACGTACAATTTCTATCGGTAAATTCATCGCAGAATCTACAATTTCTAAGACTGAATTCTAATGACAGACGTCGCGCGAGTCCATCATAAATCTTGCTACATATATAAATTACGCCACAAAGTTAGTTGTTGACCAACGTTTCCCGTCGGACACCTTTTGTGCTTAGTTCGTTGGAAGACTACATTAACGAAGAAAAAGCACACAGTACAAAAAATGCAAAATTACCGACGGATTTACCGACAGACTATTGACCATCGGTAATTACCGATGGGTTATCGACGATCTTGAATATTAGAAACATACCGACGTTTTACCGACGGACTGTGACACAAAAAAAGAAAGTATAACTTACCGACGGCTTTACCGACGGAACAAAGGTCGGTAAAATTACCGACGGACTACATTCATCGGTAAATTCAATTTATGATAATATTATTATTTTTTTAAGTGTTAAAAATTTACCGATGGATATAAGGAATTTTATTTTTTATATATTAAAGAAAATCATTAATTTTTTTTGAAATTAAGAAAATTATCGACAATTCATCCGTCGGTAAATTATTCATACTTAAAAATAATAATTAATTCAATATTTCAAATTTACCGACGGACCACAATGTTTTGATCATATCCATTTTATTTTAAATGTGAATTATTTACCGACGACGTAACCGTAAGTAAAACTGATTAAATATATCAGATCGTGCGTCATTTTCTTTCTTCCCCAAACTGAACCATACCTTCTCCCGCCTCTGCCGAGCGTCTGTCCATCCGTCCAGCTCGTCGCCTCCGTATCCGCCGCAGTCTGTGACATCCTCGCATCGTGCCGTCTCTCTCTCTCGTCCGTCTCCCCCATCCAGCCTGCTGCCTCCGTCTCGCCTGCCTTCCCCGTCGTGCCGCCGCCGCCCTGTGTGTCTCTCTTCTCTTGCTCTCCTCTCTCCTGCTCTCATCTCTCTAAATTTCATGCGTTTTTTTTTAGTTTAGCAGCAGCAGCAGCCACCGCCGGCGTCCGTTTTTATGTGCGTTTATTTTATTAACTGATTATTCGTGTGTCTGATTTTATACAACTCTATTGGTTTTAAGTTTTAGTTGTCGTCTCGTTCATTTTTTTCCTAAAAATGTTTCGGTTGCTGGAACGGTCTGATAATTGATAGAACCCTGACAAAATAATTATCTGGAAAAGAAATTGATTGATGCATTTCAATTAAGTTACTTTGAGGGATACTATACGCAAGCATAGCTTTTATGTCTTCTCTCGATAATTTTACCTTTGGTTCTTTTGTAATGTCAGAAATACCCTTTTTCATAGGCCTAATCAGACATCTCTTACTATTTTAGTTACTCATACCTGGTTTGCAATAGGTGAAAAATGCAATCTTATTATTTAAATTGCTCATACCTGGTTTTGCAATAGGTGAAAAATGTTGAAAACATTCCATTGGAAGCCTGCTTATAGGCAACTCTCTGCAGTTTCTGTTTCTCCCCAATTCAATTTGTGGGTGAGTTCTTTATCATAATATTGAACCGATTTTAGGAAATTTAATTGTTTTCTTGGTTATTTATTTATTGTATATTGACCATGCTTCTCTTTGATTTCCTTTACAGAGAGGAATGCATAGTAGGTCTAAGAAGGCAATGGAGCTCATAGCCAAAGGATTTAGTGCTTTGTAGGAAGTTGACAGAGTATCGATTATTGCGAGCTTAATGATAAGCGTCTCATCCCTTTGCCTAGGGTAATTTTCATGCTTGAATGAAAATAACATGATCAGAATCGGTAATCTCATCTTGTTTAACAGCGTGTTTTTTTTTGCTCTGTATTTGTGAAGACAATCGTAGAAGGTGGATGGTGGGCTATGGATGTGCTTTCAAGTTCATTGCACCTTATATTAGGATGACCAGTGTTTCTTTTAATGAAATCTGACATTTTTGTGAACTTGCCTGTGTGATCTATCAATGAAGTTAATGTTTTGAACTTGCTTATGTTGATGTTTCTAAGATCGACTGTCACTGCTACTGCCTTCGATTTCAATAGATTCCTTAAACTATTGCTTTAGTCATGTTTGTTGTGATTCTATTTTGTGAAGTTCATCTTTGTATAACGATCTCAATTTCTAGATTTTAGATGTTTAGACACGTGAACATTGTTTTATTAATTGTTTTTGGTGTCTCTATCTGTCTGAAGCTATTCTATATTTATAATGCACTCTAATTGATCACATGTTTTATTTATATATCCAATTAAATCTTCTATTAGCTAAACCACTTTCTTTCTTCTGTTTCTTGTTGTCAGGCAGCGAAGCAACATTTTGAGTTGGCTCTTGAAGCTGACAACTCGAGCATCATGCTAGATATTGGCTATCTAAAGTGCATCTCAAATACCATTTTTGCCCCAGTGCACATAAAGCTTTGTAGGAGACAACCATTTCTTTTGCTATTGTCTTTGTGCCGGTCCTATATTACGGAATTTGATATTGCTTAATCAGCCATGTCTTAAAAAACACTAGTCTGGTCCTCCTTATATTTAAACAACTTTTTTGGGCTCAATTTTTTTGGGCCTTTACTTTTTAAGCTAAATCGAGGGCCCCGGGCGGGATTTTGGATCGAGCTCATTTTGTCGGCTCTAGTTAGAATAAAGTTTGAATTTTAAATACCTTTCTTCCAACAACTAGTTTTAGTTCAATCCATTATAAATACGGGACTTTCTCAAACTGAATAAATATACTCAACTCGCAAGTATAAGTTAGGAAGTTGGATATTAAAAAAAACTGAAAGTGTTGCTTGGCTTAAGTACATAACCGTTGTGCAGATTGTTATCAGCACACAGAGTAAAACAACGAAATAATACTTAAATAACGCATAAGATACTACATATTAAAACTATAATTTGTAGATGTCAACTATGGTGAAATTATCAACTATATTTGTATAGTGAATGTTATAAAAACTTACTACTTTATCAAAGATAAAGTCGGACATTCTGAGTCAAAAACTATCTATGAAAAAACAAAATATTTCCTTACAACACTCGTAAACAGGATTGACACACTTCTAAAACTATTAGAAGTTAAAACACTAATGTTATCAAAAATGTTACTCAACAGATTCAGAGACAGTAACATATCTTCAGGGTTTTCTTCAAGAGTATTTGTCTGACTTCTGTAGATTAGATTATCTTATATAGGAGATGAGAGAATTTCAGCTGCACATCTTGTACCACATCTAAGCCCATAAGACTGAGTTGGTCGTGTTAGTTAACATCTCCAATCAGTTCCTGGAATAAAGAAATAAATCTAATTGACTCATTCATCCTTATCTTTATGGCCTGATTCTCGTGTTTCTCGGTGTTTTACCTCAGCATCCTGCACACACCAAGATGAAGAAAAGACAAAACCATAAACTAACTAACTCCACAAATTGATGAGACTCATTTTAGAGTTAAACTAGCTCCAACAAAAAAGAACACAACTTAAAACTTCCAACTCCGGTTAGACATGGACAAAATTTCTTATTCTAAATTTATAAATAGTTTCACCACTTTGTCTACGGTGAAACTACTTAGGTTCAGTCTCCCATATATCTAAATCCTACTTCATTGTCAAATCTGTAATAGAGCTTAGAGTGAATGTCGCATATCCTTAGTATCAGGGGCGGATCCAGAAGTTGATGATGGGGTGAGCTGAAAAATAAGTACTTCGACGTATTAAATATCATAAATGCTAAATTATTTCTAGGTTTTTATAAGTCGTCTTGCGAGATATCAATACACAAAATTCATCAATAATTAAGTTTATATCTATATTTTTAATAAAATTTCTTTCAATATAAACTCTTCTTTAGCGTAAACTTTAGGGAATTCATCACCCAAACCACTGGCAAAACTTGGCTGCGATTGAACTTGAACTTTGACAACTTCGAATGGGCAGAGAGCAACATCAACAAACACTTGAGCAGATGCAGCGCTGAGGAAGAATATGACACATTTGTTTGGCTAATTTTCGCGACTCGTATGAACCTTTGAGGATGTAGATAAATATGGTATTCTAAAAGCATCAATATACGTCTCTCAAAACAGTAGGCACACAATAATAAGGAGACACAAAATTTTAACATAAAAACCTCTCAAAACGAAAGAGAGGAAAAAAATCACGGGACTACTAGAGCCGTTTAAATCAATTATAATCAACAATGGAGCAGTACATAATCTTCTCTAGATTATATTAGAGGCATACAAAACATCATACACTCGAAAATAAGCACATCAAGATATATGGAATCAAAATTGAGCAAAGATCAAGAAAAATATCATCAGAAATTATCCTCTGTTCAGATCGACGATCCAACCTACAAATCTCAAAATCCGATCTCCACCGTCCACAACATTCGCCCAGATGCTGTGAAGCTTCTGTCCAAAAATCACGCTAAACTAACGGTTCAATCTCTGGGAAACGAAATTTTTCTCGAATCGCGCTAAAAATCCGAGAGGAAAAAAAGGCTACGGATTTTCTATTTTGATCGCCCAATTTCTCCTCCAAAATGGTGGTGACATTTTCATTCTTATAACCTTCTCATGGGCTCATGGGTTTTCTCATGGATCAAAAATATAAAAAAACTCAACAATAACAACTTTGTTTTAATTTTTAATTATTTTGGATTGGGCTAATTTTGAATTGGGCTTAATATAATACATAGACGTAAAAAAAAGTTTGGGGCTTGCACTGGCTGGAGCCCAGTGTAGCTAGTACCTAGATCCGCCCATGCTTAGTATTGTTTTTACATGTAAAGGCTCACTATCAGTTAGTTGGAAATGTAGTCCGAACCTAAACCTGTCTGAAAACACAAGTGTCTAGGTGATGCAGTAAGCAAGTAACCCAAAATTCGTCAGTAGCCCTAAAGTGAACTGGATGAACACCCATGGACTAATTATTTTGATAGATTACTGAGATCATATGTTCGTCAGGTTCGTGGATCTCGATAGTATAAACAAGGAATTCTTAAGATTAATTGAAATTCACATGTTCGTCATGTTCGTGCATGAAGAAGAGGGTTATTCGAACCATATTAAATCCTTATGTCCTTTACTTTTATGTACTATTATTCGTTTATCTTGCATATCTTAACATCAACATGTCATGATAAACACAAACTCAATATGGGACACCCACAACTCATTGACGTCTGCATGCATCTAACTTTTATCCTGAGTTGTCTTAATATTTATAAATATTCAAATGAGAAAGCATTTCTGTTCCACCACATTTCGTATGCACAATGAGTTTCAAGTAGTATCTCCTTGACTGACATTTCTTATCATCAAAGAGTTTAGTACCTGACTCAAACACTCTTTCATTAAGACATAAAACTGAATAAGTTTTTAATAATGTATATTTCCCACTAATACACCTAACACACTCATTCAAGGATCACCAAAAAGTTATACTGAACAAAAGGTACGTCAGTTTCATTGTGATGGTATTCGTTTGCGGGCCGAATTAAGCACTTAAAATATTACCTCAAAGTTTATACAGCAAAAGAGCTCCGCTAATTAGAAGAATGATCCTCGACTTGAATCAATCATTGAAGACAATTTTTTGAAATCTAAATATTTCACTGTTAAAGCTTCCTGCTAGATTTTGTAATTGGAGTTTTGGTCACTTTGTTTATTGTTAATTTTTCATAAGATAGTAGTTCTTTGAAATTTATCACTTTAATTAATAGTATCTTTTTTCTTCATTTTTATTTTTATTTTCCAATGTTTGTTGGTGTTTATGCGATATTTTTCTTTGGGTCTTATTTTGTTTTCCTTCTTAATTAAATCCTTCCCCAAAAAATAAAAAATAAATTATACTTATAAGATTAATTTGATTATGGTGTAAAATATTTTATAAGAAAGTTGAGGATTACGAAATCATAAGTTATTTTTGGATATGCATGTAAGTTTACTTATTCTATCACATCTTGTAAACTTATTCTTCAAATATATTAAAAGAATTCAGTGCCCGAATTACTACGAAGTAACACTGTGTGATATTAGTAGAGTAATGTTACAAGTAATGTTAATAACATTCCAAATAACAGGTAATGAAAAGTAAAGAACACATGATAATTTTTATGGGTTATGCATAATCCACGTTGTCTCACGACAACCAACTATATTGCAACTTAGTTCAGCTTACACGAATTACACAAGGAGACATATCTACGGATTGCACTATCGCCTATGACAAATCATATAGTCTAATATTGCAAACTAAATGTCACAATACAGTAAATCAGTCGATACAACATTTGAAGGTAGATTGAACAAATAATCTGAGCAGTATAAAGACATCAGGAATCTTCAGCACTCGCCTAGCAATACTGTGGTCGATGTTTATAGATTGGTTGCCTAAAACCGCCTCATTTTAAACAAGATCGAAGATATCGTTTCTTCAACTGCACTTCAGGTAAATGACGAAAATGTTGGAGTATATGATTTCTCTATGAAAATAGCCTTCTGAATCTGAGCAAGAAAATGAACTATCTTGCAGCTTTTATAAAGGTGAATTTCGTGGCCATCAAGCTCCACTTCCCACTTTCATAACCATCCAATAACCACTGTAAACTGCTCTAAGAAACTGTTGCTCGAACTGCCTTCAGAATGTTAATGGAGATCATACTCCTGAAAAATAGGGAGAAACCACCCATGATCTTCATTCCATGATCTCACCAACTTCCACTTATTCAAAACGAGCTCTAACTGCAACAAACCATTATTAGAGTAACAGAGAATAATAAAACGTAAAGAAACAAAATGATTACTTATTTACAGGCAGAATCTAGGAATGTTGGTTGTACACCAGGATGTTGTCAACATGATGATGGTTCAACTTCAAGGCATAATCTGGGAATGTTGGTTGTACACCAGGATGTTGTCAACATGATGATGGTTCAACTTCAAGGCATAATCTAGGAATGTTGGTTGTACAACATAAGATGTTACCATCATCCTATCCAACATCCACTAGAGTCAACATTGACTCTAACATATATTATTACCTAATAGATCATTTTTTTTTTTTTTTGCAGTAATACATTATTATATTTTTTAAAGTCAGAAAATCCGATTAGTTTGCATATTTGAAATAGAACTCTCTGAGAATTAATTGAAATGATATATGATCTTAGCAATTAAAATTCTGATTTGTATTTTTTGAAATTTGAAAATTCGAGTAGGGTTCGCATGTATGAAATCAAACTCTCTACTTGAGAATCGATTGAATCTTCTCGATAAGATCTTAACAATATTAATCAAGTCCAGTTTTTATATATAAGAAATTTACACTCCATTTCGATGAAGATTCAAATGAGGAAAAAATGATAAAAAATAGATTATGATTAGAGTTTATATATATATATATATATATATATATATATATATACATTGTAGATTTTTATTTATAAATGGTCCAAATTATTTTTAAAAAAAAGAATGTGTTCTCTTACACAAGATAATGTTTTATTAGTATTATGTTTTTTCAATATAAAATATTATTTTCTCTATTTCGTATGCCTTTTTATGCATAACACAATGCTTTTTCATTCTTACAAGTTACAATTATGTTGGTTTCTAATTAATAGAATATATATTCGATGATCTTCCTATATATATGAGAGGGTTAACGTGAGAACTATTTTTATCGTAAGAATGTGAGAACTAAAAAATGATGAATTCGTCGGAAAAGTTACTAAATCCAAAAAACTGAAATTTTCTTCCCTCATGAGATTCGAACTAGGGTGAAAAATATCGAATTTTTGGATGCAGTAACTGTCCCAGCGAATGCATCAACTTTCATAACGAAATTTTGTGATCACTACAATAAAAACTGGATATTGAGGCACATATTTAGAGGCATTTGTTACTAATTATCTCCAAAATATATTGTTGGGGCAATTACTCAAATATATAAAATTTAGAGACACAAATATTTTTTCTCTAATATTTTTTAATGAAAACTAACTATGGTTATTTTGAAACAAAAAACCCTATCCCAAATGCCGTTGGGATTGATTTAATGCCTATCTTCTTGCCTCTCTTTTCTCTCCATCTTTCTCTCTCTTCCCGCCTCTATTTTCTCTCCATCTCTCTCTTTCTGCGTCTCTATTTTCCTCTAAATTCTTCGGCTAGAACTCCGTCAATCGTCCACGCCTCACGCCATTGCTCGTCCCAACAACACCGTCGTCACTGTCTGCGTTGTTGTTCGCCTACAGCAGCTACCGCACCCCACGCCTTCACGGTCGTCCACCTAAAGCAGCTGCCGCACCCACACCTTCACTGTCGTTCTCCCACAGCAACCACCGCATCCTAAGCCTCCGCTCGTCCCCAAAGCAAGTACGTTTTGTTCAGATCTCGGTGATCTGGAGCTGTTTTGATTAATGCAAGCGTTTATGTACAGTGAATCAACTATTTCTGGATTTGTTTCGAGTGTTCCTGCGTGAGATCGTGCTGATCGTTAGTGTTTAGTTGTAGATCTCTATCGTTACTATGATTGCACCATTCTTCTAGGATTTGAGTTTGTTTCTGCTTGTTGGAAGTGTATATAAACAGATATTGACCGTAATTGTTATGGCTTTTGCTAAGTTGTGAAATGTAGAAAGTAGATGAAATTGAATGGCTACTTTGATATATAGGTCTGCTGCGTCTGCAAGTGTAACATTTCCTTGGTTAAACATTGTCTGTAATATGTAAACGAAACTATCATAGTTATATTCGTATAGAGATGTAACAGAGTGTGCTGCAACATTTTTGTTAGCTTTTAGTATTTAGATTTTATTTCTAAAATGGATTTTTTATTTTGTTTTAGGGGATGGGAATCAAACAGTAGACATCCATACTAGAGGTAAGTGACCGTATTTGAACTACAAAACTTAGTGGTTTCAATCTTATGTACATGGGGACTCCATTTAATTAGAAATCTTTGGAAAAAAAAGACGCGTCAGATTTTTTAATGTACATTAACTGTATCATCTCAGTAGGCCAACTTAGCAAAAGCCATAATAATTACGGTCAATATCTGTTTATATACACTTCCAACAAGCAGCAACAAACTTAAATCCTAGAAGAATGATGCAATCATAGTAACAACACGACAATTTTGCATAAATAACACTACTATGCCAAGAATGTGCTGTGATTCTCTCAAATGTATAGTTATTTAGTTGTTAAAGATGACTTCTACACTAATATGTAGAAGGAAGATGATTAGGGCATCTTTCTATGATTAATTGATGGAAGTGGGCAGTCGTTTGTATGTTGAAAGAATTCTCAACATCTCTTCCATGGCTAAACCTTGCACTGTTAAGAGAAAGATTATTATAGCTGATAGATATCAATAATCTTGTCCTATTAGTGTAGAATGCTCTCTCTCTCTCTCTCTCTCTCTCTCTCTCTCATAATGCTTCTGTCTGGGCTCACTGAAGAATCTACTTCTTTTTCTTAGACATCTTTTAAGAAAATCCAGTGAAGGATACAGGAATTTTTCAGTCATAAAAAGAGCCTTAGAGAGAGTGATAACCTGCATGTCTGTTCTCTCTTAACTTCTAAGCCACTTAATAATGAAAGATTCTAAACTGCAAATGTTTATAGTAAATACTCAAAGAAAATATAATATATTGCTTCTACTTGAGTTTAATTCTGATATGAAATGAAACCTGAAGCTGTTTGCGTTTCTTATGCTTGGAATGGCCGTCGGAGCAATTTAACACGTTTGAAACATGATCCGAAACTCCCATTTAATATGCACTGATCTTCTTCACTAAAGAAGCTTTGTGCTAACTTAGTGATTGATGTTTCTCTCTCTCACGTACACTTGGGGTGTTCAGTATGAAGAAGAATGATTGGAGATAACAGAAATATTTAAAAAAGTGTTTATTTCCTTTGTAACAGAATGTGAGAATAGTGGACCCTCCTCTGTTTGTTTTGTTTGAATAATACAAGGTGACCACTGTAATAGTGAAAGAAAAGGATTTCACCATAATATAGACATCCTTACTGTTTTGACACAATGCTAGGGCTCTTGTTGATGCCATTCCTTATCTTTCTAGCTAATTTAGTTTGAACTTGCTGGATAGAACTACTCTCATCCTGTGTAAAAATCCTCTTTTGGACATTTCTGTTTCAACGTAAACATCAAAAGATAACTTGCTATGACTTTTTAATTGATTGGTAGCTTCTTTAGTTTCTATATTCTTCCTCGCTTTAACTTTAGAGGGACCTTAGTTTGTGCAAGAATGCGGCAGTCCAACTGTAAATTGTCATGTTTTAAATGCTTTTTTCATGTCATTGTATAGTTTCTCTTTTATCCACATCTAGAAACTGCATTCAAATCTCAGTTGAACATCAGTTTGCCTAATACATACTATAGTCTATAGTGTGTTGATAGAAGTTCTTTATGAGCAAGCAAGAACTATAGGCTTATCTTAGCTCTTGCTATGGAACAGATTTATGCATTAGCCAGAAAGTATTTCTTACAAATAGTACATTATAAATTGGTATAATATTCTGATAAGTAATGAAATGGAGTATGAGAGACCATCTCACGTGATCTTGTAGCTTCGCTTCATCCAGCATCTTAGAATAGACCATGCACCAACACGCGAGCAGATCTGAGAGTCAAGTCCAAACATGGTTCAAGGTAAGTTGGTGATTAAATTGAAGAAAATGATCTTACAATTTCAAGCCTTGTTGTTATGCTTCCTCCCTCGACCACTTGTAGATATATAGTCAAATAACATTACATGTTCACGTAAGCAAGTTGTAAAAGTCTATGCTGCATGATGAAATTGTATAGTTTTTGAGAAACTTGCTAGGTTGTAAAAACCTTGTTTTGATTGGAAAAATGCATGCAATTGAAATTGTGCTCAATTTCGTAATGAATGATGAGAATGATAAGAAACAAATGTTTTATCCCTTTTCAGATATAATGGTGATATTGAAGATGAATGTGCAAAGGTAAGGTACTTGCTCCCACAACCCAAATCCAGATTAACGGCTTCGTTCAAGGGGTTGCTCTCATGTTCAAAGTTTTGAGACTTGAAATGAAAATTCAAGAATGATAATTTCATTCCGATGTAGGAGAGTTATAAGCAGCTAGGTAGGAGTAGGATCAGTTCAACTAGTGAATTATGTTCTGTTACTGAAGTCACCATCTAAAAGTTTTTTTAAAAAAAGTCAATGTTTTGAGATACGTAATTTCACTTTTTTCCCCATGCAAAAAATCATGAGAAGATGAAACACAAAATTGGATCGGTTCCATGCAAAAAAATCATGAGAGAAGAGGAAATAAACACTTTTAAATATTTCTGTTATCTCAAATCATTCTTCTTCATACTGAACACCCCAATCACATTTTTTCTTTTCGGTACCAATAATTACGACCTTGTACATGAAAAATATGCATTCCTTTTTCCCCCCAATTATCTATCAGCAAAGTGATTCTTTTTTATATTAGTCTAAAGCTCCAAAATAAGCTACTGATGATCTTGAATGGCTCGGGTCTAGCATCCGAATAGCGTTACAACCAACACCCTCATTTGTTATCTTCAGGGGACTTACAGGTACGTGCATGAGAATACTTTGCTTACTTAACTTAATTTTATCCATTCAAGAAAGTGTGTTGGTCAAATGTATATGTGTGTGACATCAATTGTCTACATGTTATAAACAAAAAATAAATGAGAAATGACTAGAGAAGATTGATGAATATGTACTAATTAATTAGGAGCCTCTTCCACATTAGAAAATTTATCTGTTTTACTTAATTACACCATGCATGATGTAATGATGCTCCTACCTAAAGTGAAAAATAATTGAAAAAGAATTGTTTAGCACTTGTCTGTTATAGGTAGTAAATGGTTAATTGTAGACAGTAAATTTGTTTTGCATGCTAGCTTGGGAAATTTAGCATGATTTGGTATGCATTAATATTTGTGGGAAGTATATTACTTTGTTACTCATGATTTTTTGAAGTAACAATATTGACGGATAATAATTGATAAGATGTCATTTTTTTAGTAGGTTCATAATGGACAAAAGTTGGATGCAAAAACATAGATTGTCTGTTGAATATAAAAATGGCTTAGATCAATTTCTTGATATGACTTTCGATAATGTAAGTCTTTGTGGTACGATTATATGCTCATGCAAACGCTGTAAGAATTCTAAGTGAGTAAATAGAGAAACTGCAATTATATCAAGATAGATGCATGTCCTAATGATTGCATGTTGTAATGGAAAGATCATGAGAATGACACTTCTTGTCATGTCATTTAGATTGTTTAATATTACAAAATTGATGAAGTTGCAAATTTTAAATAAATTTACGTTTAATGTATAGCAATGTGTTTGGGGGCACAAGATTTCTAACTCTACACATGTAAGTGCCTCATTATATTAATTTGTGGACATATATAGAAGTTTATTGCTACACATTATATACCTCAAATTGAATTTAAGGGCACAAGTAAGTGCCCCAAGAAATTAATCTGGAGACATAAAATGAATTTTGATGCTACATATTTTATGTCCCGATATTTATATAAAAGACACAAATAAGTGTCTCGATATTACATTTCAAGGCATATGTAAATGCCTTGAAATACAATATCGAAACATTTATGTAACAGCCCCTAAATCATAAGTACGATTTAGCAGGGGCTAATACTTGGAATAATAATCAAGAAAGCTTTAACCAATGTATATACAAGAACTCATATGTGCTGGACATATTTAACTAACAACATCATAAAATAAATTAATTCAATTGCAATGGAAGAACGTGTGAATACACATACGACGATGTGTATTCAAGGTTTCTAATGTATATCGATTCAAAAGGGTTCCACCGCTCCGACACATCTCCATCCATCATTCGCTCAACCGCACATTTAAAACAATATGCAGGTGAGTACAAGATTGCACTCAGGGCTCATGCCAAAATAATTTATCACATTTGAATTACTCGCTTCATCACAAGAATAACGAGGTTTTAATTTGAAATACTCGTGTTTACTAAATATTTTCATCATTTTCAATAAATATTGCTTGGCCAAGCATTTTCCACGTATACGATCCACATCCACCACAACAATCATTCACAACAATCATACTGAGAGAGGCCTCCTCTCACAGACGCCGTGACCGCCGAGCACCCTTTCAAAGACACAAATACAAAATAATCAAAGCACAAAATCCAGCCATCTCAAGATGGATACGATTCTCCATCATTCTTGGGGTATTTCCAAGAATACGAATTCAAGATGTCATAAAGTGGGTTACCTAACATTATGCATCAACAATCATGGATTGGATACATACATAAAACATAAACATTTTAAGCGATAATTAAATAAATCGGTTCATAAGTATTTGCTTGCAATAAAGCATCATAAATAAATTATTTGGTAAAATTCTACCAGTTTGAGTATAGTAAAGCCCACCTTTACTTTTGAACTTCGAATTTCGATACGCGTGTTCTCTCCTGGTTGCGTGTGAGTCTTCACGTCCCACCTTTACGCAAAAATTTACGTTTATCACGTTGGCACGCTTTTTGAGATTTTCAAAGTTCATTCAACTTTGATAAATAATAATAATCCGAAGTTTTAATAAATCTTAATACGTCGTTTCAACGCAGATTTCAATAAAAATAATTCTCATACTCGAGAGACGTAATATGACTCCATACCTCATTTTAACCTTTTAGGTTAAATAATTAACGATAATAACGTTATTCAATAAAATGATTTCAATTATGAAATCTTTTCTCACAAATGAGATATTCAGATAAAAGTAATACGTTTTTCACGTATTAGCATATTTAACGAACGTATTTCGTACGTTAATTTCGAAAGTCAACCATTTTGACTTTTCGTTATAACATTTCAATAAAATACGTTTTTAATGTATAAAATTAATATAAATCGATTTTCAATCGATTTCTTTTCAATTCTCGATTTTTCACGCAATAGATAAACTTGATTAATATTTTCTTCAATATTAATCTTTAATACTTTAAGCATTATTTATGCTTTTAACGTTATTTAATATAACGCTTCATCGTAAACATAATATTCTATGTTTAATAATTCTCAAAATTTCAATTATGTCTAATATAGTTTTAGACATATAATAAATATTATTCTTGATTAAAAGGAATTAAAATTCTTTAATTCCACAACATAGCTCACTATTATAACACAATATTTTCAAACTTGTTCCAAAAATTCTTCTAAATTCATATAGTGTATTATTCTACACTATGATCATTAATATGTATTAATATCACTATAGGGAAATTTGGAACTCACCTATTTCAAAGAATATGTCACGGTTATTTATCACAAATAAATCCAATAAATTTTCAAAAATTCTAATAATTATACACTAGGCTCCAATACCAATGTATAACATAATTATAACCTAAAGTTTTATAAAATTAAACCATACACCAACAATGGTCCAAGGTAGCTCACGGCTACTTTGTGCAATAAAAACCAAATGATTTTTATAAAATCCCATAAAATCACACTATGCTTATATACTATCATATATCACTAATTCATCAATATAACATGTAATAACACATTACAAACCATAAATCCTTACACTCTAGGTCTCGGTTATTTTTATTAAAAATAGCTATATATATCCAAAAATTCTAATAAATTCCTACATCACCCAATTAATACCCTAGATCAACCATATGATATTATATCATGCGTATAAAAATTATATACCAAGATACAAACCTATAGCCATTCTCGGTCATAATGTAAAAATCATACAAATGATTTTCAAAAATTCCCAAATAAATACTAAGGGTTCTTACACCAACATATATCAATAATCCATCATCAAAACATCCCTAGCAATTTTCGATCATCACTAGAATATTTTTAAAACATGCTTAACTTAAGAAATAAATCATCATTGTAGACATATTAACATATGTAACACATTTTCTAAGCATAAGAATATGCTAGCATGATTTTTCACAATTAATACATGCTTGGAAAAATAATTTGAACCATTGGATTATCGAAAAACTTAGGTATAATCGAAGCTCGTTCGATATCTAACCTTGTTAACGGTGTCGATCGGTTGTAGGGTGATTCAAACTCAAGCTATTGGAGATGGAAATGAAGAAGAATGTTTGGTTTTTCTTATGGAGCTCTCGGCAGTTTTAAGAAAAGGAGAGAGGAGTGTGTTTGTTTAGTTGATACTTGTGTGTTCAAGAGATAATAAATACTTAGGCAAATACAAGGAAATGAATTTCACATGTTCATTGTATCTCTCGGTTCTCTCTCTCACACAAGACACAAATGAAAAATTTTAGTCAAAGTGATGTCATGGATGAAGAAAAAATCTCTTACAAACATTAACTAGGGCATAAGGCTTTATTAAAGATTTTGGGAATAACAAAATAAGTTTTGTCTCACACAAGCACATTGCCGTCAACTCTTGTGTAATGGGGGAGAAATATTTTCAGATTTTTATGTTGTATTACACAAGTGTATTGTGTACACACCATCCCAAAATCATGCAATCAAAAGTATAAAAATCAAGATCAAAAATTGTGTACAAATTGTCAACAATTTCGGCTCCCACACAAATGAAAAGCTAGAGTATTTTCATCTACACATTTTACTTGGTAAGTGTGTATTAATACTACACTTAAGATATAACACAAATTGGATGATAATAAAAAAAAAATAAAAAAAATAAAAATAATACTATGTTAATCACATAGCATACTCACGGCACTTTCAACATATTTATGCCCAAAAATTGATTTTTATGCTATAAGTAGATATATAGCATAATATGTATCCTAAATGATAAATTATATCATAGAAAAAAAATTATTGGAATCAATCCATAAGTAGAAAACCCTAATTCTCGATTTAGGGTTTTCGAGAATCTTAAATGATCAAAAATATTATTCCAAAATTTTCTAGCATTAATTCAATGCTAAATAATATTCTAATTATATAAAATAATCATAGGAATTTAAATATCATAATTCCTTGATCATTAGACTTGATTCTCAAGTCATCTCAAAACGTTAACGTTTGAAACGTTTCAAAACGTTAAATATCGACTCATCTCAAAATGGTCGTAATAAAGTCGTAATCACCTTATTAACTTATTCCAATAATAATAGAATTAAATTCTAAGCTTAAAAACTTAGAGAATGTCTCGAGCATATAAATATTGATACGTAATCGACGTAGAAACAATACTGTTGAAATACGTTAAATATTCGTATTTCTCGATTCACATTTATTTGTGAATAAATCGTAGGAATTTATTATTCCAACAATAATCGAAATCATTATTCGATATATTAATAATCAAATTATCATAATAATACTCTAATTTACGAAATTAATATCGTAATTAGGCGTTTAAATAATCGGGGTATTACAATTTATCCGTGTCTTTTATATAAATATCGGGACATAAAATGTGCCTCAATAAATATGGGGACACAAACTAAATCTGTTAAGGGGCATTTATATATGCCTTAAGAAATCAATCTTGGGACATATGAAAATGATTGGAACGCTATTGGTTTATAGACACTTAAAAAGAGTCCATAATACTATTGGGACATGATACTTGGCAACACTTATGATAAATGCCCCCAAAATCATAAGTGTCCCAAAATGGTATATATTGAGACACTTTTCGATGTCTCAAAACTATTTTTATTGTAGTGGATTCTTAGTTTTCACGTTAAAATTGTTTTATTTGAACTTAACTCTATATTATATATATATCCAAATCAATTTTGATAAATAACTTAAAAAATTGAAAGATGACGGCTAGGGTTACGAAATTAATTTTGTATTGGTTTATACTCTAACAGAGAATATTTGTTTCCAATTAATTGGAAAATAGCTACTATTACTACTGCATACATGGAATGAAATTAAATAAAATAAAATAAAAATTTTGTACCATGAATGCATAGTCAAATAAACTAAATTAAATTGAAATAATAGACCAAAATATAACACTTTTGGCCTATAGGGTACAAGAGAAAACACGAAAAGTAATAGTACGAAAATGTGAATACTACTAAAGATGAAATTTAAATATACCACACAAGGTAACTAAATATCACTCGAGTCGGAATCTATGTTTATCATTTCAATAGGTTTTGAGCTCTCCCCTTGGTCATCTTGTTTAAACGGTGTCAAAAAGTGTTGTTTCGCCCAAAAAGTAGTATTATCCGGAATGTTGTACAAACACCAACACAAAAGTAAAAATAATAGGGTAAATATTAATTTAAACTCTAAACTATATATGTTTTATCAAAAATATCATGTACTTTCAAAAATATAAATTTAAACCCTAAATTATCATATTTGTATCAATTTAAATCCCAAACTATCCTGAACACGGGGTATTTTTGATACAAATATGATAATTTGGGGTTTAAATTGATATTTTTGAAAGTTTAGGATATTTTTGATAAAACATGTATAGTTTATGTGTTTAAATTGATATTTACCCAAAATAATAAGTGTGTGTATTGGTCTAGCGGTAGAGTGGTTAATGTTCGAGATCAAATGTTTTGGGTTCGAATTCATTATGATGTAACCTTTAAAATTTTTGTATTAAATTGATCAAAAAGTAAAAATAATGAAAAAAACTAAAGAAGAATATTTAATATTTTTTTTTACAAGTTACATGAATATAACTTGTAAATGCTGGTATGACGAAATGATCTACTATAGACCAAGCGATCTTTACAAAAACACTCAATCTTATTCAAGATAATTTTGAGCCCTTGATTGAATAATTTGAATTAAACAAACTATGATGAAAAGAAAGAACATCAAAATCCAAATAAATAAAATTCCTAATTTAACTCGCAGTCACTTCATCAGCGCCGCTTCTTCCCCTAATCTTATCGCGCCGCTTCTTCTTCTTCAGTTTTCGCTGTGTTCTTCTTCTTCTTCTTCTTCTTCTTCTTCTTCTCTCTCTCTTTCTTTTTCTAATTCGCATAAACTTTAGGGTTCTAATTGCAAATTCTACGGGATTAAACATTAAAAAGGGGATGCGTTTTGAAGAAGCAACATTTAGACGCTTTTGGGATGCGTTTTGGAGGATGGTTGAAGAAGATACTCTACTGCATTTGGGTAGTGGCGATGGCCGCGACGACGGAGGACGATTTTTGTAAATTTCAGATGGTCCGATGAGAAAATGAGCCATGATTTGTGAGAGAGGATGCGTTTGATTGCGAATCTGTTAGGGGAGGTTAGAATTATTCATGTTTATAGAGATTAACCAACAGTTGTTAAGCCTTTCCCACCTGATTATCCAACGGATTTTCAAACAGTTTATTTCAAGCAGTTTATATATAGATATAAATTAGGCAACTAAAAGTTGTTACTGCGGTTGGGTGTACTAACAGTAAATTGTTCAGATTTAATCACTAATATATGGAGCAATGGAGATGAACTTGTTAAGCTATGATATGGTCTTAGTTAGGTCTGCTTGGATGTTTGCAGTTCCCGGTTGAGTTCTCTGAAAGGGACCGATTTGTTATTGTTTGCTCGAGTATAGCTAGGTAGCTCATTGATTCTATTTAACATTCAACTATTTAATTTGGACTGAGGAAATGATTATCTAAGTCAATTGAACAGAAGCATAGTCGCTTCCTCGTATTATCTTAGCTTTCATCGACCAAGATTTTTATTTGGTATGAGTTTCTTCCTCTCTTTCATATGTTTAGTTAAAATTCCATGTTGGTCTTTTTTTTTTGTGATATAAAGTGCTACCCTGATACCTCATGCTTCACTGTATGTTATATAGTATGTATGTTCCATTATGGAATGGTATCTAAGCATCAATTGAGAATCTGTGATGAGCAGTAAGGTGATAATGTCATTTCTTTTCTAAAATTGGTGTACAATAGTCATGGCATTTAATTATCAAATGCCTGGTTACATAAGTCATAAAACACTGAAAATAACGACAAATAAAGGTATTAGTCTTATTTTCTGAATGCCAAGGTATTAAAGCTTGATTGCAATTTGGGCAGGCATAGTGGGTATGAATATTGTAATTTGCTAAGTATAGTCACAAGTTATGTTTCTCCATTTATAGTTTGTGAAGTGTAATGATTGCAGAAAGACTTGTGCTGTCCGATTACTAGCCATTTATCTGTTTTTCCTTGTCTGACCATAGGTATTACAAACGTCGGTAAAACTGATTAAATATATCAGATCGTGCATCATTTTCTTTCTTCCCCAAACTGAACCCTACATTCTCCCACCTCCGCCGATCGTCTGCCTGTTCGTCCAGCCCGCCGCCGTCTGACGTCCTCACACCGCGTCGTCTCTCTCTCCCGTCCATCTCCCCCGTCCAGCCCGCTGCCTCCATCCCGCCGTGCCGCCGCTGCCGCCCCGTGTGTCTCTATTCTCTTGCTCTCCTCTCTCATGCTCTCATCTCTCCCTATTTCATGTTTTTTTTTTAATTTTGCAGGAGCAGCCACCGCCGCCGGCGTCCGTTTTTATGTGCGTTTATTTTATTAACTTATTATCCGTGTGTCTGATTTTATACAGCTGTATTGGTTTTCAGTTTTGGCTGTCGTCTAGTTCATTTTTTCCTAAAAATCTTACTGTTATTGGAACGGTCTGATAATTGATAGAACCCTGACCAAATAATTATCTGGAAAAGAAATTGAATGATGCCTTTCAATTAAGTTACTTTGAGGGATACTATACGCAAGCATAACTCTTATGTCTTCTCTCAATAATTTTTCCTTTGGTTCTTTCGTAATGTCAGAAATACCTTTTTCATAGGCCTAATCAGACATCTCTTACTATTTTAGTTACTCATACCTGGTTTGCAATAGGTGAAAAATGTTGTCTTATTATTTAAATTGCTCATACCGGGTTTTGCAATAGGTGAAAAATGTTGAAAGCATTCCATTGGAAGCCTGCTTATAGGCAACTCTCTGCAGTTTCTGTTTCTCCCCAGTTCAATTTGTGGGTGAGTTCTTTATCATAATATTGAACCGATTTTAGGAAATTTAATTTGTTTCTTGGTTATTTATTTATTGTATATTGACCATGCTTCTCTTTGATTTCCTTTACAGAGAGGAATGCACAGTAGGTCTAAGAAGGCGATGGAGCTCATAGCCAAAGGATTTAGTGCTTTGCAGGAAGTTGACAGAGTTATCGATTATTGTGAGCTTAATGATAAGCGTCTCATCCCTTTGCTTAGGGTAATTTTCATGCTTGAATGAAAATAACATGATCAGAATCCGTAATCTCATCTTGTTTAACAGCATGTTTTTTGCTCTGTATTTGTGAAAACTATCGTAGAAGGAGCATGAGGCTAAGGATGTACTTTCAAGTTCATTGCACCTTACATTAGCTTAGATAATGTCACAGTATGATGTAAATGTGTGGATAATGTGTGTATATAGAGATAATATTATATATATCATGGTGATCCTTCTGGTTGTGGTATTACTATTGAAGAAATGTATTGCATACATTATTTAGTGTGTGGAGGTGTATTAATCAAGTTATTCCAGACTCTGCATGAGTATTCTGTATTCATTTGTTTTAATTGATTACCCATAATCTTTACCTCATTCACTGTCAAGAATTCTTAGTCAGTACCCATTCGCTGCTCGATCAAATTGACTGATGTATTTAGGCAATTTTGTTTGTTCCAGGTCCTTAATTTATAATACAGTTATGTTTCTCTTTAGGATGACCAGTGTTTCTGTTAAAGAAATCTGACATGTTGTGAACTTGCCTGTGTGATCTATCAATGAAGTTAATTTTTTGAACTTGCTTATGTTGATGTTTCTAAGATCGACTGTCACTACTACTGCATTCGAATTCAATAGGTTCCTGAAACTATTGCTTCAGTCATGTTTGTTGTGATTCTATTTTGTGGAGTTCATCTTTATATAACGATCTCAATTTCCAGATTTTAGATGTTTAGACTGGTGAACATTGTTTCATTAATTGGTTTTGGTGTCTCTATCCGTCTCTGAAGCTATTCTATATTTATAATGCACTCTAATTGATCACATGTTTTATTTATATGTCCAATTAAATCTTCCATTAGCTAAGCCACTTTCTTTCTTCTGGTTCTTGTTGTCAGGCAGCAAAGCAACATTTTGAGTTGGCTCTTGAAGCTGACAACTCGAGCACTCATGCTAGATATTGGCTATCTAAAGTGCATCTCAAATACCATTTCTGCCCCGGTGCAAATAAAGCTGTGTAGGAGACAACCATTGCATTTGCTACTGTCTTTGTGCCGGTCCTGCATTACGGAATTTGATATTGCTTAATCAGCCATGTCTTAAAAAACACTAGTCTGGTTCTCCTTACATTTAAACAACTTTTTCCCCCATAAATTAGTTTTTCTTTTCTTTGCAGTCCTCATCTACTTGAATGGCTGTTTTGACTTTAATTGTGTTCTAGCCATGATATTACATGAGTAAACATTTATAAAATATGTTCTGTGAGCTACATTTATTTACATTTGCTTTTAATATCAGAGGTGCTGCATTGCTAGTGGAAGCTGCTGAGATGGGCAATCCGGATGCACAATATGGTCTTGGCTGCCGCCTAAGAGCTGAGGTTAGATTCATAAAAAACTAAATACTCACTTGTTATCTCTACTCCTTGCTCTTTAAAATTAAAAATCTAAAGAACAAGTCGACCTCTTACCTTGGTTGAATCTCTCTGATGTTATGTACTTATTTTTGGCTCAACTCAGTCCAATTTTCAATAAAAATAAAGGAGCTTTGATCCACAATCAATGCTTCAATGTCTTTCTAAGAAATATACAATAACTCAGACCTCTTGTCCTTGTTCAATCTCAGATTGTTTGAGATTATTTTGATGCTGACTTTATCTAAGTTTAACCATACTGAAAAGGTTTTGATCTGGAGTCCAAATATCTCAATATGGATCCAACCAAACTTGATATATGTTCTGCATGTGTTTCTAGATGTAAAGTTACATCTCAACTGGGAAGCCTGAGCCAAAACGGTTGCAAAATACACGCTTGCTCTCATTTAATGCATGTCTCACACATTGTATGAGACATGCATTAAATTAGAGCAAGCATGTATTTTGCAACTGTTTTGGCTCAGGCTTCCTAGTTGAGATGTTAGCACAGTTTCTCTATGATTCTTACTATTACAGGGCAAAACTATTTTAACTTAAACAAGTATTACAGATAGTTTTTTATTGGAAAATATTTGTTGTTTGCTACTTTAGACAGATAGCAGTAATCGATCCACGATAAAGTTAATGGACTAAAGATGAATTTGACCTTAAACTAAGTATAATTTAAGGAGTATTATAGTTACAGATCATGCTTTTGCTCTAAGTACAAGCTATCTCTTTTAGTTGGTTTAAACCATGAGTCATGACTGGGCAATGCCGCAATGCATCTCATAGGAACGTTCTTTTCATAAATCAACATGGATAACCTTGAACTTATCTATGTAGTTGTTTATTCTTATCCACGTCAATTTAAGTTGTGTGATGTGATCCATCGCCTAATAGTTTTTACCATGCTAATGGATATGACCTGGCTGATCCTTTAACCATAACATTCATTTAAACTCTTGAGTGCTTGTGATTTGATTTCTGGCATCTTATTGTAATTTGATACAAGGTTCAGTCATCAGTGACTGAGTTTCAGCTGCAAAGTATGTTCACAGATTAATTCATTTGGTGGATTCTTTTCAACATCATTTTCATGTTGCCTTCATCTTAACTAGAGCAGCTATAGTTTTAATTTGTTGAAGCATAATTCATAGAAAGGTACTCCAAACTTAAGCTTGGAATGATTTCAAAGATAATATTTCATAGGGGTGGTGCAGCCCGAGTCCCAAGTCAACTTTCCAGGACCTTAATAAGTCACAAAAGTGAGTCAAAATATCCCCGATGCAAAAACAATCACATACGAAATTTCACACACACATCTCTTACACAAACAGGTATGAGAAAAATGTAGAAGAAATGGGAGTCTTCTTTACTATTATAGCAATTCGTATCTTAACTCTACTTAAAAAACACATGTCCTTATGCGAAATGATGAATGTGTTTGTAAATATAATGGAAGAGATATAAGTGGAATTCCTTTTTCATGACCAAACTATTACATATATTTGTACCATTTCCTTATCTTATTCCAAAGAAAGGAGTCAGTCTTCTTAATAGTCTATATCATCATTTCAATATATGCAGAACCCTTATGCACAATCAGAACAGCAAGCTTTCTGTTATTTGGAGAAGGCAGTTGACCAGGTATATTTTGTAATAGTGTTTCCAATGCACTTTTCAATTCTTCTTGTTACCTATGGTGTTTAAAACCTTACAAGAACTTGTGACATTCTAGTTGCATCCTGGTGCCCTCTATCTCTTAGGAGCTGTATACTTGACTGGGGATTGTGTTAGCCAGGACATTTCCTCCGCCATTTGGTGTTTCCACAGAGCATCTGAAAAGGTAGCTGCTTGTTGAGATATGCTTTAGTGCATTGTCTCTTGTTTGAAATGATTTTAAATGGCTTGTTAAAAACCTTTCATATTTAAAAGATACTACCTCCGTCCCGGTATTGTTGGCTCCTTTCTTTTTGCACGTAAATTAAGAAGAGTTGTGTTTTGTGTGTAAAGTAATGTATGATATGAAATTCGAGACATTTTTTAGTGTAAAATTATTTTATTTTTTTGAACGGGCCAACAATTGCGGAACAGCCGAAAAAGAAAAACGAGCCAACAATAATGGGACGGAGGGAGTATAAATTAGATGTATTTGGACCTGAAGGGTTTGAATGTTCATCTCCTGCAAAACTATTATGCATTTTTTAACTTTATTCCCTTGATTCATTCAGGGTCATGCTGCTTCTGCAATAGCCTATGGATCTCTTCTCCTTGCTGGTATGCTCTTTCACATGTAAAGCAATAATTTCAGATTTTTCGGCAATTATATAGATCCTGTTGTGTTGGGTTGATATTTTGATTAAAGGGTTATAAATGTTTCTGCACCTTGTACTATCATGTAAAGGATTTGAATTTTGTTGGCTTATGAGTTATCAAGCTGATGGAAGCTGTGTAGAGATGTCTTAGCTATTCGTTGAGCTGTGGTTGATATTGATGAAGATCTTTCTGTTTTATATATTGCTTGTTAATGAACATTTTGGTGACAAATGCTTTAGGTGTTCGACTTCCTGAATCACTAACCAAATTCAATGTGAAGAAAGCATCCTCAAACAGAAAACTGAGGAACGACTCCGGAGCGGATGAGTATAATCCAGTTGATATGGCAAGAGATCAATTTGAAATTGCTGCTAATGCAGGGTGTGATCTTGGATTGAAATGGTTGAAGCTTCTTGACGAGGAAGAGAGAAAGAAAGGCGCGCCGAGTTCTTAATGTAGGTCTTAATACATTAGATTCAGCTACATTTAATAATGATGGTCTTGATAGCTTAAGTCATGTAATATCTGATAGACAAATACTGCTGCAAATTGGTGAATCTTTATTTTTTTCTTTCAATTTTTAGAGATGTTTTTAAGGTTTTTGAATGGACTCCTCAACACATCTGTATAAGGGTCGAGCTGAAGTTCTCCACTATCAAATAAATGTAGACTTGGTTTAGAGAGGTATCATTTTTTATGCTAACGGAGCAAGGTTGGAGCATGCCTCCCGGCCTTCGTAGATAATTACTGGTGCAAATAAATCAAGCTATTTGTGTGCTATTCGGAGTTAGATTCGAAAAAAAGTTCGTCCGAAATTCGATAGTTTTGTAAATGACCCGACCTCAAGGCTAGAACCGAGCTTGATAGGATTTTTGAGTTGAGTTCAAGCTTGGGGATGTTCGGTTCGTGAGCTCATGAACATATTTGGTTCGAATTCAAACGTGAAATAATAAATTAATTTTATATATTTAAATAATTAAAACTAATAATAAATTATAAATTATATTTTTAGTGATAATTAATAAATAAATTAATAATAATATAATTATAGTTCTAATAATAAATTACAAAAACGAGCAAAGTCGAACATGAGCAGAGTTCGAGCTTGATTTTGAATATGTCACTTAAACGAGACAAAATTTGAGCTGCTCGAGAGTTCAAAATTTTTACAATGAACCGAGCTCGAGCTCAATTTAAAGCTCGAATCGAATAAAATTTTAACGAGCCGAACTCGAGCTTGGTAGTGTTCGACTCGGCTCGATTCGTATACAGACATCGAGATATCCTACAATACTAGGTTTATTGATTTTAGTTGTGATTTATTAATCATAATTAGGTTATATAAATGAAATGAAATGATGATGGGAACAGAATTGAATGAACATAGAATTCAACAATTGATATTTACAATAAATGAAATGGAATAAATAGTATATTTATTTTTATTATTATTATAGGACATTACATTTGGCAAAGTAAAAATAAAATTTTGTTAAAATGAATTAAAATTTAATTATGGATAATGAGAATGAACATTCTTTCGGGAATTGTGAATCATATTACAAAAAAAACAATTATATTATTGAATATATACGTAGGAATTATCGTTCTATTCTCATTTCATTCTTACATACCATATACTTGGTAAGATTCATATCTGGTGGATGCACCGAGAGTGTGCCACCTCCTCACATAAATGCTCATGGTAGATGTGTAAGGTAATAAATCTCTTATGTATACTTTATTATCTTTATGTGTTTATAGAGGGAGATTTACGTGATAACTATTTTTAAAGTGTGAATGTGAAAAAAAAAATCATGAATTAGTTCTGAAAGTTGATGAAGTTATTGAATCCAAAAAATAGAACTTTCACCCCTCATGAGATTCGAATCTAGGCAAATATTATGAATGTTTGGATTTAGTAACTTTTCCGACGGATTCATCAACTTTCATAACAAATTCATTTGGTTATTACGTTCACACTTTAAATTGGTTCTTATTCAACCTCACTCTGTTTCTATATAGGGGAGGGTTAACTTGAGAACTATTTTTATTCTGAGAACATGAGAAATGAATATGCTATGAAAGTTAATGAATACGCTGCGAAAGTTAATGAATAAAAAAAATAGAATTTTCGCCTCTCATGGGATTCGAACCGTGGTGAAAATTCCGATTTTTGGATTCATTAACTTTCGCAGCGTATTCATTAACTTTCATAGCATATTCATTTTGTTCGTAAAGAATTTTCGTAGTTCATAGTTCTCACATTAAAATTGGTTCTTATTTGAACCTCACTCTATATATATATATATATATATATATATATATATATATATTCATTTAATTGATTTTAATCATTTAATCCGACTGTCTAATATATAATATGTATGGATAGTAGCAACTTTGTGAATAATTTGTACAAATGGTAAATCTATATTTAGAAGGGATAATTGCAATTTAAATTCCAATATTTGAACCTTATTCTAAAA
Source organism: Salvia rosmarinus (assembly GCA_036937905.1). Taxonomy (NCBI): domain Eukaryota; kingdom Viridiplantae; phylum Streptophyta; class Magnoliopsida; order Lamiales; family Lamiaceae; genus Salvia; species Salvia rosmarinus. The sequence continues at coordinate 93,696,374 of CM072816.1, forward strand.
TGGACTCAACTTTTAAAGTGTTTTAATAATGTACCAAAATTTTTGTTTGAAATTCATCATTTCTAATATTTTTTATATAGTTTGAAGTTGAGATTTAGATATTTATCTAATGTCGAAATTCAAAATTGATTGAGGGCTTTTGAGTATTGGTTGTCCTTCATTGTTGTCAATTTTGTCGTTAGACATTCGACGATTAAGTAATTGAGTCATAAATTGGCATAACGGAGCAAGAACTATCTGATGGTTTAAGTTACAAATTTGGACCTCTTGACAATACAGGAGGACAATTCAGATAATGGATTTCAAAAGCCTCTATCACTTTTGAATTTAAACATAGAATGAATGTTTAAATTTCAACTCCAATTTAATATATGTTGAATTATATTTCTTTTGGAACATTGTACATATTAGTTATTGAAAATGTGATGCATCGAATAATTAAAATAGAATAAAATAAAGTAAAATCTGGGTGTATTTACAAGGGAAAACACAAGAACTAATAGTAAATGTTCAACCATTTTTTGCAATGGAAAATTTGTTGTTAAATTCATCGCAGAATCTACCATTTCTAAGACTAAATTCTAATGGCAGACGTCGCGCGAGTCCATCATAAATCTTGCTACATATATAAATTACGCCACAAAGTTAGTTGTTGACCAACGTTTTCCCATCGGACACCTTCTGTGGTTAGTTCGTTGGAAGACTACATTAACGAAGAAAAAGCATGATCCCTAGCAACATAAGTTTCCGTTACAAATGCACGAGTTTCTTGTAATGTCCCAAACTCATGCAAAAAATTAGAAAAGATGAATTTATTATACTTCAAAATCTAAAGTTATTATGAAAAAACATCATTGTAATATATAAAGAGCATGATAACAAAAACTCATCAATGTATATATAAAGAAGAATTAACATAAAAAGAAAATTCTTATATATATACAATCTATGTATAAAAATATATTACACTTTCCTACGTCCGGATGGCTCCTACAAGTACTCATAATAAAATTACTCCTCCGTCCCACCCAAGACCATTCTTTCTTTTCTAAGACTGTTATTTAGGAGAATGGTATAAAATGAATAAAGTGATAAAAAGTAGGTAGGTCCCACAACTTTTGAAGAGATAATTATTTCCTAAAATGGAACGTCATCTTGGGTGACAAATTCGAAAAGGAAAGCGAAATATCTCATGGGACGGAGGAGTATTATAGAGGAGGATAATAGTAAAAACTTTTTTCCTATAGAAACTATGGAGATGATTCTTTATACACAAAATAATACTGTATATCAGTGCTTCTTTATTTATTATATTAATACTTCTTTTTATGATAATCATAAATATTATACGGAAATCAATAATGTAGATATTTGATCCTTTATATACAAATAGATAACACCAAAAATTTGACGAGAAACATAAAATATAAACACACAAGATCTAGTATGAGGTAAAATTCTAAAAATTATCATGAAGTATAAGATACGTATATTTGAACCATAAAGAAATCCAAAAAAAATATAAAAGAATAAAATACAAACATATCTCCAACAAAAATTACACCCTAAAAATGCGTCGAGATCCATCTAAGTATGCCCTCGATCGAACTCATATTTAATGATATATTTTCAATATATCATCATATTTAATGGTGTTGAAATCCATATCATAAGTGGTTAGACCATCTGAAAAACACCAACTCTCACCTCGTATACCTGCTTATGGTAGCAATCTCAATGCAAGGCGAATCCTTCCAAGCATCAAAATGCATTCTCAAAATCTTCCTCGCCTTCTCCTTCAAGTACGAAGCGCTATCAGCCAGCATCACTAGACACAAATTTGTCACCGTCCCAACCCTCAGCATCTCCTGCAGCACTCCGTTCGTCGCCGAGTACTTGGATATCTGCCATATAATCAGCACCGCCCGATCGTCCGCCGCCGCCGACACCTGCAGGATCCGCCTCGTCACCACCGCGATCCCCGCGGCGTGGCTCAGCAGCTGCGCCCTCCCCTCCGCGCACAGGCACAGGTGGTATATAATCCCCAGCACGAGCTCCGTCGTCTTCTTCTCCGCTGGGCACCGCAGCTCCACCTCCACGAGGTCGAACACGGTGCCCGCTTCCACCATCATCGCCCGGTTCCTCCCCCACGGGCACGCCTCCAGCAGCACGTGCAGCAGCGCCTGCTGCCACCCCGCCGACGCGCCTCCCTCCCGCAGGCCACGCGCCGCACTCCGGAAAAACTCCGGTCGCAACCGTTCCAGAGCCCCAGGCGCCGCCCTCCCCACCGCGGCCCGCAGCGCATGGGCCGCGTGGGTCCTCACTGTCTCATCGTCTCGGAATCGGTTGCTCTCGAAAACCCACATCAACGAATCGATGATCTCGACGGAATCTCGCCAGTCCATTTTCAAAATCCTGGCTCCGCCCGAGCCTCGGATGATGTACAGAATGCTGAGAGCCTCGGCCATTCCGTCCGTGGCGGCCTGCCTCCGGCATGCAGCGACGAAATACATCAATTTCTTTGCCAAGTCAGCCTCGGCCATGTAGGCCCTATTGCGCTCGCTCTCTAGCGCCAGGGCTTCCAGCTTGCGGAGCGTGTGGAGCTGGGATTCCGGGAGGCCAAGGCCCCGGATCAGATTGGCGATGTAGAGTTTGGTGGGGGGGGTCTTGGGGGAGGGGGGAGCTTGGAGGGTGAGCCAAGCGTGAATGAGGCGGCGGAGGTTGTGGTTGGGGGTCAGGGGGGCGGGGTGATGGGGCAAGGGGTGTTTGGTGACGGGGCAGATGGTGTTATGGTTGGTGAAGAGCCACTGCTCGATGCTGTGGCGGTCGTAGGTGATGCCCGAGGTGACCGTCACGGGGTCTTGCATGATCTGGAGTGAGATCGGGCAGATGAAGTATTCGGGCACTTCGACGTTGGCCATCCAAAAATGAATACTAGATGGTGTGTTGTGCATTTCAAGATTAATTTTGGAGAGATTAATGTATGTGTGGATATATAGTCTGGTAAGAGAATGCGGCTCTTCTTGAAAATGATTTATAAGACTGTTTTTCAATGAGAGAGAGAGAGAGAGGGGAAATTTTGGTCGTGAGTTGTGAAGTCGCATATTCTCACCGGGGTGGGGGGTGACAGTTGGAAGGCAGAATGATGGAAAAATGACAAGGAAAAAAAATTAAGAGATCGTTTACTGCTACTTGGACTCAACTAATCAATTATTATGTTCCGATTTTCTTCATTCAATAAGAAATGTTAGTATGATTACATGCGAATTTCTAATGTCTTTTCCAAGTCATGGGTCCGTGTTAATTGGAATTTTTGATTGGGAAATAAGTCTCGATTCTATTCAAATGATGTAGAGTGATCTATCTGGTCCAACAATTTAATTAATATTGGTCTATTTTAGTCTTGCCTCCATCTACGCCATCTCACGAAATATATGCAAATCGCATTTTTTTAATTATTCAGATTTTGACAACTCTCTTAAATCCAATATTATGGATCTTTGTCTACTATTTTCCCCTGCAATAATTGAGATCGACAAGAGTTTAATTTAATAACTATCAACTTGAAAATAATATGTTAATAGGTGTATATAAATTATATATCAAATGCATGTATCATAATTACACAGATTAAAAATCAAAGGAAAAATAAAAAGAAAACAAGCAGTATATATCATACTCCCTCTGTCCCAATTGTATAGACTTGTTTTTTTTGGATGTCCCAAATATATAGGCTTGTTTTAATAAATGATAATATTTTTTAACCCATTTACTATATACCCCTATTTAATTCTTTAATTTACTCATGCATTAATTAATAATTGAAGAATAAATATGAGCATATTAGAAAATTACTTGTATAATTTTTTTCAATGAATTTTCTTAATTCTCGTGAAAATTTCAATCAGCATATATAATTGGGACGAATGGAGTATTTAATATGAGAGATGAGGTTAGCGGTCACGTGAATAATGAATTGTAACATTGTCATAGGGCTGATGCCCATCATCATTTTCTCATAGGGCTTGGCTGACTCTCAAGTTCGCATTGAATGAGGAAAATATCAATCCACAAAGATTGCTTCTGTAAAAAAATTCATTCTTATTTTGAGGAAGTTGGAAACCTCTTCGTAATTTACATAATAAAAGGTTATATATTGCAGATTATTTGAATTTTCCATATTCATCCCTTTTTTATTATTTCTACATGAAATATTACATATAAATACTAACCTTCTCATACAAACTAAGAATAAATTATACATTTCACCTAGGGGTTTATATGGCCTAGGGATTTCAATGAGTGAGTTTTACTCGGACCGATCCGAAACCGTTCAAAAGCCATTAAAGTTTAAAGCAGCGGTTCTGGTTCCGGTTCCGGTTCTAGACCCGCTTTAAACCCGATCCGTTTAGATCCATAGTTTAATGGTCCGGTCCGATCCGGATCCAGTTCCAAAACTAGAATCAATACTTATTTATTATTTCTGATCCGAGTAAAACCCGTCTATTGATAAGCCTAAGTTTAAATAGGTTTGCCAATGAGTTAGTTTTATCCATATCAATCCGAAATCACTCATACCCCATTAAATTATAAAGCAACGATCTCGGTTTCAGTTCTGATTCCAAACCCACTCAGATTCGGATCATTTAAGACCCATAGTTGATGTTAAGGGTCCGGTCCGGTCCGGATCCAATATCTAATGGGTCGGTTTGAACCAGAACCAGAACCATTATTTATTTATTTATTCTGATCCGGGTAAAACTCATCAATTGACATCCCTAATATGCCCTACTAATGATGTGAGCATATTTGACATCAAAAGTTTTAAGTTCGAATAACATTTTATAGGTTACATGACCTTATAAGCAATTACACAAGAGTGGAGTTTACAAATCACATTTGAGATATTGGCTGTGAACTTTTATTGTCAATCATAAAATAATTAACTAATAAATATATACAACAATGATACCAATGTGGAAAAAAATCACATTGATCAAATCTATAAATGGAAACCAACCTATATAAAACTAAATATTGCTCATGTAAACGATTTCTTTGGGATCACATCCAAAAGCTTCCTCCCCATATTTTAATGATTTATCTGAGAATATAAATAATGCAATTTCAATTAAGTTGCCGAGTTTGAATAAATTCCGCCGTCTAGATAACTTCATGGCTGTAAGGTATCCAATTAAAGTATATTATTAAGTTGTGCAGGCTCACCTCCTTTCGCGTTTTTATTGAGAAACTCTAATGTTTAAACTTCCTTATAACTTTCGCATTTTTTTTTTTACAACGTTGGCAAATCTTATAACTTTTTGTGATAACCACCATTCTTCCAAATAACATTTTGGAATATATGAAAAAAGTTCAATTATACATACAACTCCTAATCACGTGAACTAAGATATCGATCCTACATGAGCTCACAAAGAATCTATATAATTGAAGAAACCAATTTTGAACGAATTCTTGTTGTGGAATCAAGAGGAGAAACAAAATTGTGTTAGAACTATTTTGAGTATAAATCGTGTTAGAAGTTAGTCACACGTTAAAAGAATATATGTATAGCAATAGAATTTAGTTCTAAATCATCATTATGCATGAAGATAATTTCCTAAAAATAATTTCAATTTAATTAGTCTATGTCTATAGGTACGTTCTTTCAGTACCCTCTAATTATTAATTAAAAATATTTCATTTTGGTTCACTAAAATATATAATGTTGAGCTAGAAAAGAAAAAAGGTTTAAATCTCTTTAGGATGACTTCTTGTAGGCATTAAGTAAAGTTTTCATAGTTTTTTAATCGCTGAATCACTGTAATTTATCCCTCATATTCTTATGAAGCTGGGGTATGAAACTAATGGGCCTTTTAGAATAAGAAAAATGTTTAAACGTTTCAATTTGCAAACTTGAAATGCGGCGTGCACTTTAAGCAAAAAGATAGCGCGTTTTTGTTGGAGTCTTTTATCTAAAGGAAAAGTTCATGAGCTTTGAAATTTGCATGTGAAAAAGGAGTATAATATTTCTAATGAAAATAATAAGAGAATTAGTGATTTCCAGCACTGGCTACACATGATGCTAGAAAAAGGTTACTAAAACATAGACAATATAATTAATTTATGGTCCATTACTTAACCACTTAAATAGTTATTAATCCTGCATTTGTCAACTATATCCTTGACATGTTGGCTGAAATCATTAAAAGAAAGGAAGTAAAAATATTTTAAATTCATTCTATTTAATGGGTAATGTTATCATACACACTCATTGTCTATTATGTGAGCATGCATCAAATTTTTATAACAACTTGTAAGTTATTAAATTTAAAGTTTATTGAGTGCAGTAAACTATATCTAGTACACTTTTTTATGTCACGACACTTTATTAATATTTCACGATAAATAAAGAAGAATCATAAAAACATTTTAGATATTATGAGTTGTAAAGGTTACAGATATGGAAAGAGGAAAAGGTGGGTCTAGGAAGACTGATTCAACGTGCATGCCGTGAGCAAATTATTCAAGAAATGATTTTCTTTTTCTTGGAAGAAAATGAAATAATTGTTAGCTCATGAATAAATAATCAGTCACACCGCCAAGTCAAAAAGGCAAGTCAACAGGTCAACTGACTTGATTCAGACACAAAGCAATGCAAATTAGTAGATATTTACAATTACTATGTCGGTATTCCCAATCATACAAATACAAATCCATTAAATTATTTGAGAACATATTTTATTGCGTATATGAATAATTGTTATGTGTCACGAAAAAATGACAAGTATAAGAAATATCTATTGACTAAGGATTGATTTGGATATGTAATCTAATTTATTATCAGGGTTCACAATATATGCTAGTTTATTTCAAATTTTGATCTTTGTTTATTACTTAAAATAAAAGTAAATCATGCAATGTAATCCTATTATGTGGCTTTGCCATATTGACAATAGATACATTAGCTTTCGACCATGATCGGTATATGAGAATTTATGGTGAAACTAATACTACAAAGAAAGGTGGTCAGGTCTTGACGTTAGAGCGAGTTTGTGACTAAAAATAATGAATTCAAATTATACCAATACTTTATAAACTTAATAAGTTAGTGGAGAGATACAATACTAATAGTAAAAAGTTAGTGGAGAGATATAATACTAGTAACTGTGAGTAGATTTAGATAATATAATCAGTGAATTTTACTCGGATTAGAAGTAATAAATATGGAATGATTTTGGTTTTAGAATCAATTCATTAAATATCGGACCCGAATCAAACTCGGACTATCAAACTATGGGTTCAGGATGAGTAATTACTTAAATAGTGAAATGAATATCTATTTATATGATTTTTTTATAATATAATAAAAATGATCATGATTAGTAGTAGAATATCTAAAATACATTAGACAAGCTCATAATATACTAAAAAAAAAAGAATGTCGAACCCAGTCTAATCCAGAACAAGCGGATCGGGTTTGGACCAATCCGTGTCTGAACGAGTCTGAAATCGAAACAAAAATCAAAATGAGAACTACTATTAATGGCCTATAAACGATTTCGAATCTGTTCAATTAAATCTGTCTATTGATAAGACTAGTTGTGAGTTCACCTACCAAAAGTAAGTAAATAAATACAACAAAGATGTCATGTTACATCAAATGTAAAATTGAAGTAAAACTTCAAATCCGCGTTGATAGATCTTTCTAACCCCCTGTTTGGCCGCAATCTCCTGCGCCTAATCGAAGACAGCTATGATCAATTACTCATTTTTACTTTTCAGTTAATTAGATAATAAAATATGTTTAGAAAAGTTCAGAACCTCATAATACTCAACTTGGGATCAACCTTCCTTTTCTCTGTTCTTTTCAAAATAATTGAAAAGTGAGCTTAATATAATGTTTTCTTTCAGATGATCTAGTCGGGACGGGTCCTGCAGGTAAAACGTAATGAATTAATTAATATCTAAAAAGGCTTTTCTGAGGAGATATGTAAATTGGAAGTTAGAAATTTAATCTACATTTGAATTTTGGATAGAAGTTTTGTTAGATTGTGCAGTTGTGCCATCGGAGTTTATACTATTGGGTTATGGATATTTCATATGTATTTGAGCCATGGTTGATTGGTTTATTTGATGAGGCACAAAATAAATAAATTAATCTTGAATCTGTTCGGAGCACAACTGTTAGACCATACTTATATCCGCATCTAAGTCCAAAAAAACAAATAATCGGTGACTTATTTATGATTATTAATTTAATTAAAACCGAATTTGAGGCAAATTACATTCTGTGCTGCTAATTACATTCTAATATAAAAAGTAATACTTTTCAATTGAAATAATTATTACTCCATCCGTCTCGTTTAACGTATCTCATTTCTTTTGGACACGAGTATCTACGAGAAATGTATAAAGTAATTAAAGTGTGAAAAAGTGGGTATGGTCTATACTTTTTGAAGGAATAATTATTTCTTAAAATGAAATGAGACAATCCAAAAAAAAAGTGAAACATTTTAAATGAGATAGAAGGAATATTTTTAAGTCCATTTTTGGATAATATCTGCGTTTGAACTTGATTCCAGTACAAAGATTATCTGACAAGTACTTGTTGGACTATCTATTAGGAGACTGCCCCTTCTTGAAATGTGCAATAGTTATATTAAATATTATATTGAGAATCGAACATTAAGTTAGTAATTTTGTAACGGAAAATCAAAATATATTAAGTCAATTTTAGTGGAGATAATATATATTTATAATACCTCTTATATCACATATCCTAAAACTCATACTAAAACTATCCAAGGGATATTTATACCCCTCAAGTCATGTCCATGAATTACTTTCTACAATCCTATTTTCCTATAGACAGATTGATATTCATATAGTATTTTACTCTTTGCCATTAAAATTCTCATGGATAATACATGATGTATATCGACTGAAAACTTTTTGCGTGTCAATGCTAACTATGTTAGTAGGTCTGGGAGATGTAACAACACCACATACAAGTTAATTATCCTAAGATTTTGATTGTAGATCCTACGCTTCTAAAATGGTATCAAAACATATGTTTTATTGAGGAATTACTTAATATTTAGTATATTTTGTGTTATCCTGACGGAAGAGACTCTAAAAAAATATGAATTTGGACACTTTTCCGAGATGCAATGCATACAAGCATGCTTTCCAAGAATTGGAAAGTACACAGAGAAATCTAAGCAGAAGACTTGAGTTTTTTGAGAGAAGTCTTGAACAAAGTGTTCGAGACTATCTAGCACCAGAAGTCATTCATGCATTCTAAGAGGATATGCTGTTGACTGAGGAAAGACTTATCCTCAATGCCTATCTATAGGAAGCATTGAGAATTTTCCAGATGAGAACCCATCCACCGCACAGTTGATGGAAACAAGAAACAAAGGAGCAACATCCGCTCCTAGTTACAAAGAAATTTCACCAGATTCCTCGAATTCGGCAAAATTAAGGGAAATCCAGAAGACAGTACAATATTACGACAACTGTTTATATGGTGTTCCCAGAGTTAAGCATGATATCTATGCAACAGGAGCAGATTCTCAACCTATTGCGGAGTATCTAGAAGAAGATCGACGACCTTGAATGAGAAGCAAGCTCGAGATTGGTGAAGAAATCACCAGGTGAACTCAAGTTCAAACCCATTGGGATGGCCAAGGAAAAGCTCGGACCGAAAGAATAATCCAACTCTATAGAAAATGAATAATCTTGAGAGAATATGATTGAACGAGTTACCGGAGTTAGCAGAATCATTTGCTAACCTCAATATGGTGAATCTGAAGATGAACTAGAATATCCCGAAAGACGAACCACCAATCCCACCACAAGGGATACCAGGAATTGATCCTATGAGGTCAAGAGGTCAATATGAGTCTGGCTAAGGACCTGATGCAGAGTATGCAATAAAACAAGCCAGAATCGAACGAGAGATAGAAGAAGGAGGAAAGAGTGTAGAAAACCCTTATCGAAAAAGCTACCTTTGAGCCTATCCATCCCTATGGATTGACACTCGATATCGACGAAGTCAACTTCAATGATCGAGAAAACATCATAGATGAATGGGCACCATCAATGGTTGTTGCAGCCGTAACACTGGAACTTGACAATCTTAATATGGTCAAGGTCCTCGAAGAAAGTTTAGCAGGTATTGTTAAATAATACTGAGAACATTATCCATTTGAAAGAAAACAAGCAATACAGACGTTCGACTTCATGGAGGACGTGGTAAAAGGTATGGTCGATATATTCAAAGTTCATTTCCTCGGATATGGATATTTCGACGACTATAATGATGAGAAGAGAAAGAAATATTTGTTGGCACTTTACAATCTAAGACTGATGGTCTTGGAGCAAAGATCTCTCAACAAATTTCTCAAACTCTTTAAAAAGTACCAACATCTTAGTATGGTCAATGAAGATGTTGCATGAGAGCTATTTTTCCTGAAGTTCCCTAGTCCATGGGGAAAATATTCATCAGAGATTACCAACCAGGAGCCTATGTGGACAATGTATCCAGAATGATGTCTTATGTTCACAAAAAGCTGTCCGAGTGGTGTCAAATTGCAAACACTCAGAGGAATCTCAAGAAATTGAGAAAGATCAACAAATCAGCTCCGTTGATATGTAATATGATTGATCTTTCAATGGAAATCGGAAGAAACATTTATATCAATCCAGGAGGAAGAAAAACAGATTCCAACCCTATAACAATGGAATGAGAGAAAAGAAAAGTTCTTGGAAGCCAAGAACCATGTAGTCGCGATAGAAAGCCAAATATTATAAATCTGGACAGAGAAGCGGTTCAACAAGAAGACGGTATCAAGCTCAGGGATCTAGTTCTCGCTAGCAAACACCAGCTAAGAAGATTTTTAGACGAGCTCACACTAGAGCTAATGAAAGTTTCAAAGATTGCAACTGCTGGACGTGCGATGCAAAGGGGCATATCTCAACAAATTACCCACATAACGAGCAAAGAGGAATACGAGATTCAGTCCACACCAGACATCGAAGATGCCGTATACTACCAAAAATTGGTACAAGTATACCAGTTTGAAGATATACCCTCAGACGAGAGTATATATGAACAAGAATGAATCTTCAACGGAGAAGAAGATGAATCGGATGAATCTTGAAATCGGACCGGGGCGTCAAGGTGAGCTATGTCATACTAGCCAAACCATCATTTCACAAAAATAATGAACAAGCAAAACCCGTCAAGATGAGCTATGTCATATTAGACCAACCATTATTTCACAAAAAAATAATGAACAAGATAATGAACAAAAGCCGAGTCTGGACAAAATCTGTATCAAATCGGCTCTATTTGGGCACGGATTTGATATCGAATTTAGAAGGAAAGATAGACTATGTTCTATGGAACTTCGAGTCTATATGATATAAAAGAGAAAACACAACATGGATTAAGGAATTGATGGATTAAGGGAACAGACCTTATTCCATCACTTATCAGGTGTCTTATGATCTTTCAAACTCCCATCATACAGAGTTATATTTATGGAAGAAGTTTATCGAGATACCGGATATTTTCAAGAAGGTAGCGAAAGCTAGCTGTCTAGACCGGGTGAAACTTCTACCTCTAAAAGAGATGAATATCCAGATCAGCAATAAGCCGATACTTCAGTATGGTGATAGTCCAAGATTTGGAGCCCCAATATTATCATTCCAATGAGATAGAGTTATCTCTCAACTATACGAAAGAAGTTTTTCTCAATCGTATGATAGGAGATCTATCAGAGACGTTCAACCAAAGATGATCAAGGTTACAACCAAGATTGTATGTCCACAAGGATGACGAGAAATTTTCATAAGATTTAACACGGTAGACGAAGAAATATATACTTCTCCTGCAAGGTGTTATGCGATCTAAAGAATTCGGGATCCAACGTCTATGAAGAAACTCTGGATTTTCAGAGGCTTTCAAATGATCATCACAGGGAAGGCCGGTCGAGAAATGGAAGTCATAATCCTAGGATGCAAATTCATCGATAGGTGCAAGCCATGGGGAATATCAACTGAAGGAATTGAGGTGACAATTAGCGGGAGAAAACTGCTAATTGAATGACAAGTCTATTCTCAATATACATCTCAATCAGGATGTTATACGAGAAGTACAAGGCAGAGTATTTTGTTGCCTATATCTATTCAGGTGCACGATTCTGCACAATAAAGAAATGAGTTCTTCGGGTAAAAGTGGAAGAAAATTTACCTCGGATTGCTGGAAGAGATTTCTCAAAGAAAATCTTGTTCTTATCCAAAGAAGTGAGACAAACGGAAATCTTGATAGGTAGAGCAGGTCAAACATAAAATGTATGGGTATATATTTGGTCCATAAACCCTCAGATGATTTGTTCCGTTGTGCTTTCTCATATATCAATGCCTACTCTTGTGCCACGTCCGCCAACATAAAATGTTAATGGAAGTTTCTATGTTTCAAGAGTCCTAAATGGAAAGAACTTCTTAGCATGGGCATTAACTTGGTTGGACATGTCAAAAGACTTATCCAATAAGAAAAGCATCCAACAAGACAACAGTTAAATAGGTCTGAAAATTTTCAAGTGAACCATATATCCATGAACATGTGAAGACATTCTAACTTTACGTGTTTAAGTCTTTTAAGTGTGTGCATTATATATATATATATTTCTATATAGCTATATATATATATATATGATTCATTAGGATATGGGTCATTAACTGCGTTATACATGTAAGTGTAGATATTCTAGCAGTTGATATTGATCACTCGTAATAGAGTTATAGACTTTTATGTATATGGACTAAGATGTAAGAATACTATGTTCCCATCTAAAGTATTTATGGTGCATACAAATATATCAATATAGATTTACCATTGGTGAAGGTTTGGGAAGTTCCAAAGGAATTATTAGGTTGTGTATTACTGTGTAAGTTCTCTTGTAACTTAACTTCAGGTAATGCATAATTTCCTCTTAATGTGACCCCTAAATATAGGTGTTTTATCACCAAATTGGATAATAAACCCGTGTTCTTTTCTTGATATTAATTCTATTACTTGCTATACTTACCATGCTAACAATAGTAGTTGGTACTATGTTGTGTATGTTGCACAATTCCAAGGTTAAGTAAATTTCAATGCATAAAAGAATGTTTTAGCAATTTTTATTATTAGTGATTAATGAATGAAATAAAATATGATTGTACTTAAATGCCCTTAGATGACACTTAGCAAATTAAATTTGAATTTTAAATTTCCAATTCCATATCTTTTTCGTAATAATTACAGATTCTTTTTCTTAAATTAATTTATTTAATTACGCTAATTTGACTCTTAATTTTCGTATATCTTTGACTTATTTTAACTCCTTAATTTTTCGTGTTTCTTTAACTAATTTCCGAAGTTTTCATTATGAATTCAGTTTATGTTCTTCCATTGTCATAATCAAAACATCTCCATCATGGAAGTGAAATGAAGAGCTAAGGAGAATCGATCCTACGTTGTCTTCAAAACACATCGGATTATTTTGAAGTTGGGAAAATGTGTACCATATGTGCTCGATGGTAAGGAAAGCTTGTACAAGTCCTTCATGGCCGAACATAAAGCATTGGTCGCATTTGAAAGTTTAGGATCAATGCATGTTTTAATTAGATTAGAGTTTGTTAGAATTATAGCTGGTAAAATAGCGGGCCGATCCAACCGGTCCGTCGGGCTTTTACATTTTTTGGACCGAGTTGGGCCCGCCCGTAATTTTTTGGGCCAAAAAATATGAAGCCAAACCAATCTCGGGCGGACTTTCGTGCGGGCAGACTTCTTTTAGATAATTTCTCTAATTTTTTTAATATATAAAATTAATATTTTTAATTATAAAAAAATAATTAGTTATATAAAATATAATAATAATAATTATTAAAAGTTATAGATATGTATATTAAATAATATTTTAAATATATATATTTAATAGAATATCGGGCGGGCTTTTTAGCCCAAACCCTAGGCTTTTTTGGCCCGAAGCCCGGTAGGCTCGGGATTTTCTTCGGACGGACTTTTTAGGTCCAATTTTTTCGGGCCTTTAATTTTTAAGCCAAAACCCTGGGTACCCCGGTGGGCTTTTCGAGCCGGACTCATTTTGCCGGCTCTAGTTATAATAGAGTTTGAATTTCAAATAACTTTCTTCCAACAACTAGTTTTAGTTCAATCCATTATAAATACGGGACTTCCTCAAACTGAAGAAATATACTCAACTCACGGGTATAAGTTAAGCAATTTGATGTTCTAAAAAAAAATGAAAGTGTTGCTTGGCTTAAACACATAACTGCTGTGCGGACTGTTATCAGCACACAGAGTAAAATAATGAAATAATACTTAAAGAACACAGAAGATACTATAGATTAAAATTATAATTTATAGATGTCAACTATGGTGAAATTATCCACTATATTTGTACAGTGAATGTTATAAAAACTTACTACTTTATCAAAGATAAAGTCGGACATTCTAAGTCGAAAACCATCTATGAAAAAAAAAGATTTTCTTACAACACTTGTGAACAAGACTGGCACACTTCTAAAATAATTAGAAGTTGAAAAACTAATGTTATTGAAAATGTTACTGCAAAAGACTCAGAGACAGGAACATATCTTAAGTGTGTGTTGGCCTAGTGGTAGAGTGGTTAATGCCCGAGGCCAAAGGTCTCGGGTTCGAGTCCACCGTGACGCAGCCTTTAAAATTTCTGTATTAATTGACCAAAAAAAAAAAAAAAAGTGTTAACTTCAAGAGTATGTGTTTGACTTCTGTAGATCTGCTTATCATATAGGAGATGAGAGACTTTCAGTTGCACGTCTTGTACCATGTCTAAGCCCATAAGACTGAGTTGGTCGTTGTATTTAACAGCCCAATCACTTCCTGGAATATAGAAATAGATCTGGTTGATTCCTTCATCCTTATCTCCATGACCTGATCTCGTGTTTCTCGTGTGTTGCTTTAGCATCCAGTTTGACATCCATATCCTGCACACACCAAGATGAAGAAAAGACAAAACCTTAAACTAACTAACTCCACAAATTGATGATACTTCTTTTAGAGTTAAACTAGCTCCAACAAAAAAGAACACAACTCAAAACTTCCAACTCGGGTAAGACATTGACAAAATTTGTTATTCCAAATTTATAAATAGTTTCACCACTTTGTCTACGGTGAAACTACTTAGGTTCAGTCTTTCATATCTCTAAATCATACTTCATTTATGTCAAATCATTTTTATTGTTTTTACATGTAAAGGCTCAATATCGTTAGTTGGAAATGTAGTCCGAACCTAAACATGTCGAAAGCACAAGTTTCTAGGTGATGCGATAAGCAAGTATGTAATAGAGCTTAGAGTTAATGCCGGGCCTGATATCATTTAGGGCCGAGCCGGCGGTTCGGCCTGTTCGCAGCAGCGATTTTGTATCGATTTTTTTTTTACATGTAAAGGCTCACTATCGTCCATGTTAGTTGGAAATGTAGTCCAAACCTAAACATCATCACTACCATATTTCGACCTATATTCTTGAAAAAGATTTCTTAAATTCTTTTCAAGATTATATTTGATTTGATCTACATCCGGGAGATCAAAATAAACTAATTCTCCTTCTATACTAGCACCTTGAAAATCCATTTGCCTAAAAGCATCATAATAAACATTAAGCATTTGACAAGTACCATCATATTTCCATTTAGGATCTAAACACTTAGCAAGCAAAAAAATTGTAGGTATCTCCCTAAAATATTTTAGCCACTTTTGAACCATAAAATAAATTACACCACATAAAGATGGTTTACTAAAACAACTACGAAAAGACATGGCAATATGCACGCAATGTTCTAAAACCATAACGGAGTGCAATAATAAACTCCGATAATTGTTTCGTTGCACCATGAAATACCTTTAACAATCGATATAAATCCATGCAAGCATCCCAATGAGACTCATTAAGATGTAATTGAATAGATGTAAACTCTTTTCTAAAAAAATCACATAAATGACCCTTATATGAAATAGTACTATTAAGCATTTCATAAGTAGAATTCCAACGATGAGAAACATCCAATTTGAAACATGTATAAGCAATATTTTTTATACGACAATATTTTTGCCATTTCTTCCCATAAGTTTTTGAAGCATGCAAACATTTGATAGCATCTCTAATAGGACTAACGGATTCTTGAAAAATACTAAGTGCATCTTGAACACATAAATTTAAAATATGACAAATGCATCTAGAATGAAAGTATTTTCCTTCAAAAGCACAAAAGCATTATGTGTCCCATTTCGAATCAATCCAATGACAAGTAGGAAACTGATGCCATGCATTGTCTCCTAATCTTCTTAAGCATAATACTTCTAAGCCAAGTAACCCAAAATCGCGTTCCGTAACCTCCTTTCTCGATCCATTTGTAGGTTTTCGTGCAATAGTTGCAATAAGCAACGTATCTCTTCGACCGTCGGGAAGAGGTGCTTAGCCTAGAAAATATAACAAGATATTGTAAGAAAGGTGAACATCCGTGGACTAATGATTTTGATAGAGTTGAGAGCTTGAAAGCTTGAGATCACATGTTCGTTAGGTTTGTGTATCTCGATAGTATAAAACAAGGAATTCCTAAGATTAATTTGAATTCACATGTTCGTCAGGTTCGTGGATGTCGAAGAGATTTCTTCGAACTATATTAAATCCTTATGTCCTTTACTTTTATGTACTATTATTCTTTTATCTTGCATATCTTAACATCAACATGTCATGATACAATACAAACTCAATATAGGACACCCACAACTCATTGACGTCTGCATGCATCTAACTTTTATCCTGAGTTGTCTTAATATTTATAAGTAGTCAAATGAGAAAGCATTTCTATTCCATCACATTTCGCATGCACACTGAGTTTCAAGTTTTATCTCCTTGACTGACATTTCTTGTCATCAAAGAGTTTAGTACTGACTCAAACACTCTTTCATTAAGACAGAAAACTGAAAAAGTTTTTAATAATGTAATATTTCCTACTATTCCAGGATCACCAAAAAGTTGTACTTAGAAGAACAAAAGATACGTCGGGATATTTTCATTGTGACGATATTCATCTGCAGGCCGAATTAAGCACTCAATATATTACCTCAAAGTTTATACAACGGAAGAGTTCCGCCAATTGGAAGAATGATTCTGGACTTGAATCAATCATTGAAGACAATTTTTCGAAATCTAAATATTTCAATGTTAATGTTTCCTGTTAGATTTTGTAATTGGAGTTTTGGTCACTTTGTTTATTGTTATTTTTCATAAGATAGTAGTACTTTGAAATTTATCACTTTAATTAAAAGTATCTTTCTTTTTCTTCTTCTTCTTCATCTTCTTCTTCTTCTTTTTTTATTTTTATTTTTTATTTTCCAATGTTTGTTGGTGTTTATGCGGTATTTTTCTTTGGATCTTATTTTGTTTTCCTTCTTAATTAAATCCCCCATAAAAATAAAAATAAATTATACTTATAAGATTAATTTATTTATGGTGTAAAATATTTTATAAGAAAGTTGAGGTTTACAAAATCATGAGTTATTTTTGGATATGCATATAAGTTTACTCATTCTATCACATCTTGTAAACTTATTCTTCAAATATATTGAAAGAATTCAGTGCCCGAATTACTACGAAGTAATACTGTGTGATGTTAGTAGAGTAATGTTAATAACGTTCCAAATAACATGCAATGGAAAATAAAGAAACACATGATGATATTTATGGGTTATGAATAACACACGTTGCCTCACGACAACCAATTATATTGAAACTTAGTTTAGCTTACACGAATTACACAAGGAGACATATCTACGGATTGCACTACCGCCTATGATAAAAATCACATAGTCTAACACTGCTAACTGAATGTTACAATACAGTAGATCAGTCGACACAACCTTTGAAGATAGATCGAACAAATAACCTGAGCAGTATAAAGACGTCGAAATCTTCAGCACTCGCCATTGCTCGCCTAGCAATACCATGGTAAATGTTTATAGATTGACTGCCTAACACCGCCTCATTTTAAACAAGACCAAAGATTTCGTTTCTTCAACTGCACTTCAAGTAAATGGCGGAAAGGTTGGAGTGTATGATTTCTCTATGAAAATAGCCTTCCGAATCCGTGCGAGAGAATGAACTATCTTGCAGCTTTTATAGAGGTGAATTTCGTGGTCATCAAGCTTCACTTACCACGTTCATAATCTTCCAATAACCGCTGTAAACTGCTCTAAGAAACTTCTGCTCGAACCGCCTGTAGAATGTTAGTGGAGATCATACTCCTGAAAAATATGGAAAAACCACCCATGATCTTCATTCCATGATCTCACCAATTTCCACTTATTCAAAATGAGTTCTAACTGCAGCAAACCATTATTAGAGTAACATAAAATAATAAAACATAAAGGAACGAAATGATTACTTATTTACAGTTATGTTTGAAGAGTCGAAGTTCAACTTCAAGGCAAAATCTAGGAATGTTGGTTGTACACCAGTCTTAGTTACCATCATCCTATCCAACATCCACTAGAGTCAACATTGACTCTAACATATATTATTACCTAATAGATCAAAATATTATTTTTGCAGTAATAGTTTATTATATTTTTTAAAGTCTGAAAATCCGATTAGTTTGCATATTTGAAATAGAACTCTATGAGAATTAATTGAATCTTTGATATATGTCTGATTTGTATTTTTTGAAAATTAAAATTCGATTAGGGTTTGCATGTATGAAATCAAATTCTCTACTTGAGAATCGATTGAATCTTCTCGATAAGTTCTTGACAATATAAATCAACTCCAGTTTTTATATATAAGAAATTTACACTCCATTTCGATGAAGATTCAAATTAGGAAAAAATGATAAAAAAATGGATTATGATTAGAGTTTATATATATATAGAGAGAGAAAATTCATGAGGATCTATTAGAAATGTTGGAATTTCTAGTGTTTTTGAAATAAAGAGTTTGTCCCATCCGATGATCTTGAAAGAAAGGGTCAACGCAGTGGTGAATCTTGACATTGGTCACATGAGTGAAAAGGGATGTCTCTACTGTTGAAGAGAAATGTATTACGGATGTGCATTATATTCATCTCAAGAAGTGTTCTCCTTGTTTGGCGAGTAAGCGAGCGAGTTTCCTTTAAGAGCCATCCTCCTTCCGGAAGGAAAGTATACTTGATTTGGTGCATTCCGATGTTTGTGGTCCTATGAAGACTAGGACACTTGGTGGTTGCTGATTTTACCTTCAGGGAGAAGCTTTGAATCTGACGGTACATGTTATTAATTTAACTCCTTGTATTCCTTTGTCCTTTGATGTCACAGACAGAGTTTGGAGCGGTAAAGATGTTTCTTACCGTCACTTAGGGTCTTTGGATGCAAGGCCTTTGTGCACATTCCCAAAGATGAAAGATCAAAGCTTGATGTGAAGTCCAAGCCATGTGTTTTCTTGGGCTATGGCCAAGATGAGTAAACAAAGTGGGAGATCTTGAGATTGAGCGATGGATGTCAAGACGACTTTCCTTCATGGTGATTTGGATAAGGAAATCCTTAGTGTTATATAAGGTTGGTTATCTTGTATCAAGTTCTTTGTTACAAGTGTATCAATCACTATATTATAGATTCTATATCTTGTGATTAAATTCTAGTTTAAATTCATTTCTTAGTTTCTCTCGTGAGAATCTTGATAGAAGGTGAGAGTTTGTCAAATGCTTGTAATAGTGTGAGGAGTCGAGAGGAAATGTATCTTGTGATTGTATGAAATTTATCATATAGTGGATTTTTTCAAGATGTGTGGGTCGTGGTTTTTTTGCTCCCCACATTGGTTTTGGAGTTTTCCACGTTAAATTCTTGTTAAATTCTTGAGATTGTTGTTCTTTCTTCCCAATTTTCATTTCTTTCCTAAGTATGAATGGGGACATGATGTCCCAACAAGAAATCAATATTAAACTAGTAACTAGAAACCAATCTGGTCTGTAGATTTTTATTTATAAATGGTCCAAATTATTTTTTAAAAAGAATGTGTTCTCTTACACATAAGATAATGTTTTATTACTATTATATTTTTTCACATATAAAATATTGTTTTCTCCATTTCTTATGCTTTTTAAGCACAACACAATGTTTTTTCATTCTTACAATTATTTTGGTTTCTAATTAATCGAATATATATTCGATGATCTTCCTATATATATGAGAGAGATAACGTGATAACTATTTTTATCGTGAGAATGTGAGAAACAAAAAATGACAATTCACTGAAAAAGTTGAAGAATCCGTCGGAAAGTTACAAAATCCAAAAAACTGAAACTTTCGTCCCTCATGAGATTCAAACCATGGTGAAAAATATCGGATTTTTGGATTCAGTAATTTTCCCAACGAATGCATCAACTTTCATAACGAAATTTTGTGATTCTTAGCTCTCACGTTAAAAATTGTTCTTATTTGAACCTAACTCTATATTATATATATGTATATCCAAATCAATTTTGATAAATAACTTAAAAATTAAAAGATGACGGCTAGGGTTACGAAATTAATTTTGTATTGGTTTATACTTTAACATAGAATATTTGTTACGAATTAATAGGAAAATAGCTACTATTACTACATACATGAAATGAAATAAAATAAAATATAAATTTTACCATGAATGCATAGTGAAATAAACTAAATTAAATTGAAATAATAGACCAAAATATAACACTTTTGGCCTATAGGTTACAAGAGAAAACACGAAAAGTAATAGTACGAAAATGTGAATACTACTAAAGATGAAATTTAAATATACCACACAAGGTAACTAAATATCACTTGAGTCTGAATCTATGTTTATTATTTCAATAGGTTTTGAGCTCTCCCCTTGGTCATCTTGTTTAAATGGTGTCAAAAGTGTTGTTTCGCCCAAAAAATAGTATTGTTCGGAATGTTGTACAAACACCAACACAAAGAGTAAAAATAATGGAAAAGGGTTTAGGGTCGTGGGTTTTACCCATTGCGCACCTAAGATAGCGGTTGTGGGTTCTCTATGATAAAAAAAATGGAAAAAACTAAAAAGAACACTGAATACTTTTTTTTACAAGTTAAATAAATATAACTTGTAGATGGTAGTATGACAAATGATCTACTATAGACCAAGTAATCTTTACAAAAACATTCAATCTTATTGAAGATAATGTTGGATACCTGAGTAAACCTAATGACTATAATTACCAAAATAATATTCCTCACACCTCTCATGATTACACACTCAGACTTCTAAAGCTATAGAATAAAAAACAAGTGTTGTAAGGAATACTACAATAATAGACTCAGCGACAAACTCAAATATTCAGTGATTATCCATCAGATACTCATTAATTAATACCAAAAATTATATATTTTCAAATACATATAATAATTAAAAATATTGATCGGGCATATATAATATTTTGATTAATTGGGTTATATTTTTCTCACAAATTTCAGTTACAAACTAAATGAAACAAACAAATTTCATTCAAATACGATATTCCATCATTCACAACTATTCAATTTAATTAAAAAATTAAATTTATTTATAAAAAAAAAATTATTTATAAAAAATAATAATCAAAATTATTATATCTCAAAAATTTAAACCAGCAATTAATTGAAATCAGTGGCCCAAAATTGTCGGCCGAAGTTGCTGGTTGAACAAAATTCAGAAAGAACACAATAACAGCCCAATTAACAAAATGCTGAATAGCCCACACTTAATATAACAATTTTGTGTCCTTAATTGAATTAAACAAAACTAATAGCCCAAACTATAATTTAAAGAAACAACATCAAAATCCAAATAAATAAAATTCCTAATATAACTCACATTCACTTCATCAGCGCCGCTTCTTCCCCTAATCTTATCGCGCCGCTTCTTCTTCTTCAGTTTTCGCCGTAGTACTTCTTCTTCTTCACTCCACTCCACTCTGTTTCTTTGTCTAATTCGCATAAGCTTTAGGGTTCTAATTCCAAATTCTACAAGATTAAACTTTAAAAAGGGGATGCGTTTTGAAGAAGCAACATTTAGACGCATTTTGGGATGCGTTTTGGAGGATGGTTGAAGAAGATACTCTACTGCATTTGGGTAGTGGCGATGGCCGCGACGACGGAGGACGATTGTTTGTAAATTTCAGATGGTCCGATGAGAAAATCAGCCATGATTTGTGAGAGAGGGTGCGTTTGATTGCGAATCTGTTAGGGGAGGTTAGAATTATTCATGTTTCTAGAGATTAACCAACAGTTTTTAAGCCTTTCCAACCTGATTATCTAACGGATTTTCAAACAGTTTATTTCAAGCAGTTTATATATAGATATAAATTAGGTAACTAAAAGTTGTTACTTTATGCGGTTGGGTGTACTAACAGTAAATTGTTTAGATTTCATCACTAATATGTGGAGCAATGGAGATGAACTTGTTAAGCTATGATATACTCTTAGTTAGGTCTGCTTGGATGTTTGCAGTTCCCGGTTGAGTTCTCTGAAAGGGACCGCTTTGTTATTGTTTGCTCGAGTATGGCTAGGTAGCTCATTGATTCTATTTAACATTCAACCATTTAATTTGGACTGAAGAAATGATTATCTAAGTCAATATAACAGAAGCATAGCAATTCTTCATATTATCTTAGCTTTCATCGACCAAGATTTTTATTTGGTACGAGTTTCTTCCTCTCTTTCATATGTTTAGTTAAAATTCGGTGTTGTTCTTTTTTTGTGGTATAAAGTGCTACCCTGATACTTCATGCTTCACTGTATGTTATAAACTTATAATATGTATGTTCCATTATGGAATGGTATATAAGCATCAATTGAGAATCTGTGATGAGCAGGAAGGTGATATTGTCATTTCTTTTCTAAAATTGGTGTACAATAGTCATGCCATTTAATTATCAAATGCCTGGTTACATAAGTCATAAAACACTGAAAATAACAACTAATAAAGGTATTAGTCTTATTTTCTGAATGCCAAGGTATTAAAGCTTGATTGCAATTTGGCCAGGCATAGTGGGTATGAATATTGTAATTTGCTAAGTATAGTCACAAGTTATGTTTCTCCATTTATAGTTTGTGAAGTGTAATGATTGCAGAAAGACTTGTGCTGTCCGATTACTAGCCATTTATCTGTTTTTCCTTGTCTGACCACAGGTATTACAACGCTTAAAAGCTACATCATATTTCACTAGAAAATCAGTTGATGGAATTATCTGTGAGTTATCTTGCCTGCTTAAATTGCTACAAGTCATGCTTGCGGGAAAATACTTAGCAATCATTTTTTGGTTCAACGTTTCGATAATTCTAGGATAAGGAATCTAGGACGCCGTGCAGGATTGGTGACAGATCTACTAGCGACATTGTTGTAAGGATTAGAACGCAGGAAGGGCGTGATGATTGGATATACTGTCATTCACATATTCTTGTAGACAAAAGCAAGTATTTTGCCGACCGGTTATCTGACAGTTGGCCAACATGCCAGATTCTCGACTCACGTAACTGCGTTGAGGTTTATTGTGACGAGTCCGATTTTGACCATCATATTGTCATTCTTAGACTTTTCTATATCACCTCAGATTTGACAGTGATTGATATAGGCAGTGTTAAGAATGCTCTTGGCATCCTGAGAGTTGCGATTCATCTGGTATGCCCTCAGATTGTTTCCACCTGTGTAGGCTATTTGGAAGCTGTCCCTTGGGATGAATCTGAGGAAGAAGAGATTTTGAAAGTTGTTCCTGGAATGGGATCCAAAGCAGAAACTATACTTGCTCGTCTCCAGCCAGTCAATCCTTTGGCTGTTGTTAAGATCTTCGTATCAGCCATCCAATTTGCCACATCGTCTCCACCATCTTCGATGAATGATCTGAAGGTCTCGTCTCAGGAGCAGCTCGAGTACCTGCTGACTGAAGATGACGATGCTCCCCTGTTAACCGCTGATGATGAAATCAAAATGGAAGCAAAGTTATGTGTCAACAGATTACTAACGAGATTTGTTTCCCTTGTGGATTCTTTGTTTGGTGATCTCCAAGAATCGATGGCTGAAGCAGGGAAGATCGAGCTATTGCAGACCTATTTAAATGATTTATCATGGGCTTCTCAAATAGTAACAAAGTTGGAAATCTCGAGTGATTTTGTTCTCACCTGGGTGGAGACATCCATAAAGATAGTGAAAGTTGCTGAGGAAGCTTGTCGAGAAAGTTCACTACAAATACAGGTGAAAGTACTTGAGGTCGCTGCCAAAGTGTTAGAAGCTATAGGATACGGAACTCTCATCTTGCCTACTACGAAACGCCTTCAAATGGTCAAAGTCTGGCTTCCATTTGTTAGACTAGTGAAGCCTTCAGTTGACTCTGTCGCTTCTGATGATGACAATGATATGCTGTTGAAATCGAACGATGAGCTGTGGCAATCCTTGGAATCAGCATTTGTGTCGATGATTCTTGCATTGCCATCATCAGACCAAGCAGAAATCTTGACAGAGTGGTTCCAAAATAAACAGATTCGCTACCCGGACCTGACTGAAGCATTCGAAGTGTGGTGCTACAGATCGAAAGTTGCCAAGCGACGGCTGGCGTTGCTCGATGGAAACGATCAAACTCCTAATAAAGTATGACAAGGCCGGCTTTGCTCGATGGATTTTATCAGTCTTCTAGTATGATTCTGTAACCTGTCATTTTGTCTCAATTCTTGAGAATATCATGGAAAATTAACAATTCATAAGCAGTGTGTACTAATTCTGAAAGTCATGTAGATATGGCGTGTATGATTCATGTAATTTTTACTCATCAAATTTTTGATGCTTTGCGTTCTGTGGAATTTTTGAATTATTTGGTGATTTCTTTTGCACGTTTTAGAATTGTAGTTTTCCAGGTGAGCTACATATTGATTTTTTATGCTTCAATTGCAGCTTCAAAGCTGATGCAATTCATATTTTGTAAGTGGTAATATTATATATTTGGCAAGGTGTATGCTAAAAGAAGGGCTTATTTGAGAATTTATATGATATTTGAATTTTTATATGTCAAATTTTAATTTATCTTTCTACATATTAAGACATCGTATTTTATAGAATATTTTTCATTTAAAGATAGCATGTATTAACACTGTTAACATAAGATGCAACCAATTTAAAAGAGAAATCGAACTGCAAAGAGGGTCCCTTTATTATGAATGTTTCCTCTTGAGTTTATATCTCATTCCCCTTTATCTTTCCATTAATCGATTCAATCCAGTTTTTGATGGCAGCATTCCAAGTTATAGGGTAATGAATACATCTTACTTCCTTTTCCCCTGATTTGTTGATTTTCACTACAATCATATCTTGATACTCTAAAGGGGCATATATTTCTCATGATTGAGTATTTTTATGAATGGGGGAATATATTGATACTCTTGATACAATCATATCTTGATACTCTATTTTTATTTCTCATGATAGGGGAATATATTGTTAGGATTTATCCATTTCTACATTTTCAATGAGATATGAATAAAACTAAATTAGTTCAAATTATTGAAATTATCAAGGTTTCAATCCATCAAAACAAAAAATTGATTAACATGCATTATTTTTATCTATCTAGACTAATCCTAAAAGTAAACACTCCCTAAACACTTTACGACTTACTACTTCATGTGAAACACATATTGCACGAGGAGTCTCTCGTGCGATGCTAGAAATACCAAACATGTCTACACGACTCCTAATCTAATGGTTGCTTTGCGATGATAGGAACAAAGCAAAATCAAGGATTGCAATGCAAGATAGGTAAAAAGAAAGCACTTTAAACAATTGACGTAAAACGACTCTTTATTCTTCAATATTCCACCCAAATACATCTAACTTCCCCACTTTAATCATCTGTAGCAACAAAATCAATATACAACTCTCAATCAAATCTCTAACAAATATACTAAATTAAGGTGTGTAAATATTATGAAACAACTACTGCAGTATCTAAGCATCTTTCCTAGTATGTCAACTCTTTTTCCTAGTGACAAATTAGCAATACCTGTCTCTGCCTATGATCTGCCTTTCTCCACCAGTTAAGTCACAAAGTCCGGAAACAGCTGCGCCACAAACCTCTTATTGTTCTGAACGTCAATGTTATCATACACACTCGACGTATGAGTAATGGCATTCAAGCTGACGAAATCATTCCCTTGAGCATCAGCCTCAACGCCTCTGTCGGGCATGAAGCTTTGGTTGGAGAGATTTTCACAGTGTTGGAGGCCTAGTGTGAGCGAAACACCGTTGCTCGAATACGGTTGTTGGAACTGTTCGATTCCTACAATCGGATCATATGATCCGAAGAAATTTACAGGCGCCCCAGTGATAGTGAATCCTTGTCTGCTCTGCCTCTCGCTCTCGTAGTCGAATTTCATGGGAATGTGTTTGTTTTCAACTTCAGCCAAGCTCATTGATGGAGAGGGTGACACGTCAGCATTTTGCAGTTTCTTCGGGCTCCTACCCTGTGTGATGATGCTATCCATTTCGGATGATCCGATGAGGCTGAAACCTGGATTGGTCTTGGCATTCGGTGAGGTTGAACTTGTGTTTTGGTCTACCAAATTCTTGTTTTGGACTTGAGTTTTGGCTGTCTCGTGATCTTCTGATCCGTTTCTTTCTTGTGTCTTCATCTCCTCCGCATACATCTGCTCCACCATCGGCTTCCATAGACGAACGCGGGCGTTGATGAACCAGTTGGACACCTGAGGAAGAACAATTCAGACAATGAGTTATTTCCCACATCGTGTCTGTGGCTTATAAATCGATTCTGCGAACATAAAATTTGTCTTTGCTTATTTGGACTTGACATTCTGCTTTGTGATTTGTTTGTGTATATAAAAAGAATGACTAATTACACTTACAGTCTGAATTTTGACTCGAGTTTAAAAATGGATTGATATATTTACAAAAATGGTTAACTACTAAAAAGTTCACAAATTCTGACCTTTATTCCGACACGTTTTTATGAATTTGCCATTTATATTAACATCACTTTTAGATTTGTAGCAAAATAGACACGTTCAATAATTTTCAACGACATTAGTTCGACCTCAAGACTCACACAACATCATTCCTTAGTGATATCTCGCGAGCACACATTACCCATATGCAAAAAAAAAAACGCCACATCAATTTTTTTTTTTTATCTTCAGAAAATTATGAAGTGCTGCAAATTGAAAGTGGTATTATTATTGTAACAATTAACCCTTTTTTATACTATACCAAAATGTTGCACATTTGTTTCAAATTCTCTTACTCTTATGAGTTTCTAAGTAGAAGATGAGAGCAGAAAGGAAGAAATTGACAACATCCCTGTACTAAAAATATGGTCTCGTGCCATTTTCTGAAACTTTGATGAAATGTAAGACCATAACGTAAAATTAACGCTGAAGAAGGCGGGATACCTGACTTCTAGTAAGGCCTGCCTGCTTGGCAAGCATGACCTTGTCCGAATCCTTGGGATAACTGCACACACATTTCATTAAAAATAAAGAATCAGAATTAGGAAAGCAAAAAATGGAAATTAGAGTGAGATGTTTATACGGGTGGAGGAAGTGTTGGAAGAGCCAAGCGCGAAGAACAGAAACAGAGCGCTCCGGCAAGCCTCTCTGAGGCCTCCATGCATTGTTGATGTGGAAGTGTGGGAGCCTCAATCCCTCCATTTTTACTCCGTCTTCACCTAAATTGTTGGTAGCAGCTCGGATTTGGTCGATGATTGCATCTTTGAGGCAACGGAACTGCTTTGAGATCGTTTGCAGTGCCAAAGCAGTGTAGGTTTTCGCAGACCCTACGCCCGCTGCTTCTTCCAACCACCTAATCACCATCTGCATTTGCTGCTCATATTGCTTGTACCTTTGCTCAACCTACAATTTCCCCACTACATTCAGATTTTCTTCATTCTACATTCAGATTTTCTTTATTCTTTTCGTCTAATTTTCAAATATTGTATGTTGATATTTGATTTAGTTGTTTTGAATGGTTTTCTCCGATATAGGTATTAATGTATATCTATACATGATAGGTTAACGTGAGAATCATTTTAAAAGTATGAACGTGATAACCAAAAAAATAAATCTACACGAAAAGTTACCGAATCCAAAAAATGAAATTTTTGCCCTCATGGAATTTGAATCCAGGCGAAAATTTTGAATGTTATGGATTTAATAACATTCCCAACAAATTCATCAATTTTCATAACGAATTCATTTGGTTCTTATGTTCATATGTATATAGAGAGAAATGAGATCAAAAAGAACTATATCTTTTTTTACCAAAATGTATAAAATTGATGTACAAACCGTAACAATTTATGCATTTGATCGCTGAACAATTTTATACGTTCTGTATATAATTCTCAAGTTCTTAAAAAATATAATTTTCATTGGATCTAATTTAAAGGATAATTGGTATCTTGCAAATTACATAATTCTAGCAAAATTTTTGTTTGTCACACAATATAAAAATTACTTACTATACTTTTAACTGATACTGATTTTGCCAGATTGGTATACTCCCAAATTGAAATTGATCTATGCTAATATGGCTATTTGAAATCGAGTGGCCAAAATTAAGGCGGCCAGGGTAGCATTAATTTGGTGATAGATTGATCTCATCAATAGTAAATAGAATCATTAAAAGTAAGTACAATAATTTGTAAATAGAAAATTGAAATTGATTTATGCTAATATGGCTACTTGAAATCGAGTGGCCAAAATTAAGGCGGCTATGGTAGCATTAATTTGGAGATAGATTGATCTCATCAATAGTAAATAGAATCATTTAAAAGTATTGTACAATAATAATTTGTAAATAGAATATTTTTATCAAGTGAAAAACAAGAATTTGACGAAAGTTCGATAATTTATGGCTATAATCCTTGATATAAAATATAAAGCACTAGCATAATAAGTAATGGGGTTACCTCGTGAAGCATGTCGACAAGCTTGGCTTTCTTCATCTGAATTTCTTGTTTCTCCACCGTAGTGAGCTCCTCCCCACGTTTACCACGACCGTCTCTGGCCCGCGGCGCGGACGGCTCTGCGGTATGCTTCGACTGCGCATTATTATCATCCTTAGCCGATTCTCTACCATTCTTGGCTTCTTTTCTTATATTCACAACTTCATCAAGAAGCTCCTGCACTACCTTTAAATACTTACAACTCAGCACCGACTTCTCCGGAATCCCAAAAACCCTAACTTCCTCCGCGCCCGGCAGCGGCGCCTCCGTTCCGGGAGGCCAAGACGGTGCCGCGGGCTTCTGGGAGGAGAGGCTCAAGGTGAGTCCCTGCTTAGCTCGTGTAACCTCAGGCTCGGCTCCGCTGCCATTGTTGTTGTAGAGGTTGTAGTGGAAGCGTGCGTCTTGATGCTGCGGTGATGCGGCTGCGGCGGCGGCGGATTGGAGGGGGATGCCGGCGAGATGGTGAATCTGAGAGGAGGAGCTGGAGTTGAGGAATATGAAGTTGGTGGAAGAAGGAGGCGGTGGCGGCGGTTGCACCTGGTGTTGGTTGCCGGAGTATCCGACGTAGGAAGGGTTCATAAAATGAGTGTTTGTAAAGCGTCGCCACTCCCTTGCATTTCTGAATTGCCATTGCCATTAAAGTACGTCGCCATTGATCGATCTCTACCTGCAGTTTTACTGTTCCTGACAAAACAGACCTCTTTTTCACACACAACACACAGTGTGTATATATGTATTGGATGTGTATATCCAAGAAAACTGTTTGGATTGACTGCCGAAACCGTAGTTGGAAAATTTTCAACAACGACAATAATGTATATAATTATTGGCCTTGAAAATATTAGGCATTGAAAAGTCCAACAAAGTGTCCAATCAAGACTGCTATCAAAAGATAAATTCCAAGTCTTGATAAATTAATTAATTAAGAAAAGAAAAAGATATGCGCCCCCTTCAGCCTTCAAGCTGATCGATGGCGTTGAGAGGGAATTAAGATGCCAACCACATCATATTTCCCAATATAGATAGAAAAAATAAAAATGGAAGGCTTATGATTAAAACCTGGATTAATTGAAATTGCAACTTATTTCACAAAAGAGATGAAGCTGGAAAGAGTGTATGGGTAAATTATATAATTGGTACCTGGAGTAGAAGGGGCACATACGTGCTGTTACATCATCATCTGCCAAGTAATCAAAAAGCACAGTTTTTGTTACCAGTGACGTACAACACAATTGAGATTCAATATTCACCAGTTTTGTATGTTTTTTGAGATCAACTAAGCATTTGAATGAAGGTGAGATAACATGAGAAACTATACATCAAAACAGACACAGCCGCCCCATGACAAAAGGCTACAAGTAATATTGTCTCCAAAGAAATTATTCAGTCAATTATCCACGAAATTTATCACCCTTTTCTTTTTTCTCCATATCACCAAAAGAAGAAAGAGAAGAAGAAGAAAAGAACCTGAAAAATTGTATCCATGAAAGTGGAGGAGTAGTTATATATGAATGATGTATGTAGCTGTTGTGTTTCTCTCTCAAGTTTTGTATTTTTGTAGTTTTCACCTGCAACGAACTGATCAATCGAGCACTGATTTTGACGCCTTTTCAGTTTAATCTGAAGCTGCCAGTACCAGGACTTCTGTTCATCATTTCTAACAAAGAAATCCACTTTTTCAGAGTGACAAAGATGTGTTATATATGTGTGTGTTTCAGTTTGAAAACGCCATTATCAAAGTGTGTCAGAAAATGCATACATACAAACAGCTGAAAAACGAGGAAACGTCCTCATCTAACTGAACATTATTTAATAATATTTTTCTATCGCAACAGTTTTGTAATGAAGGAGTTGTAATAATATATAGAAAGGATAATGGTGTTGATCGTGAACAGTGATCTGAGCTGAGGGATGCCCATTTCTCTTTTTTCTGAAAGGGGTGGTGGGGTCGTAGGAGGGTGGGGTGGCTCTTCATTATTGATTTCTCTTTTGTCGTTTTTTATTATTATTTTATTTTACATAATTATCTTTGGATTTAGTCTTGGTATTTTTCTACGGTGGATAAAAGAGTGTGAAGATAGAGTCACCAAGCATTTTAAATGCCAAAATCTCTGGAGCCACTACCCAGGCCAGAAGATATTGTATTGCATGCGAGCTAATAGGATTTAATCCTTTCCAGGTTACTCTTTTTTAATGCATCTATCATTTTCCTTATCTTCGTGACCTATATGTATCGAACAATGATATTACCAATCTTTATATCTTTTCCATCTAATTTATTTTATGTGTAAATATATAGTACTAAGTGGATAAGAATACCCCTTGAAAAAGAAGTTTGGATCTTTAAAATAAAAGCTTGGATACATATATGAGTTTTTTTTCCAACTTCTGTAACATTTAGGAATATTAATTCAACCAACTCAGTCGAACTCGAGCCAATCCTATTGGGTCGTCAAACTTCTTGATACAAACCAATTTGATTAAATTATTTTAAGGTAAAAAATTTCAGCCATGACCCTTAACTATTGGGCCAAAAGGATTACTACCTTTTGTTACATGTATAAATTTAATTTCTTGATGATCCTAGTTTTGTACTTCCTCCATCCATCAAAAGTTTGTATTTAATTAATTTCGATTCGTCCATTAAAAACTAACATTTTACTCTTTTGAACATGCACTACAAGAAAATGTTCCAATAGTTACATAATTTTTAAGAATTGTGACATCTATAGATGTCACTAAATAAATTGTTACATCTTATAGATGGGTAACTATTATGCATGTCACAAAAAAATATGTCACAAAATTTAGTGACATTTAAAAGTGTAACTATTTTTGTGACATATGAAAGTGTAATTATTTTGTGATATGTGAAGATATAACTATTTTTATGACATGTCAAATGTAACTATTTTTATAACATATCAAAATGTAACTAATTTTTTGACATGTAAAAAGAATTATCTTTTTAAGTGTAAATTTGTTCGGCCTATTTTTCAAGAGGATAATCGATTTCAAGCAAAACGTTACTATAAACAATGTCACAGAGAAACTAAAGTATCAATTTTATTAAACCCATTGCAGTAACACTTATATTTAATAGTTGTTCCAACAAGAAAGGAGTAAATGTTAATGCAAGTTATTTAAGTATTGCAAAAAAAAAACATAACAAAAGAAAAACTCATAACAAAGAAAATCTTCTCTAGACCCAACATACAATGATGTCTATCAAAATTATGCTTTTTGTCTCATTCTGTACTTTATTTCAATCCATGATTCTATTCTTCAAGTCGGGAAGCTTTGTATTTGCATCTTCGTCTCCTATAAAAACAACATAAATATTCAATATTGATGAACAAAGAAGCATCATAACTAAAAAGCAGAGGGTGAATGAAATATTCAATATTCAATTATTACCTTTTAACAAGTGATTGATCATTTGTGGGGACATCAACTATCGGATTGGCATAGAAGGAGCCTTTCAACATATCTGTCAAATAGAATCAAACTCATACATGTTAAGAATAAAAGTAACATAGACAGTTAAATAATGTAACTGAAACAGTTAAATAATGTAACTGAAACAGATATATGACATCTTCACATCTAATCACTCAAGATTCAAAACCATGAAAGAAATAAACCCTTCGATCTTGCTATAAAAATTCACATCTAATCACCAAGCTTCAAAACCATGAAAGAAATAAACGAGCTCACACTAAAACTCAATCTTCGCCATATATAAGCAAAATGTGTGATCGGTATATATTCAAAACCATGTTTATGCATATTTATACTAGACCGAATTATCATGAATGATTTTGTTCAACATAAAAAAAATTATACTGATTTTATTTATACTAGACCGAATTATCATGAACAACATCCAAAAACCACAACTTCTAAACTAAATGGGGATATATACATTTATATACAGAGTATAAGATCAACAAACTATACTATATAACATGTAACAATCAAGGAATCGATGAATTATAAATTTATAATCACTCCAACTACATGGTAACTAGTCATACATACCTATCAATCATAATCAGATAATACTAGCTCAATATTCAATATCTTTTGTAATATATATATATATATATATATATATATATATATATATATATATCAATTTTCTAATCAAATCGAGCACCTCAAGTCATCCAATATATAAATAGTTCAATTCAAATTCCTACAAAGTTCAAATTATAAATTTCAAGATGCAGAACGAATTGGACCGTGTGGGATAAGTTATCTTAATTGCCGCCAAAATGATATTAATCGAAAATCGAATGATCTGCAAAAATTCCTCAAGAAACAAAATACGCAATATTTAAATAAAGCACACACATACATACACAAAATTCCCTAATAATGTGCATCTATCGATGAATGCGTAAAATATAAATTCGTGTGGAGATGGAAAGAATTATCTACTAAGTGGATATTTACAATCACGTTTGCAAAAATACAATCACAGTACTGTAAATCGCTAGAGGCAAAATTGGGTGAAATAGAAACGACGAAACCTTCTTCGTCCGGGTATCGTAATTCACGATTCGGGACCTTCACGGTTTATAATATCTAGTGTCGATTAAGCAAAAAATTTTGTAGTGAGTTAATTGACATAATATACCATAGGTTACATCAACCAAAAGTGATTCTACTCAACCAAAATCAACTCTACAAAGCATGTCCTAACGGACTTATAGAAGCAAATACTATTATTGGCATTCACAAAGATATCGGCCTACGATCCAGACCATAAGTTAGGCTTGCTATTAGATCTCAGATTTCGCATCTTTGCTAAACGCAATAGCAGAGAATTGGAGTAAAACCTAATTTCAACAATTTACAAATTATCTATTTTACTGAATTGAAAGAGAGAAACTATACCTTAAATTCAACCGAAGGTGGAGATCGACGGAGATTCAATAGGAGTGTGGTATGGACGCGATTGTCTTCAAGAGTACTACAGAGGTGGAGGAGCTTGATGGAAGTAAATGAATCGGGAATGGTGAGGCCGAGAAATAGATGTGGTGAGTGAAGAGGTTAGTTTGATGGGGTAGTGGTCTACATCTTAAATTTTAAATAAAATAATCACTCCACATGTACAACGATGATGCACATGTACAAGCAAAAAAGAGGATTTCAAAAATGCATACGTTTTATTATGCGATAATTTATGGATTTTAAAGCTTTTCTAGCTTTCCAGTGAAAAAAGGTAATTTTATAGCTTTAAACAAAATACTATTATAATCTAAAGGATATAAAAAATCAACTGTTATGTCCGGATTGCTTTTCGCGAAATCGATTAACGCTCAAATTTATAGAAAATTTCAAAGATAAAAGAAAAGGTAAAGAAAAACGGATGGTTGTTAATATAGCACGCCATTGCCTATAGAAAACGGATGGTTGTTAATATAGTCGCTCAATATAATGAATATTTTACTTTCTTGAATTATAGTAAAATTTAGTTATATTCATATATGTAACAAAAATTGTGAAAAATATTGTGACATGTTTAAATGTAGTAAGGTTTAATTACATAAATAGATGTGATAAATTTTACTACATTTTCAAGTGTAACAAAATTTAAATACATTTTTATGTGTAACAAAAATATATTGATACATGTATTGGTGTAATTAAATTTTGCCACATCTAAAGATGTTATAAATTTTGTTACACTTCTCTTGGTGTCACTAATAATATGTAACTAATAGAATTTTTTTTTGTAGTGATGCCCCCATATAAATTTCATAGTCTTTATCCTCAATCTATCCACTTATTTACAAAAAGTAAAAAAATCACTACTTAATACTTACAATGTGGGACCTTTCTCAACTCACTTTACACATATTATAATTTATTAAAACCCATACCATAAAAAATAATGCAATCTTTTAATGGACGGAGGGAATAATTAACAAGGAGAGTGTTTTCTCATCCAAAACATTTGATCTCATATTGATGCAAAATTGAGTATTATTTCAACCCCAACTTGCATAATAAATAATAAATAAGAATTCAAGTAATTTTTTTAAATGATAATCTTTTTTAATTTCATATCAGCATGTTTTTCATTAAACAAATTAAGCATTAGAGTAATAAACAATATTGTTAAAAGCTTAAGGCGGGCGAGGCGTTTACCTCATGAGGCGGGCGGTAAGCCTCGTCAACAAGAACAAAAAAAAAAATTTATCCAATTTTTTATTTAATGGATTAAGCAAAAAAAGAATGAGAACAAGAAGAAAAAAAAAACGGAAAAAAAAAAAAACTGATCTGGCGGCTGTCGACGACGGCTGCCGACGGAACTAGCGGCGGTGACGGTGCCGGTAGCGGTGGTGAGGGAGGAGTGAGTTGGAGAGATATGGCAGAGAGAAATCCTAAATGATGCGTCTCGTCTTTTCTGATTTTTCTTCCTTCTAATTTTAATATTTAGAATTCAAATTTAGGGTTTTAACCTATTGGGCTATTATTAACTTAGCTTGGCCCTAAAAGATTAGGCCCAAAACTAAAATTGAACCCTAATTTGATTAAAGTGAAGTTACCGCCTCTTTACTTCCTCTAGAGCGCCTCTGCGCCTCCAAGCGGCCTGAGGCGGGCAACGAGGCCTACGCCCGGAATCTGCAGAGAGAGACGGCCGCCCCAGGGCGTTTTCCGACCACCTCTGGCGATTTTCACAACATTGGTAATAAAGATAGAGAAGTGAAGATGATGAGTACCAATACCATACAATTTTAAGTAGAAAAATCTAAAAAGATTATACAAGGATCTGCAAATTAAAAACTTCATTCTTAAATTCAGAAGCAAAATGGTAAAATTTGACAACTAAGCAACCAACAAGCTAAAGGGGAAAAATAGAATATCTTAAGTTGATAACAAACAAATGATTTCTTGGTGGTCGTACTAGTGTGGGAAGGAGAGGGGAGGGTAAAATACACCCGTTAAGGTAAATAAAAACTTTTTCTTAAATAAGATTGGACATTCTACTGAAGTTGGTAGGTGTCAGTATACTGATACTAGTCATACCGATGTCAGTACTGCTGATCAATTCAGAAATAGAGAGTCTTGTAGTGAGTGAATCAGTTATCAATACTACTGATTACTTTAGCAACTGATCGTTGGACTGATAACCAATATGTATACGAAAATGGTGTTGGTTATGTTTTGTCTTTATTGAAAACAAATACTTATAAAAAACTTAGTCAAATATTTGTTATAGTCTATATTTAGTTTTATCTTCAGTAGCAAAGTGCTACTAATTGAGGGTTTTACAGTATGTTGTGCTGCTTGCGCTAAGTGATGTTCAGTTCAATAATATATAATGTAAAGAGTATTGAAAGTAAAGAACACATTTAGTTTTTATGTGGTTGAAAGATATTAACTCCTACATCCACGAACTGATAAATCAGTCAATCCACTACTTGGGATTGGTCTTGCTTACGGGTACAAGAGAAAACCTAGATACAATAGTTCACTTTATCTGTATCCCGACTTAATTGTCGTATCTTCCTTCATTTACTAGTGCAAGGAAATCATTTATTGCTACACTTGTAATCGACCTAACTTTCTTGCTTGCAAGTGCAAGAAAACTAAACTTTCAACAACTAACATTTCGTTGCTTACTTGCTCAACTTCTACTTCAAGTTTTACAGAGTTTGGTAGATGGGGTTTTTTAACTAAGGATTGAATAGTTACAAGCAACAACTCAATATGTTCTAGGTGTAAGATATTAACAAGTTTAAAACATAGATTCTAAGGGAATGTATGTTGAAATCTAATATGTTTATGCTCTTAGAGCAAATAAATATGTTTATGCTCTTAGTCAAATTATAGCCAAATTTAGGACCAAATGGTCCTACTACACTTATAATTATCTTCTTCAAAAATATGTTGTTAGAATGCTTTGCATATATGAACTTTGAACTCTTTGAGTACTTGAATGCTCAGTGTTTTTCAATAACTTTCAAAGGTTGGATCCAACGGGTATTTGGAGGGACGATGAATAGTATCATTGGAGGATACATCAATCACATCCATTCTGTTTTTCGTTTGAATCCACATACTTCATTTTTCGTGTCTGTAACATCGTACAACAAAGCTCTGTACGTCTGAAACGTATCTTTGGCATGTCAGGATCTTCTGCAGATTCGCTCTGATATGTTTAAAGTCAAACACCCAAGCTTTAAAATATTATGTGTTTCTTCAGTAAGATTGACTCTGTGTCTCTTCAGTACTTTGACTTTGGGTCTCATCAGTAAGGTTTGCTCCGCATATCTTCAATAGAGTGGATTCTGTCTCTTTTTAGTATGGTAACTCTGAATCTTCAATAGACACTTCAGTTTTATAAAGATCTTCACAGACTTCGACTTCTCTTCTGCTGAAATGATATTTAGTCATTTTCTTGATTTCTTCATCTTCAGTAGAGCTAGGTTTTCAGTCTTCAAACTTCATTCTTCAGTAGCACAGTACTTCGGTATCGCCGTGCTTAAGTCTTCTTTATCACTATGTCCTTCAGTAGTGCTTCTCATCAATAGTACTTGTACTAAAACTTTTATCAATATGATTGGCTTCAGTACTGGTTCCAAACACCTTCAGTATTGAATGACCGTGCTGATGGTTCTTCCACTAAAACTTGTAAACATAAAAAACTCGCTCCCTAAAACATGAGCAATACTATATTACATAAAAAAAAATATCAATGAGGTTTTGGAATCTAATCAAAACACCAAAGTTAAGACATAATTTTCCCAACACATCCATTTTACTAAGTATCCAATAAAATAATTATATAACAAACACCGTACAATTACTATGAATTAAGAAGAGATTGAAGAGGAAAAAAAAGACGCTTTGAGATATTTACCTTAAGTTTTTGGAATACTAATCAACAATGAGATAATTAAATAAATAGTGAGAGTGTGGAGCATATTAATTATTCCTTTAAAATGTAACATTTTAATTGGTCCGAGTTTTTATATTTAAAGACTCATAATTCCAACAAAATAATAAGATTCAGGTCAATCAGGCAACCTATTTGGTTTTAAACTAACCCTATTGTACTATTCAATCCGAGTCAAGTCTGTTTTAGACTTCTATACGGGAATTCAAAATTTTCTTTGGAAGTAACTTATGGTTTCAAGTCCTATATCTTTTGAGCCACATGAATCTAGAGTTATGAAAAAAAGTTAATAATACTAAAGGAATCGAAAATTAATGTGTTTACTTAAAAGTGATGATCTTTTACTGAAGTCCATCTGGGTTCTTTTACACGAGAATCAAAAATATATTCAACTAACTTTATGAGCTAAATATTAACTTCCTGTAGATATAAAATATGACTTAAACTTTGTAGCATTGAAAAGCCACATGAACAGTCAACCTTGTTTCCAGAAAGGAAAATAAAAACTAAAAATAGTGTTTCTAAAAAAAGTTACTATAATTTAGTTTACTAAAGTACGTATATCAAGGTATTATTCTACACCAAAGTAGAATGTTCAAAAAATTCTCAGTAATCTTTACAAATTAAATTATTTTTCTAGAAGTGAATTATTGTCAAATTCCTATAGTGGAAACACTTGTTTTAACAGTCTGTAACCGCCAAAATATTATTTTCAAGTGTCAATTTTGTGTGAATACAATCAAGTATATGTTTTAATAAATGTAGCATTTTAATATGTCGTTATATAAATATACGATTTCACCTTTACATCTGTCATTCAACAACCAACTGTTGGAAAATTTTAATCCCCCATTTTTTCCTAGAATGACAACTACCTGATTGCTTACAAAATAAACAATAATTTACATATGTTAAAAAATTCCTGATGATAGTTATTCATCACCTAATAAGCGTGTATTAGTTGAGCCAATTAGAGCAATTACCTTTTTATTTTAGAAATAGAGCAATTAGCTTAGCGATATATATAGTATTAGATAGACTTGTGTTCCTCTTTAAATAAAATAAATGTAGTTTTGGACAATAAGCCACCCGTTATTCACGGCTAGCTGAAAAAGGAAGACACATCTGCAGGATCATTGGTCAATGACTTTTAAGAACCAATTGGAAATTAATGTGGTCCAGCAAAGCCACTAACGCTTGGACATACATGTCTTCCGAAATTGTTCATAATATTACAAATATAATATAAAATAAAATTAACAGTACTAAACATATACTAAAATTTAATATTGACAGTTCAATAACATATAATATACTATTCACCTCAAAGATCTCATACAAAATTAACCCCTTCATCTTTTTCAAAACCAGACATTAATTCAAGATCAAGACATATCTTGAGACATGCATACATCCTAATTATTAAGAATAACAATTATATATATATATATATATATATATATATATATATATATATTCTATATCCAATCCTTAGATAGTATGTAGTATCCAATTTAAACTATACATTTTGAATATATGGACACACAACAATTTATCCAATCCTTAGATAGTATGTAGTATCCAATTTAAACTATACATTTTGAATATATGGACACACAACAATTTGACACGTGACATCCCTTTATTCATTTATTTTTATATATAATTTTCTCAATGGTAAAATGGGAACAAAATTCAACCTCCTCCTCCTCCTTCTTCTTCTTCTTCTTCTTCTTCTTCTTCTTCTTCTTCGATTTTTTAACGGCTGCGGACAATGGTAGCGACGGCGGGCGGATAGCAACGATGTGAACAAGTAAAATAAAAGAATTATCTCAAAAACAAGTTCATGCATATGACAAAACATAAATCTGCATGTGTGGCAACGAGCGTTGTGGGTGCGCTAGCACACACTGGATGTGCGAGTGCACATTGTGTGTCGGCAAGCCACAAAATATACTCATGCATATAACAAAATATAAACATGCATGTTGGCCAACGAGCGTTAGGAGAGCGAGGAGGGTGTGCGTTTCCGACATGCATTAAAATCAAAACTCACATGCATGATCGTGTTCAACTACATGCAAGTTCGTGTTCACTTATATGTATAATTCTGTTCAACTATATGCATAGTTTATTTCTTGTATCACATAACAAATCAAATTACTAATCTACCCTTACTGTGACAAAATCAACGAAAATAAGGTTAAAAAAATCAAAAAATCTCCACCATAGGATCTATAAGATGAGTGAATGAGATTGAGTATTACATAATACCTAAGGCTTAGATGATCCCAATTATATATATATATATATAGGAATTGAATTAAATACAAACTAAACTTGAAGTATAAAATAAGAATAATTTTCAGCCCTTGATTCGTGAAGATCTGCGATAAATTCATCACCTTACTTGATGAATTCAAACACCTGTGTTCGAATCTCATTAGGGGTGAATTTTTATTTTTGAATTCATACATTTTCACAACGAATTCAAACACTTTCACGATGAATTCATATAATTTCATGAGTTCGTAGTTTATGCGTTAATAATGACATGACAAGAATCTCCATAAACTTAACAAACAAACTTAACAAAGATATTATAAATGGCTCCACACTGACTAGTGACCACCATTATCGACTTCGTGATAGTAACAATCCTTGATCTATCGACTTCTCATTGGTCCACATTTGGAGCAATTTGATTTCTTCAGACTTGTTGCTTCTTTTTTAGCTTTCTGATATCTAACTTGATTAGGTTGGACTCGATTCGACCACTTTGTCTTTCATCTTGTCTTTAGGTTTTTGATTCTCTGAGTTGCACTTCAGGTAATTTGATTTGGGTGTGTCAACCTGTCTGATGCTTCGATTGATCTGATCTTGTATCCATTTGTCTGATGTTTTGACTAAGTTGACTTTTTTGTCTTTAGAACTTGAATCGATCAACTTGGTTCCCTCTTAACTGAATACATGTAAAACAAATAACACCATAACAAATGAGTTTGCTAATACACGAATACATCAAAATGGTTCAAAACTTAACAAATTTCCCAACACCTATATATTAAGTTAGGTCATGAATGTAGGAGTTGTTAATCTCCAAACCACGTAAAAATCTATATGTTCTTAATGCTTCTTACTTATTACTTACTGTATGTCATGCGTATAATTTAAGCTCGAGTAAGTTAGTCTATCCTGAATCCGTCAGGTAGACCATGCACTTAACCGATATTATTAGTTGTTGCTATTTTGAATATCTCTGACCGTGTTTAAACTGAGAAACAATGATTTAGTGAAGAAAACATAAACAAATGTAAATAACATGGTACACGACACTCTATATGGTAACTAAACCTGATAAACATGTTACATGTAGACAGTAAAAATTACACCTGAAGTTTGAGTTAATCGGACTTTCAGTAGAAGCCTTGTTTACATCTGGAGTTTTTTCGGATGCTCTCGTCAGATTGTCTTGACTTTTTGCCGAATCAAACCCAAAAAAACAAGAAAAAATATACTCATATATATTCCCTCGTACTCCACACCTTATGAGACATAAAATAATGACATACGGAGGACGAGAGATGTCAAACTTTTGGTCCTATTGTTTGTCAGTGTGTTCATATATTAAAGAATTTGCAGACTTTATTTGGTTACTTCGGATCTCTAAATAGCTTTAGTATCTTGTTACGCTTTTCCGTAGATTTTGAGGTTAATTTTAAACAGTTTGTATTTTGTTTGAATATAATAATTTTCTTTTCATCTTTAGCATGACTGTTTTTATAGTTATTTACATAATTATAAGACTTTATTTGTCTATTTTCAGATTTCAATTGGTAGAATCTTATTATCGGATCATTCTAAAGTTTTGACTTGTTACTATTGCCTTTGTTTTTGGTGGCCGGTTTTCCAAGGTTTTAGAATTTGTGGGTACGTGTGTGGAGATTTAGGATTAGATGCTAGCTGTCACATGCACTTTTTCGTGGACACTTTCACAAGCACATGATATATATTATTTGATTATGAAGTGATAATTGGATGACATCAAATGCATCACGTCAAAATTATTGTTATTATTATTACTATTATTATTATATATAAATATTTGAAGAGAAAAAGAACAAACATGTAACTAGCAAAAGCTAATGATGGTAGGTAGTATATTACTCGTGAATGTGACGGATGAGAAATTAGGGGTATGGGGATTATATGAACCCCAACCTAGTCTATTAGGATCATGTACCATTCCCGAAGACAGAACTTAGTTTCGCCCCTACTTTTTTACTGTCGATCGAGTTTGATTTAGAAAAATAAATTGGTTTTTTTTGTTATAATTATAATATTAAATTGGATTAGATCAACTTGATTGTGATTGTAATTTGGTTTAGAAGGATTCAACTTTTTAGCTGGATAATAGTATACGGGGAACTTCTAATTAAAATGTTAATTAAAACGCTCCCCATTATTTAATTAACATAAACAAGAGGTATAACAAGTATTTGATTAACAAGAAATAGTAAGGAACGGAACGCAAAAGTAAAACTAATATTTATTTACACAATCAAAAACTATTTACACAATCAAAAACATAGTTATAGTTATACTACATTAACTTGTGATTCCTTAGTAGAAAGATTGTATTCGAGCGAAGTTGAAAACTCAAATAAAATCATAAAGCAATTCCTCAAATAGAAACTAAGTTGAAATTCACTTATTTGTTATAATCACATAAAACTACTCAAAAATTTATTTCTAAACCTCAGCCTAGTGGTATTGCCCAAAATAATCTAACCCTAGCTATCAGATTATTCTTGTATATATATACTTGGAAAAGTCTATAATTTTTGGTAGCATGCAAGTTGTAGCATGTGTATCGTCTTTATTAGCAAGAATATTGGATGGTCCAAACCCTAGACTAGAAACTTTCTTTCGTGCAATAAAGCCATCCAGATATGTATAGTACTTATTGATTAACATTATTGGCTCTCTTGCTCCATGAATTAAAGAACATCGATCCCCACCTAAATTTATTTCTATAAAATCGAATTAAATTGCTCGACTTGCGTCCACGTTGCTGGGGCCTCCACATACATAACTTAATTTGCCCTTCATTTTAAGTGCTATCTCCGAGTCTAACAGGTTTCCAAAGAAATTAGTTGTGGTATCCCAATCAACTCATGAGCTTGAAACAATAAGAAATTAATTAGAAGATATCGAAATTGTGTGTGTGTGTTGGCCTAGTGGTAGAGTGGTTAATGCCCGAGGCCAAAGGTCTCGGGTTCGAGTCCACCGTGACGCAACCTTTAAAATTTCTGTATTAATTGACCCAAAAAAAAAAGATATCGAAATAATTATTAATAGGGAGAGAGCGGCTGGCCTCATGGTGCTGCCACCCTAATTATTTGATAAGTATGACTTAATTAAACTCGAGGGTTGGTTAAATTTAGATTGCGGATACTATTAGACTTTATTTTTTGATTACTAAACCTTAACCAAGAAATAATTAATCCTACAAATTTTGGATTCATTAAGGAACTTAGGGATTAATGAAGAGATTAGGGGTTAATTAACGAATGGGGCTTAGGATCGGCCGCACCCAATTTTTTGTGTTAGTGATTTAAGCTTCATGTTAGCATATGAGTCCATGTGCAACTATCCTCATATATGGTTTTGGATTGGACTAAGATTTGTGAATAAATGTCCACATCTAGATTCAGTTTATATATGCATTCCTGCGTCGATGCTATTTTCTAATCTTACCCATTTCGATTTTAGGTATACTTGATTCATGTATGTCCTGGCTATATTAACCCTTTAATTAACATATTGGAAAACGAATTGATATTTGTTCATAAATGATATAAAACTATGAGGACGTACGGAAAATAAATGGACATATA
Source organism: Salvia rosmarinus (assembly GCA_036937905.1). Lineage (NCBI taxonomy): Eukaryota > Viridiplantae > Streptophyta > Magnoliopsida > Lamiales > Lamiaceae > Salvia > Salvia rosmarinus. The sequence goes on from CM072816.1 coordinate 93,740,241, forward strand.
TATAATCCACATTTTAGCATCACACCTTTGAGGAAAAACAATTTTCTTATGCTTATAAATCACGGCAGCAATGATAAAAGGTATGGAGGATCATAATAATCACTCTTCTATATTAAGAAACTGTATGATTCTCTTTTAACAACTCGTCCGTACAATTATCTTCACAAGTGACATTTGGTTTTCACTTCCTATTCCACTTTTTTTTTTCCTTTCTTTTAAACTATAGCCTTGGTAAGCACAAAATAATTTCCCAATTTGGGCTTTTATCTTCTGCAACTATTGTTCTTTTTAAGAACATTAAAGTGGTGAGAGTCTTCTATTTAAGAGGGAGGTCAAAAGTTTAATCCCAACCGTATATCCCTCTTAAAAAAATAAAAATTAAAAATTCTACAACTATCAAATCGACCATTTTCCTGTTTCAGTTTTCAACACAAGCTTTCTCGGTTTCTAAGATTCAATGTTTTCATCAAGAATTAATGTTCATTATATGTATACGCTTATTCGTTAATTATGCATACAATGCTACAGATCGAGTATAGGGTTTTGGAGAAAACCAACCTAATTTATTTTGTTAAATGTGAACAAAAATATTATTGATTTATTGCAATACATAAAGCATGAATTACATCATTGTAAATATAAAAAATATTATTGTACCTAGAAAAACTTTATCGTATGCGGAGCAAAGTATTATTCTGTTTGAGAATCAATTCCGAACTTCTATCAATTATGATTTACGAAACTAACAGAATAATGATACATTTTATATGTTCTTTCCCCTCTAGACACTCATATATATATATATATATATATATATATATATAGGTTCAAATAAGAACCATTTTAATGTCAGAATGTGAGGATTAAATGCATTTGCTGTAAAAGTTGATGAATCCGTCGGAAAAGTTACTGATCCACAATATCCAGAATTTTCACTCGGGTTTGAATCCCATGAGATGCGATATTTTTTTTTGATTCAGTAACTTTATCAACGGATTCATCAACTTTCACAACGTATGCATCATTTTTTGGTTCTCAAGATAAAAATGGTTCTCACGTTAACTCCCATATATATATATAGAGTTAACGTGGGGACCATTTTTATTGTGAGAATGTGAAAACCAAAAATGATGAATTTTGAGTGAAAGTTGATGAATCCGCTTGAAAAGTTACTAAATCAAAAAAATGAAATTTTCATCCTTCATGGAATTCGAACACCGGGTGAAAATTTTGAATTTTTGGATTTAGTGACTTTCCCAACGGATTCATCAACTTTCACAACGAATTCATCATTTCTTTTGGTTCTCACGATAAAAATAATTTTTACGTTAAACCTTATATATATATATATATATATATATATATATATATATATATATAATATATGGGTTCAAATAAGAACCATTTTTATCGTGAGAATTAAGAATCATAAAAATTCATTATGAACAAAATAAATTCACAATGATAATTAATGCATCAACTGTGAAAATTACTGAATCCAATATAGTATTTGAATTCTCCTTTACAAAAATCAAAAGATGAACAAAGGAAAAGAGAGTGGTCGGGATTTATTGAAGGGCTGAAATTTCAACTTGATGGTGATTGAGAATCTAAATCTTATTATTATTTTTTAAAGTAATTTCAGTGTGGTGCATTCAGATTAATCATGCTATGTTGGCACTATATTATTAAAGACAATTTGTTACTTATTGTGTGACTTGTGTCCTTCCACTGTTTGGAACATTCTGCTGCGGACTCGACACAGCTTCTCTGGCTATTTTTCTATCTATCTTATGTAGAAAAATTAAAGGATCGTATTTTAATTTCAACTTTTAAGGTTCATGTAAAATTATAAACATACTGAAATGAAATAAATGTTAAGTTATTTTAACAATTAACCCTGTTTGAAAAATAGTGAATTGCTTTCCTAAAAAATAAAAATAAAAATAGTGAATTGCTTTATGATATGGCCGAATTATCAGACACGTTACCAATTATTGGTGTGTCTTCTTTACAGATTATCATCTTTATTATATTATCATTGTATAATTATTGTTGAACATTTAGCTAAAGTTTATGCATTAATTAAAAGTATACGCCATCTGTCTGTTGACAAATCAATTCTTTCATTTCCACTTTGGCACTGTGCTAAATTTACTAAAGAACTAGAAAACCACCATATCGAACTTAAGTAATGGCTCAAATGTTTTTTTTTCTTAACTAAGTTAACCCACAGTCGAACGTCATGGGACTAATCCCCCACCCCAACTGTCAGTGTACTAACGATAGGAGGCTTACTCAAAATTTTCAGTTCAATATACTATATCGTGTGTTCCAAAAAAAAGGTAGGCATAACAAAATTGATAGAATACACGTTTTAATAGGTATAAATATAATATCGACTTAAAATAATAACTAAACATGTTACATGTAGATATATGTTCTGCAAGAAGTAGTTCGCATAACACAAATAGAAAATATATTAAATTAAATTAAATTAATTAAGTAAATTTTATGTGAATGATGAAATCGATTCTACATACTAATGTAGATTTTAAGTTTGTCATATTTTACCAGAAAATCACAAATTCCACTAACTAGTTCCATAAGTACTTGCTCACTAATATAATATCTATGTATTCATATAATAATATTGATGCGTGTATGCTATTACGTATATTTGTCAATTGTTAGTAATAAATACTGTACCTGATAAATTCACCTGGCTAGTAGTATGTTGCCAACAAGACTATCAATTAATGTCTAGTGTTGGTTATCAGTGTCAATATGCATTGTAAATGATATTAAAATCCTTTTTTAAACTACATTTTAAAAATATTTACGAGGCGAATTTAAAGATGAAAAGGAACTTTGTATCAATGTTTTGTCTTACACTCTTTTTAGTAATTGAGTTCCTCTATTCTTATAGTTACATTATGTTTTTGCGATATTACTATTCAGAATATTCTTACTTTTGAAGTTTTATTTCTTAAAAAAAATCAAAACTAACGATGTGAAAATCATGAGAAATAACTCAAATATAATTCTAATATATTTAGAAATAAAGAAATCTTAGCATCATCATCTTTAGATTCTTTTTTAAACTTAAATCAAAACTCTTAAAATTTCCAGAATACTTATGAAGTAAAGCAATCAGCATGCTGAAAATCTTGAAAACTCAAAACCCTAAATTAAACAAAGCAATTAATTTAGGATAAGACATCACACATGGCATATAAAATTTTATGTGATTCAGAAAACAATCCGCACAGAGGGGTCCCACAAAGCCCACGCGGGCACAAGATTAGCCGGCCCGCCCGCCCACGGCCGAGGGACCCACTCCTCCAATTCTTTCCTGGGCTCTGAACTTTTGTGCGACGCGAGAGCCGTGTGGTATGGTGCAAGTGCAACACAAAATCAAAACAATTAGTGGGCCCTACGTGGAGGGAGAAAACGATTAAACTCTAGTCTCTAGAAAGAAGAGGCATGGGGCCCAGCATATGTATTGATTGTAATCTCGTGTCGGCAGGACACGTGTCGAGGGGTGAAGCAGCATATTCAGGCGTCCCGCTTCCCATGATGGCAGTTACGTCGTTGCGACGTCAGTCATTTTCTCACTCGTGCTTTCCAATCTTATATAATGGCGTTATATTACACGAATAAATATATTGACTTAGGCCTAATAATTAGTGTTGGGACAAATCTGCCTTGCCAATATTTACTAGTTCCAAATTTTGAAGCATTTCTGTCGGCTTTACCAAGTGGGTCTTGCCATTTTCTCATAATTCTGTAAACATGTTGGGCATTTAAGCCCAGTCCAAATGTCTTTGGGCTATATTATTCCATATCAAATTTCTCAAATAAAACGTTCCAAAAGTATAGTCGTCGAGTAGAAATAATAGACAGATGTTTACATGATACCAACACGATTACCTTATCATAGTATTTTAACCTATGCAAAACATAAAAATTATTGCTCTACTATATTGTACTATTGATCTTCGTATGATCTATGATAATCAATGAAAAAATATATTGTAATATATAAAACTATTATCATCAAAAAAGCGTATGGAAATACGCATCATTATATACATTGAAAAGCATTATTTCATGTAGAAAGTGAACTAATCCTGACCATACTTTTAGCCTAACTCATTATATTGCATAGTATTACGCGCTCAGTTTGTGTATATAATATCATTGGATGCAATTGCTAATGGAGTTCTGTGCTGGTATGGTGTATTTTGCATATTGATTTTAATCGTTGCTTTTGAAGTATTACTATTAATATTCTTTAAAAATATTACATGCTCTTGAAGAGCAATTTATATTTTAGGTTATATATGTTTATCCCTAATGAAAAAAATATAAATTTATGTCATATTATATAGCATTGATTTGCTTAATTACTACTTGTTGGATGATATTTATATTGATTTGCAAATATCTTATTAAAACAATCCTTAAAGGATTGCTATAATTTCAAATGATAATATTCTTATTGTTGACTCTGGAAAATTTCATTGATCCTCTTTAGAGTATCAAACTTATTATACATCGATCAAACATATTGTCCTATTATGAATGATATTTTATTGCATTATTTAATATCTATAGCAGTAATCATGAACGTAGATATTTATTTAATGAGCCCCCTAATTATATTTGTATATATCATTAGACGTGGATATCTATATGAAAGTTTATGAAGGACTTAAAATTTCTAAAATAAAAGGAATATTAAAATCGTAATATGTATTGTATCAAATAGGGTTGGAAATTTGAGTTTTACATGGTTCATCGGACTCATTGCTTAGTCAATTCACTAACTTGGGATTAGTCTTGTTTATAGGTACAAGAGAAAACCTAGACATTGAGGTAACTTTATAGTGTTCTACCTAATTTGGCGTTCCTCCTACGCTTGTTGGTGCTAGGAACCATTAATTGCTTTCAAGACGCAGTCAACTTAACCTCAAGCTTACGGGTGCTAGAAATCAAACTTTCAACAACTAACACTTCGTTGCTTATTTTCCCAAACTCTTACTTAACTTTGGGGGTTTAGTATAGTGGTTTTCCAACTAGGGATCTGAGTTATTACAGACAATAAATTCGGGATATTCAGGCTTAAGATATACATGATGAATATCCTAGATGTAAGGAAGTATATGTTGAAGTCTCGAGCTGATAATTATATTTGAGCTCTTGAGTCTTGCTGATACAATGAATACTTCCTTCTTCGAAATCGTTGTTTGATTGGCTTTGAGCTTGAATACTTGAGATTTTAATCGTTTAGTGTTTCGATAACCTTCAAATGTTGGATTCTGTACAATATATATAGAGATGAATAAGAATAGTGTCGTTGGAGGGACAACCATTCAAATCCTTCTATTTGTCGTCTGAATTCTTCCAGTTGACAATCTTTATACGTCTTCTGACTAAGGTGGCATCATCATACACTGTAGCTCTACAACTCTGAAAATGTGGTATGACATGTCAGGATCTTCTGCAGATACACTACAACATGTGGTGAGTCAAACACTCAAGGCTAAAATCTTTCGTGTTTCTTCATTCGAGTTGAGTCCGTGTTTTGTCAGCATTGATTTCGGGTTTAGCCAATCGAGGCTGCATCTCATTTTCATCAGCAGTTTGGACTTCGTCTTTTATCAGCTTAGAACTCCTGAGTCAGTGTGATGCTTTAGTCAGATGTAGAAACTAATAGTCAGCTTGACTATCGATAGGCAGCTTCGACTCTTGGATATCAGCTTTAACTCCTGGTAGTCAGCTTTGACTTCTGGTACCCAGCTTTGATTGCTGGTACCCAAGTTTAACTTTCGCAAAGACAGTCTGATGCCTAGTATGACATTTAGTCATATCTCGACTCATTCTTATCCTTCAACACTGAGTCTTTAGTCTTCGATCTTCAGACTTTTATCTTCCGACGTCAGTCTTCAGTGTTCGGCTTCACTCTAGTAGCTCTGATCTTCAGCATCGCTTGTACTTCAGTCTTCAAACATCAGATGATCTTTCGTCGCCTTGGCCTTGATACATGATCCTTCATTGAGCTATCGTCAATCAGTCCGACATCGATACTCTTATCGATATGACCGACTCTCGATCGCTGAACTCCTTCAATCTTGGGTATGTCTGTAGGGAAATCTTATTTTACCCATTCCAGAGGATCTATCTTGGATGTTTAATTCACTATACATTAATTATATACCTAGCGCATCTATATAATTAATTGCAACACTTAGGTGTTCACTCGTGTTTAGTTGTGAATTTATGGGATATGAGATCAGTGGCAAATCCAGCTTTGATATTCTGGAATGTATCCCGGATGCCTATTCTCCAATAATGAGTGAGAGTAATCTATGGAGGATGCTGCAAAATTTTTCCTCCTTATTGTATCTATGAGATTTTCGAAAATCTCAAACAAATGAAAAAGATTATTCTAATTTTCTCCCAACTTGTATTTATAATGCATTCATCTTTAGATAGGATCCTTGTATATCTAATAAATACAATAATATCTTTGCAGATAAATCATATATAGAATAATTATCTCTTGATATCTAATGATATCATATAATATCCCTTGATATCTAATAATATCATATAATATCTATCTAGATATTAGAAATGTATTAATATAATACATTAATCAGAACAAAGTCCTAGTAGGACTCTTATAGGGGTGGTGAAAATATCAGCAACAACATGTGTTGATAGGCTAGCCCATGGATCAAATGCAAGGAATAAAGATGAGCCTAAAATGAATTAATTATCTTATGTTCAACCTAGAACATAAATTAATTCATAAACATATATTCATTCCACTAGAGAATAAATGTTGACTTACCCCTTTATCACTGAAGTTGAGTCGGACTTGCACTTAGACTTACGAATCCCGGTATTTAAGATATCGTACGTCCATTAATTATTTATAGCATTCTGACTGGTTAAAATAATTAATCTCTTTAATTCCTTAAGTAGTACCACCCAACCTTATTATTGTACTTGAGCTAACTCAACTTATAGACTTTAGTACAATAAACCTTTTGAGCTCTTTAAGGGGACGTCATCATCCTAAACGGATACAGTGACTCAATACAGGTAACTAGCATGACATACAAGCATTGCCACCACCCAAGATGCAGAGAATCTTAGGTTAACTCATGTAACCCTCACTCATAACAAGTCAAAGTAATGGCAAGTAACTCATACTCACCTAAAAACTTATCGAGGTTTAGATCAATGTAAAGTCACCGAGATCTAGGTTCTTCATGACGGTCAGATATAATAACTCATCTCACTGTGATCCATCACTTTACTTCTCCCACTTATACAAAAGTTTCCTTTCTAAGTGGGTGCCATCTTGCGCAATCCAAGTCCTTGAATATGCTTTTCGTAGACTTTTTGCGGCAGGCTCTTCGTGAATGGATCACTAGGTTATCCGCAGATACCAATCTTCTCAATCAAGACATCCCTCGCCTAACGATTTCTCGTATGACATGGTACTTTCTCTCTATGTGTTTCGTTGCCTTGTGGGTCCGTGGTTCCTTCGAGTTTGCCATCGCACCGAGTTATCACAAGAAACTATGATACTCTTGGGCAACTAGGTACCACACCTGAACCATACAGCCTCCTTAGCGACCTCCGGCGGCTACATATTCGGCTTCCATGGTAGAGTCCGCAATGCATCGCCGCTTTGCACTTCGCTAGGATACGGCTCCTCCTCCCAAGGTAAACACATAGGTGAGGTAGACTTCTTCTCATCACGGTCGACTTGGAAATCCGAGTCCGAATAACCCAAAGGCATTAGACTATCGCATGGTAAACCACCTATAATCTCGAGTCCTTTCGGTACTTGAGTATATGCTTTACCGCGATCCAATGAGCTTGTCCGTGGTTAGATCGATATCAGCTACTATGCCTAACGATAGCGTATATCGGGTCTCGTACATAGCATTAAGCGTACATGAGACTTCCTACAATGAGCGTAAGAACTTGTCTCATTTCCTCTATCTCATTTGCGTCATAAGTGATCGCCTTAGATAAAGGAACGCCATGTCCGAAAGGTTGCAATCCTTTCTTGGCGGTCTGCATACTAAAACAGTAATCACGAGATCAATGTAAGACGCCTGAGATAAGCTCAATATTTTCCTCTTGCGATCTCGGTAAACCTTGATCCCAAGAATGTACGCTGCATCTCCCAAGTCTTTTATTTGAAACTGATCGGATAACCAACTCTTTACGTCTGATAACAACTTCACATTGTTACCAAGTAGAAGGATGTCATCTACGTAAAGTGCAAGAAATACCACATCACCGTTGACATCTAAACGATATACACAACTTTCGCTAGGCAACTGGGTAAATCCATAGAACTTTACCACCTCGTCAAAGCGTAAGTTCCAGGATCGTGAAGCTTGCATAAGTCCATAAATTGACTTCTTAAGCTTCCAAACTAGATGTTCTTCACCCTTCACCACATAACCTTCAGGTTGCTGCATATAGATGTCTCTACCTTCTTCAAGGTAACCGTTTAGAAAAGCGGTTTTCACATCCATTTGCCAAACCTCAAGGTTTAAGTGGGCTGCTATGGCCGGAAGAATTATGATGGACTTGAGCATTGCTACGGTGAAAAGGTCTCATCGAAATCGATGCCTCAATCTGAGTGTACCCTTCGCCACAAGCCTAGCTTTAAAAGCGAAACCTCTCCATCCGAATCTCTCTCCTCTTGTATGCCCACTTGCTACCTATGGCTTCCTTGCCATCTGGTAGAGGTGTCTTTTCGTATACATCCATAGCTATTATGGACTCAATTTCTAAGTCCATAGCGGTGTGCCATGATCTTGCATCAATGTCTTGTATCACCGTATGTCCATGGGTCGATTATTGCCCTTTCGCTTTCACGGGACTAAATCCGAAGATTCACCCACGAACATAAATCGCTCGGATTGACGAACAACCCTCCCACTACGACGAGGCGCTATTGGCACAAAGGCAACGGTGGGTGGAGTAACTTGTGGTTCTCTATCTTGCACAACTTGCTGAATAGGAGCCACTTGTACGGCCGGTATCTCCAGTGGAACTCGACCCACTTCAATTTCTTGAAGTATCTGGTGTCGATCCCTCCCACTAGACACGACATCTCGTACCTTTGGCTTAATCGGTGGTGGAATACGATCATCTTCTAATTCTTGAAGAATGATTTCAACTTTAGATTTATGGTTTTTCATATAATCCTCTTCTAAGAATCGGGCATTAGTGCTAATAATGACCTTCTGATCCTTAGGACTATAGAATAAACCACCTTTCGTCCCTCTAGGATAGCCAATAAACAGTCTTGCGTCGGATCTAGCCTCCAACTTGTCAGCCTTCTTGTTCAGCACATGTGTTGGACTGCCCCATATCCTTATGTGGCTTAAACTAGGCTTGCGCCCAAACCACAACTCGAAAGGGGTCTTTTCGACTGACTTGGATGGTACTAGATTTAGCAAGTATGCCGCTTCTAAGGCATACCCCGAAACGAAATAGGCAATGTTTCTTAACTCATCATCGATCTAACCATTTCTAAAAGTGTCCTATTTCTTCGCTCGACACACCATTTTGTTGTGGTGTGCCCGTAGTGAAATGAGAGGTAATCCCACATCGCACCAAATAGTCCATAAACTCGCATCGAGGTATTCGCCACCGTGATCGACCGCGCGTGACTTGATACTTTTACCAAGCTTCGTCTTCACTTCCGCCTTAAACTCTTTGAATTTCTCAAAGCATTCAGACTTGCGGTGAAGCAGGTATATGTATCCGTACCTTGAGTAATCGTCAATGAAAGTGACAAAATACTCGTACCCTCCACGAGCTTGTGTTGACATAGGTCCACACAGGTCAGAATGGACTAGCTCCAACACTTCTTTGGCTCTATAACCCTTCGCTTTGAAGGGTCTGGTCGACATCTTTCCTTCTATACAGGATTCGCAGACTGGGAACGGAGTAACTGTGAGATCACCCAACGCTCCATTCTTAGCCAGTCTTTGGATCCTATTTAGATTGATGTGACCTAATCTAAGATGCCAGAGAAACGTGGTGTCATCTTCTTGAAGAAAACTTTCTCTTTTAAGGTTTGAATAAGATGCAACATAGTTATAGGTATTATGTTTGGCAGAAATAGTATAAAGCGAATTATATAAAGTGCCACCATAGATAACTTCATCATTTCTTATGATAGAAACACCACTATCAAAAACAACTGAATATCCATGAATAAATAGTTTCGAAACTGAAATAAGGTTTCACGAAACTCGCACATATAAAACGTCTTTCAATACTAAAATAGTTCTATCAAAACATAAAGTAACATCTCCGATCGCATCGGCCTCGACTTTCGCCGCGTTGCCCATGGAGATCGTTATCTCGCCATCACACGCCTCCTTGTCCGCAGGAACCCCTGCAAGGTGTAACAAACATGATCAGTCGCACCCGTATCTACTACCCATGAATGAGTAGAACAAGTCGCTAAACATGTTTGCGTTACTAAGGCAAATGGCGTACCTTGAGCCTTGAGCATAGGGCACTGGCCTTCCAATGCCCGATCTTGCCGCACTTGAAGCACTTGCCCTCTCCTTTGGCTTTTCAAGCCTCCGTGGCGAACATGTTCTTGCTCCACCGCTCCCATTGTTTCCTTTGCCTCTACCACCTTTGATGCCCCTTTTTCTTCTTCCATTTTTCAACGGAAAATTTGGGCCCCTAGATGTGCTAGCAAGGGCATGTGCTCCTTTACCCATGACTCCTTCCGCGGCCACGAGATTATTAAGCAACTGACTAAGTGTATACTCGGTCTTGCTCATGATCGCATTCATGCGAAAATTCTCAAAAGACTTGGGCAGTGTGTTGAGGATGATATCGACCTTGGTTCGCCGTCAATACCTCCTCCCAACTGATCAAGACTATCCATGAGATGAGTCATGTGGGAGACATGTTCATGGACCGAACTTCCTTCTTCCATCTTACACGCCAAGATTTCTCTCATTGTGTGGAAGCGGACTGTCCGATCCGACTGCCCAAACTTACTCTCGAGACTTGACCATATTTCAGTCGCGTCTACCATCGACTGATGCTGCAGCTGCAAGCCTTTGGACATCTTAGTCATCATATAGCACTTGGCCATATTGTTTGACTTATGCCAAAGTCTGCTTGACTCTCGCTGTTCATTAGTCGATGCATCAGTAAGGGCATCGGGTTTGGGAGTAGTGAGAACAAACATGTGTTCTTCAGCGATAAGAACATATTCTATGTTTCGTTTCCACTCGATAAAATTTGGACCGGATAGAGGATTTTGTGCGAGCATGTTGATAATTGGTGTAAGAGACATATCTGAAAAGTAATGTAAACACATAAGCATACGATCGCACATAATTCGTAACAATAATATTGTAACCTTTGATAAAACAATATTAATTGAAACCTCCAATCGCCCAAGGAATCCCACATGCAAGCCACGGGTGTGGGCGCTTACACATGAACCCCGACTGACTAAAATAAACCTTTTAGTCGTTTAATTTCAATCCATGTCAACTTATCCTTATGACAAATGAAATTAATGATTGGACCTTACTGACCACATCACTATCGCAAGAATGGACTTCGGGAAGTTGTACTTGAGGTGATGTCTAAGCAATAACCACAATTTTAACAAAGAAAATGAATTCTTAGAATTGGCATACTCACTAGACCATACCGCCCAATCCAAATTCCTTTGTTATCTCATTTTAAATCTATCTCTAGAGAACTTGTGAAAATCGCATATGCAAGCCACGCGTGTGGGCGTTTACATGAAACTCCCACTTCTCAATAGATTAAAGTGTTTTATTTAGAAATCTCATCTAACAAACTTATGACAAACAGTGCAAGCAAGTCACGCGTGTGGACGTTTACTCACAGTGCGTATCACTTTGTTTAGAGATCAAAAAGTGGAGGTCTTGACATTTTAATTTAAAAATAATATGTCGGGTTACTTGCTTAGTCTTTTGATTCAAAAGGTTCGTCCATGCAGATCACGTAATCCTAGCATGCTTTTCTATAGAACTCAACATGTAAAACATGCTCGCAGAATTCTAAAATATGCTTGAAAAACGCGATAAACCTAGCATGCTTACTATGCTCATCCAATCACGAAAACATATAACATGTTTATCTACGTAATTAAACATACATAGCATGCTACTGCATAATTTAAACATCAACGACATGCTTTGAACGATAAAAATAAAATAAAATCGTTCATCGCGGCCCACTCGTGGATCCTGTACTTCCCTGCCTACTTTATTACATAAATTTGCAAAGCACAGATGTTCAAACTCGGAAACGGGCCTCGCGTTCACGGGAACGGACCGGATTCGTCAAAACTGGATTTGGGCCGAAAAAATTGAAAACGGGTCGGATCATTGGAACGGGCCGAACCGGTCGAAAACTGAAACAGATCGAAAATTCGGGTTCGGGCCCGGCACACATCCGCCCCACCTCGCGTCGCTGCCGAAACGTCGCCCGGCAGCCCGCCGAGCCGCCGAGACATCGCCCGGCCACGTCGTCGGGCGCCGCCGGCTTCGCACGAAAATCACGCGCCCCGCGTCGCCCAGCGCGCCGAGCACACCAGCGTGCGTTGAGGTTTCCTGCGCGAATCTCGTCAAAGCCGCCGAGGCCGCCGAGGCTCGCGCGAGATTAGCGCGCCCATATCGCCTGCGTCTGCCGAGACATCGCTGAGGCTTCCGCGTCGTCCGCCCGAGCGCTATCTAGTGCTGCGCATCCCGCGCGCGATGCGCGCTGTTGCCGCTTAACGACTTCGCGGGCTGCCTCGCGATCGCGTGAGCGCCGCTGTCGGCGCGCGCGCAGCTACCGAGCACCGCCGAGCACGCACGCTTAGCGCACGCCCGCACCGCTGGCTATCGAGCCGTCGCCCATCTCGCCGCCTCGCTCGAGAAGCGCGCGCGACCGAAGGTGCATTGCGAGCACCGAGCACGCCCACGCAGCCGCCGCCGCACACCCTGATCGTCGCGTCCGGTTTTCGGCGTGCTTTCCCGTTGTCTCTTTCTTCGTGCTTTCGTCTTCATTCTTCTTTACGAGATAAGATTTACGGTAAAAAATCTAATCTAACCACGGATTTTCTCGTGGTGAAAAACAAATTCGACAAAAATAAAAGCGAGCCACGATGAACGAGCGATTCACAATTAATTAATTGCGCGTTATAATCAAACGTGAATTAATCCAACGAGCGAAGATACTAATCCCGTGCTCGATACCAATTGTAGGAAATCGATTTTAACCTCTCCGATGATCTATCTTGGATGTTTAATTCACCATACATTGATTATATGCCTAGCATGCACCTATATAATTAATTGCAACACGTAGGGGTTTTCTCGTGTTTACCTGCGAATCTGTCGGGGATGAACGGATTAAGACTCGTGCTTTGATCTTCTGGACCGTATCCCGTTTGCCTAAACTCTAATGTCGAGTGAGGACAATCTATGGAGAATGCTATAGGAAATCGTCTCTACTTCCTCACACAAATTTCGAAAATTCTCACTATTTCCAAATAGCAATTCTCGAAAATATGGTTAAGCATTCACCTTGATTTTCTCTCTCACCTTATATTTATAATGCAACCCTAAACCCTATCAAGATAGGATTTATGCATATCTAATAAATATAATCTTATCATTTAGGATAGAGAGAATCAAGTTGGAGTCCCAGTAGGACTCTTCATGGAGGGGGACGAAAATTCTTCTAAGCAACAGGCCTGGATGGGCCAGCCCAGGGATCAAATGCAAGGAATAAAGATGGGCCTCAAATAAATTAATTGTCTTATGTTCAGCCCAGAACATAAATTAATTTTTAAATATTCATTCATGCCATTAGAGAAATAATCGACCCTTTATTACCGAAGTTGAGTCGAGCTTGCACTTAGACTTCTACGAATCCCGTATTTAAGATATCAGACGTCCATTAATTATTTACGCTGCTCGATCGCTTAAAATAATTAATATCTTTAATTCCTTAAGTAGTACCACTCAACCTTATTATTGTACTTGAGATAAATCAACCCGCGGGGTTTAGTACAATAAACCTTTGAGCTCCTTAAGGGGCGTCATCATCCTAAACGGATACGGTGACTCGTCTGATAACTAGCATGACATACAAGACCGCCACCACCCAAGATGCGAGAGAGTCTTGGGTTAAATCATGTAACCTCACCCATAACAAGTCAAAGTGATGGTCAAGAACTCATACTCACCTAATACCTTATCGAGGTTTAGATCATCGTAAGTCACCAAGATCTAGGTTCTTCACGAAGATCGATAGAAGAACTCATCTCACCGTGATCCATCAATACGTCGAGACGCATCAAAGATGAACAAGCAACCAAGTCAAGTCACTTCTTATCTACACATGACTATACCAACAACTCGTCCTCAAGTTGTCTCGGTGTGATACTTTTATATCTCATTAAGCTTGACCAATCATACGGACTTACGTGATCTACAACACAATCGTATGATCTAACTTATATATGAGATAAAGGGACATACATATGCAATCAATTAAACAATTCGGATATGAGATTGTAATAGTGGTAACAGAAACATTGTATACAAGCTTAACCAAACTGCTTTCAGTATACAAATCCAACAATGTCAACACGTAACAGCATAAACAAGCAACCAATTCAAGTCACTTCTTATCTATACTGCAGCCTATACCGATAACTCGTCCTCAAATTATCTCAGTTGTGATCCTTTTTATATCTCAATTAGTTTAACCAATCATACAGACTTCTATGATCTTCTACATATTATATGATCTAATTTTGTTATAAATAATGGGACAAACATATGCAATCAAATAAACAATTCAGATAGGAGATTGTAAAAGTGGTAACAGGAAACATTGTATAAAAGCTCAACTATTTTGCTTTCAGTATACAAATCCAACAATATTCCATTTATACTAAAGCAAATTTTTAGTATATAATGTGGCTCCCTACTAGCTATTACAAACAACATCATCACTTTGCTTCTCCCACTTCTACAAAAGTTTCATTTCTAAGTGGGGCCATCTTACGCAATCCAAGTCCTCGAACATGCTCGTCGTAGACTTTTTACGGCAGGATCTTCGTGAATGGGTCAGCTAGGTTGTCCGTAGTACCAACATTCTCTATTAGCACGTCACCTCGTCGTACGATTTCTCATATGATATGGTACTTTCTTTCTATGTGTTTCGTTGCCTTGTGGGTCCGTGGTTCCTTCAAGTTTGCTACTGCACTAGAGTTATCACAGAACACTATGATACTCTTGGAAAAACGAGGTACCACATCTAGATCCATGATTTAGTTCTTGAACCATACCGCCTTCTTAGCAGCCTCTGATGTGGCTATATATTCGGCTTCCATGGTGGAGTCTGCAATGCATCGCTGCTTTGCATTCCTCCAAGATACGGCTCCACCTACCAAGGTAAACACATAGCCTGAGATAGAATTCTTCTCATCACGGTCAGTATGGAAATCTGAGTCTGAATAACCCAAAGGTATTAGACTATCTGCCCGGTAAATTAGCCTATACTTGTCCAGGGTTAGACTGATATCTTGCTACTATGTGATAAGCCTCATTTTTACCTGTTTATAGGGCTATATTCGTTTCGTTTATAAGTGATAAGTGATCTTTTAAGTTTTCTTTTGATATATTTATGTTTACCTTGGAAGATATTATGCCATGTGTATTTCATGTCATTTTAGCACAGGTTTTGATGTCAAAAAGGTGGATCACGATAAAGAGGAATCACTAACCCAGTCGCGAGCTCGTGCGAAGAAGAACTGTTTGAAAACGACGTTGAATATGAGATAATGGATTTGAAAAATATGGATGTACAAAGTTGACTATGTTAAAGAGCATCTCGCTAGGAGTCCGTAGGCGCAAACGGATCACAATTTGAAGTCCGGACGAGAGAGAATGGAACAAAACGGCGAATTCGCGCGCGCAGGGAATTACGCCTCGCGAGCCGAGCTCGCGACCTAAGGTCGCGATGCTAGGTCGTGAGGATGAGCAAAATTTCAGCGTTTTGGAGCTTCGCGCCTCAAGGTCACAAGCATGTTTAGCGAGGTGTAGGGCTGCATATATGTATATATATATACGCTTTACGCACGCACACAGGGGGGAGATTGGACGAGAGAATAGAACACTATTTTTCATTCTTTTTTGCTTGCACATTTTTTTTCCTTTTTCCGTTCATTTGTTTAGCTTTAAGATTTTATTTTTAGATTCAAGTTTCATACGACAGTGTTGATTGGAGAATTCAGATTTATTTTCGAATTCAAGTGCTACATTGTTCATCGTTGATTCCTACGATTTTATTTATTTAATTCAGTTTATGTTATTCTTATTTATTTATTGCTTTAGTATTTTAATTATGCGTAGCTAAATTCTGTATTGATCCTAGGGTTTGTATGTCTGACTAGATTTATATGATTGATCTGTTGATACTGTTTTGCCGTCCCATTCATGATTTATGATTCTTGGCTTTAATTCTCATGTGTTGGTATCTGGCCAATATTAATGCATGCTAGTTATGTGATTGATGTCTTGGCGGAATTAATTGCATAATCAATATCTTGAATTCATAATACAGTTTTTGCCTTGAGACCTGGCGGAGATAGGTGAACTGTAGGAGGTTAAATCTTTGTGTGCTTTTGGTAATTAACTTACTTCTCTTGAGACCCGATGGAGATAGAGTTTAGGCTAACCTACTACTATAGGTTGTCCTGGCGGAAACTATAGTTACATTAGTGATCCTTCATATGAATGTGGATTAAATTGGTAAACAGATTAATAGGTTAATTGTGTGAATTTGGTTAGGTTAAGTACATCCCTAGGGTCAGTCTTTCTTATCTGATTTTATTCCCTCTTTATTTTCGAGTCTAGTTTTATAATATTCTCTCTTGATATTGTTGCCTGGATAATAATAAAGATTCTGTGTTAATTAATTGATGTGTTCTCGAGTCGCAGTCCATGTGGATACGATATAATATACTTGTTGTTTTACTATCATTTATTTGGTAGGAATATTAGCGATCACTATGCCTACCACATAACAAATATCGGACCTCGTACACAACATATGAGACTTCCTATGATGGAAGCGTAAGGAACATGTCTCATTTCCTCTATCTTCTTTGCAGTCTTCGGCGACTGCTCCTTAGATAAAGGAACACCATGTCTAAAGGGTAGCAATCCATTCTTGACGGTTTGTATGCTAAAACGTATAGTTATAATATTAATTTAAGACGTTTGAGATAAGCTCAATATTTTTCTCTTGCGATCTCGGTAAACCTTGATCCCAAGAATGTACGCTGCATCTCCCAAGTCTTTCATCTAAAACTGATCGGATAACCAACTCTTTACATCTGATAATAGGTTCATATTATTTCCAAGTAGAAGGATGTCATCTACGTAAAGTGCAAGAAATACCACGTCATCGTTGACATCTAAACGATACATGCAACTCTCGCTAGGCAACTGGGTAAAATCATAGGTTTTTACCACCTCATCAAAGCGCAAGTTCCATGATCGGGAAGATTGCTTGAGTCCATAAATGGACTTTTTAAGCTTCCACACTAGATGCTCCTCACATTTCTTCACATAACCTTCGAGTTGCTGCATATAGATGTCTGATGCTCATCACCTTTCTTCACATAACCTTCGGGTTGATGCATATAGATTTCTCGACCTTCCTCAAGGTAACCATTTAAGAAAGTGATTTTCACATCCATCATGGCACTGGTGCATTAACATTGTTTCTCGACTTTCGAGATACCTACTCCATATTTGATTAAATCACTAAGTTCGTCAAGATAATCATAACTTGAGCATCTCTGATCTATTAACAATGTTAACACTGATGGTCTAACTTTGAAATCATTTTACGCTAAAATATATTGTTAAGGTCGTGTTTGGAAACAAGATATCTACTAATTAGAATCTCAACCTCAATAGAATAATAAACTTCATATTACTCTATTAATCTATAGAAACAATAAAGTTGTTCAAATAGCATTTTTCATTCCTTCAAATTGTTGCTATAACCATAACACACATTTTCAAGAGTATATCTCATACTAAATTTTATTGGTTTAAGTTACGTACGAACACTTGCCTCAACGAGGACTCTATCGTATCTTACTTGATACATCTCTCTAACTGTAGATAATTATATCGACATTGAAATGGAAAATTGGGCAACTATCTAAGTAAACCCAATAAAACTTTTTATTTTTAAGATTGGAGAAAAACTTACTATTGTAGCTTGTAGTTGCAAAGGTTCAAATCCTAAATGACATATTAAATAAAGTTGCAACAAACTAACCATAAGGTCAAAAACGATTTGGTCAGAGAGTAGAAATAAACTGACCAAAAGAGTCGAAACTATTAATCCAATATCAAAACTCAACTGACCTTTGAACAAAGACTGATACATAGGGGTGTGAAAACCCAAAAAGACGACTACTGAGATCTTCTTGATCATATGGGGTGATCAGGCCCATCACAATCACATCTCTGTCACATGGATAAACAGTTTTGAATATGAAACTTTTTGGTTCTTGTGGGGACATGAGTAAAATTTACTGAATTTAAGGCCTTATCTAGCCTTTATACATTCTAGCACTATTCTTCTCGTCATTCTATAGTCCTTCAGACTACAAGATAATTTATTAGGATTAAATCCTTTTATAGCATAATTAATGCATCGTAAACTAACTGTGAAAAACAATGCATTGGTCTCAAACTTCTTTGTAATAAAGGTAGGATCTTTCAGTACAACTGACTAGTTAATCTAATTGTCTTTGCTTAACCATAGAGTTAGAATCCCAATGGTATATCAACTGAAACTGGGCCATAGAGTTCAAAACTCAAATGACAAAACTGTTGATATAAGTTACAATGATTTCTTGACATAACTTAATAGATCTTAAACTATAAGAGTTCTCGGCATGGTATTTGTCTTAATGTCTCGCTTAGACATAATCTTTAAATAAATTCTTATTTCTTACCATCTCAATTTTTATTAACCATAACCGCTTACAATGATTATTGAGGGGTTGAAATATAACTTAACTCGATATGTAACTAAGTTAATCATTTGCACTGCAATCATCAATACAAACCACAATGCAAGGAAGTCGTTATCGAGTAATGCAATAGTCGAATTGGTGTTCCGACGTGTGAACAAGCCGAATGAAAGATTATGCCCATGTCACTGACTTATGAGTGACATTCATCTTTAAGATGCATTGCATTTTGTTCTTGATTCTTTCTTGCTCTTTGAGTGACTTCTTGATTCACTTCTCCCTTGTTGGTTACAGTGAAATGGTTTCTGTGGTAACAGAATAACTAAGATTCTTCACTCTCCACTTTAAATTGTAGTGAAGAAAGAACTAAACTTCTGCTTATGTCCACTTGAAAGTTAGTGCTACATAAAGGGACATGCATCTTAAAACATTCTATGTTCTTTGAGGGAAACTTAACTTATTCAAAGCATACAAGCATTTTAGCTTAGTAAACTTTCTCGTAACTTTGAAATTTCAAAACTCTGCATACTTGAAAAGTTCTCAACTCACTCTTGAAAGGAAATTAAGCTACTAAAATATAAATTTTAGCATAATACTTGAAGAATTATGAACTTGCATAACCTTTTCTGAAATCTTTGGCATGTGTCAAAACTTTAAACTTCGGTTACTATGACAACTTCATATCTATATAACTCTTTCAAAAACTTTCAAGAAGACGTCTATGAAATCTTAAACATTTTTGAAATGGATTACCTTGCTATTTCGTTGAGTGTGATGTAATGTAGTGCTGAGCCTTGCCGACTAACTGTTTAAGAGTTTAGTGACTCTAACTAGACTTAACTTAAAGAATTTTAGGCTCAGAGCAAACGAACAGCTCTGATACCACTCTATAACGATCGGACTTTGCTAAGGATAGCTAAGCCGGGAAATCATGACTATGGATGGGGAATTAGGAGAGGGGGTGGAAATGGGTTAAACTTGCTTAACTAAAAGCTGAACTAATGACTGTAATAAAAATATATTCAAGTATTTTTCAGCAGAAAAGCATAGTGAGATACATGTATGAAGACATGTATCTTGGGGCATTCTTTAACTAAACTCGACAAAAGCTCGGCTCTACACTTCACCATTCACATCATAGCTCAACTTGCATATTTAGAAATATATGTAGGGCTGAGTACAAAAGCACTCAGTGGTCACATGCCGAAAGATACATACATACTTGTATAAACTGTAAATTGTCATGCCATCTCAACAGTACATAAGGGATTTTATCTTAAAAGGCCCAAGCGTACTAAATTCTTTTGTGAAGCTAAAATTAGTCTACGCAGGCTAGGTTCTCTTGTAATCACCATATCTGTAACTGTTATGTAAGAGAAGTGGTCACTTCTCATGGTCACCTGTAACAGTTGTGTCGGGAAGGTGGCCACCTTCCACGGACACCTGACCGGCCAACCCGCTAAGATAACTCACGGTCTTTGTATACACTAGCCTTGGCGAGAAAATTGGTCCGCACAGACCCGAATTCGTTAACTTATAAAGTTGGTATTGCCAACATAGATAGGTATCATACATAAATCTCAAAACATTTATGACGAGCCAATACTTGAAAAGATTTCAATTCAAAGATTTTGAACAGAAAATAACTATTGAAATGAATCATTCGATTTTGTTTATATAAGAAAGCCCACTTGTTACCAACTCTTGCTCACATGATCACAAACTCTATCTCATTACTATGTAGACTCTTCCTCGTCTGACCTCTATTATAAGAATAAAAGGTAAGATATTCGAACAAACTACTACTCTTATTGGAAGGAGTTCGTGATTTTATTCTATTAAGGATTTTACTAGGGATTTATCTATTATTTCTAAAACCCGCTTTACTAAATTGAATTCACGTTGGAAACTTTATCTTGTTATTTTAATAATTTAAAAGTCTTAGAATGCTTCCAATTAGCGATTGATTGAGTCTACTTCGATCCTCAATTGATTTTAAACTTAAACTAAAAGTTTAATTGATGGCTGGAAATTCGCTATGCACAAGCGTCCATTTCAAACGCTTTGTACTTTTTCCTCGGTAAGAATTTGGAGACGTGATTTATACCGTTAGAAATCTATAGGAGTCTAGTTTACATCCTCACAAACGGCGATCCAATCTGATTAATAGATTGGAAGAAATTCCAGTTTTACCGAGAAGTGGTAAAATTATCAATCTTAAATTCGAAATTAAATTAACTATTGAATATCTCCGAACATCTATATGGCATAATTAAATTTATAAAATTAATTAAATCTCTAAATTTAATTAATCAACTCTAATAATTGAAGATTGAGTCGAATGGTGAGCTCAATTTAAATTTATTTAGAGCTATCTTAAATTAATTTGCTTATAATTTAAAAACAACTTTAACTTGGCCAAAAGAATTAAATGGCTTCAGTCCAGACAATTAATAGGCATTAGGCAAGACTCACTTCTTGTATTAACTAAAGAGGCCTATATAATTCTATAACTACAAGCCCAAAAAAATAAAAATAAAAATAAACTTAAGCACAATTGAATTATTAATATCAAAGGTTCAACTGCAAACAATAATTTGAAGCCCAACTTAAGATTTTATTTGAGCCCAAAACCAATTTAATTAAAAGCTCAAAGTTTGGGGCCCAAAAACCAATTTTACCATCATCGTTCACTGGTGGTGCTTGATATATGATACAAAATTATCAAGATGCTATGACAATATGTGGATGGGTATGTTATCTTAATTTGTTTGTCAGATTTACTTGCAATCCAAAGTGGTTGAAGATTGTGAGATATCTTGATAGTAGGAGATTGAAACCTCAAGATCGTCCTGATATAATTATATTGTATTTTTGAAAGTTGACACTCCAATTATGCTCTTGAAAAATATAGATAATTCCATGGGTTTATGTAATGGAACGGGTTGATTATTACGAAGTTAGATCGTCATGTTTTAGAGGGAAGATTGTTGAGTGGACACAATGCTAGACATATTGTTCTGATACCTCGACTATCACTGACACTTGCAAATCCAAGATTGCTTTTGAAATTTCAGTAGCGACAATTTCCTTTGGCTGTGTCATACGAGATGACCATCAATAAAAGTCAATGTCAATCTCTTTTGCAAGTAGGTTTGTACTTCAAAAATCATATTTTTACTCATGGTCAGCTTTATGTTGATGTATTAAGGATTATTGATCGTCGAGGGTTGAAAATTTTGATTTGTGGGGATAATGATGAGGATTGTACGTCTACTGACAATGTTGTGTATCATGAAGTTTTTCAAAACTTATAATGTAAGATTATTTATACTTTATTTTATATATTATACTTTGTCTATTAAGATATTGCTCTTTATATTTATAATTACATTTCCTACCTATCTAAAATTTTACAAATTTTAATACCGCATCGCATGGGCATAATACTAATTGTAATAAGAGTGCAACCAAATTTTTAACCTGGAAACCGAATTGGGAAATAGCTACTCAAAATTGTCAACTTAATTAGAACTTTTTAAAGCAAAATGCGAAACAAGAACTAAAGAAATGAATTAATCAACGTTTTTGTTCGGTGCTACATGTAGCTGAAAACAAAGAAAAAAATCAATATAATTTTATGATTAAAAATTGCAGAGTGATTACTTTAGATGTTGAAATCGATACAACATAAATGCAGGTGAGAAGAAAGAAAGAAAGAAAAGAAGAAGAAACAGCAGCTTTTTCAACGCGAAAACGTCAGCAGAAATGTCGTATACACCCCTTCTTCTTAATTCACTCCAGCCATGAATACAACAAATTAGAAAAAACAAAATAAATACTAGGAATTTTGGTGGAAACTATCACCAACTTTATCTTTAAATAGTATTACAGTGATGAAATTTGATGGCAAATTTCATTTCACCAACAATTCCCACAAAAGCGTGAAGCGCCATTAATCATGAGAGAGTTTGCCTTAAATCAACATGTTGACATCATAAGTGGGGAAGCGTTATACTCCTAGGTTTCCGTACGCAAGAATTGATATGAGCCGTACGTTTTAGAGACTCAAGTCGACTTATCATAAATTCCAGTTTGACAATCACTCAAACCTTCATATAATTAATATACTATTGTCTATACATTGAATATATGTTCCCTTTTTCCCTCAACATTTATTATTTCTCGTCAACTACGAATTCGACCAGTTTAGGCGATTTAGTGAGAGCTACGACTCTTGTAAGAAAATCTTGCAAATGGATATCGAATAGGATAACACTATAATTTTTTTACAACTATATCAAGTTATAATAAACTACCCACTCGTGCCTATATTAATATAATTATTTATGAGATATAAACTTCGTATGAACTGACACGCATGATAATAAATTTTAAATATGCTAAGGAACATTTTACCGATTGATAAAAATAGCTTTCTAAAAATGAGTTTGGCTTGTAAATTGAAATAATTTACTTATAAATTTAATACTACTAGATACAATATTAATGTGTATATTATAATTTTTCTGGGTGGGTGTATATTCGCGTGTGTGAAAGTGTGTTTTATTTCAGACAAGTGGTGGGAAACAGCACTAGACGAAGCGTAAACAATTGTTAAGTATTTTTGTGGTTTAAATTATAGGAAAAGCTGTACCCCAGTAGTAAAAAAATATAGTCCAGATACAGGGAAAATCCACCTTCGCAGAAAAATACTGTTCTTAATTAGCTTTGATCATTATGCAATAGCAACTTTTGTCATCATAACTAGATCAATCAAAAAAAAAAAACATTAACATTAAGCGAATATCAATAAACTGTACTGCGTATCAATTGCACCTCACCCCTAACCTTTAAATAAAATTACTTTTAAATGTATGGACTATTGACTTTTTAATGGATATTCTTAGAGTGATACATAGTTAAAATTAAATGACCTAATTACTGACATTTTAATGAGAATACTTTGAATTATACATAATGACGATCGCCCGTATACTTGAATTATCAAAAAACTAGTAAAATGTCTCAAAGTTCAATTTTCAATCAAAGCAAGATTACATCTACATAGCTTGTCAAAGATTAGTTTCATTTTTAAAATTTGAGGCAGCGGAACATTGTTGCTTTGATACTAGCCTATTTTTCATACATTTGCGTTAAAATCCACATCAACAATTGAAGATTGTAAATTGAATTTGGGGACTTTTTTTGTTAGTTTTGGAACAGCTCAAGTATTTAATGGCTATAATATATAATTCAGAATATTTTTGTTAATTGTCAATAGTTTCAAGTATTAATTGTAATTATGTATCATGTATGGTCCGGGACATATTCATTAAAAAGTCAATAACTTAGGTACGATAATTTTCTTGAAATATATGTAAAGGTAGATTAACGTAAGTAAAATCTAGTTCCTACAATTCAATTTAGGAGCCACGTTTATTTCGACAAAAAACAAAGATAAAAATCGTTTATTTGGTTGCTAGTTAATTTGGGAGACAAAATTTTCATCTCAAAATGTTTCATATATATATATATATATATATAGTTTGGTTCAAATAAGAACCATTCTTATCCTAAAAACTAAGAACCAATGAATTCGTTATGAAAGTTGATGAATCCGTTGAGAAAGTTAATGAATTCAAAATTCATAATTTTTCACCGGGTTCGAATCACATGAGGCGAAAATTCTATTTTTGGATTGATAATTTTCCCAACGATTCATCAACTTTCACCGTGAATTCATCGGTTTTGGTTCTCACGTTCTCACAATAAAAATGGTTCTCACGTTAACCCTCCCATATATATATATATATATATATATATATATATATATATATATATATAGGATAAATATAACTTTAAACCCCAAACTATATATTCATTTTATCAAAATATATTGAACTTTAAAAAATATAATTTTATACCTAACTATTAATATTTTATCAAAAATATCCTAAACTTTGAGAAGTATCACTTTAAACCTCAAACTATTAATTTTTTTATCAAAATATCCTACATCCATTTTTTAGCTCCGAAATTGGATGAGGAATATATTCTTCTCATTTGATGAGTCACATCATAATTTCGAAAGCAGAAAATGAACATATCCGATGAGCCACATCAAAAGATATCACCCGTCCAATTTTGGGACCTAAAATATGAATGTATGATATTTTTGATAAAAATTAATAGTTTGAGGTTTAAAGTGATACTTTTCAAAGTTTATGATATTTTTGATAAAATGTTAATAATTTGGGATTTAAAATAATATTTTTTAAAGTTCATGATATTTTTGATAAAATAGGTATAGTTCGGGATTTAAAATGATATTTACCCTATATTATATATCATAAATAGTGCTTGTAGCAAAAATCTCTTTTATAATATAAATTACAAATTGATGAATTTGATGTGAAAGTATTTGAATTCATCATGAAAGTGGATGAATTTAAAATAAAAAATAAAAAATTCACCCTTCATAGGATTTGAGTCTAGATGAACGAATTCATCTAGCAAAATGATGAATTCATCGTAGATCTTTACGATTGAATGACTAAATAGATATGAAGTAAAGTCTTTAATTTATAGTAATCTAGCCTTAAAAGACTATTTATTTCACACTTTTTGGCTCAAATTTTTTATTTATTTTCTTCATCTAACACATTTTTTTTGAAGGTGACATCTACTCAGTGATGGAGCCAGAATATTTTTCTGGGGGAACAAATAATTATAAATTTGAGAAGTTATAAGTATAATTTTAAAATAAAATTAGAAACTAATTATAAAATTTTGATAATAGTTTAATATTAGTTTAATTATATGAAAACGTTAAAAAAAAAAAAAAAAACACGATCATCTCATAACGTGAACAAAAAGAGCAAATCCAATGTATAGTGCCATTTTGATATGGATTTTGCACTGAATGATCATTTTCGCACTCGTATGAAATTTGGTGTAAGTGAATAGCTTTACATAAAATGTGTATAATTGGAATAAAATATGATGAAAACTACATAACATTTAGAATTTCAGTGTAGTTTAGAGTTGGACTAAAACGATATTTATTCGACATAAAATTTGATAAAGAATAGTAAATTTTATTCTTAGACTTTCGAAAAAAGAACTTATGATAATCAAGATGTGATCAACACTTATGTTTCTAAAATAATTCTCATATATTCAATCGATTTATATTTTGATTGCTCTATCATCAATAACATCTTTAGAGCTTAAAATGATAGTTCAAATAATTTGGATGTATTCAAATATTGCTGTTAGAATATGTTTATCATAATCTTTTTAAAAATTAGATTGATCATATTAATTCACATGTAACTATTTCTTATTTGCATATATATTTTTTTATCAACATACTACAAATTAAATAAAAAAATAAGAGCACAAAAACAAGAGAAATATTTTAAAAATTGGACAAATTAAAGAAAAGAAATCATAAATTAATGGGAGAGAACAAAGAAATATATCTAAAAATATGCTATAGCGCCACTGAGAAGAATCGAACGCGGGTCTCTTTGTTGAGGGATGAGCAACTTAACAAACTAGATTAGATAGGATCTTTCTATTATTGAGAGATTATCTATATATTAGTACTCTTTTTCCAAAAAATTGGAGGACCCATAACCCCCAGACTCCAACGTGGCTCCATCCCTGCATCTAATACTCTTAATGCTAACATAATAAATATGTACGCGTACGGAATAAGAGTGTATGGATGCATTTTGAAAAAAGGAAAACTTATCTTTAATTATTGAATAGAAAATAATTAGTTTTTTAACATAATTTTTTTTATTAAATATTAATATATCATGTTGGTTTCTAAACTCAAATTACAAAAAAAATCTCTACTAATTGTTGCCTTCTTTTATCACATCCTTATAAGAATAAATAATTAGGATATAACGAAAAGTTTATAAATACATCTGCGTACTATAATAATTAGCTACATGTATTGTTTTAAATAAACATATAGTTAGAGGTGTAAGTAGAATTAATATTTGACAGGGCCGTAATGCTCTTTATTGAATATGAAAATCTATAATTATCATTGAACTGTTTTAGTGCGACATCTATTAATGAGAGAGTGAGAGACCACAGTAATTTTTGTCCAAATTTAAATTTAAAAGGATATACCAAAATTCTAAACTTTTAATCATGATAGTTTCCACTAGAGAAAAAAGTAAAACATATATATACAGAGTTAGGTTCAAATGAGAACCATTTATATCCTAAAAACTAAGAACCAAATGAATTCACTATGAAAGTTGATGAATCCGTTGGAAAAGTTACTGAATTTAAAAATTCAAAAAATTTCACCCGGGTTTGAATCCCATGAGGAGCAAAAATTCCATTTTCTTGGATTCAGTAACTTTCCCAGCAGATTCATCAATTTTCATAGTGAATTCATCAATTTTTGGTTCTCACATTCTCACGACAAAAGTGATTCTCACGTTAACCCTCCCCTATACACACACACACACACACACACACACATATATATATATATATATATATATACACTACAAAAATACAGCCGATCAGCGACGGATTAGCGACGGTCGAAATGCGGGTCGTGAATCAGCGACGGATTAGAGACGGAATAAAGAGGAATTTTTTTTGCGACGGATCAGCGACGGATCAGAGACGTAACATGGCGGGGATTTCTCGCGCGAAGTATTAACGACGGAATTTCCGTCGCTATTCCGTCGTTAAATTTAACGACGGACACTATCCGTCGTTAAATTTAATTTTTTTTGTTATTTTTTTAAATTGGATAAATAGTCCGTCGCTAATCCGTCCGTAAATGTGCGGATTTTTTTAGTTTTTTTAATTTAATTTAACGACGGAAAAAATCCGTCGTTAATGTTAATTTTGAATTTTTTTATTCCCAATAATTTTAGCGACGGAATATCCGTCGTAATGTAGTCGCTAATTAACGACGGAATGAAGTCCGTCGTTAAATTAAAATGTTTTGATTTTTTATATTACAGACGTAAATTAACGACGGATATTTTCCGTCGTTAAACTTATACCGTCGTTAAATTCATTAGTCCGTCGTTAAAGGGTTTTAAATGTAACGACGGATAAGTCCGTCGCTAATCCGCCGCTAAAAGTTTAATTACAGACGGGCCTTCCCAATTTGATTTCAAATTGAACCTCCTCCCAACCCCAGCATGCCCCCAAATCGCCGCCATGCTTCTCACCACCTGCCGCCGCCTCGCCGCCCCACCCCCGACCCCACCCACCCCCCACCCCTACCCCCCGCCGCCGTCGCACACCCACCTCCACCCCGCCGCCGCTGTCATCCCCACCCCCGTCCCACCCACCCGCCGCCCCCCACCGCCACACCACAAGACAACCCCACCCCACACCACAGCCTCACCCCACACCACACCCCCACCCCCACCCCCACACCATTAGTGACCTCTGCACCCCAACCCCTCGCCCAGCCCAGGCCCCGCCGTCCCCACCGCCCCGCCGCATGCCCCCCGCCTCCACCGCCGTCCGTCTGTGTTGGTTTGTTTGGTTTTAATTTTTATATATTTGTTATATATATTGAATTGATAGTTAAAATTATTATATGATGTATTGAATTGATAGTGAAAATATTATATATGATATTGAATTGATAGTGAAAATATTATATATGATGGATTGAATTGATAGTGAAAATTGAATTGAGTTTATCGAATTGATAGTGAAAATGATGCATTGAATGTTAGTCTTGTGATTTGGGCTTGTGAAATTGATAAGTTTGGATGTGAATTGGGATGATAAATTCATCGTTTAGTGAGTTAACTCATGCGCATATGTGGTGTTTGATAAAAATGTTTGCGAAATTGATAAGCTTGGTGTGAATATGTTTAACTTGGATGTGAATTGGGATGATAAATTCATCATTTCGTGAGATGTTTTGAGTTGTTAAGTGTATAATTATGCATATGGTGATAAATTGGTGAAATTTGGATGAGTTTGGTTGAATTGAAATTTTATGAATTAATAACCCAAACCCATCTCCATTTTTAAATAAAACAAACCCATCTCCTTATTCTTCCCTTAAACGTCGTAATCGAGCTCAAAATCTTAGCCCACAACCCACCACCATAATAAATTTCATATTTCATAATTATTTAATAATTAAGTGTGATCACATTTTCTAAATGAGTGTGGTCCATATATGTCCTTGTATGAGGATGTCATCACAAGAAACTACTTCATAGATGAATTAACATATTCCTAAGTTATGAGTGTATAATTAGTTTATATTGTACAACTTATGTTGAACATATTTAATTAATTATTTATAATTAGGAGCTTGAAGAATGAATGACAATCGTGAGTGGATGTATAAGAGGTTTAGTTCGGTTGGTGGATTAAATATTGAATTTCGAGATGGACTTGAAAGTTTTATTGAATTCGCTAGTGCTCAGTTTTTATTCGCGGATGGAGAGAAAATCAAGTGTCCGTGTAAGAAGTGTAAGAATATACCTTATCAGAAGAAAGATACTGTGCGATTTCACTTATCAAAATTTGGATTTATTCCAAATTATCACACATGGATATTTCAAGGAGAGACAACCACAAGTAGGCACAATGTTGTGGATTCAGATGTTAACCGTCAACCAAATACGTATCATACGATGGTAGTGGATGCTGCTGGTCCACAGTTCCAATTTGACGAGATCGAAGAGGAGCCAAATTCTGATGCAAAAAAATTTTACGATATGTTGAATGCTGCCGATAAACCTTTGTGGCCGGGTTGCTCGGATCATACACAATTATCATTTGTGGCTCGACTTCTGAGTTGGAAAGCGAGAACAACATTCGAGAAGGGTTTTGATCAAATATCGAACCGATGAAAGAGTCGCATCCAGATGGAAATTGCGTGCCTGATGACTTCTACAGCACGAAGAGATTGTTGCGTGGCATGGGGTTGCCTGTACACAAAATTGATTGTTGTCCATTTAATTGCATGATTTATTGGCGCGAAGATTCTGAATTGACGAGCTGCAAATTCTGTAACCATCCTCGTTTCAAGAGCAATACTCGAGCTGGTGGAAGTCGACGGAAAGCACAAGTAGCATATAAAAAGATGTATTATTTTCCTCTAACTCCTCGACTACAGAGATTATATGCATCCAATGCTACAGCGGAAAATATGCGTTGGCATGCATCGTCGGTCGATGATGGGGTCATGCGTCATCCGGCAGACTCAATTGCATGGAAACATTTGAACACGTTTCCCTTATTTGCATCGAAATTAAGTAACGTGCGATTGGGACTCTCAGCGACGGTTTTCACCATTCGGTCAATCGAAAGCAATATTCATCATGGCCCGTTATCTTGACCCCTTATAATCTTCCCCGTGGTGTGTATGAAGGAGCAATACATGTTTCTTACGATCTTAGTGCGGACCGCGTAATCCGAAGGAGAAGATTGATGTGTTCTTGCAACCATTGATAGCAGAGTTAATAGATTTGTGGGATGACGGCGTTCTTACTTATGATGTATCGTTGAAACGAAATTTTCAAATGCACGCTGCATTACTTTGGACAATTAGTGACTTCCTGCATACTCTATGTTGTCCGGATGGATGCAATTTGGAAGATTAGCTTGTCCGCTTGCATGGAGTATACCGATGCTTTTACTTTAGCTAAAAGTGGTAGCGGTCATGGTTTGATAACCATCGTAAATTTCTAGCTCCTAATCACCCATTTGAAGGGATCGAAGAGGTTTCGAGAAGAACACGGTGATTACTAACGATCCACCGAAGCGCGATCGGAGATGAGCTTACATCACTAATTATGGGTATGGGACTAGTCTCAAATGAGATTGGCGATGATGAAATAAATAGCGAGAATATCAAGCGGTTTGGGCGGATGGAAGAAAAGAAGTATTTTCGGGATCTACCTTCTGGAGTTCTCTTTTGATTCGGCATAATTTGGATGTCATGCACATAGAGAAGAATGTGTTCGATAATGTCTTCAACACGATCATGAATGTCGAGGAAGACAAAAGATACGAGCAAATCTAGAGAAGAACTTAATTTATCTTTGCTACTGCACGAGTTGACGATGAATGAATCAACAGGAAAATATCCAAAGGCTTCTTATACACTTGACAATCGTGAGAAAAAGTCTTATGTGAGTGGGTAAGAGGTTTAAGATTTCCGGATGGGTGCGTTTGAACATGGGTAGATGTGTAGACATGACAAAGGCGAAGATGTTTGGGATGAAGAGTCATGGTATCACATTTTCATGCAAATAATTCTACCGATTGCATTTGCGAACTTCTCCCACCCAATGTTTGGAAAGCTATGAGAATTATCTTTATTCTTCAAAGATTTAACTTCTCGAAACATAGGGCTCGATGATCTGCGGGCTCGAAAATATTCCGGTGATTTTATGCAAGCTTGGCGCATTTTCCCCTAGTTTCTTGACTCCATGGAACATCTTCCGGTTCATCTAGGCGATGAAGCCCGTATTGCGAGGGCTGTTCAATACCGATGGATGTATCCATTTGAAAGGTCTTGCTCGTACATTATCACATATATATATATATATATATATATATATATATATATAAATTGAAGAACAACGTTCTAAATTTTGTAGATACTACGTAAGTTGAAGAACAACGTCTGAAATAAAGCCGGGGTTGAGGTTCTATCTGCAATGCTTACTTAGTAGAAGAAGCATCGACATTTTGCTCGTATTATTTTGATGATCACGTAAACGAAGTTCGAGATTTGCATCATGGTCGCGGAGATTAGGCACGAAGACTATCGGATATGCTTCAAATCTTCAAGCAAGATGGCGAGACCTTTTGGAAATATGTCAACGAGATATTTGGATAGTAGAGAATATGATCTTGCTCGTTTATACGTGTTGCTCAAGCGTGTTGAAGTTGCGGAACATTTACGGCGTAAGTGTCGAGTTTTCTTAGAATTCATTCCACATTATTATTATTATTGTTATTATTAACTAGGCTCGTAAATATATGTTGATGTAGTTTATTCACCGAAGATGTGAAAGATCAAATCCACCGATCTCTAGCTACGATATTCAAAGGTCGATTGAAAGAGACTTCCGTTTTGGTTTGAGGCATATGTGAGTGTTCGATGATTATTAGTAGAAAATATTTAATATGTACGTTTAGTCATTCTAATCGTTTTTTACTAATAATAGGTCAAAGATCATACTAACAACATTGTGAATCCATTCATATTGTCTCTTGCCAAAGGGCCTTGACTCTAATTAAGGCGTGCCGTGGTATTATATAAATGGTTACAAATTTCACACATTAGAACATGGGTCACAAAGATCAACTATGAATAGTGGAGTGTGCATTAAAGGTGAAACTTATGGTACCAACGAAGAACTCGATTTTATGGGCGATTATTAGAGGTTTGTGAGTTGGAATATCACGGGCTACCAACGAAGACCACAACATTGTTTAGATGCGAGTGGTTTGATCCTTCACGATTGGGGTTATCAATTCATTCCGAGTACAAGTTGGTTTCGATAAATCATACGGAAGATATAACAAGTTCGAACCGTTTATCCTCGCCAATCAAGCCATTCAAGTATACTATTGTGCATATCCAGTTTAAAACAATCTAAGAAAGAGTGGTGGGAAGTATGCAAAATTAAAGCTCGATCTAATGTGGAAGTTTCGGATGAGAGTTACGCATCGATAGTACCTTCCCTTTCAAGAGGATGCATTAGGTTCGATTACTAATGTCGTTGTGGATGAGGACACGACACTAGTTCATCCCGATGGTACACTCATAGACATTGAAGAGACATCGATAATGAGGATGATGAAGTTGAATTGTCGAGTCGGAAGATAATCATACATTGGATGATGATGATGGCGACGACGATGAATAGGGTTTGAATTTATAGCATTTTTTGTATGCACACAAAATATTATGATATGCATTATTTGTGAATTTATAGCATTTTTAGTATGCACACAAAGCGTTATGATGAAGGCGGCGATAATTGTCACTAGTATGCACAAGAAACGTTTTATTTTCTAGTATGCACACAAAACGTTATGATATGTATTATTTGTGAATTTTAATACGATATTTTTACATTTGTTTGCGATGTCATCACGTAGGAGGCACTCGGTCATACGCCGTCGCCGCACCACCCGACCTAGAAGAAGGCATGGAGGCACTCTCTCGATCCAGCCCCTCGGCGGTGGTGGAGTGCCATCTAGAGAGGATGAAGAAGATAGCCATTGTGAATGGGTATGGCGTTATCTCTTGTATGTCTCGGTTTAAATAAATTGTAGCATTCGATGTCTTTATTTCCTATAAATTGAAGCATTTTGTGTCCGAGCAATGATATAGCCCGCGTGATTACGGAGTCATTCCATAGATTCATGAATCACAACGGCTTCAATTGGAAATTGGTACCCCAAGAGTTCAAGCATTTATTTCGATCAATTCAAGGTTCGTGTTGTTTATACGAGTAATTTATGATTTGACCTTAATTTGCATATTGTAATCATATATTTTTGCGAAATATTTTTATTGGGATGATACGATGGATGATGCCCTGTCTATTCCTCTTGGTGCGCAAAGGCAGCGAGCTATAAAGATCTTGTTCACAAGATCAGCGAA
The DNA here is from genome assembly GCA_036937905.1 of Salvia rosmarinus. Lineage (NCBI taxonomy): Eukaryota > Viridiplantae > Streptophyta > Magnoliopsida > Lamiales > Lamiaceae > Salvia > Salvia rosmarinus. The sequence goes on from CM072816.1 coordinate 93,774,017, forward strand.
AGGACTCTTGACCCACCTCCATTTATCCCCGAGCGAGATTGGGATAATTGGAAGGCATATTGAGCTCGGACGGGGCGTCCAAGAGAAGGCGGCAAAGGCCCGCGACAGCAGGATGTCCGAGCGGATGGCGAGGGTCTGGGATAGTCAAGCATCGGGGTGGCTCACGCCTGCACTCGAGTATCGAGAGAGATTGTAAGTACTTTGAAGTTTTAGATATAGTAAATTTATTTAAGAATCGTGATACTTATTAATTATTTAATTTGTTTGACTTATTTATAGGCAAGAGGCGTGGAGTGGCCGTAGAAGATGTCGATGGGATGTATTCCGAAGTATCATGCCACCGACGACGGAGCTATCTGACGCGGAAAGCTCGGAGTATCGCGGTAAGTATATTCGTTAGCGCAACAACGAGCATTTAATTAAATAATAATTGTATGAAATTATATTACAGAGGCAGGTTGAGAGCAGGTGACCCGTTGAGCCAATCTGGGGGAGTGATGAGACGCCGCGATAGGACTCAAATTCTCAAAAATGTCCTTGGGAGCTCCTCAAAGAAAAAGAATAGGATGTTTGGGCTGGTTCTCTATCACGGGCATACATGCGAGCGGCGTCGTCTCATTCGGTGGAGAGTGCCCGACTGCTGATCCCACCGCTTATCAACAACAGATATGGATCCGAGGCCCGATTAGCGGTGGCGGCGGCGCTGGCATCTGAGGCGAATGCTGGTGAGGCGAGCGCGAGATAGCGTGCAAGAACAGATTCGAGCTCAGTGCGCCGCTTCGAGGAGCCCTAGGCGCTTCATGGCCAGCTCCGTTTCCCCACCCTCGTGATATGAGCTCCGTTTCCCTCACTTCGTCATATTCGGGTTGTATTATGAATTTGTTAACTTATCGCATGATTTAGAATTGTTTTTATGGGATTGTTTGGATATTCTTGTATTTTGGATTGAAATGTTTTGTTTGGATTGGAATGGCTTCTTGTCCGAGATTGAATTGGTTTATTTCGATAGTTTGTATTATATGGATTGAATTGGTTTGTTTTCATAGTTTGTATTGTATGGATGGAATTGGTGGAGGTTGGAATTGGTTTGTTTGGTTGGATTGAATATATTGAATTGGATGGAATTGGTTGTTTGTATATTTGTTTGGGTTGATTGTTTGAAAACAGTTTGGTTGTCAAAATTGAAATTGGGTCGTCTTGGCTGTTAATATAGCGACGGATTAGCGGCGGAATTAAGGCGGTTTAGAGACGGTTTAGAGCGGATTAACAACGTAAAATAACCGAACCAACGGTAAATTGCGGCGGACTTGCGACGGACTAGAGCGCCTACGACGGATTTCTGACGGATTATTTTTTCGCAATAGAAAAAAAAACTATAAATTTAGCGACGGACTTTATTCCGTCGCTAATTAGCTGACAGTTAGAGACGGACGTTTTAGCTACGGAATAATTGTGTGTTAATCCGTCGCTAACTACGACGGATTAGCATCGCATTAACGACGGTATTTATATCGAACGACCGTTCTTAGGTCGCAGATTAGCGGCGAATTTTCCGTCATTTGTTCGTCGCTATTTTTTAGCGGCGGACATAATTCCGTCGCTAAACGTTACCAACCGGGTTTCCGACCCCCAATTCCGTCGCTAATCCGTCGCTAATCCATTTTAGCGACGGATCGATGAGGTTTGCTGACGAATTTTTCGTCACGATCATTATTTTTGTAGTGATAAAATGTGGTTCAAATAAGAATCATTTTAATGTGAGTACTAAAAATCACAAAAATTTGTTATGAATAAAATGAATTTGATAGGAAAGTTAATGTATCCATTGAGAAAGTTACTGAATCCAAAAGTTCGGAATTTTTATGGAGGATTCGAATCCCATGAGAGGTGAAAATTTTATTTTTTTGGATTCAATAACTTTCCCAACGGATTCATCATTTTTTTCATTTCTCACGATAAAAATGATTCCTACGTTACCCTCATAGAGAGAGAGAGAGAGAGAGAGAACCACCTCTTAAATAAGAATTGAGAACCAATAATCACCGTTAAATTGAATAATCGGATGATTAATAATTATTTAATAATAAAAATAATCAAATCCCTAAATATTTGTTATTTTGATCTTTCACATTCTATTTTTCGTTGATCATGTAATTAATGTTGTTGTTCATGTAATCGTAGTTTTTGTGCATGCTCACATTTTAATTTATTATTATGTTCATATAATTCATGTTGTTACATGTAATCATAGTGATTGTGTATATAAGAACAATTACTGTAAATGAATATACAAATTCCTTGATTATAAGGCTAAAAGGTTACCATTAAAATATGAGCATAAATAAATAATTTATAATTAATCTTGATTGTTAGATTAAAAAAATGGATTAATCACATTAATTCTTAGTTCTCAAAAAAATTGAAGTTTTCATTTGATCATCTTTCTCTCTTTCTATATATATATATATATATATATATATATATATATAGAGAGAGAGAGAGAGAGAGAGAGAGAAGAGATCAAATAAAAATATTCTTTTCGTAAAAACCTAAAATTAATGAATTTACGTACAAAGTTAATGTACTTTATGTATAAAGTTATTACATTATAAAATATTGATGAATAATGTTGTTTTTACCAAAAGCAATAGTGCATTAGCTTTATACATAAAGTGCGTTCGTTTTTATGTTTTTGCGAAAAAATTAATTTTTATTATAACCCAATCATATATATATATATATATATATATATATATATATATATATATATATAGAGAGAGAGAGATAGGTTCAAATAAGATTTTAACGTGAGAATTAAATATCACAAAATTTCACGATGAACAAAATGAATTTGCTATGAAAGTTGATGCATCCGTTGGAGAAGTTACTGAACACAAAAATTCGATATTTTTCACTCGGGTTCAAATCCTATGAGTGACAAAATTTTATTTTTTTGAATTTTTTTGGGTTCGGTAACTTTTCCCGATTGATTCATCAACTTTCACAACAAATTTATCATTTTTTTTGCTCTCACGTTCTCATGATATAAATGGTTCTCATATTAACCTCTCATATATATATATATATAGAGGTGTGAAATAAAAAATATTCCATGTATAACTCAACGAAGAACGTTGATCTTTATATGATTTATAAATCATCATCAAAATAGACATTATTATTGCTAATGAATCACCCCTATTATAATAATACATCTTTGTGATACAGAATTTAATATGTTACAATAATGCATCTTTTAACAATAATCATATATATCATAGTAAAATCAATTATTCAAATTAGGTTTTACGTAATGATGATTCCGGATGGGATCGTTTTGGTGTATAGGGGGAGGAGAGGACGGAATACACCAATTAAGGCAAATTAAAAATTTTAAACAAGATTTGACCTTCTACTGAGATCAGTAGATGTTCGTTGATTCATATTAGTATTGAGTATAGTACTGATGACCAGTTCAGCAAATGAGAGTCTTGTACTGAGTGAGGTCAGTTAGCAATCCTATACAATGTTTATCAGCTAAACAGTTGGACATATAACTAACTTCAGTGCGAAATATAGTGGTTACGTTTGCCTTATTGAAACTCATGACTTAAACTTCGTCAAATAGTCATTTAGTCAATATTATTTTTCTGCTATTGATGGAGATTTCAAAACTATGTTGTGATAAGTATGTTGATGATGATGACAGTGATGATGATGACAGTTTACTAACATATACTCCCTTCATCCATCAAATACGTTCATTTAATTTTATTTTGATCCGTCCATAAAAAATGTTTACTTTTTTTGTCCTTTTGAAAACATACTTTACATTTTCATCCTAAATCTACCAACTTATTTACAAAAAAATCACCTTTGACCCATCTTTTTACACTCACTATCATTAATATATTCATTTATTATCTTTGTAGTCCACCATTTAATCTCACTATCCATAATCTATTAATTTATTATCTCCACTTACTTTACACTCATTATAATTTATTAAAACTCATGCCACCAAAATCAATGAACCAATATGATGCACGGAGGAGTAATTTGAAGAGGAGAATTGAAAGGGAGCACACCTAGAGTTTTTATGTGGTTCGGAGACATCAACTCCTATATCATAATTTAATAAGTTAGACAATCCACCAACTTGGATTAGCTTGCTTACGGGCAAAAATACCTAAGTACAAAAGTTCACTTTATCTATACCCCAACTATGTTTCGTATCTTCATTCGCTTTCGGGTGCAAGGAAACCTAACCATTTGCTTACGGGTGCAAGCAACTGTCCACTTGCTTACGGGTGCAAGAAACCTAACCACTTGCTTACGATTGCAAGCAATCTAGGCTTTCAACAGCTAACACTTTGTTCTGTAATTGTCTTCTTCTTCTTCTTCTTCTTCTTCTTCTTCTTCTTCTTCTTCTTCAAACTCCTAGTTACAGGGTTTGAAAGGGGTTTGAGTTTTTCCAACTTAAGGATTAATTGTTACATACAAGGATTATATCCAAATCTAGGCGTAAGATTTATACAAGGATAAGCCTAGACACTAAGGGGATATATGTTAAAATCCTGAGTAAATATGTATATTTATACTCTGATGATTTACTAATAACTTTGTAGAATTTCCTTCTTCAAAAATGTGCTATTCGAAAGATTAATCAGTTATGAGCTTGAAAGCTTGTAGACTTGAGAGCACAGTGTTTTCCGGTGTTCTTCAAAGGTTGGAGTTCATCGGGTATTTATAGAAGAGATGATAGATAGATCCGTTGGAGGAACGCCAATCACATATGTTCCATTTATCGTTTGAATTCTTCTTGTGAATCCTAGTATATCGATTTCCATCCCTGTAACATCGTATAAAAGTATTCTGTAGGTATGGTACTTTGTTTTATCATTGCAGGATTCTCTGCAGATACGTTCTGTCACGTCGGAGGCCAAATGCTCATGGCTTTAAAATATTTTATGTTTCTTCAGTAGGGTTGACTCTGCGTCTCTCCAGTACGTTGACTTCGTGTCTCTTCAGTAAGTTGACTCCGTGTCTCTTCAGTAGGCACTTCAACAGGCGTTAATGTTCAACAACTTCTTGTCTTTTTCAGCTAAAATGATACTTGGTCGTTCTCTTGACTTCTTTTTCCGTCAATCTTCATTGCATTGTTGTTCTCATGTCTTCAATAGAACCGTGTCCATGCTTCTTTAATAGCGTTGTGCTGATTCTTCTATCAATACGATCGACTTCAGTATTACTTCTTGAACTCCTTAAGTATTAGATAGACCATACTGATTGTTCTTCTTAGGGGAGAGCAAAAATTGAACCGAACCGAACCGAAATTAGCGGTTTGGTTCGGTTTGTATAGTAAAACGGTTCGGTTCGGTTTCAAAAATTTTGAAACCGAAATTAATTTGGTTTGGTTCGGTTTGGGGAAAACAATTCGGTTTTCAAACCGAACCGCCCGAATTTTTTATTATTATATTTTTTTATATATTATATATATATGTTATTTATATTATTAATATTTAAATTGGTTAATATTAATTATATATATATAATTATATATATATATATATATATATGATATTATAATATTTATATTAATTATAATTTAAATTCGATTAAAACCGAACTGAACCAAACCGAATATTTCGGTTCGGTTTCGGTTCGGTTTGGATATGTAAAACGGTTCGGTTCGGTTTGAGTTTTAAAAAAAAATCGATTTTTCGGGTTCGGTTCGGTTTTGAATCGAACCGCCCGAATGCTCACCCCTAGTTCTTCTGCTGAAACTTGTAAGCATAAAAAGCTCATTACCTAACAAATGAGCAACACTGTACAATCATCTAAAGAATTTTGATATCTAAAGAAAACACTAAATATTACAAAATTTTCCCAACACTGAGAATATTTATATCTTACCTTTTCCCTACACATATATATTAGATAATTATTATTTGTTCAAACTTGCTTGAATTACTTTGAATACTAGTAAGTTCTCCTCATTTCAGTTTTTAAATGAAAAATTCCACCACTTTAAAGTTATGTAAAAGCTGGGAGAGGTTCAGTATCCTCTAAATAACATTTATTGCCTCTCTCTCTTTCTCTCTCACACACACACTATCATCTCCCAATTTGCCTATATATGTATATATTGCAAGCTCACCATCAACATCACCATCACAATTCTATAATATATCTTCAGGTTCTCTCCATCTCATGCTTTTCCTTGGGTTGCTTTCATCATGGCAAGCATGGAGATGAACTCACAAAATCATGAGAATTCAACCCTTAAATCTTCTTGGAATTCCATCACCTCCATTCCTGCAAAGCTCAACTCAAACGCAGCGGAATTCATTAACAAAATAAAGAAAATCGGAGAGGAAGATCCAAGAAGGATCACACACTCCGCCAAAGTGGGATTGGCTTTGACACTAGTCTCTTTCTTCTACTATTTCCGACCTCTCTACGACGGCTTCGGACAGGCCGGAATGTGGGCCATCTTAACTGTTGTCGTCGTCTTTGAGTTCACTGTCGGTAAGCATTACACTATACTTACAAAATTAAATTAAATTTGGCTTTATACATAATTTTTTAAATTTGAATCATAATATTATTATATATAGGCGGAACCCTATCAAAATGCATAAACAGAGGCTGCGCGACGCTGCTAGCCGGCGCTTTAGGCGTCGGAGCCGAGTATTTGGCCAGTATCTGCGGCGAGAAAGGCGAGCCTGTCGTTCTGGGACTCATGGTTTTCTCTTTAGGTAAAATTAATTAATAATTAATTAATCATCAAATGTTTACATGAAATAATATTTATTTAATTTGAGTTTGTATAATGCAATGCAGCTGCGGTTTCGACGTTTACGCGGTTTTTTCCGAATGTGAAGAGGAAGTATGATTACGGGGTGTTAATATTCATACTGACTTTCAGCCTGGTTGCGGTGTCGGGTTACCGGGTCGGACAGATATTGGAGCTGGCCCACCAGAGACTGTCCACAATTCTGATAGGCGGTGCGACTTGTATGATCATATCTATATTCGTTTGCCCGGTTTGGGCGGGTCGGGATTTACACTATTTGGTTGCTGGAAATATTGAAAAACTTGCTGCTTTTTTAGAAGGTATTGTTTTTGTGTGTATGTGTGTGTAGAATAGGACATGAAATTTCCTGAATTTGTGTCTTTTTCAATTAAACAGTAGACAATGGCAATGACAATCACGTTAATCTCTGGGAATTAGAGTTGAATAAAGTGGTGGCTTGTTTTAGTGCTTTTTAATGTCACTTTTTTTCTTGTATTAATTTTTATTTTATTTTGATTTTCTTCTTTGTTTATAGGATTTGGAGGCGAGCTTTTAACTTTTGCTGGGGATGAAAGTAGCAAGGACTCGGGCGCAAAGAATGTGGACAAATCGCATCTCAAAGGCTACAAAAGCGTGATTAATTCTAAGGCCACAGAGGAATCACTGGTGAGTTTACATCCGCTCTTAATGAATTATTTTGCACCCATAGTATAATTTTTAGGGACTATTTGTAACAGCGACAGTTATGGGGTGTTAGTGAACGAATATAGTTTTTTATCTTAGATTTTTAGGTAAAAAACGTCATTTTGATTTCGTACCATCCCTTTCTTTCTCTTTCCTCCTTCCATATCAGGTTAAAAAACAATATTTTATATTAAAATATTGAAAAAGATGAATTGAATTCCACTTCACTCTTCACCCCTTCTTCTCTCCTGGGTGTTCGACCGAGCTCGCGCCACCTTGGGCCGGCCCTCAGAATTTTCCGGCGAATGTCGATTTTTAACTATACATACATATAGTTGTTAAGACGTGTTTGGTTAAAGGTCTAATACATGCAATTTGTTGATGTCACAGGCAAATTTTGCTTGGTGGGAGCCTCCTCACGGTAAATTCAAGTTCAATCATCCATGGAAACAATACTTAAGGATTGGAGGTCTCACTAGGGAATGTGCATGCCTCATCGAGTCACTAAACGCATACACAAATTCAAAATCTCTTACAACGGCAACATCAGACTTCCAAATGAGAATCCGACAGCCATGCATCGAGATGAGCACGGAATCCGGCAAGGCCCTTAATGAAATTGCCTCCGCAATCAAGAAAATGAGGCAGCCACCGCAATCCGCCGAAACCCACGTGCAAAACTCCAAATCGGCAGCCGATCAACTGAAAACCATGCTCCACAACTCCTCGCTGCCGTCGAAGCCGGATTTGCAGGAAGTGGTGCCGCTACTTGTCATCGCATCCCTGCTTATCGACATCATTAACTGCGTTGACCAAATCGCGCTATCGGTTCGCCAACTTTCCCAAAAAGCGCGTTTCAAGAATCCAAAGTCAACAACCGACAAACAGCCGCCATCGGCGCAGGTTCTTCACCGCGGAATTGTCAACCCCATTGACGACGTCGCTGACGGAAGCGGCGGCGATCATGTGGTGGTTGAGATTCAAGCGGTCGCCACCGATTCGCCGGAGAAGAAGAGTAGGGAGACGATTAGTATATAATTATATATTTATTTAATTAATTTAGCTAGGGTATAAATATACATATGTCGCAGTACTTATACATGAGACCATGTATTTTTGTACGATACGACGGGTCGATGACGTATACGTGACGGTGATATTTATGTAACTGTGCTGAATTAAATAGTATATGTAAAATATATAGAGACGTACGTAATATCTATATATATGGTATAAATAAGCATGTGCCATTTTGGTTATCAAATTCAATTTGTTATCAAAATGATAGGATATATGTAACGGGGAAGCTTCTGGTAGCCATTTTACGGTTATCAAAATCAATTTGTTCTTTGCAATAGACTAAATATATACTGTTGCTTCTCTAACTTCGGTGCATCGTTACTTTATTTGCTTGCTATTTTCATTTAAATAGATAATGTAACAATAAAAATCCACAAAAAACTTCTAAACATCCCGTCAGCATCGTACGAATGGATAAAAGTATCATTTGTTATTAACAAAAATACTCCCCCGTCCCATTATTATTGGCTCGTTTCCTTTTTGAGTTGTTCACTATTGTTGGTCCGTTCCAAAAAACGAAATAATTTCACACTAAAAAATGTATCGGATTTCATGTCACATAGTTCTTTACAAACAAAACACAATTTTCTTAATTTACGTGCAAAAAGAACCGTATCAATAATACCGGGACACATGGAGTATTATTTACATTAAAAAAAGTATCATTTCCATTGAAAAAAATATCAAATATTATTTATATTAAAAAAAAAATATCAAAGTCCGTTATAAGATACATGAGACCACCCATAAAATCTCATCAAAGTCTTTTAAAAAAAATCCCATCTCCATAGCGATTTGTGTATATTAGGCTAATTTAGCTTCTTTTGTGTATTTAAAAATTTGACGCGAGATGTTAACAAAAGAATGTGGAAGTACTAGGGCTTTAAATATTGAGGTGGTCTCCTATGCGGATGTCCGTATGTACGGATAATGATATTTTTAATATAAATATCAATCTTTGTTTACAACAAAGTATTAGTGAAGGATATACATGAGTTTTTATGTTGAATATTTATTTTTGGATCGTTCATATAGGCTCATAGTACTCTTAATATTGATTGTACAGTGGTGTTATTTTCAGTCATTGATTCGTAGAGATCTATGATGAATTCATCATCTTACTTGATGAATTCAAACATCTAAGTTTGAATCTCACAGGGGTGATTTTTAATTTTTTTTAATTAAATACTTTCATGGTCAATTCAGATAATTTATGAGTTCATAATTTATATGTTAAGGAGTGTTTTACAATAACCACTTCCTTCTCTTAAATTTCTAAACAATGATTTAATTTTGTAATCCTCTTATAGGCACAGGTGAACATGACTTTAGTGATACAATATAATGATGTTACTCATATCGAAGGGAAGTATTCAGCACTCAACACTATTGAAAGTATTGACCTTATGGTTTTGGCGTTAGCAGGAAATTAAGTTTTCGTCGTTTTATTTGAGAGCGCGACAACATCTAAAGTAACTAAGTTCGATCGATAAAACCTTTGGCAATCATGAAAATTTGAGGAAACAACAAATATTGATGTTATTGGTAGCTATAAGAAATAGATCGGATAATATCATTGCCATACAAATAGAATTTTTGTTTTATAAGGATCTTTTTGAGATTCCGACCAGCCCATATACATATAACAGTAGGAACGTGTCAAAAATAGGATGTCGATTTTTTCTTGTCTAGCACATTTGTTGAATTTGGTAGTTTTATCTTATCAATGCAAATGGCTACTAATGTTAAAGATGGTCCATTTTTGTAAAGGGTTTCAAAATATTATTGATGTTCATTTTTTGATAGTGGTATTAATTTTTTTGATCGTAGAATTTATATTCACAAAAAATAAAATGTGTATCTATAATGTTATTTAATAACACGTTTTAAATACAGATGAATACATAATACAAGCATATAATTACTAATACTTTTATATTTTTATTATCTACAATTGTATAACATCGATTGTGTTATACAAATTGTGTAAAAGATTAAAAATATATTGTAATGTATATAAAGTAAATTAAGTTCATCTGCAGAAGAAGTACCATCTGTAATTTGCTTCCCATGTAGAAGGAAATTAAAAGTAATCAAAGATAATTATTTAAGGAAGTCTCTTGAAATTTGTAACCATTTGATATTATGTGAATGAATAATACTCGCAGAAGAATAAAAAATTTAAGCATGTCCGATTGAAAAAGAAATGTCAATGATGCTCGAGTTTTTTCAAACCAAAATTATAATCTTTACCTACTTTAATATTTGTCCGATTTGATGTTAATTAATATATACGTGTTGTTCCTGCTGCTTGTGTTTGGTTTCATTTGTTATTTGGCCTTAGACGTGCGAGCGGGGAACTCGGATACCGAACCATCTTGTAATTATTTTAGGTTAGTACCATGCCACATGTCAATGAGCACAACACATTTGGTTGTTAGTTTTTCAAATTAAAAGGAAAATTTATTTTCCTAATTTTTCATTGAGGAATCTGACTGTTCACATTCTGAATTCTTCAAAACATTTAATATAAAATGTTTCCTCATAAGAACAAACAAATCCCTTGAGTATTTGGTTTGACACAAATAAGATCTTAATTTTGGTATCTGTTGATATGCATGCTCTTCCGTAGCCATTGCCACACTCCATAATGAATATGTAAATTTTTTACTCTAGTTTAACCATTCCATGATGAATGTGTACAAATTTTATTATATTTTAACTTTATTTCTCAGTCCATGTCCGAAATGCTTTTACTATATATATATATATATATATATATATATATATATATATATATATATATATATATATATTGAAATGAGAATCATTTTTATGTTAAAAACTAAGAATTAAATTAATTTACTGTGAATGTTGAAGAATTCGTTGGAAAATTACTAAATCAAAAAATTTATAATTTTTAACCCAGATTCAAATCCCATATGAGACGAAAATTTCATTTTTTTGGATTCAGTAACTTTGTTGACGGATTCATTAACTTTCACAGTGAATCATTATTTTTTTGTTCTCATGATAAAAATAGTTTTTACGTTATCTCTCTCTCTCTCTCTCTCTATATATATATATATATATATATATATATATATATATATGGGATTAACGTGAGAATCGTTTTTATTGTGAGATTGTGAGAACCAAAAAATAATGAATTTGGAGTGAAAGTTGATGAATCTCCTGTAAAAGTTACTGAATAAAAAAAAATTGCCCCTCATGGGATTCAAACCCTGGGTGAAAATTATGAATTTTTGGATTCAGTAATTTTTTCAGCGAATGCATTAACTATCATAGCGAATTCATTTTGTTCACAACGAATTTTCATAGTTTTTAATTGTCACATTAAAAATGATTTTTATTTAAACCTCACACACACTCTTTCTATATATATATTACCAAAGCCGCATTTATATAAAACGTTAAATAGCTATATGTACTCATATAATAGATTGATTTAAAAATCACAAAAGTTCTTGTGAAGTTGACCTTACATGAAGACGTCACATATATGCCTTGCATATTCCTCACACATGGATGGTCGAAAATTTATATATATGATTCTGACCACCCATATATGAGGGATGTCCCTTTGAAAATAATGGAGTACACTCCTTTCATATAATAACATATTATTAGTTTAATTAATATTAATACAATATTATCATATAATAAGTGAGTGTAATATATATATATATATATATATATATATATATATATATATATATATATATATAGAATAGAATTTTGTTAAGCAGGATGTATAACTTATTGTAGAATACTTAAAATAGGTTTAACGAAAGAAATTAAATTATTAATATATCCTATATGTATTTTCTAAATTATACACGTCCATTCGGACGACACCTTTAATTATAACTCAGCTAGTCTCAGACTACATGGCCTTCCATGACAATCATGTGGATACAAATTTAAAATAATATATAGATTTATTGAAAAATTAGAAAGTAGGAATTTCATTATGTTCATTTTTGTACCATTTATTTACTCCTCAAAATCACATAAGAAAACATTCTTTCTTTTTTATGATGTATGTTTCAGTTATCCATTTTCTTTCTCGTCTGCTACTCCCCACGCTTTAGTTTCTCTAGTTCTTCACATTTTCAGTACAAGTACAAATTAAGTGCAAGTATTTTTCGCTAACTCTATTAATTGAGACATTTCATTTTTGTGGAAGAAATATTGAAATGTCTACAGTTAAAAAGTATTTCCCAAAAATAAATTAATAAAATGTCCAAAAATATATGATTTTTTCCTAAATATTATTTAATTATCTGTACAATTTCTTTATAATTTACTAACAATCCCATCTACCATTTTCCCAAAACTGCTATTTCTGCAAAACAAAATAAAGACACTGACAAATTAACAACTCGAACTGATTTTGAGTAGTTAACATAAATTAATGGGTGCTAAATGATGGGATGGAAAGCACTAAACCGACCAAAAAAAAAGGCAGCTATCACGAGTTAGCTATTAGTACGACCTTCGTAGCAGAGGTGAAATCTGGAAAAGATTTGTCCTAATTAAGCTTTCTGTTTATTTAAGTCAATATGAAAATATGATCAGCAAAACGAAAGACAAAAAGAAGATTAAATTAATTCAAACATAGTTAATTGTAGAAAGTAATTAGTGGGGCTTAAGTAATCATTTGGGCACCACTAATCGCACCTTTTTCTTCAGAAAGTCTGAAATTGACCGAACGCTCAGAGTATTTGCTCTGTACCATTAATTTTAACTTTTTCAACAATGTTTGAAAATTTAATTTGCATGAATAATATGCAGCTACGATGCATCATTCAAAGCCATTTATGTGCCATGGCTTTATCTTAATTAGCACGTAGTACTCCACTAAATTATTAAAATATAATTCTCGTTTATTATATTGATGGCAATGTTACATTTTAACCCCTTATACTTTTTAAAATCCTTTTAAATTCTTCCTTCAATAACGCCATCACCGCCAGCCAGAAGTAATTTATGTTTTTAACACAAGTCCCAAAGTTTTATTACTACTACAAGTTTTAGGTTTCGAACAAGTTAAGGATAAATTAAAGGCGAGATAAAGATTTATGGGTTTATCTTTGACTTAGTTTCTAGGGTGTTTCTATTTCATTTGTAACATTAAAAAATAACAAAAATCGTTGTATGTTTGTGTTTGTCCAACATTACTCATATTAATTTTATCCTGACATTTGCACAACTCCTGTTTTGCGTAGCATTTTAAGCCTTCAAATTCTTACAACTTCTAATACATGATACAAATTTAAATTTTGATAAAAATAACATATACTCTTAAGATTAAAAAAGTAATAAAAAAATCAGCAGTTAGAAAGTGACATAATCTCAGTGGTACCATTAATTATTTATGTCCCTAAGATCCCACTGCAATTCTCTGACAAACTTATTTATTTTAAGATGATCTATAACCTCTCTGATCAACTTGCACTTTTTTTTCTTTTTTATAACTATTTGAAATGTAGATTTACTTATTAATTCCAATTATATTTTTATCATTCTATGTACTTTTGTCTCCCTTGCTGACAATCTCCACCACCCAAACTGCTGTGTATGAGTCATATTATATAATCAACTATTATGTGCTTTGTAATCATCCCTCTTAAGCATGATTATCCCATGTGATTTGACAAAATTAATTGGATGACGTGGATTTACTTTTGCTAGTACTGGAACACATGTACTAATCGATCATAATTTTCGATTGTTCTAGTTAGGTAAAAAGGAACGTAGATAGTGGTTGTCCATCTTGACTACCAATATAATTTGGGAGGTAACCATTATTAGTTTATATCTTATTATTAAACGATTTCTTGATACAATTTAATCGATGGGAATGAGAGTAAATTATTAGTATGTTCTGGTATACTAAATTACTAATCAACAAAAAAATATTTTTATTCACACGTAAAAAGAATGATTTCAATAAACATAAATTAATTGATAAGTGAAATTTACATTTAATTTCACTTTTATAGTAATATTCATTATTTGAACCAGTTTTCTAATAAACCGGAAAAAGATGAATTATTTTGTGAAAGAATTTTTGGGCCTATCAAAAGTCGAATTTGTGCTTGTGGAAATTATCGAGTAATCGATGAAAAATAAAACCCGAATCTTTGTTCAAAAAAATTTAACATACAATAAATGTAAAGATATTATACACATCTCAGTTCAATTATTTTTATGTGTTATTATAAAAATAATTTTAAACTCCCAAAATAAAATAAATTAAACAGTAAACAAATTGGAATAAACACTTTTCCAGTAACAAGAATTAAAAAAGAAGTCGTTTTCAATATGAATTCTTGCCAGCATGCTTATGATGCATATTCTGAAGAAGTATAGCATGGATAACAAACTACTCTCACTTAATCTTTATGGGGTGTTTGGTTTGACATGGTATAGATGAGATTAATAGAATAAAGTAGGATTGAATTATTTGAATTAGTTAGAATTTTCTTTGTATTTATTGATTGTAGTGTGAGATAAATTAAAGAATTATGATTAAAATGTAGTATAATACTAAAATTATTTTTGTGGTGTAGCAAAAACACAAACCTTCGAAGAAAAAGAAGACCAAATATAATTTTGGTGATGATATTTTTGGTATTTGCATTATGAAATGAAGGATGATTACATACTCAATCCAAATATGGGGTGATTATTATCATCCAATTAGGGTGTTTATTGGATTAGGTTGGATAGATAAAATTAATCCAACCTAATCAAGTGTTTACTTTTAAGGATTAACATTTGAGGATATCTCAAAGCCCGGGATTATTTTAATCCTTTGAATTGTTCTCTATTAATTATAATCCAACCAATATAGGTAGGATTGAAATAATCCTACAAATAAATGGAGAATTATTTATCCCAATTTTAATCATTCACTAATCCTTTGTAGTAAACAAAGGATTGATAGATAAAAATTATCTTATCATATATTTAATCCATCAAATAATCAATCCTTTAAAATGCTAATCATGCAAAGTAAACACCCCCTTAAATTATTGGACCAATGACCAAGTTATCCATCACAAATCAAACCTTTAAACGAAATACGTGATTAAATTGAATTATTTTATCAATCAAATCAAACACACCTTATATATGCATAGATTAATCAAAACGCGCACGGATCTACGCTATAATCGGTCTTCACTTACATCTCCAAGAAAAACTCTGGTCATATCTTCCAATTTAAATGAAATATTTAAAGTGCAAAAAGTATTTCTTATGAGTGTAGATCTTGCATCATTCAAGACTTTCCATGTAAATCTCAAGTTACGTTCTTCAACTCAATATAATCTTAGTAGGGAACCGCCATAATTAATACCGTGGTACATCTCGGTGACGGAGCCACATATAAACATGAGTAGGACTTATTAATCGGGTCAGATCGAGTATCCTGTTTGAAATTATTGTAGTTGAAGAACCTCATTACTAGCAATTCCCACTCACAACCCATTAACTTCCAACAATCCCCATGAGTGGAAATGCCATATAAATGCAAAACGCAAAGTTCAGTCCTCAAGAGGCGATATTGCATTTGGAAAGGTAGCTTGTGGCCTTGAACCTTCCATAGTCGAAATTATCGAGCATACCGCGGCATAGTGGTTATTTCACCTGAACTAGTCCTCCATGGTGTATCTTGAGACAATAATATTGACACAATATCATCTCAATTTCCATCCGTTCTTACGTTTGTGTCCATTATGGCCTTGGAACACCTTTGGATTCACAAGTGTACCACTTGAAACGGCCCCACTTCACACTTGCATAGGTGACTATTACAACCAATTATTCGCTATACTTGACCTCCTTGAGGTATCCAAGAGTCATTAAAAGTTAAAACTTAACCTCACCACTTGCGGACTTACAAACACTCACCGTTCTCGAGAATAGGCATGTTTGAGTGTTTATCACACAGTTTTTATAACCGTTGTCCTTTTGAACCATGTTCTCGGACAACCAATCATCATGGTTGGGTTTCGCTATAATCATCCTTAAGATATGGATTTAACACCCATTCCTCTAACAGTTTAAACATTTGATCTCGATTAATGCTTTTGTCGTGGATCCGCTAGATTATCTATTGATTTTACATAATCAATAGTGATAACCCCACTGTGATCAAATGTCTCACGGTATTGTGTCGTCGACGAATATGTCGAGACTTACCGTTATAATATATATTTTGTGCCCTTCCTATTGCAGATTGACTATCACGTTGAATCAACACGGAAGGCGGGACTCGCCGACATGGAATATCCTCGAGGAAATTTCTAAGCCATTCGAACTTCTTCACCACCTTATCTAAAGCTATGAATTGATTCCATGGTAGACCTTGCTATACAAGATTGCTTGGACTTCCAAGATACGACTCCACCTCCAATAGTGAACACGTATCCACTTGTGGAAAACGAGTCGATTGAGGCAGATATCCAATTAGCATCACTATACCCTTCAAGTACAGTGGCTCACTAGAATAATGAATCGCATAATGCGGGTAAACTTTAAGTAACCCAATAAGCGTTCAAGTGCTTTCCAATGTTCTCTACTTGGATTAGTGTGAAACTACTCAATTTGTTCACGAGCAAGCTAAATCGGTCGGGTGCAGTTTGTGAGATACATCAAACTCCCAATAATCTTAGCATATTCATCTTGACTTATAGGTTCACCCCTATTTGAGTCAAATGAACACTCGAGTCCCAAGGAGTCTTGAAATAGGCTTATCCATTGCATTGAATTTCTTCAACACTTTCTCGACATAGTGGGATTGTGTCAAAGCAATTCCATTTAGCGTTCTAAAATTTTAATTCCAAGAATTACATCCGCCAAACCCATATCTTTCATGCTGAAGTTCTTACTTAGCATTCTTTTTGTTTCTCCAATCACACGAGAGTTACTTCCCATTATCAACATGTCATCTACATAAAGACAAACAATAACAAAATCGTTATTCGAATTCTTTACATAGACACACTTGTCACTCTCGTTGATTTTGAAACCATTTGACAACATAACTTTGTCAAATTTCATATGCCATTGCAGTGGCGCTTGCTTAAGTCCATACAAAGACTTTTGAAGTTTGCATACCTTGTGCTCTTGCCCAGGTACTACAAAACCTTCCGGCTGTTTCATATAGATCTCATCTTCTAACTCTCCATACAGAAACGCTGTTTTTACATCCATTTGATGAATCTCAAGATTTTGCAAAGCAGCAATAGCGAGCAGCGTTCTAATAGAAGTATGTTTAGTCACAGGCGAGTAGGTATCGAAGAAGTCATACCCAGCCTTTTGTCTAAACCCTTGAACTACAAGTCTGGCCTTATATTTATCAATAGTGCCATCAGACTTGTATTTCTTCTTTAGGATCCACTTGCATCCTAAAGCTTTACAACAGTGGAAGATCTACTAACACCCAGTATGATTCAACATAATAGACTCTATCTCAATGTCTATTGCTTCTCTCCTGGATCTGCATCGGGCACGATAAAGCTTCTTTACGGTAACGGTTCATCATTTAACAATAAAACGACATAATCCGGTCCATAAATTTTAGCTTTTCTTACACGATTACCACGTCTAGGTTGCACATCTTCAAGTGTAGACCTAGGTCGTTTTCTATTAGCAGGGCCATAAAAAACTTGCTTAGAACTTGAGGTTCACCTTCTTCAACAAGATGAGAATTGATAGAATCTTCCTCAATTCTTTTACTTGAATCGAACTATTCTTATCCTTATTAGGATAGATATTCTCAAAGAATATAGCGTTCCTTGATTCAATTGTTGTTCCCATGAACATCGGTATATCGGTTGTGCACAACAAATCTATAAGCACTACTATTAAGTGCATAACCAATAAAGATACAATCTACCGTTTTAGGTCCAATTGTAACTTGTTTTGGTAACGGTACTTCAACCTTAGCTAAACACCCCCACACTTTGAAGTATTTATATGAAGGTTTCCTTCCTTTCCAAAGTTCATAAGGAGTTACATCATTTCCTTTGCTAGGAATCTTGTTCAAGATATAGTTGGCTGTAAGAACAGCTTCCTCCCACATATTCTGGGGTAATCCAGAACTTATTAATAACGCATTCATCATCTCCTTAAGAGTTCGATTTTTATGTTCAGCTACACCATTTGATTGAGGCGAATAAGGAGCGATCGTTTGATGGATTATACCACTTTCGTTGCATAATTCACAAGCGAGCAACATATTCTCCACCTCGATCACTTCTTACAACCTTAATTTTGCAATTAAGTTGATTTTCACTTCATTCTTGAAGTTTCAAATGCATCAATTGCTTCATCTTTACTTCTTAATAAATAAAGATAACAATATCTTGTGCAATCGTCGATAAAAGTAATAAAATACTTTTACCACCTCTAGTTTGTACAAACTTTAAATCACAAACATCGGTGTGAATTAATTCTAGAGGTTTGAGCTTCTTTCAACGGTTTGAAAGGCAACTTGGTCATTTTGCTTCAACACGATTTCACATTTATCTTGTGTTTTAGATACTTCTATTTTAACAAGTTCATGTTAGCGAGTTTCTTTATAGCATTAACATTAACATGACCAAGTCTACAATGCCATAAATCGAACACTCAATCAAGTAGCGGTAGAAGCATTCTCATTAATTTTGCAAAGAATATAGCGCCTTTCAGAACGAACATCGGTATATCGGTTGTGCACAAGCACTAACATAACCAATAAAGAGTTTCCAATTGAAAAGATCAACCTTAGCTAAACACCCCACACTTTGAAGTATTTATATGAAGGTTTCCTTCCTTTCCAAAGTTCATAGGAGTTACATCATTTCCTTTGCTAGAATCTTGTTCAAGATATAGTTGGTCGAAGAACAGACTTCCTCCCACATATTACGGGTAATCCAGAACTTATTAATAACGCATTCATCATCTCCTTAAGAGTTCGATTTTGCGTTCAGCTACACCATTTGATTGAGGCGAATAAGGAGCGATCGTTTGATGGATTATACCACTTTCGTTGCATAATTCACAAGCGAAGCAACATATTCTCCACCTCGATCACTTTACAACCTTAATTTTGCAATTAAGTTGATTTTCACTTCATTCTTGAAGTTTGAAATGCATCAATTGCTTCATCTTTACTTCTTAATAAATAAAGATAACAATATCTTGTGCAATCGTCGATAAAAGTAATAAAATACTTTTACCACCTCTAGTTTGTACAAACTTTAAATCACAAACATCGGTGTGAATTAATTCTAGAGGTTTTGAGCTTCTTTCAACGGATTTGAAAGGCAACTTGGTCATTTTGCTTCAACACGATTTCACATTTATCTTGTGTTTTAGATACTTCTATTTTAACAAGTTCATGTTAGCGAGTTTCTTTATAGCATTAACATTAACATGACCAAGTCTACAATGCCATAAATCGAACACTCAATCAAGTAAGCGGTAGAAGCATTCTCATTAATTTTGCAATCGCCTTAGAAGGCTTACAAGCTCTAACATCGAGTTTGAAAAGATCTTGGAGACATAACCCTTGCCGAGAGTCTTTCCAAACTTTCTAACTATTACATATTCTCCACGAAAATCTATATCAAATTTGGCTCTAATCAACTTGACGCTTGAGATGAGATTCTTGCGGATCGAAGGAGCATGCAGCACATCCTTCGAGTTATTTCCACACGGAGGTAAGTTGAAGTACAACGGTACCAACTCCAAGCACCTTGGAAGTATGATCACTTGCCTCGGTCACACCCATCTTCAACCTCTTTGTAGGTGTAGAACAAGTCTCGATGGACACAAATGTGAGCAGAGCACCGTGTCAAGAAACCAAGTAGGGTAGGATTTGTGACTTGGTTTACCTCGGTTATCATGGCAACAAAGTCATCTTTGTCCCAAGTGTCAAGTCCTTCTCAAAGATTGTTGACGCGGTCTTTGCCTTTGTCTTTTCTCTTGGGCTTTCGGCGGTCTTTAGCCATGTGCCTGTGCTTATCACGGTTGTAGCACGTTCGGAAAATGGGGTTTTGCGACTTCTTTCCCTTGCCTTTGTTCATCGGACGAGGCGCTTGAAGGTTCTCCCTCGATCGATTTGCCTTAGCCTCCATCGAACTTTTAGCCTTCAACTCTCGCTCCTTAACTTGAGCTTCAACTTGGGTCGAGCAACCATGCTTTCAGGGTCATCTCCTTTCGCTTGTGCTTAAGGTAAGATCCGAACCCTTTCCATCCTTCGGCAATTTGTCAATTAAAATTGCAATGGAATATTGTTCAGAGAGCATACCTTCGGCGTGAACATCGTGCAATGAGCTTGAAACTCGTGTACTTGAGGCATGATCGGTTTGAATCCACAATCTTGAACTCGGTGAGCACGGTAACCACGAACTTCTTCGTGCTAGCCTCCTCAACCGGATACTTTTGGTTAAGTGCCTCCCATAACTCTTTGGCGGTATCCTTGACCGCAAATACATTAAATAGGCTATTATCAAGCCCATTTAACACCATATTCCGACCACGAGATAGTGGAATGATACCAAGTGTCGATTTCATACGCACTTCACGTCCGCTTCTTCCTCGGAAGGAATAGGCGCCCGTCTTCACGTAGGAAGCTAGCAAGCCCCATTGTGGTGATGTAAAACATCATCTTATGCGCCGTTTGAAGTCGGCGCGTGAAAATTGGCGGTTGTTGAGCCACCGGAATGCGGGGTTCACCTTTGGAGCCATGGTGGAACTACTACGGCTCCAGCGGATTGAGTGGTGGCGGGCGCTAATGGATTGGTCGACATCTTCAATTTGCACGATCGTGTAACTTGAGCGAGAGTTGGGCGAAATTTCTCGTCTTGCGATTGTAGTTGAATATTGGTTACAATATCGTGCAAAATTACAATGAAATGATTAAAAATAACTATTACAAATGAGATGTCGAAGAAAACAAGAACTTATCAATAAGTCGCCCAAGTTGAACTTCGCCGCAAAGACGAAAACCTCGATAGTGCTCACGATTGGCGGCTCGTCCCAAAGGTAAGCGACTTTCGTCTCGATCGTAGTAGCACCACAAACAAGTCGAGCCCCGACGAATCGGACGAAACGAGGCCGATCTCGAAAACTAAGAACTATGAGCTAAGACTTCCAACAATTATCGATACTTAATCTCAAATTTCCCCAAAATCTATACCACCTGTTTTACTTATTCAAGAACCCTAATACTCGACCAACTTTGCTTAGTCAAGTATCCTAAAACTGACTCTGATGGTCCCTTAGGGGTCGTACATGTGTATGAGGAGGGAGATACACTAAAGACAAATTAAAAAAAATTATTTTATCACCAGACTACAGACTACGTTCAGCTGAAGTCATTCTTGGCATGAAGTGCTTTCAACACATATTTCCTCTACTGAGGATTCCTTTGCTGAGAGTGTCTCAGCTGAATAACTTAGGGTTGTATAATTGCATCAGATCGTCTGAGTAATTTATACTCAGGACCTTTGGTTTTCTCAGTTTGCCTTGTGTCCTTTTGTGTAGTTACTGGAGCCTTTAGCTTCTCATTAGATTTCACAGACAAAGTTTTGGTGCCACTTGTGGATGCATCGTTCACAACTGAACTCGAATCATACCCTAATCCGGTTCTGATCAGTAGACATCTCTGTACTGATTGAATGAAGTCAAATTTTTTCGATGCTCCATTCAGAGTGTTGATCTTAGCTTGGAGTGGAGCTTCACTCTGGTGAAGTGAAGTGTGTAGGGAAATCTGATTTTAACCCTCTCCCGATGATCTATCTTGGATGTTTAATTCACCATACATTGATTATATGCTTAGCATGCACCTATATAATTAATTGCAACACGTAGGTGTTTTCTCGTGTTTACCTGCGAATTTGTCGGGGTAGAACGGATCAAGACTCGTGCTTTGATCTTCTGGACTGTATCCTGTTTGCCTAAACTCCAATGCCGAGTGAGGACAATCTATGGAGAGTGCTTTAGAAATTCGTCTTCTTCCTTCTCTCACAATTTTCGAAAATTCTCACACTTTTGGGAAGTGTAATTATCGAAAATATTGCTTGAGCATTTTACCTTGATTTTCTCTCTCACCTTATATTTATAATGCAATCCTAAATCCTATCAAGATAGAATTTATGCATATCTAATAAATATAATCTTATCTCTTAAGATAGAGAGGATCAAGTTGAGTCCCAGTAGGACTCTAATAGAGAGAGGGGCGAAATTCACTTAAGCAACAGGCCTGGATAGGCCAGCCCAGGGATCAAATACAAGGAATAAAGATGGGCCTCAAATAAATTAATTATCTTATGTTCAGTCCAGAACATAAATTAATTCATAAACATTTATTCATGCCACAAGAGAATAAATGCTAACTTACCCCTTTATTACCGATGGTGAGTCGGGCTTGCACTTAAACTTTACTAATCCTCGTATTTAAGATATCGTACGTCCATTAATTATTTACGCTGCTACATCGCTTAAAATAATTAATATCTTTAATTCCTAAGTAGTACCACTCAACCTTATTATTGTACTTGAGATAACTCAACTGCGGGGTTTTAGTACAATAAACCTTTGAGCTCCTTAAGGGGCGTCATCATCCTAAACGGATACGGTGACTCGACACGGGTAACTAGCATGACATACAAGACCGCCACCACCCAAGATGCGAGATAATCTTGGGTTATCTCATCAAACCTCACCCATAGCAAGTCAAAGTGATGGTCAACAACTCATACTCACCTAATACCTTATCGAGGTTTAGATCAACGTAAGTCTCTGAGATCTAGGTTCTTCACGACGGTCAGATAGAAGAACTCATCTCACTGTGATCCATCAATACGTCAGAGACGTACCAGTATAGATAAGCAACCAAGTCAAGTCACTTCTTATCTACACCGCAGCTTATACCGACAACTCGTCCTCAAGTTGTCTCAGCTGTGATACTATTTATATCTCATTAAGCTTGACCAATCATACAGACTTATGTGATCTTCTACACACTGTATGATCTAACTTATAAATGAGATAAGGGGACATAGATATATGCAATCAAGTAAACAATTCAGATATGAGATTGTAATAGTGGTAACAGGAAACATTGTATACAAGCTCAATCAAACTGCTTTTATTATACAAATCCAACAAAGTGAACTTTAGACTAACTTTAGTAAGTTCACTCTTAATTTTCACGATCTCCCTAGCCTGCTTGGATTGTTCAGCCTTCAGTTCTTATATCATGCTGACTTGATCAGCATGTTCTTCTTTCAGTTTCTTCAGCTCAACAGTGAGCTTCATCTCAGCTTCAGAAAGAGCGGCTGACTAATGACTTTTCTCAGTAATTTGAAGTTTCTCAATAAGCTTGTAGTTTTCAGTAGTGACTTATTCATTACATTTTAATGATTGTTTTGTAGTTAGTCATGGTCTGCTTTTTCCCATCCCACTTGACTGAGGTATCCTCATATTCTGTTACTTTCTCAGATAACACTATAGTTTGAGAGATTTTCAATAGAGAAACGGGAAATTACCTCTGGTTCGTCGAGTTCCTTATCTATTCCGACCATGCAGTTGTCCATGCAACTGCTTATATCTCTAGCCATCAAAAATTGACTCTCGTCGTCAGTACTGGAGGAGTGGCTGGATGAGCTTGAGGTACTAACCTTCTTAGCAACCATAGCTTTGCTCGTTCATCTTTTTGTCGTGTTTGGCCCTGAGTACTTTTCTTTCTTTGTGGCTCAATTAAGGGCAGTTTGTTCTTAAGTGACCTTTCTTTCTATAATTGAATCACTCATCCTCCTTGTATTGAGGTCGGTTGGGCTTCTCGACAGTCCGATCATTACTTGATCTTTCTCTGACTTTTGTCGTGGCCGCTTCTTTCTTTACGGTACTTGTTGTACATCTTCAGTCATGCTTCTATTTTCCCGAACCTTTTAGCTATCAACGTATACCGAGTCAGCAAATCATCTTTGTTGCATTCGACTTTATATTTGGCTATCTTCTTTGGTCCTTGCTCTTGTCATCTTTTAGGACGACGTATTTAGATGTGCTAACTTGAGCTTCTTCTTCTAAAGCGTCGGCTTTTGTTGACTCTTCAGCCTGTAGTACTGAAAAGAGTTTGTCAGATGACATTTCATTGAAACCAGCATTCTTCTAAAGTGCTACTATGTAGACTTTCCAATCAATAGCATAGAGTGCATATAGGATATTCAGGTTGATTTCTCTCTGCGTGTACTTGTCCTTTTTCAAGGCTGAGATCTCATTGATGATCGTCGCGAATTTGAGCTTCATCTCATCAAGGGATTCTCTCTTCTTTTTGTTGATTGTTGTTGGATTTGTATACTGGAAGCATATTGATTGAGCTTGTATACAATGTTTCATGTTAACAATATTCTGATTTTCTATCTGAATTGTTTACTTGATTGCATATGATGTCCCATTATCTCATACAAGAGTTAGATTATATAGAGTGTAGAAGATCACAGAAGTCTGTATGATTGGTTAAGCTACTTGAGATATAAAATGGATCACAACTGAGACAAGTTGAGGACGAGTTGTTCGTAAGTCTAAGTACAAGCCCAACTCAACTTCGGTAATAAAAGGGTAAGTAAGCATTTATTCTCTAGTGGAATGAATAAATGTTTATGAATTGGATTGAACATAAGATAACTAATCCATTTTATCACAATTTTTATTTCTTGTATTTGATCTCTATGCTAGCCCACCAAGGCTTCTGGACCATGGAATTTTCATCCCCCCTAGTACAGTCCCATTGGGACTAGGCTTTGCTAATTATATTATTAATTAATTTAATACATCTTCTAGTCTAGATAGAGATTATCTGATATCTAAAAGATATCAAGATATCAAGAGATAATTATTCTAGAAATGAATTATCTTCATGATAGAAGATAATTATTGTATTCATTAGATGTGTCATAATCTTGATCAAATTAGGATTCTAAGGAGAGCACTATAAATATAGGGTATGAGATAGCCAATAATATCATTCATATTAGTGATTTTCGAAAATCGTATAGGAAAGATTAATCTCACTCATCATTGGAGATCAGGCTTACGGGACAAAGTCCAGAAGATCAAATGTGGAGTCTTCCCATGATCATCTTTGCTAGAAATTCACAGGTACACACGAGAAAACCTTATGTGTAATAGTTAATTATATATGAACATGCTAGGAATATAATCAATATATGGTCAATTAAACATTCAAGATAGATCATTGGGATTACGAAAAATCATATTTCCCTTCAGTTGTCAAACTTCTGACAAGTTGTAAGTTTGTTTTCCTTGATCTCCTAAAAGTCATAATATAGTCTTCGTAGTGCGTCTCAAATCTTCTGAACAGTTTCACAGTTCATCAGCTTCTCAATGTGCGAGTTGGGAACTGTTATGGAGATAATGTTCTTCGCCAGGTTGTCCAACTCATCTTACTTTCTTTCTTCGTATGTGAAGTTATCTTGATCTTTTAGCTTGAACTCGTAGGTGGGGTATTTGCCTGCTTCGGTTCTAATCTTTGTGATATTTTCTTTTATGATAATTGGCCCGTTCGTGATGACCTTGTACCTTCGATAGTGTTGGGCAGTTAGATAACTCTTAAGTCTGAACATTCAGATCTCATAATTGTATACGACAAAGATAAGGTATGACGTCGACCTGCTATAGTTAGTATCCATCACAGAAAAATATGCAGCAGTATGCAAAAATATATAAAATTTTTAGATTTGTTCAGTTGAACCCGTACTCAGGAAAAGTCAGTAGTTCTTGCGAACAACTCGCTTTGATACCAAATGATGGTCCTTTGAGAGTCGTCCTATTGTTTGGGGGATAGGAAAATACACTAATTAAGACCAATTGAAAAAAAATCTTTTATCACAAGACTGGATGTTCTGCTAAAGTCCGTAGATTCTAGGTTATTGATACAATCAGTATTGAAGGTCAATTTAGTTTGGGATAGTCTTATACTGGGTGAATCAGTTAGCAACCCTACTAATTATTTTAACAGCTGGTCAGTTGGACTGACAACTAATATGCGTACGGAAGTGGTGGTGGTTAAGTTTTGCCGTTACTGTAAACTGATACTAAAAATGTACTTAGTCAATTCTTGGTTTCAATATTAGTTTTCTCTTTAGTAGTAAAGTGTTTACTAATGGAGGGTTTGAACAATTATGATGTGCTGCGTGTTTTGAGTGATATTCAGTTTAATAACATGATATATAAAGTATTGATAGTAAAGAACACACTTAGTTTTTACGTGGTTCGGAGAGATAACCTCCTACGTCCATGGACTGATAAATCAGTCAATCCACTACTTAGAATTGGGTCTTGCTTACTGGTGCAAGAGAAAACTTAAGTATAAAAGTTCACCTTATTTGTACTTCGACTAACTTTTCGTATCTTTTTACGCTTACTGGTGCTAGGAGACCATTGATTTTTCACTTGCAATCGATCAAGTTTCTTGTTTACAGGTGTAAGAAAATCAAGCTTTCAGCAACGAATACTTTATTGTTTACTTGTCCAAATTCTACTTCTACTTTTACAAGTTTGGTAGAGAGGTTTTTGCAACTAAGGTTGAGCTGCTACAGGCTACAACTCAATGTGTTCTAAGCTTAAGGTATTTCAAGTTTAACGCCTATATTTTAAGGGAATGTATGTTGAAATCCTGAACAAATAAATATATTTGAGGTCTTAAGATTTACTAATAACAATGAGAATTCCCTTCTTCGAAATACGTTGTTCGAATGCTCTTGCGGATATGAACTTTGAATGCTTTGAATACTTTAGTGCTAAGCATTTTCAATAATCTTCAAGGTTGGATCTTGTGTGTATTTATAGGAGAGATGATGAATAATGTCATTGGAGAGAACACCAATCATATCCATTTCATTTGTCATTTGATTTCTTCTGTTTGAATCCACGTACGTTGCTTTCCATCTCGCAACATCGTATAACAGAGCTCTGCACTTCTGAAAAGTAACTCTGGCTTGTCAGGATCTTCTGTGGATAAGCTCTGACACGTTGAAAGTCAAACACCTAAGGTCTAAATATTTATGTGTTTTTTCGGTAGGGTTGACTATGTGTTTCTTCAGTACGTTGACTTGAGTCTCATCAATAGAGTCAGCTCCAAGTTCTTTCAATAGCATGGACTCCGTCTCTCTTCAGTATGGTGACTCCGAGTCTTCAGTAGACACTTCAGCTTTGACGTAGATCTTCAACAGCGATTTCTCTTCTGCTGGAATGACACTTAGTCATTTTCTTAACTTCTTCCTCTTCAGTAGCTGAGTCTTTAGTCTTCCGACTTCAGTCTTCAGTCTTTAAACTATAGTAGCGCTAATTCTGATACTTATATTGTAGGAAAATCTGATTTTACCCTCTTTCCGAAGATCTATCTTGGATGTTTAATTTATCATATATTGATTATATACCTAGAATGCATCTATATAATTAATTGCAACACGTTGGTGTTTACTCGTGTTTACCTACTAATTTTTTGGATAATTGATCAATAGCATACTCCAGCTTTGATCTTTAGGATTTTATCCCGGATGCCAATTCTCCAATGCTGAGTGAGAGCAATCTATGGAGAATACTGTAAAAATTCGCCTCTATTTTTTTTCTTGGAGATTTTCGAAAATCTCAATAGAATGAATATGATTATTCTGGTTTTCTCTCACCATATATTTATAATACGTTCCTAGAATCCTATTTAGATAGGATCCCTTCATATCTAATAAACACAATCATATCTTTGCAGATAAAATATATCTAGAATAATTATCTTTTGATATCTAATGATATCAGATAATATCTTTTGATGTCTAATAATATCAGATAATATCTATCTAGATATTGGAGAATTAGAACAGAGTCCCAGTGGGACTGTACTAGGTGATGGGCGAAATTTCCAACAGCAAGAGGCCTTGATGGGCTAGCCTAGGGATCAAATGTAAGGAATAAAAATGGACCTAATATGAATTAATTATCTTATTCTCAGCCAAGAACATAAATTAATTCATAAATATTTATTCATTCCACTAGAGAACATACTGACTTGCCACCTTATTACCAAAGTTGAGTCGGGCTTACACTTAGACTTACAAATCCCCGTATTTATGATATCGCACATTTATTAATTATTTATAGCATTCTGACTGCTTAAAATAATTAATCTTTTTAATTCCTGAAGTAGTACGACTCAACCTTATTATTGTACTTGAGCTAATTCAACCTGAAGGGTTTAGTATAATAAACCTTCTGAGCTTCTTAAGGGTACGTCATCTTCCTAAACGGATACGGTGACTCGATACAGGTAATTAGCATGACATACAAGCACTGGCAACACCCAAGATGGGGAGAATCTTGGGTTATCGCATGTAACCCTCAACCTGTTGGATTTGTATACTGGAAGCAGTTTTTGGTTGAGCTTGTATACAATGTTTCCTGTTACCACTATTACAATCTCCTATCTGAATTGCTTACTTGATTGCATATGTATGTCCTTTTATCTCATATATAAGTTAGATCATACGATGTGTTGTAGATCACGAAGTCCGTATGATTGGTCGAAGCTTAATGAGATATAAATAGTATCACACCGAGACAACTTGAGGATGAGTTGTCGGTATAAGTCTGCGGTGTAGATAAAGTAACTTGACTTGGTTGCTTATCTATCTTGATGCGTCTCGACGTATTGATGGATCACGATGAGATGAGTTCTTCTATCGACCGTCGTGAAGAACCTAGATCTCGGAGACTTACGTTGATCTAAATCTCGATAAGGTATTAGGTGAGTATGAGTTCTTGACCATCACTTTGACTTGCTATGGGTGAGGGTTACATGAGATAACCCAAGATTCTCTGCATCTTGGGTGGTGGCGATCTTGTATGTCATGCTAGTTACCGTCACCGTATCCGTTTAGGATGATGACGTCCCTTAAGGAGCTCAAAGGTTTATTATACTAAACCCTGCAGGTTGAGTTATCTCAAGTACAATAATAATGTTGAGTGGTACTATTTAAGGAATTAAAGATATTAATTATTTTAAGCGATCGAATCGACATAAATATTTAATGGACGTTCGATATCTTAAATACGGGGATTCGTAAAGTCTAAGTGCAAGGCCGACTCAACTTCGGTAATAAAGGGGTAAGTCAGCATTTATTCTCTAGTGGCATGAATAAATGTTTATGAATTAATTTATGTTCTGGGCTGAACATAAAATAATTAATTTATTTGAGGCCCATCTTTATTCCTTGCATTTGATCCCTGGGCTGGCTCATCCAGGCCTGTAACTAAGGTGGAATTCGCCCCTCTCTCTAGAGTCCTACTGGGACTCTGACTTGATCCTCTCTATCCTAAAGGATATTATTATATTTATTAGATATGCATAAATTTTATCTAGATAGGATTTGGGAGTGCATTATAAATATAAGGTGAGAGAGAAAATCAAGGCTAATCCTCAATCATAATTTTCGAGAATTACCATAGTCCATTGGTGTGAATTTTCGAAAATTTGAGAGAAAAGAAAGAGGTGATTTTCTATAGCATTCTCCATAAATTGTCCTCACTCGACATTGGAGATTAGGCAACCGGGATACAGTCCAGAAGATCAAAGCACGAGTCTTGATCCGTTCTACCCCGATAGATTCGCAGGTAAACACGAGAAAACCCCTACGTGTTGCAATTAATTATATAGGTGCATGCTAGGCATATAATCAATGTATGGTGAATTAAACATCCAAGATAGATCCTCGGGAGAGGGTTAAAATCAGATTTCCCTTCACAACCATAACAAGTAAAAGTGATGGTCAGTAACTCACACTCACCTAAAATCTTATCGAGGTTTAGATCAATGTAAAGTCACCGAGATCTAAGTTTTTCACGATGGTAAGATAGAAGAGCTCATCTCACTATGATCCATCAAGACGTCAAGACGTACCAACATAGACAAGCAACCAAGTGAAGTCACTTCTTATCTATACTGCAGTCTATACCGACAAATCTTCCTCAAGTTGTCTCGGTTATGATCATTTTAATATCTCATTAAGTTTAACCAATCATACAGACTTATGTGATCTTCTACTCACTGTATGATCTAACTTTTGTATGAGATAATGGGACATAAATATGCAATCAAGTAAACAATTCAGATAGGGGATTGTAATAGTGGTAACATGAAATATTGTATACAAACACAATCATTCTGCTTTCAGTATACAAATCCAACATATATCGGTACAACTGGCTTCAATATTGTTTCTACACCTTCAATATTCCATATGGTAATTCTTCAGCTGAAACCTGTAAAAATAAAAAGCTCGCTTCTTAACATGTGAGCAGTGTAGGGAAATATGATTTTAACCATTTCCCGATGATCTATCTTGGATGTTTAATTCACCGTACATTGAATATTTACCTAGCATCATCTACATAATTAATTGCAACACATAGGTGTTTTCACGTGTTCACCTGCGAATTTGTTGGACAATGAATTTGATTAAGACTCGTGCTTTGATCTTTTGGACTGTATCCCGTTTGCCAAAACTCCAATGCCGAGTGAGAGCAATCTATGGAGAGTATTGCAAAAATTCGTCTTCTTCCTCACACTTAAAAATTTCAAAAATCACAATAGAGCACACTCTAATTTTCGAAAATCTCTTAGCATTAGGATTACTCTGGTTTTCTCCACCTTATATTTATAATGCAATCCTATAATCCTATTAGGATATAATCTCTGCATATTTAATAAATATAATAATAATCTTTTCAGATAGAGAGGATTAGAACAGAATCCCAGTGGGATTCACTATGAGGTGGACGAATTTTATCAGCTCCAGGTCTTGATGGGTCAGCCCAGGGATCAAATGCAAGGAAAGATGGGCATCAAATAAATTAATTATCTTATGTTCAGCCCAGAACATAAATTAATTAATAAATATTTATTCATGCCACTATAGAATAAATGTTGACTTACCCTTTTATTTTCGAAGTTGAAGCGGGCTTGCACTTAGACTTCATGAATCTCTGTATTTAAGATATTGCACGTCCATTAATTATTTATAGCGTTCTGACTGCTTAAAATAATTAATTTCTTTAATTCCTTAAGTAGTACTACTCAACATTATTATTGTACTTGAGATAATTCAACCTGCGGGATTTAGTACAATAAACCTTTTGAGTTCCTTAAGGGGACGTCATCATCCTAAACGGATACGGTGACTCGATACAGGCAACTAGCATGACATACAAGCACTGTCACCACCCAAGATGTGGAGAATATTGGGTTATCTCATGTAACCTCACTCATGACAAGTCAGTGATGGTCGAGAACTCATACTCACCTAATACCTTATCGAGGTTTAGATCAACGTAAAGTCACCGAGATTTAGGTTCTTCACGACGGTCAGATAGAAAAACTCATCTCATTGTGATCCATCAATACATCAGAGATGTACCAGTATAGACAAGCAACCAAGTCAAGTCACTTCTTATCTATACTGCAGCCTATACGGACAACTCGTCCTAAAGTTGTATCATTGTGATCCTTTTTATATTTCATTAAGCTTGACCAATCATACAGACTTCTGTGATCTTTTACACACTGTATGATCTAACTTATATATGAGATAAATGGACATACATATGCAATCAAGTAAATAATTCAGATAAGAGATTGTAATAGTGGTAACAGGAATCATTGTATATAAGTTCAACCAAAATTGCTTCCAGTATACAAATCAAACAAGCAACACTATGTTAAATCAGCAGGACAATCATCCAAAGGCTTTGGAATCTAATCAAAACACTAAGTTAAAATAGAATTTTTCTAACAGACTCAAATATACTAATCAGTTCAGTCGAGTCGGATACCCTACCTAAAATTATCAAATACTCGACCCCAATTTCCTCCCCAAACTGATACCTAATT
The DNA here is from genome assembly GCA_036937905.1 of Salvia rosmarinus. Lineage (NCBI taxonomy): Eukaryota > Viridiplantae > Streptophyta > Magnoliopsida > Lamiales > Lamiaceae > Salvia > Salvia rosmarinus. The sequence continues at coordinate 93,806,569 of CM072816.1, forward strand.
CTGACCCATTTGCTTAGTCTGGTATTAGAGTACTCGATAAATACTCGATTTTCTTGTGTTTTAAGAGGGTTTCATTAGGGTTAAGGACACAATTGACTCTGCAAGATTCCTAGGAGAGATATTACAGGAATATGAAGGTATGTCTGGAATTGGTGAAAGAGGCAGTGTAGCAATGGCGGTAGTAGTCTTTATTGCAAAGAAGGTGTTGGACCATTTGGCAGCGATGGGGGAGGTTGAGGGGAAAGGAGTTTGCCCTTGTAAAAGAGGTCGTCAGCATCGGATTCCTTGGTGAAGAAGAATTGGAAGTCAAATTCTTTGAGTTGTGGGGAAGAGGTTAGCTCTATGTTTATGTAGTCTTCTTTTTCTTCATCTGGTATAAGATGGGATAGGGTTCCATTTTAATCAATTGTATGCCACTTTCTTTATCTTCTTATATGTGTGTGTATGTGTATGTATAAAAATGGCAGTCTAGAATCTGTTTATAGCTTCACTATGTGTATATGTGTTTGTATTTGTGTGAGAAAATAGCAGTCAAAAATCTATGCCATTAACATTCATAAAGGTTTGTGTGTGTGTGAAATAGAGAGTGAAATAACATACTAAAATCTATGTTCTTCAGTGTGTGTCTACTGGGGCTGGGGTTGCGCTTGCCGTATCGGAGGATAGTCGCGAGTCGCGATGGGGTTGCTAGAGGCAGCGCAACGCAACTAAGCTGGGCGGAGGCGACGAGGATAATGAGATGGCTGACTCTGAGTAGGTGAAGGACCGCACGACACAAAGACCGCTCAGACTAGCGGCCGACAAATGCGGGAGAGGGAGAGAGATCTGAGAGAGACGGTTCACATCCAATTTTTAATTTTTAATAATTATTAATATACCTAAATATATGAAAATATATAAAATTAATTTAACATTAACATATTTCGGGTATTCGGGTATATTCGATTGTCCGACGAGTATAGCCGATACCCGAAAAATATTCTGTCTACTACCCGATATATATTCGATTACCAACGAGGTTAGTAACTGGGTATGTGTTATTCGATTGCGCAGTATGGAATGCAATTACTTTACGTCAGCTTTATGAATGGGTACAACTCAACCAAATATGCTTATAAACCCAAATGGAAAAAGTTAGTTTCAAAACTATCTAATAATTAGATCATTTCCACAATATGCAACTTTTCACAACTTGATGAATGGGACAAATCAAATTCAACTAAGGGAAAAAATTTGGTGAGCTCCACTCACGGTGAGTTTACCCTTGTTTTTTGTTAAAATAATTATATATTAATTATGGCAAGTAAGGATAATTATATTTGATTAATTTATAATTAAATTTATTAATTTTTCATTTATTAATTCAAAATTAAAATTTATTAATTCATAATTATGGTTTATAAATTCATAATTAAGTTTTATTAATTCATAATTAAAGTTTATTAATTCAAAATTAGGGTTTATTATTCAAAATTAGGATTTATTAATTCATAATTAGGATTTATTAATTTATAATTATGGTTTATTAATTCACAATTAGGGTTTATTAATTCAAAATTAAGATTTATTAATTCATTAGGATTTATTAATTCACAATTATTATTAATTTCAATTAGGGTTTATTAATTCAAAATTAAGATTTATTAATTCATGATTAGAGTTTATTAATTTAAAATTAAAATTTATTAAATAAATAAATAATTAATTAATTGGTGGTCTCACTATGCGCGCGGCGCGCACAAGAGACCACCCCTCCAACTAATTAAAGCACGCATTTGATTCTTACAATATTAATTAATAAGTAAATACGATTAGGTAAGTTTTAGTTGTGAGTACATAATAGATTTTTTACTTCCCCCCAAACGATAGAAAGGATTTAAAAAAAAATTGTTCTTTGAATTCGGATTCCGCTGCAGTTCTATGGTATAAAAAGATGTTTAGGTAATAATCTCATTTGATAGATTCTCAAGATTTAAAAAAAAAAATTATTGCCAAAGAAAGAAAAATATGCTTACACATTAACCCTTTAGATGATTTGAATCTTCAATTTATTAATTGGAAGAAAATCATCTTACCAACGGACTGCATTTTATCGTCTATTAGATTCTTAAGATATATATGAAAGGGATAGATGATGAGGCTTTAGTTTGGAATTTAATTGAATAATCTTCTATTAATAGCTTATTGAAATTTATATGCACATATAATACGTTTATTTATATATTTGTGTATAAAACACTATATTTTTATTTTATTTTAGTTTTTAGATTCTTGCAACACTACTTGCTCATGTGCACAAATTGTATTAGACAAAAACTATCATGCGTACTACCCTATAGCACGCGGAAAAAAAATGGTGTGCGTTGGGTCCTGATACGCGATGTTTATGATAAAAGTGATTGTTCTTATAATTAAAATTGATTATTGTTCTGAGTAAAAGTGATAGTTTTTATAAATAAAAGTAAAATTTCTTATTAATAAAAGTGATAGATGTTCTAAAAAAAATTAACACATTCTTATCAATTATCTACTATATAAGTGATAGTTGTCTAAAAGAGATAATTGTTATAAACAAAAGTAACATATTTAATTAAGAAATGTGATAGATATTTTCCTTAATATTTTTTTTATCTTTTACTAAGATATTTCCAGTAAAAATGATATCATTTATGAATAAAAATAAATAGGTTAGAACCGGATCGAAATCGAGTCAAACCCGACTTGAGCACAATTTGCAGTGAAACACACGGGAGTGCGCCACGAGTAAAGTCAAATTCGTCAAGCATTAAATTCAAAGTAGTTATGGTTCATAAATGAAATTATAATTATATTGAATATTGATTTGTGTCTGAATAAAATTATTTCTTATGGATCTTAATTCGTGAAATAGTGTTAGAACAGTTTTGTATTGATGAACTTGTTTGTGTGCATGTGCAGGGCCGTTCCTGAGGACGGACGAGCCCCGACCATCCAAGCTCCATTATTTTAGGGGGCCCAAAATTTTATATATCCTGTTATATCAATATGAATATTCCTTCAAAAAATAAAATATTCAATGTCCCAAAATTTTGTTATAAACTTTTGGTGGCCCAAATTTTGTAAAAAAAACAATTCTTTTATAAATGATATATTGTGCATCTTTTTAGATATATTAAATTGTATCTTCATAGTGGAAAAATAGTCCATTTTTGTTTTTTCGCCGAGGGCATATTATTTGTCAGGACCGACCCTGTGCGTGTGTTACGTACAAGTTATTCCATGATATAAAATAAAAATAAAGATCTCGTCCACTTGATAGAAGATCTTTTGTGGAATATCCCAATCTATTAGCAATAATAAGAAAAATTAAAGTAGTAAGAGACCTAACGCTAGCTAGGTTTGAGCTTATGAACTTGCTTTTCTGCCCTAACAAGGGTTGGAGATGAACTAAAAGCCTAGTCAAATTGTCTTATTAATGTATTATATGTGCCATTTAGGATAAAGTTATCAACATATAAATCAATTGTTATTTATAAATATTTTATGTAACATGATATATAAATCACATTAATTGATATCAAGTTCTTCTGTTTTTTCTATTTTGACTCATAATCATTATGCTATTTAAAATTATAAATCTTATTACAAACCGCAGGATGCAGATCTAATAAAGTTCGACTGACAAATAAGTCCTACTTTTTCTTGTTAGTAGATATTAGTAGTAATAAAACAATTTAAAGTTCATTAAGACATAGAATACTATATATTAATTATTAAAAAGCAAAAACTAATTGAGAGGGAGAGAATCAATAGGGAATATTGAACCCGGACCTTTCACTTTATACAAGGGAAATCAACAATTTGGGTGACTTAAAAACACATTAAATTATTAAACTAAGTGTTATGCTTTCAATAAATCAATCCACTGAGTTTGCCAGCCATGTTATGTTCTAAATAAATCATGATTAGACATCATATCTTTTCTTATTTAGGGCAATTCTTTCAATAAGCCTACTTATGATATCAAGGCGAAATTTTGGACTATAGCTGCATGCCAATATATTTGTTAAATAACCGCCATAGATAGTGCACTTAGGAATCTACTTTTCTATCTCTAGTTAGCTCTGTACTCTTAGTACAATCATTAATTATAACGAAATTGTTTTTTTTCTTAGGGTGGGGATTAATTCTTTTTAATCAACTAATTAATAGTGCAGATAGTTGCTACAACTGTAAACAAACCAAATGAAAACAATAAAACAGTAAACTCGAAACCGAACTGATCACACGGAGTTGGATTAATTAAAGCAATATTATAGAATTGAAAGAAACTACAAATACTTGGTAGGGTATCACTTGAAACCTCAAGTTCCCATAATTCATCCTTGCTACAAATCAAGGCCTTATTTTAATGTGTATTGTTACAATTAAGAAATAATTAAGTCCTGATTGAAGAATCTAATTAAGTCATTGCTTTCGCAATTGGATTTTGATCAAATGGCTTTTCAAATTTAATTATATGTATGATGAACGGGCAGCTTCAACTAATAAAACAAAAATTAACTAAATATATCTTAATATAATCAGATGAAATAACAAATAATATAGTTCGACGACGACTATTATAAATTTACAATATATAGATTCATCTATTTTAAATAGGGGTGGATTATGTGTCTCGGTTCCACCGGCACGCTGGATGGATTGAAGGATGATGGGCCTAAGGCTCAAATCCTGATTTTGAGTAATAACTCATCAGCCCAAAACTTGGGTTTGGTTAGTATCCACCCACCCTCAGTCTTGATAAATTAAGTTATGGTTACAAAAGAAGAATAGTGTTTTAACCACGAGCTGAGAAACTAAACCGGGCCTAGAAGTGTAGTAATATAGGATACCAAACAACATGTTGAAACAAGATAACAATGCAATCTGGACCTTATAAGGGCTACCAAACGAGTTATCAATTTTCAACCTGTGCTAAAGTGCTGCTCTAAATTTCCAAATTTTAAGCAGCAATCCCTAGCATCTTCGTCTTTGCTAGGAAGATAAAGTTCCTCCTTAATATTTGTTTAGAAACGTAAGAACCGAGCCTATTCGACCACTTGCATTTTCGAGTTTGAGCTCAACTTGAATCTCTTTCCTCGAAATTAAGCTCGGCTTGTCGAAAGTTATTTGTCTATGGGCCTAGGTTGTGAAAAACTCATATTGTATGTTACTCTATTGAATTTGAGTTCCAGCTCGAAAAACACTTTAGTTACACAACGATAAAGCTCTAGAGAATCCGCCATAAAGGCCCAAGATTTTATTTTAAAATAAGAGGGCCGAATACATTTCCCAGCCCATCTAACTCAAATTGAGAGATCTCCTGAAGGCCCACAATGTCAATCAATAACGTGACTAATTCTGCATTTTTGTATTTAATTTTTTTCACTATTTTCTTTTATCGGCTGAATTGTGCGAATTGTGTGTGTGTGTGTGTGTGTGTGTGTGTGTGTGTGTGTGTGTTCGTGTGAGAATTGTGAGAGTTTTTAGTTTGCAGTACGTAGATTTCTTTAATTTTGCAGGTACTACCATGTATATTCCTGTAACATTTTCGGCCATCCACACTAGCTAAAGGGTCTTTATTTCAAGGGGCACGCACACTCCTTTGTCCTCCACTGCAAGTGCGTGCAGGTCAGCTTCGATTTGGATTTGGACCTGACCAAACTCAGATTCAAATTTTTATTTTTATTCATAAACACTATTAATTTTATTTAAAACAATTAATATTTTTACTAGAATCATATTTTCGGTCAGATAAAAAAAACACTAATTAAAATGACTATTACTTTTCTTGATCAAAACTATAGCTTTTATTCATTACAACTAACACAAAGTATGAGAAAATTGGTAAAATATTTGTTATTTTTTTTTTATTATGTTTGTCACTTTTATTCAGAATAACTGTTGCTTTTTTTGGTTAATTAACAAAAAAATTAAAAGTCATATCACGGTGTAATCGAACCTGAGACATTTGACTCATACATTAACTATTCTACCAATAGGTCATACACGCACACAACAATCACTTTTAATGATAGGAAAAATCACTTTTAATATAAACACAATAAATTTTATTCAAAATAATTATTACTTTTATTCATAAGAACTATCATTTTTATTTTGAATAATTATCACGTGTATATGTATGAAGAATGATCGATCTTAATTTCGTTAGGGAATTAAATATGCGAAGAACACAAGGAATTTACGTGGTTCGATCATTTAAAAGATCTCGTCCGCAGGCGAGAGAGTATATGTTTATTGAGTGTGTAAGCGATTACAAAGAGTGTAGATGATCTTTTCCGTCTAATCTAGCCTCTGTTTATACACGATGATATTGAGTTCGACTCTCTACAAAGTCTTCTCCTTTAAGGATTCTTTTAGATATGCATCTAGGATTCTTTTAGATATCCAAGAATCTTATACGTCTCCACTTGCGAGATTTGAGTTGTAGTTGGTTTAGGAGTCTTCTGGGCGATCTCGCGTGGCCGAGCTTGATGTCTGGCGATTTATATTGGGCCGATGCTTGGGCCTAGTGGTTGGGCGTATCTATCATATCCCCCAAAAAAAAAGCGTAGAAGTGAGGTAGTGATGGATGGGGGCGGTGGTTTCTTTGGAGTTCGCGATCTGGCGAAGTGGAGCATGCGTCCATCCCTGTAGGCGCGTGTGATTTTGGACATTTCTGGCAGGGGGCCCAAAAGAAATTTTATAATAAAATAAAAATAAATAATATTTTTAAATTATATTACAATATTCAAAAATAAAAGTTAAATACAATCACATCATAACATTTCCTTTCTATTCTTCATATTCTAAAATCAACGTATAATAGTTTCATTAGTGATATTGATGAACACATCCTTCTCAATTATAAGAAACTAAGCAATCATTCACTAGTTGGTCTCTCATACGATTGCATAAAGAACTTTGATGAATTTAATTCTTTGAAAAGCTTTTTCTCTTGGCGATTGCAACTAGTAAGATCGATGACAACAACTAACAAATAAACCAATGAAAAAACTTCATGTTTTCTTATAGAAATCATCATTGAGCAAGACCTCCAATCTACGATACTTGTGAAAACTTTTCATTTATAAGCACATCGAAAATAAATTTTTCAAGTTGATTTTCAAGTTCATACAAAGTAACTTCAGAAAATTCAGATGGGTAACACCTTACAAGGCGAAGCAGCTTCTCCAAATAAAATGCAAAAAATTGACCTCATTGTTTCTCTTATGCAGGGAGTGAAGACAAATACTCCTTTTGGATTTCTTAACTAAACAAACATAGAATATGTACTACAAACATAATTTATCAAATCTCTTATAAAGCCGAATAAAAAAGTCTAATTGTGAAAAGTTAACTAAACAAACAGAGAAAATATATAACTAAAGTTATTATAATAAAACTTAGAATATGGAAAATAAAACTGAAAATTAATGAAGAAAAGCTTAATGTGCTTCGTGAGTCGAACTAGTTTTGACTTTTTGTTGATATAAGATATTTTATTTCATTTGTAGGTTTTGTAACATTGAAACTGTGATCTGAGAGAACATGTAATTTTGTAGTCACATATTTTTAACTAGGAGAAATGGTAAGCTTGAGCGGTAGCAAGCGAAACAATCAAAAGTAACAATCCAATCATGATTCTCGACAACAAAAACTAACTAAAATTACATAATAACTAATTTAATTTGAAAATTTTAGAAGCAATCAATACATTCAATAACCGAACAAAACAACGAGAAAAGAGGGAATATGGTTTATGTTGCAAACTCCTCAAAAATTAGAACAAAATTGTTAAATTCAAAAGTCACCGAGTCGAAAGGTCGTAGATGTACATTCCGGATGAAAGATGTCGAGTCTTTGTTGTGGGAAGAAGCAGCGAGAGAGAGAGAGAAGGTAATATGTTGGGTGAAGCTCCAAAAGATGATATTTTAGACATATTCAATAATATATTAAAATTATAATTAAAATATGAAATTACTAAAATACCCACGCATTTTTTTTCAAAATTCTTTGGGGGCCCATAAACCCCAGACCCTACTACCTCCGCCCACTGTAGGGCTCATTCTCTCGAGTTATATGTCGCTTGGCTTGTCTCGACTTTCGTTCTTAGGGTGTTGTCTTGAAGTTATATATCGCCGCTTCACTTTATCGAGGCGTTACATGAAATCGCATATCGCTCTGCTTTACACGGCTGGGCGTTCGCCGAGGTCGTCGTTTCTTGGCTTCGCCTTGCGGGCGTTCGCCGAGTCGTCGTGTTTGCTTCACCTTGCATCGGCGTTATGCAGTCGCACGTCGCTCGGCTTCACTGGTTGGGGCGTTATGCGAGGTTGTATGTCTGACGTTGTGGTTGAATGTGCAGCGCCGTGGCGAGTCGAACACGGAGTGTCTGCCGATATTGAATCTGGGATCGTAATACGCATTTAATGCGCATTTAATGGTGCGATGGTTGGGTTCCCGATAAAGTGCATCTTGGGGAATATCTTCCATGATCGCCATTTTCATATCACTTTATCCATTTCTATTTTCAAATTCCTCAAAACTCTCGACTTTACGAAAAAGTGCGCGTCATTTTCTTCACCATTGTCGTCTTCGTTGTTTTCTTTATACATGCCATCTTCTTTGATCTACCACCCACAAACGATAAGTTATATTTAATGGCCGTCTTAACTTCTACGGGGAGTCTCACGGCCATGAAGGTCGTATTGTGTCGATGTCGCCACGAATTATTCGGTGGATGTAAAGTTATATCTTTGATACCTCCCACCTTTAAATGCGTAGAGTTTGTTTCCGCTTTGGATTTTGGTAGGGTTTCTTCTATTCCTTCGATTTTAGAAGCCCCATGAGATTAGAGCTTGCTTATAATTTTCTATCCCAAAATCCTTTGAGTATGTTGTTCCCAAGTGGGTGATAGGGCTAGTGCTCCTCTGAATGGTTTTGTCGCGGTTTCGAGGATAGCCTTTGGTGTGGTCTTCGTCCCCTTTCCTCATACATGTATACGAACTACAACAAATATTCGATTTCCTCTCGCCCGATTAATGCCAAATTCCTTCGTGATTAACGGGCCTTGGTGTCTATGCCCGTCGGCATAATTTTCCTTTACCCTTGTGCTTGTCACGAGGTTTTCATGCTAAAATCTAGCTTGGGGTGGTATTATGTATCACCCCATCGTGAGCTTCAAAGTAAAGGCGAAGTGAAAATCTCGGCTGGAAGAAGAAGTTCTTCTTACATCGGTTCGATGAGTCCTAGAGTTCGCCGGAATCCGGAGAAGTTAGCGAGATGTGGCCACCGATGAAAGCTTGGTGGCTGGAGAGGCGTTATACAAGGTCGGTCTTGTTGACGAAGTGTTTACCGAGGTCGAGCTCGCTAATGCGGGGCTGAGCCCTTATGATCCTGCCACTTCGGTGGAGCCGGTGAAGGGTGAGCCCCCCTCCCTTCTTTCACTTCGTCGCTTTATTATTTTTGTTCTCCTTTTTGCTAACTTGGAGCTTATTATTCTTTGCAGTGGACTTCGTCGAAGGAAAGAAGAAGGGGCGAGTCGAGTTACGGTCTCGAGTCCTCCACCTTGGCATTGAAAGAGGTAGCCGAGGCCTCTTGAGGGGATGAAGATGTCCCAAGTCTCCTTCGCCCGTGTCCCTCCAACGCTTTAAGAGGATAAGGCGTGCGATTCCCGATGCCACGATTACCGCGACCAGTTGCGAGATCGTCGGTTCTCAAGTCGCTTCGCCTATCTTTCCCTAAGGTAATGTCATTGTTGTACTTGACACAAAGTTAAGTATTCTTTGTGTTTGTTTGACACGGTTGGTATTGCATGAGGATCGAGGACATGTCGGCGAGTGGCTAAGGTGTCCATGGCCAATCGGACGTCATGCCCAACCGACGGACTACTTGAAGGCGCCATCGTTCGGTTTGTGGGGTGGCTCACTATGTCGAGGAGATGGAGGAGGAAGACCCTCCTCATCGAGATTGCCGAGGCCGAGGCAGCTCGGGATGCATCCTTGGCTCTGGCGGTATCCGGCGGCGGGCGGAGGCGGAGGTCGGTCGGCTAAAGGCGAGGTGGAAGAGCTCCGTGCAGGGAGGATGCGGTGGCGACCTCTCGAGGAGAGCTTCTTTGTGCCTTCACGAGAGGTTATTCTTGTCGAGGAGGTTTGGCGGGTTTGCGGCGGTGGCCGAGGTGCTCAACACTAGGGTGGTAGCGAGGCGTTGGGCGAAGTGGCGAGGATTACCAGTTTGGATAAGTCCAAATATGGGTATGAGGTCATGGAGGATGGGGCCTAGCTGAGCGTCTGTGAGGTCCTCTCTGCCGGCATGAAGAGCTTGCCGTCGTGGAGAGCTGGCCGCCTTGACCGTGCTTAATGCCGAGGTGGTCGTTCTGGCGGTGGTGGGACATCGGTTTAGGTTGTCATAGCTAGAGTGGTGGAAAGCCGATGTTGGCTGCGTCTGCGGGTCGAAGCACGGAAGGAGGTTGAGGCTCTTTGAGGCCAGGGGAAGGAGCGATCTTTGAGGAGGTGGCAGTGCTGAAGCTTGGGAGACAGGCGTCGGAGCTCGGGGAGGCCGAGGCTGGCGAGCAAGGAGCTTTCGGAGGGGTCAGTTGATCCTTTTTTTTTTGTAAATGTATATGTACTTCGATAGCCTTGAAGGCTTTAATAAAATTCCCAAATTTGATGGAAGAAATCTTGTCCTTTGTTGTTTTCAGTCTTCTCTTGAGCTTTTCGACGTGTCCCCATGGTTGGATCAAATTAAAACGTTGACTCGGGCTCTCGAATTAAAAGAGGTCGAGTCCCGCACTGGAGGTAAACTTGGCCATGTGCGGGGAGGTCGGCGTCGAGTTCGAGGACTTCACAAGAGAAGTTTGACAAGCTTCAAGCTCGATTCTTGGAGTTGGAGGAGAAGTTCGAGATCGCGAGAGGATAAGGCCAATCGGTCGCCGAGGAGCATCTTGAATCTGGCTTGATTATCCGAGGTGGTGGAATGACTATTTCGGAGGCCGAAGCTAAAGTCTCAGAGCTCGCAGCCCGTTGTTGGAGGTATAGAGAAGAGTACGGTCGGGACTCCTGGCAATTTCATGAGCAGTATGCCGACCTGAAGAAGCTAGGTGGCCTCTACAAGATCGTTGTAGATCGTCATCCTTTCCTCGAGTGGGTGCTTCGATCGACGACCGAGGCTTCTTCATCTGTCGAAGCTCCTCCTCCTGCCGAGGTTCCTTCTTGTCTTCCGTCGACGTGGAGTGTTGACGACACTTCTCTTGAGTTCTTTATGCAAGACCGATGTCGCCCATCGAGAAGCCGAGGTCGTGTGTCATCGAGCGGCCGAGGTCGTTCGACGGGGCAAAGAGCTGGTTGAACTTTCAGCATCGATCGAGGACGAGGCCGAGGTAGGGATAGGCTTAGTATAGATGATTTGTTGAACCCTAACTTTCCTATGGATTGGCTTAGCTTTTCCCAGCCTCCTGGGTCCTCGTAATGTATGCGTTGTACACTTTGGAAATAAGAATGAATTTTTTCTTTGCCTTATGTTGAGAACGCAGTATACATTTCGTCCTCGTGTTAAACGAAGGTAATTCGTCTTCGCATTTGTTTAGTATGAATTTGTGCTGATTCTTGGTATCGTTTTGTATGTCATTTTCAATAGTTTCTCCGATTTATGTCGTTGGTTTGATTAGTATTGATCGAATTGGACTTATTTGGTTTGTTTCGATGTTTCGCATAGAAATATGGCATTAAATAGGATGAAATTTGTCTTCCAAGATCTATCCTATATTGAAGATCATTTCGATAGGAGTCCATAGGCGCAAACGGATCGTAATTCGGAGTTCGGACGAAGAGAACGGAGTGAAACATGAGTCGCGCGCAGCGTCTGCGATAAGCGCAGCCGCGCGCGCGCCGTCCGGCAGGGCAGCGCCCAGCGCGCGTTTCAGAGCCCCCAGCGCTCGTTCAGCAGGTCCAGGCCCTCCCCAAGCGTGCGTTCAACCTCCTCCGCGCCCGCTGAGCTTGCCCCAACGTCCCAGCGCCCCACACCAACTCACGTTCCGTCCGGCGCTTCCCCCTTGCCGTCCGGCGCTGCACAACTCCAGCGCCAAGCCTCGCCATCGCCATAGCGGTGGGCTTGCCCCGGAAGCTGCTGGCGTCGCCCCCCTCCCGTGCGTGGGCGGCGTCGGCGCCAGGCGCCACTCTGCGTCCCGCGGCTGGCATCACCCGCCCATTGCCCATCCGTTCTCGCCAAGCCGACGCGGACCTCACCCAACGCCATGAAGTTCTCGGCGCCAGCTGAAGCCCAAGCCGACGTGTACCTTTCCGAATCACGGCGCCCGGTGCTGCGCTCCGTCCGGCGCGTGTCGTGACTTTTCACTCCAGAGCTTTCGCGTCCGTGACTGCGGCGTCCGGCGTTCTTGAAATTTGGTGACTATAATCTGAATTAACGCATGAACCCTGGCCTCATTATTATTTTTACTCACGCACGCTCGCGATTCTTTTCGTCTTTCTTTTCTTTTCCTTTTTCTTTTCTTTTAATTCTTGTATCTTGGATTAACAATTGGATTGTAAGATTCCGGATATTGGAAAGACGAATTTATCGAGGAATAGTTTGTAAGTTTTTCTCGTTTTGATTATGTCTATGTAATTGGGATTGGATGAATTTCTACTATGAGATGAATTATGATTTGTAGAGAAATATATGTTTAATCGTTCTCGTCTTGAATCGTGATTGTTGAATTGATGATTTGTGATTTTCCTATTCGTATAAATTGTTTATTTCATGATCTTCATACATGGTGTTCGAAAGAATAATGTAGGTTGATTGTGTGCTTACATTTGATTATAAAGATATCGAGAAGCGATTTATATTAAATATGAGTTTGACAACGAAAGTAATCGAGAGATTGGTTTGTTGTTGAGTAATTGATATATGTGGATAGGGTTTTGCAATTGTGTGCATTTGTAGTGAAATATCCTTCGTAGTTGATGGTTGGTTGATTGAGAGATCCCCTGTCATTAAGTTCGAGTCTAACGTTGATGTAATCGAGAGATTAGTTAGTGTTGACCGTTTGGTGAGAGGCGTGGGTGTTTTATGCATTGTGTACCGGTCCTTGATTCATTAGTTGTGAGGATAGATTTGAACCCTAGAACACCGTCTCCAATTCCGTGTATCTATCAATTCCTCTTGTTGTCCAAGTGCATTCCGTCTTATCTGCTTTATTTTATTTCGTGCTTTCGTCCTGTTCGTGACAGCCCCCCTTATTTTAGGACGTTAGTATTTCTTTTACATACGTGTTTGACATAAAACCGTAGCCTGTTAAGCCTTCCTCGAGAGATTCGACTTGGGTCGACCTTACCATTCTATAAGGACCTCGTACTATTGCGAGCGACTGAAAAGAACAATTTGGTCGGAACAAATTTTGGCGCCGTTGCCGGGGAGGGCTTTAGGCTTTCGGTTTTGTGTTGTTTGTTTCGTGTTTCCTTTTGTTTTCTGCTTTCTTCCCGTGCTTCTTCTTTTGTTTCTTTCTTTTCTTTTCTTTGTTTCTATTTTCTCCAACCCAGTGCGTGTGATCTTGTGTTTGTAGTTGGTGTTTGTTAATGCGAGGTTCTGGAGATACGAATATGGTCATACAGGGCTGGAGGAGGAAGCTCGTCGTTGGGCAAATTCTTCCTTTGAAGAAGGAGCCCAATTCGACTATTTTGAGGATACCCGTCGGTGTGAGCATCGAGCCTATGATCCCTCTTGGAGGCATCCTCGAGTTCGTCATATAATCAAGACCTTTTCTTCCAACAACAGCCGATGAAGCCGACATTGGAGGAGTCATTCGCAGCGTTCATTCGGCGAGTCGGCGGTGAAGCCGCCGGTGAAGCCAACATTGGAGGAGTCATTGCGGCGTTCGTTCAGCGAGTCCGCCGGTGAAGCCGACATTGGAAGACACATTGGCGTCCTTCGTGCAGACAGTCGACAAAGGTTCGAGATTGTGGAAACACCTATCGGCGCTTAGAGACTCAAGTCGGTCGGTTAGCGGGATAGTGGAAGAATGGTCCACAACCAAAGTGTGGAGGAGATGCGAGACAAGCGGGCGGACTTCTTATGTCATAGTCGATGAAGATAGCGAGTTGAGGGAGAATCGGGGAAGTTGAGGAAAGTAAAGAGTCGAGGTTTTATCAAGCCGAGACTAAGTTTAATTTAACTTTGATATATTCCGATTCGGTTGAAGGATGAGGAGAGGACAAAAGTTGAGGTAGCATCTATAATTTTCAACATCTAATTCTCCAAAGTATTGTGCTTTTGGAGTTGAATTTATTTATTTTTCTTTGGAGAATAGGATGTTTGATTTAAGTTTAATTAATTTATTATTTGCTACCTTAATTATCCTTTGTGCTTACATTGTTACTATTGATGCTACGGTTGAGATGGTATTCCTGCGGTGAAGGACTATGGATAGTCCATTTTCATTAGTGTAGCTCGTGCCATTGAAGCGAGCGCGTGGGAAGCGACCCACGAGTTTATTTGTTTTCTGTTTTCTTTCTCTTTCTTTTCGGGTTTTAATAAGTGAGATGAGAATTGAGGCGAGTTGCATGGTATGAACACTCAAGCCATCGGGCGATGTCACCGTAGTACCACGTTGACATGCTTTTCAATTTCGAAATTAACTTCTACATTTACCTTTATGGCTTTTGTCTAAAGTGTGGAGCATCTTGCCGTCTTTGTGTGTTGCATGTGACTTGTGTTTGTTTGGGTGTGTCGTCCTTCATTTTATACCTTTGTTTGGAATTGGTATGCTTTATCGTCTAGTATCTGAGTAGAGTTGAGTGAGCATGATTTGATTGGGTATGCACGTCGAACCGATTTCTAGTAATTCTCATTGATGCGTGACTTGGCGGGATAATTGTTGATGATTGATCTAGCTGTGGGGCACGTCTAAGTAAATTGTGATGAAGTGATACGTGTAGTTGATTGTCGTTGCTATTTATATAGTCCCCTTGTGTTTCTTATCTCGAAAAAAAAAATTATTATGAAAAGATGAAAAAGTTTGTGATATAAAAAAAAGGAGTTGGAAAAAGTTGTTGATGGCTGAATAAGTGAGCTTAAGGTTGGAATAAGGGGCTCTACTCCTCTCGCTCTATGTTGCTTCTCGAATGGAAGCTCAAAAGTGATGAGTATGGGAAACCACATTAGGATACTCGGGTTTTCAACTCGAAGGTTTAACTTAATGAACATTGTCCTATAATCCTCCTTGGGTCATCACATTTGGTGTTGAAAGTTGTGTGTTACGTTGAAAATGAGATATGTTATGCAAGGATCTATATGAGTTGGCTTTTCGATTATTAAATGCATGTAGATCAAAATTGTGATTTGCTTGGATTAAGCCGCATGTTCAATTAATTATTGATTTATTATCATGTTGAGAAATGTATTGGTTTAGAATTTCTAGAATGAAGTGAAGTCATGTTTTATCTATTTGAATTTATGTTTTCTTGATTTCTTTTCTCGTGTCGTGATGATAATGTTTGCTTGAGGACAAGCAAAGGTTTAAGTGTGGAGGAGTTGTTTAGTATGAATTTGTGCTGATTCTTGGTATCGTTTTGTATGTCATTTTCAATAGTTTGTCCGATTTATGTCGTTGGTTTGATTAGTATTGATCGAATTGGACTTATTTGGTTTGTTTCGATGTTTCGCAGAAATATGGCATTAAATAGGATGAAATTTGTCTTCCAAGATCTATCCTATATTGAAGATCATTTCGATAGGAGTCCATAGGCGCAAACGGATCGTAATTCGGAGTTCGGACGAAAGAGAACGGAGCGAAACCGCTGGTCGCGCGCTGCGTTGCGCTAGCGCAGCCGGCTGCGCGCCGTCCGGCGTCAGGCGGCGCCCAGCGCGCGTTCAAACCCCCCGCTCGTTCAGCAGGTCAAGCCCTCCCCAGCGTCGTTCAACCTCCTCCGCGCCGCTGAGCTTGCCCAACGTCGGCCCCCACACTCACGTTCCGTCCGGCGCTTCACTTCCGTCCGTCCGCACAACTCGGCGCCAAGCCTCGCCATCGCCCGCAAGCGGTGGCCTTGCCCCGAAGCTGCTGGCGTCGCCCCCGTCGTGGGGCGTCGCGGCGCTGGCATCACCAGCGCCCATCGCCCGTCCGTTCCGCCCGGTACGCGGACCTCGCTACGCCAGCGAGTTCTCGGCCCGTGAAGCCCAAACCGGCGTGTACCTTTCGAGAATCACGACGCGCCCGCGCTCCGTCCGGCGGCCGGGCGTGTCGCGACTTTTCACTCCGGGAGCTTTCGCGTCCGGCTGCGCAGCGTCCGGCGTTCTTGTGAAATTTCGGCTATAAATCTGAAATTAACGCACGAACCACGGCCTCATTATTATTTTTACTCCACGCGCTCGCGATTCTTTTCGTCTTTCTTTTCTTTTCCTTTTCTTTTCTTTTAATTCTTGTATCTTGGATTAACAATTGGATTGTAAGATTAGGATATTGGAAGGCAATTTATCGAGGAATAGTTTGTAAGTTTTTCTCGTTTTGATTATGTCTATGTAATTGGGATTGGATGAATTTCTACTATGAGATGAATTATGATTTGTAGAGAAATATATGTTTAATCGTTCTCGTCTTGAATCGTGATTGTTGAATTGATGATTTGTGATTTTCTATTAGTATAAATTGTTTATTTCATGATCTTCATACATGGTGTTCGAAAGAATAGTGTAGGTTGATTGTGTGCTTACATTTGATTATAAAGATATGCGAGAGCGATTTATATTAAATATGAGTTTGACAACGAAATGTCGAGAGATTGGTTTGTGGTTGAGTAATTGATATATGTGGATAGGGTTTTACAATTGTGTGCATTTGTAGTGAATTATCCTTCGTAGTTGATGGTTGGTTGATTGAGAGATCCCATCATTAAGTTCGAGTCTAACGTTGATGTAATCGAGAGATTAGTTAGTGTTGACCGTTTGGTGAGGCGTGGGTGTTTTATGCATTGTGTCGGTCCTTGATTCATTAGTTGTGAGGATAGATTTGAACCACAGAACACCGTCTCCAATTCCGTGTATCTATCGATTCTCTTGTTGTCCAAGTGCATTCAATCTTATCTGCTTTATTTTATTTAGTGCTTTAGTCTGCTCGTGATGACCCCCTTATTTTAGGACGTTAGTATTTCTTTTACATACGTGTTTGACATAAAACCGTAGCCTGTTAAGCCTTCCTCGAGATTCGACTTGGGTCGACCTTACCATTCTATAAGGACCTCGTACTATTATGAAAGCGATGAAAAGAACAATTTGGTCGGAACAGCATTAAACGAAGGTAATTCATCCTCGAAATAAACGAAGGTATGGGTTCCTTTTTTGGCTAGAAATATCGCTAGGGGTGGTCCCCTCTTCCTCGAAATAAACGAAGGTATAGGTTCCTTTTTTGGCAAGAAATATCGCTAGGGGTGGTCACCTATTCCTCGAAATAAACGAAGGTATAGGTTCCTTTTTTGGCAAGAAATATCGCTAGGGGTGGTCCCCTCTTCCTCGAAATAAACAAAGGTATAGGTTCCTTATTTGTCGAGTTTTATCGATAGGGGTGGTCCCCTCACGTGCGTTTATAGTTTGTCCTCGTATTAAACGAAGATAGTTCGTCCTCCTTAGAGGGTAGTTCGTCCTCGTTAGAGGGTATTGTAAAATGGGGAAGAGGTATTATGCATAAGTGACAAATAAAACATGCAAGAAAAAGATTTTATTAATAAAAGGCGGCGTTACGAGACACGACCGAACAGACTCAACCTTTGACACTTATGCGAAATATCTCTTGAGATGAATGATGTGCCACGTATTGGGTATTTGCTCACCGGATATATGGGCGAGCTTATATGACCCTTTCCGAGGACTTCTTCGACACAGTAAGGTCCTTCCCATGTAGCTTCCAGGTTTACCGAGCTTTGTGGCTTCTTGACTTTATTATTTGAGCACGAGGTCACCTACTTGGAATTGTCGGGTTTGACACGGTTGTAATACCGAGCTACTTGTTGTTTATCTGAGCTTCCCTTACGTGGCGAGGTCTCTCTTTCTTCAAGCGGATCTAGATCGGTTCGTAGATTCTTCCCATTATCTTGGTGAGAAGTGGATGGTGCGGGGCTCGGCATTCCGATCTCTGCGGGATTATTGCTTGGTTCCATACACCAAAGCGTAGGGTGTTTCTCGTTCGATGTCAGGGTGTTGTGCAGTGCGACCATAAGACTGCGGTAAATTTTCTACCAATCACCCTTGACTCGGTCGGCGAGTTTTGAGTCCTTTTACGATTGTCTGTTGGTGACTTGGTTTGACCATTTGCATGAGGATGGGCCACGGGGTGAATTTTGTTGGATCTGAAGCTCTTGACACCACTCTTTGAATACCTTATCCGTAAGCGTGTGCCGTTGTCCTAAATGAGGATATGAGGGATGCCGGCGACACATGATGTTTTCGAGACGAAGTTGATGACATTTTGCTTGTGATTTTCACCAATGGTTGAGCTTCCACCCACTTTGTAAAGTAGTCGATCGCGACAATCGGGGAATTGAAGCGCCTCGAGCTTTGCGAAAAGGGCTCGATATCAATCCTCCATTGCATGAATGGCCAGGGCTTTGCATGCTGCAGTCGGTTTGAGGTAGCCTCGACGCGTTTCCATGAATTTGGCACTTGAACACTTCTTCACGAGGTCAATTGAGTCTTGGAACATTATTGGCGAATAATATCCCCATCGCATGACTTTCTTGATAAAGGCGATAAGCGCATTTACACGTGTTTAGTTGATATTTGAAGATGAGTTTAGCTCGTTTAATGTGCGTTTATGTATCGATTCTTAATGTTTCATCTATTTCTAGAATCTTGCTCTTGGGTGTTCCTTTGACGTTTTGTAGGTTTATATATTGATAATCGAAGCAAGGAGCGAAGACGAGCAAAATTGACATTCGCCCGATTCTGGCGACCGATCTAGCGGTCGCTAGGCGACAGCTAAACAAGCGGTGAGCACCCGAAGAGCGCGGCGCGACCACCGTGCCGCGAGCGGCCTAGCGTCGAAATTCATCGGGCGATTTCTCGACCGATTCATAGCGGCTAGCGACCGCTAGTCGGTCGCGGTACAAAGCGAGTGCAGGCGACCGCGGGCGAGAAGGCGGCGAGACTTACCTCGCGACCACACCTAGCGACCGCGAAGGGTGGTCGCGAGGCGGCAGCGAAGGAAAATTAGGGTTTGGGGTGTGCTATATATGGCAACACCCCACCTCGCCCTCCTCGGACCCCAGCGCCCCGGACCTATTTTACTTGATTTTTCCTCGGTTTTCCTTTCTTTTGTTTTAGTCTTCGTTTAGTTTAATTCTAGTATTGTTCTTACGTTGTTTTAGTTTAGTTTATTGTTTCGTTATCAATCGGAACGTTTTGTCCGTCGTTTTCCTTTGTTTTCCGTTCGTTCGCTTGGAATTGGATTCAAGACCAACCATTGTTCATCCGACGCTTCCCTACGGGTTTTATATATTTAAATTTCGTTTTTATGATTAATTCGTATTTCATTCCGTTTATTATGTCGGCTAGTTTTCTATTCTAATCTAGGGTTTGCATGATTCGATCCTATATGTTGTGAGTTACGCTATCGTTATTTACCTTCCAGGCATTGATTCATGATTCGATTGTGCTTATTTATATGTGTTGATTTCTGATCAATCTTGATGCATATCTAGTTGTCGGTTAATGACGTAACTGTATTAATTGTCAATCGTTATCGAATGCATAATCTGAATTAACGCTTGAGTCAGAATCGAGATAGGACTTTCGTGGAAGCATATTCTTAGTGATCCTTTTGGAGTTGTTTATTTTCCTCTAGAGGCGTAATCGTGATAGGGAAAATTAGTAATCAACTACCGCAATTGTCGAATCAAGTTGTTGGTTATATATGTGATCTTCCGTCTTATGCGGATTAAAGCGGTTAATAATAAGCGGGATAAACATCGTTGTAGATAGGATTGGTGCATCCCAGGGTTAGTCTTTCTTTATAGTTATCTTCGTGATTTTATTGCTTTCTTTATATTTACATTTGGTTATCTTTGCTTTGGATTAAATTCAAAGCCCTAAACTATCACCCGATTACGTGCTTGGATAATAATGAATTGTCGTTGAATTAGCTTCGTGTTTTCGGATTGCAATCTCGTGGATACGATACTTAACTTACCTATCATTACACTCTTTTGCGTGTGAAAAGGAGCGATCGGCGCGGGGCCGATGTGGCTTCCACATGATCCTCGTGTACTTCTCGTAGTACAAAATCAGCTCGGTTCGGATCCAAACACCTTAGGAGGCTGTGGGTATGATTTTCTATAGAAATTCCACCTTTCAGTGTATATCGCAGAGATTTGCTCAAGATTTCCTAGCCTCGAGCTTTGTCGTGGGACGATTCGCCTTCTCCAAATATGTTTGGATGGGGTCATCAATTAGGTTCCTCGTCAGAGACTATGTTGACTTCGACCTCGGCATCGTCTATGCTTCGCTCTGGACTTCTTCTCTTGGAGGGCTCGTTGACAGCGAGGCAGTTTTGCTAAAGTGTCACTCGGCTATTTTGCTCCATTGGTATGCGAACCAGTGGAAGTATGAGAAAGATTGTTGCAAGCTTTTGGCTTTTTCAGGTATTTCTTCGTCTTGTTACCTTTTGCTTACTTTCCCAACATGTGGCTTACTATAACACGAGAGTCGTTGTGGACTTGCGGCTCGTGTCTGGAGACTTTGAGCCGAGTGAGATCCTGCGATTAAGGCTTCGTATTCCACTCGTTATTCGTATTTTTGAATGTGAACCAAGAAGGCGTAGGCTATCTCTTGTCCATCGGACTTGTGAGTAAGATACCTTGCCCCATGCCTGCTTTTCGAAGCTCCATCCACATAGATTTGCCAACAATCTTGAGATGGTTCCTTTATGAGTTCGGCCGGCGTTGTGCGGAGTCGTGCGGCGGGTTTCACTTTTCTCTGAGTTAGCCTCGACAAGGAAGTGCGCTGGGCGACCGCCCAATGGCTCGAGCGAGGCGAGAAAGATATGGCGTGTTCACCCAATTCATTGCCCACTTCGCAATTCTCCACGAAGCTTACGGCCGTCGAATACTTGTCGAAGTGGACGATCGGTGAGAACTGTATGGGATGTGCGTGGAAGTATGGGCGTAGTCTCATTGCAAAGGCATTACTAATGCGGCGAGCTTCTCAGGTGATACCTCGTTTACGCCCTTTTAGTGCTCGGTGATAAAATATCTGAGGGCGACATCCGTCTTCGCGTGCAGGCGCACTTATGGTTTCGTTCGGTGGCGAGTATAGGAAAGTACCTCTCCTTCTTTCGGGACGGATAAAGTGGGAGTTTGGCGAGTAGTTCTTGAGATCTTGAAGGTGACTTGTGTTTATCATCCCGGAGAACTCGGAGCCTTTTTAGTATTTTGAAAAGGGGCTGCTTATCCATGACTTTTGAAAGAAAGCGGCTTAGTGCGGCTATGCAGCCCGTCAATCTATGTACGTCACGGATGGTATTTGGCATTTTCATCCCCAAAATGGTTTGAACCTTGGATGGGTTGGCTTTTAGCCCTTCTTGTGAGACCCAGCACCCCAGAAATATGCCAGACCGAACTACGAATGTACACTTCTGGGGATTTAGCTTTAGATTTACCTTTCGAAGTAAGCCGAGGACGATCCTGAGGTCGGCAACACATGTGGCTTTCTCTTTACTCTTGACGACGATGTCATCTACGTATACTTCCACATTCTGACCTATGTAGGGCTGAAATATCTTGTCCATCATTCTTTGATAAGTGGCCCCTGCATTCTTGAGTCCGAAGGGCATCTTTTATATGCAAAGACTCAAAGTCCGTTATGAAGGCTGTTTTGGATGCGTCCTCGTCACTCATCAACACTTGGTGATATCCTCAGATAAATCCAAAAATTTGAAGACTTAGTATCCGACCGGGCGTCAACCTTTTGTCGATATTTGGAAGGGGTAACATCCTTTGGGCAATGTTTATTGAGATCGGTGTAATCGATGTACATTCGCCATCCCACTCCTCCTTTCTTGACCATCACCGGTTGGCTATCCGGTCGGATACTTGACTTCAACAATATCTGAGCTTTAATAATTGATTCACCTCGTCATGGATGACTGATTCATTTCACCGCAAAAATCCGTTGCTTTTGCCGAATCGGTTTATACTCGGGTCATATTGAGCGATGGTGATAATATTTTAGCGAGACCCGGTCATGTCGGGGTGACCAAGCAAACACGTCTCGAATTCCCTTAGGAGTTGGATGATCTATTTTTAATTGAGGTTCCTCGGTAGAACCTACTTTGATGACCTTGAGTGGCTCGTCTTCATACGGTCGACCTCCTCTACCAGTTTGTCGGAAGCGAGCGACGTCTTTCCAGTTCAACTCACCGGGTTTCTTTAATTGCTATGCTTGTGGGTCTTGGGCGAAGTCCCTGCCTCTTAGGCGACTGCATGCATTCTTTGGCCCGTTCGATCTCCCGGATCACGGCTACCCTCCTTTTGTGGGATCTTCATTGTCGGATGGTACATTGAGCATATCGCCCTTCTTTGCGTTTAGCTTGATCTCGTCGATATGATGTTATCTGGCGAGTAGGCCTTTAAGAACCTGTACCACCTTGGTGGAGCTCGTCGGCCTCTTCCTACCGTGACGGGTAGTTCGATTATTCATACGGGCGTCTCTTCCTACACAAAGCTTGGGTGGTAGCGGAGCTGTGCGGCGTGCCTCCTAACTCCTAACTTGTCGAAGCATTCCTTGAAGATGATGCTTCGACGTACCCACCGTCGATGTACACGTGTTTTACCGGCTTGTTGGCTACCACCGCTTGGATCACCATCGCATCCCTTTTAAACCTCTTGTTTAGAGGTTCACTGGTATGGGGACTTGGGCATCAGCCTTAAGAAAAGACTTTGTAACTCCGCGAGGGAGCCCCGTGATGGTGGAGATGATCCCATCGTATTGGGGCTCGTCATCTCCCTCGTCGTCAGTGTCGCGCCTTGTTTTCTTGTGAGGGGCACAGTTTCTTCTCTTCTCTTGCTTCCTCTTCTTGACCTCGGTAGGGGCTTCGTCTTGACCACTCTGCGGCCATGCCCTTGGTATTCTTTAGGGACTCCGTCCTGCACCAAATTTTCGATGTCTACCATGAGGTCTCTCGCATTCTTGATGTCGTGCCCATAATCCTCATGGAAGGAGCGATGTTGTCCTTGGATCGGCGCTTTGACCCCTATCATTGGTCGAGGCTTCTCGAACATGTTCATATGGAGCTCGTAGATCTCCGCCTCGACTTCGTCGAGGTGTATACCGGTCGCCCGGGATTATTGTGCGACCCGAGCCTGACTCTATGGACGATGTATCCTTTCGAGGCACTTCGTCGGCCTTGGTTCGGTCTCCTCGGCCATCTTCTTTCCTCCCTTTGTCGAGGGCTCCACCTTTCTCGATCGTCTTTTTCTATCGGCGTCGTCCGCTTTGGCGAACCGATGCGCTATGCGCCCACGTTCGGCCGCAGACGAGGTTCTTACTTGACAATCTCTTTGTATAGATCCCCGGAAAGATGCCGTTTGGAAGGTGAGATGATGAGGAGATCGTTCGTCTTCGACTTCGTGCTCTCCTTGTTGAATCGGTCATAAAGTCATCGATGGACTCGTTTGGCCTCGCCTCACTGTGAGGAGATGTGCCGATGTCGTTTTGGACTCGGCTACGGAAGAACCTTCGATGGAAGGCTTCGATCGGTCGCGGTAAGATCCAACACTCCGGGAGGTAAACCGTCGAACCACCCATGGCGTTGTCGATCGGTAACTCGGGAAGAGTTTACACATATGGATGATGTTGAGGCATTAGTTGATCATATTGTCTTGAAATTGTGAGAGGAAGTTTTGCGGATCCTCGATCATTCGTAAGGCGATGCTCGGCACCTATACTTATCCGGAGAGGGTGTCGGTATTTCGTTTGAGAATGGGGTAATTATTTTCCGTATCCATCGAACCCGTCTCCGGGAGTGAGGCGGTTCGTCGACCGAACTCGTTTTGATGACGGGACCGACCTCGCGGCGATCACGACGTCCCCGCCCCGCTGTTCGTCCCTTGCGGTTGGTTTGGGCCCCAACCCGTGTAGAGGTATGAGTGCTATCATCCGGAGATCGGGATTCACTCATTGTCGCCTCGTGCTTTGACGAGGCTTGATCTATCTTTGTGATGGTGCGACCTTGCTCTCGGTGAGGTCTTGGAGGAAGCTTTACTTGTTCTTTTCAAGGAATCTTTAACGCCTCGTCAAGGCTTATCTGCTGAGCTGGAGGTTCCTTTTGGTTGCTGTTGCGGCCTCCTTCGCTATTATACTCTGCTTCTTCATGCAGGATGGGATGGCCTTGCTCGTCGAGGCTTTGGACATGCCCTTCGGGGGTCAATTCTCTAACCGGGCTTTTCCCAAGTCGAGCTCGGCGCGTCCTGCCGCCGTTGTTGTTGCCGGTAGCGGCTCTGGATGTGAGACTTCTGGTATTTATCGTCGTGATTGATTCCCTGTAAACAAAGGTTGACCGAAAACACAAAATTTCATTTCCCACAGACGGCGCCAGTGATCGATCTTAATTTCGTTAGGGAATTAAATACGCGAATAACACAAGGAATTTATGTGGTTCGATCATTAAAAGATCTCGTCCGCTGGCAGCGAGAGTATATGTTTATTGAGTGTGTAAGAAGCGATTACAAAGAGTGTAGATGATCTTTTCCGTCTAATCTAGCCTCTATTTATACACGATGATATTGAGTTCGACTCTAATACAAAGTCTTCTCCTTTAAGGATTCTTTTAGATATGCATCTAGGATTCTTTTAGATATCCGAATCTTCTACGTCTCCACTTGCGAGATTTGAGTTGTAGTTGGTTTAGGAGTCTTCCTGGGCCGAACTCGCGTAGGCCGAGCTTGATGTCTGGGTCAATTTATATTGGACCCGATGCTTGGGCCTAGTGGTTGGGCCGTATCCTATCAAAGAATAATGGTTGAGAATCTAAGTCCAACTCGACCAGACACGCACGCCCAATGGGGGAGAGCGATTGAGTTTTAGTCTTCAATCATTTTATCTACTTAAATTTGGTCTTTTCATCTAACATTTTTAGTTTTGAGGGTGTAACCCGTTCTGTATGAGTTTGATTTGCAGATATTCTGATCAGAATTATTTGATTACTGATGAAATTGTACAAATTTTCATTTCCCATAATTGATTCTAATTGTTATTATATCTAAAAACTCAAATGGGATTTAACACATGGACAAGTATTTTGAATATATTGGTAAACGCAATGAACGTATAAAAGTATTGTAACGAATATCTAAAGTTATTGCATAACCTGATGAATCGAATTGGTTTTATTAAATTAAATAATAATAATTGTAAAATGAGCAAAATAATGTTAACCAGATTTGAACTCATAACCATTGAATTGGTATATTAACATAATAACAAACTCATCAATTTGAAGCTTTTGATTTTAATTCTTTGATTAATTAATTTAGTTACTAACAATATTGGCTTAAATATTAAATAATTATAATTACTTCATCTACAATTAATATTTGTAAAATTATTATAATAAATTGATATTATTGTTGAATTGGAATTCATGTAAATGGTTATTATAATATAAAAGAAGATGGCGGTAAGAACTAATCAAGATTTGAAATTGTTCTTGTTATTTAATTTTTTTTCTTGTAAATATACTAATGAAAAATATTGATGATTTATTTTATTAACTTTTTGATTGATACAATGTATAGAAAATTTAAAATTTTACTTAAATTTATCATATTAATGTGTATTCTACATATTTATATGTTTTAAAGTAAATACGTCATAAATATAAAAAGTCAAATACTTACTGGTCATCCGATTTTTTTGAAACGGTTCACCGATCAAGTCAGTGATCCAATGATCCAATCAATTAACCGGTTCAATGTCCGGTCCGATTTTCAAAACATTGCACCCCACCGAGTGATCTCCATTGTCTACATACACTTCATTTGTTCCAATACTTCATAAACCAAAATTATCTATAAAAAAAAAGGTTCCCTAAATTATTTGTATTCAATGAGTATATATTGTATTCAAATAATAATTACAAATGGACTCAACATATATTTATTGTAATGTAGTAAATGGCAGCATTTTGGTAAAACAACTACAACAATACAAATAAATATATAAGATTGTCTGTATATATATTTGGATCAAAAAGTTATCTTAATAATTAGACAGAAAGACTACATCATTCAATTTCTTTTCAGTGAAGTCTTCAGTGTAGTCATTATTAGCCCCAACAAGTGTTACTCCCTGTTATATTTCCCTCAATAGTCTTGGAATAACTCTAGAAGTCGTGTAGCCATTATTTTCTACTTCAAACTAATTTGTAATGTTTGTATTGTTTCGAACGAGCAATTTGTAATGTTTATTTGTAATGTTTGTATTTTCTACTTACCGGTAGTCTAATTCAAACGAGCAAAGCGATCTGATTTGGCACAATTAAAAAGAAAATACCACTAAAGAGTATTATATTCACGCGTTCCTAAATAAAAAAGGAAAGAAACCAGGAGAAGTTTTCTTATAAATGACTCGATAGTTTATGGGTTGGTTCAATTATATCGATAATTTAATAGGATGAAAGTTGAAAATTTCAAGACTTAAAAAATTATAGTCTGAATGATCTGGAATATAATAGTCTGGCACTCAGATAAGGTAAGTATAATAAGATTATGTTTAGATAATTGTAGAATGTATTTTGGTTTGATATTCAAAATTATATTCATCATTTCACTTATTTGTTTTTAACTCGAACACTTAATACAAAATAATTGTTATAAATATATGATTATCAAGAAAAAATATTCATAGGTTTTTTTTCCTTAAGTTTCCTAGTTCGATTAGTCGGGTGGATAAACCGAGACCTGATTATATAGTGTTATGATTGAAAATTTATAGCCCGAAAAAGATGCAACCTCAATCACTACTAGAAAATGATCAAATAACGACATGAATATATTTGTCGTTGTTGGAAAAATTCTGTCAATACTTAGTGTTTGATTAGATTTCAAAATCGCTCTGATGTTTGTCATGTTGATGTAACATAGTGCAACTCACATGTTAAAGAGCAAGCCTTTTATGTTTACAAATTTCAACAGAAAAACTATCAGTATAGTCTTCCAAATACCGAAGGAGTTCAAGAGCAGTACTGAAGTCAGTCGTACTACTAGAAGACTCAGTATACCGCTACTCAAGACTGAATTAAGTATAGTACAACCCAAGACTGGAGTAAAGCGCTACTGAAGACTCAGCTAGACTGAGGACTCAACGATACTGAAGACTCAATGAGACTAAAGATCCAATGATATTGAGGATGAAGAAGTTAAGAAAATGATCGAGTGCTCAGTAGAAGAGAAGTAAGAGCTACTAAAGAACAACGTCAACTGAAATGTCTACTGAAGAGACTCAGAGTCAACGTACTGAAGAAACATGAAGTCTATTCTACTAAAGAAACACAGAGTCAACCCTATTGAGCAAACACAAAATATTTTAAAGTATTAGAGTTTGATTTCAGACGTGTCAAAATAAACCTGCAGAGAATCATGCCATATCAGAGCACGTACCAGTCATGTAGAATCCTGTTGTACGATATTACAAACACATAAAGCGATGTACTAGGATTCAAAAGGGACGAATTCAAATGACAAATGGAACATATGTGATTGGTGTTTCCTCCAATAACACTATTCATCGTTCCTCCTATAAATACTCATAAAATCCAACTTTTGAAGGTTACCAAAGACGCTAAGCTCTCAAGTCTACAATTTGTGAGTTGTAGGAATAATTTTTTAGTAAACAATGAGTGGTTGTGAGGTTGAATATTTAGAAATAGTGTCCTAAAAAGTACAATGATACACTTTTTATGGATGTTAAATAAAGCAATTGTGATACACTTATCTTGAACAAAGGAAATAATAAAATAACGTTGAATTTACAGCGGATATCATTCGTCGTTAATATACAACGGAATATTCTATCGAAAAAAGCTGGAAGTGACAACAGAAAATGCCATTGTTAAATCTATCACAAAGTGAATGACAAAATATTCTATCATTGACTCGTTCCACAACGATGGGTTTGACAGTAGAGGTTGTTCGTCGTTAATTATAGTTAACGATGAAATTGTTAGTTTAAAAGATAGAGTTATTCGTTGTTAAGCTCAGGTTTTTGTGTGTGGTGAATAACCGAAATCTATTAGTCCGACAACCCAATTGAATTGACCCAAATCTAAATATTTGGATTTGGTTGAAATCGCTAATTGTAAGTAATCAAATTCCACCTAGATTGATAAGTAACAGCGATCACAAATCATATCGAGAAAAGTTTTTATATAGCCATCCAAGTTAAGAAATGTCAATTATAGCACCAACATAAAATGTCAAATTATAGCAAACTTACTTACTTATTGTGGCTATTATCACCAAATAATGCCAATTTGGTTGGGCTATTAGTACTATTTGGTGATAATAGTCCATAATAGCCAAGAAGTTCGCTATAATTGACATTTTTACGCAGTGATATAATTGATATTCTAACTTGGATATATATATAATTCCACAATCATATTTATCCGTCAATAAATCTAAAAGTGGGTCCATGTATATAAATAGAATAATTGAACGAAGAGTTGAATTTGTGCTTGGTCGTTCAATTTTCAAACTCTGTAAAACAGAAATACGTTCAACACCTAGGAAGCAAGAAAAAATCATATATAGAATAATCTAATTCCACCATAACATTATGATGTATAATTCTTAACATAATATCTTAACATAAGCATCACAATGACCACAAGAACCGAGGAGAAAATTGAAGGATCAATTCACAATACTTATCCTAACAGAAAAAGGCATTTCAACAACCGTTTGTCACAGTGGCATAATGGTCAATCGCAATATCATCAGTCATCACGCAGATGGAGCTGCCTACACCTTAGTACGAACGAATCTCGTGCCCGCGGTGTTGCCATGGCCGCATCCCATCAGATCATGGCTCCTTTCGAGCCTCTATCTAGAATAACTGTTATAGTTATCTATTCTACTTAAGCAAAAATATATAATTAATATTTTTAAAAACATTTTTTAGGCCGATTAATCGGCCCCAGCCGTGTGGTGAACCGAGAAATTACCGCGTCGTTGATGCAGGGATGAAACGACACCGTACCGTCATTCTTCTCCGCGTTCCAGCATTCTTCACAGAAGGCCTTGCCGTCTCCATTTCCATTCATCGCCAACCACGTCGGATCAATCGCCGGAAACAAATTGTCGTTCAGCAACGGCGATTTCGCATCTCCTCCTTCCGGCTGAGCAATCCGGTCGTAAAGCGGCGCCGGTTGGCTCCTCCTCAGCAGAATTAGATGATCGGGCGCTAGACGAAACGGCGCCGCACGAGACACGAAATCGGCGCCCGCGATCATCCTCTCCCTGCGGCTCCTCGACTTCCGCGACCTCTTCAGTATGACGAGGAAGCAACACTCCTTCAGGCGACATATAGCGCCGAAGTTCGCCTTTCCGGTGACCGGAATCCGACGGCGATCATCCGAGAAAGGCGACTTCTGGTTTCTTCTCCGATTGACGAGGTATATCGAAATCTGATTAGGAGAGATCCCTATCTTCTCGCTTAGCATTAGCTGAAAGGACTTGTACTCCAAGGCAGGGCTGATTCTGACGTCACCAATGTCCATCTCCCTCTCGCCGTCGAAGAACACTACCGGAAACGACGGCCAGCCGCCACCTCCGTCGTCCACCATGATATTAGAGCTCTCCGCGTGAGATTTGCGGAATTCTGGAGAAGAAAGGGGGAGGTTGAGTAGTGGGAGGAGGTGGAAGTTTTTATATAGAGAAGGTAGAGGTGTGGGTATAGAGGGGATATAGGTGGAAATAAATTGTGACCTGGGGTTTAGATAGGAAATTGAATAATTAATCTTGCGGATTGTGTGGGGCTGCGGAGTAGTTTCGAGGGGATGCTTTTGGGTAATCTCTTGGACTCCAAGCAAACAATGTGGCCAATATCATCAGTGTCAGGTCCAGCGTGTTTGCCGTATTTCTGAAATTAAAGTATTAAATTTAGGTTCAACTTCTCATTTCACTTTTTAATGTGACACATGTTTCTTATATTTTTAATTCATTTTTCGTTTCATTTCCTACTCACTCCATCATAATTATCATGTCGTAATTGATTAGCATATGTAATTTTTGAGAGCAAAAATATAAGTACATTAAAACCTAATTAACCAATTTTATTAAAACATATATAATCCATAACCTTTTCCAAAATTTTCTACGCCCTATATCCATTACATTAAAATAAACTAATTTCCTTGTTTCCGGTCGACCGGAGAGAAGAGTTTCTAGATAGGAAACAAACATTAGTCGACCGAAAATAAGAAAATATGTGGATAAATTGAGAAAAAATACTAATTTTCTTCTTTTCGGTCGACTAATGTCTGTTTTCGATCGAGAAAGTTTTGTTTCCGATCGATCGAAAACAGATATTAGTTGACCAGAAATAAGAAAATGTGTGAATAAATTGAAAAATAGACTAATTTTCTTGTTTTCGGTTAATCGAGAACAAGCCTTTCTCAACCGAAAACAGACATTAGTCGACCGTAAACAAGAAAATGTGTGGATAAATTGAAAAAATAGACTAATTTTCTTATTTTCGATCGAGAAAGTATTGTTTTCGATCGACCGAAACAGACATAATAAATTGGTCATGTAGTGTAGCAAATTAAAAATTGGGTATGGGGAGTACATACTTTTGAAAAAGTGTGTAGTTGTGTATAATTCCACTAAAGATTAATACGTGACAATTCTGAAACATCATCCCAATTATCAGAGATAACTCACGATATATATTATGCTTTATGTGTTTGTATGTACATGTATCAGTTATATTTCTAGTTTAAAAATATTTCAATTTGTAGCATTTTATTTATTCTGACCATGATATTGAATACTATAAAGGTGTTTACTTTCATGATTATCGTATTTTAAAGAATTGAATATTTAATGGATTAAATGAATGAAAATATAATTTTCATTTATCAATCATTTGTTTACTACAAAAGATTAGTATAAGATTAAAATTGAGATAAATAAATCTCCATTTGTCTGGAGGAGTACTTTAATCTCACTTATATTGGTTGGATTAAAGTCAATGAAAATCATCCAAAATGATTAAGATAATCTCAAATTTTAGGATATTCTCAAATATTAATAATTAAAAATAAATATTAAATTAAATTAGATTAATTTTATCTATCAACTTAATCGTGTAAAGTAAATACCTAATGTATAATTTATCAGCATGCCGTTAGCGTGATGCCTTCTATTTTTTTCTTCATGAAAATAACTAACAACATATTTATCTTACTAAAATACCGCTCCTTATTTAATAAAGTAGGTTTATTACCTTTCACTTTTCCCTCAATCACGCTCTCTCTTTATATACGTTCTTCGTTCCTTTTCTAATGTATCATTAGTATTTTTTTTTCTTGTTTTTAATAAGTGTTTTATTTTGTAATTTAAGAGTAAAATTGTGATAAATTTCTTATTTATCATTATTTAATATTCTTGGAACTTGATAATTAATTATATGAATATATGTATCATGCTAATTAATAAGATTAAAAAGGTAAAAAAAAATTAATTCTCTTGATATGTATAATTTAATGGCTGTGAACACTTATAAAAAAACGAAAATATTATACATTTTTTTTTTTTGTGTGTTGGTCTAGTGGTAGAGTGGTTAATGCCCGAGGCCAAAGGTCTCAGGTTCGAGTCCACCGTGACGCAGCCTTTAAAATTTCTGTATTAAATTATCAAAAAAAAATTATACATTTTTTAGTATACATGTTGCACGTATATACAGACGGTGATAAAGCCTGAATTTTTAATAAATAATGCTTTTAATGCAATCTTAATCTTTCTTTAATCACATCACGATGATAACAATTTCAACAGAAGAAATTGAAACCTTTGCAATATAGGACATTTTATTATAAGAGTGATCCATTAAAGAAAAAATGAAATAATTTTGAATAGTGAACAAGGTATGTATAACTTAAGCTAGAAAAATTGTGCTAAAGTTATAAATATTTCACAATTAATTAGCAATATGACTAATAATGAATTATTCATAAATCAATTTGCTTCCCAAATATGACTTAATGTTCACATCTCGAAGGATTAACTGCACTTTAATAATTTAATATAATTACGATAAATTGCAATGTCGATCCAACAAATAAAATTAATTTAATTCAATAAAGATCATTATTTTGATGTATAAGTTACTAATTAATGAAAAAATAATTTTTTAAAATCAAATTATTAACAATAATAAGAAATTTATAGAATTTTTTAATTTTAAAATATTAAATGCATAATTATCTCTATCTACCTAATTTATTTCAACCCCCCTACCCCTCCATCCCCAAATATATCCATATAAATAATGTACATCATAATATATGCATGTATATGTGTCATGCGCGCTATATATATAAATAAACAAATATACATGTAGGAAATGTATCATATAGTACCATACCTTAAGTAGTATATAGTACTTAATTTCATTTGTTGATCTTGTTTATCCAATAGTTGAGATTTTGAGATTTTTGCATTTTTTAATCCTTTTAACATATATTTCTAATGATAACAAATGTATAGGCACATACTTTACACTTAATTTTAAAACACATAAAAAATGCATACCGTCAAACATAAATTGTATATTGTTAAACACATGTGTATAGTGTTGATAAATATACATTAGAGATTGATATATCATACTTTCTTCTCTCTTTTATATCGCTTCCTTTTAGCTCCATGGATTCAAAAGAAAACAATCATGTTTTCTGGTCCGACTAATTAAAGACATGATGAATGGTTGAAGCAATTTGCGAAAAAAATTAGGAGATGATAGAAAAGGGATGACTGTGAGGCTATGGTGGTTTCCCGTGGATGATTTTATATGAATTTTGAGTGAGAACGTGGGAGAGAGATCGATATAATTGAGAAAGAGATTTGTGCACATTGGAGAAGAGAGATATGCGAGAATGAAAGATATGCATACATTAAAACACAATATTACGTGCAATTAAACAAAACACCGTATACAATTAAACAGAAACCTGCAGAAACAAACCAACATGAGGTGGCAAGAGGCCAAATAGGCTTGTCTCGGGATGCAACAAAACACGTATATTGTTATATATAAACATGCATAATTTTGAACACAAATATAGATAATCCCGAACACAAATAAGCAGATAGAAAATTCACAAGGTATTCATTTTTACGATCACCCTCGTCAAATTTTAAAATGAAAAAAAAAATATGGCTCCACATGGTAGCAATCTAGAATATCCACATAAACATAATAGGTGATCCAGATTAGGTATTACATACTACCTAAGACTTGGGTGGATACTATTGGACCTCATCCTTGTACATGTATATGTAATTTAGTATTGATGTCTATATATAGAGGAGGGATAACGTATGAACCATTTTTTTCGTGAAAACATGAGAACCAAAAAATGATGAATTCACTGTGGAAGTTGATGAATCCGTCGAGAAAGTTACTGAATCCAAAAAAATAAATTTTACCCCTCATGGGATTTGAATCCGGGAGAATTTTTAAGTTTTAGATTCAGTAACTTTCCCAACAAATTCATCAACTTTCATGGAGAATCCATTTAGTTCTTAGTTTTAGGATAAATATGGTTCTCATTTGAACCTATCAGTCTATCTTAAATGTGTGTTTTGATTAGATCCCAAAACCTTTGATGATTGTCTGCTGTTGTAACTAATGGTACCGACTTGTTTTAGAGTTATGTGTTTTTGTTACAGGTTCCAGTAGTAGAACTACCAGCTTGGACATGACTAAAACTGAAGGAGTTCGAGCAATATTGATGCCAGCCATACTGATAGGAGTATCAAAACCACTATAACTGAAAGATCGCGTACTGATGAAGACTGAAGGAAGGTCAACTGATGTCTGAATTCGAAAGTATAGCGATGTTGATGAACAGAGCTACTGGAATAAAGTCAAAGACTAAAGAATGAAGCTCGAAGATCGGAGACTAAAGACTCAGCGCCGAAGAGATGAAGGAGTCATGATATGATCAAGTGTCATACCAATAGCCGACTGTCATGCTGATGAGTGAAAGATGACTACTAGAAGTTAAAGTTGGTGTTTGAAAGTCAAAACTGCTAAGCCATAGTCAAAACTGCTGATAAGTAGTCAATGTTGGCAATACCAAGTCAAAGTTGACAGATGAAAGGTCAAAGCTGACTATAACTATGTCGAGGTGAAAACATCAAACCGACTCAGGTTTTCAAAGCTGACAAAAGACATGAGTCTAGCCTGTTGATGAAAGTCGAGCAATCTCAACTGGTCCAATCTAAAGTCAATGTGCTGATAAAATACGGAATCAGCTCAACTGAAGAAACATGGAAGAAATTAAACATTGAGTGTTTGACTCGACTCATGTGGTAGTGTATCTGCAGAAGATTCTGACACGACAGAAGACTTTTTCAGAAGTTGCAAAACTACAGTGTACGATGATGCAGACCCTGACAGCGACGTACGAGGATTCTCAATGGGAAGAATTCAAACGAAAAAATAGAAGGATTTGAATGGTGGTCCCTCCAACGGCTCTATTCTTATTCCTCTCTATAAATACGCATGGAATCCAACATTTAAAGGTTACCGAAACACTACACAATTGAATTCTCAAACGTTTTCAAGCTCAAAGATCAAGTCTATCAAACAACGATTTTGATGAATGAAGTTTGTAGTGCTATAAGCAAATCTCAAGAGCTCACATATACTTATTAGCTCAAGGTTTCAGTATACACTTCCTTAAATCTAGAATATTTATCTTGTTTATCTTAAGCCTAGACATACTGAGTTTGACGCTTGTGTCAACTTAGAATCATAGTTGGAAACCCCTCTACAAAACCCCCAAAAGTTTGTGTAGAAGTTTGAGCAAGTAACCAACGAAATGTCTGTTGCTGAAAGCTCGATTATCTAGCACCCGCAAGCTAGATTATTAAGTCGACTGTACCCGTATGCAGTCAAAAGTTTCCTAGCGCCCGCAAGCATATGAGAAACGTCAAGTGAGATGAGAAAATGTAAGTTTTAAACAGTATCGTATATCTTGTACCCGTAAACAAGACCAAATCTCAAGTTAGTGGATTGACTGAGCAATCAATCCGAGGACGTAGAAGCTGATTTCTCGAACCACGTAAAATTCAACGTGTTATTTACTTTCAGTATTGCTATGTAAATTACATGTTATTGAACTGTCATCACCAGCACCCAATAGCACAACATAGTTTTAAAATTCTTTATCAGTATCAGTTTGATACTAAAGAGATTTAACTGAAATCTGTCTAAGCAAATCTTGACTAAGAATTTCAAATCAGTTTCAAGTTTTCAATAAGGCAAATAAAGTAACCACCACATTCCGCATGCACTTCAGTCATCAGTCCAACTGACTTGCTGCCTCAAGAGTCAGTAGGTTTACTAACCGCTATCACTTAGTACAAAAAGCCCCTTTTATGAACTTACCAACAATACTGACATCAGTATTGGACTCCAAGTTACCCGACTAGCTACTACATTTAGCCAGTCAATCTTGTGGAAAGAAAAAGTTTAAAAAGTTTCCTAGTTGATGTATTATCCTCCATACATCAGTACGTACCCAACGAGACCTATATATATATATATATATATATATATATACTACAAATATTTATGATAAAATACATACATAATTTATATATTGTATGAGATTATATAAATTATTTTCGATATGAGCATAGTAATACTAAATAAATTGGATATGCTTTTAGTGCTAGATCGGCTCCACTTTTTCTATACTGGATAGTCGCATTGGTGATCGGTTAACTGATTTTTTATTTCCTATGCCAAATAGAAATGAGATCATTTAGCTTAACCACTTATGAATTCTCGATTCCAATGCGACTAAAATGAATAAATATTAGAAATATTCTGTCTATACCGGACACGTCTATTAAATAATTTTGAAAAACTTTGATTTGAAAAGTGATTAACCCTTTTATATATCCCTATTAATATGTATTGCACGTATTCGTAAGAAAATAAGTAGTTATTTATAATACTCAATTTTCTATGAATAATATATGTACATCATCTAAATTTATATCTAATTAAGCATTTGTATATATACAAAATACATAATTTTATACAAAATATGTATTATCTAAATGCATGCATATGCACCTATAAATAGTGATATACATAATAATAAATTTAAATTATAATATATTTGTCTGATATAAGCACAATATATATATATATATATATATATATATATATAGTTTGGTTCAAATGAGAACAATTCTTATCCTAAAAACTAAGAACCAAATGAATTCGTTATGAAAGTTGATGAATCCGTTGAGAAAGTTGATGAATTCAAAAATTCAGATTTTTTTTACCCGGGTTCGAATCCTATGAGGGGCGAAAATTCTGTTTTTTTGGATTCAGTAACTTTCCATGTGGATTCATCAACTTTCACTGTGAATTCATCATTTTTTTATTCTCACGTTCTCACGATAAAAATAGTTCTCACGTTAACCCTCCCCTATATATATATATATATATATATATATATATATATATATATGAATGTATTATTCTCCACATCAAATGTATGCACTTAATATCATAAGCTTTCAAATAATGACTTATGCGTCGTCATGTATTATTTTGGTGCTAGTAGAATTGTCATGTTAGGTATGTACAAAAATATTAAGACAAATAAATTTAAAGGTCCTCGTGTATTGATCTCTTGTTTCGATAGATTCTTCTATAATTTTTTTCGTTTGATTAGGTCCCTCTAATTTTACGATTCATATCATTGATTCTTTTTTTTTTACGATTTTATCGAATTCGTTTATTTCGATTAACTATATTCCACCTCACCAATATATTATTAAAATAAGCTCTACGTAATAATATAAAACATTTGGGGAGAAATGAACGGAAAATAAAAATAATTAAAACCTTAGATGCAATACAATTTAAGTTCGCTCGTAGTTGAAAACAGAACACACACCCTACCCTCAACCATGACGTAGTTATGGTGTAAGTAAGTAATTCCTATTAGCTATGTGTAAACAAGAAAGAAAAAGAAATAAGTTTTGGCCTAAAACCTAAGGACCGCTCAATATTCAGGTTGTGACAATTGTGGTCAGTGTATTTGTAACTATAACACAAGGAATTTCAAAATGAAAGGAATTCTCTTTTCTAAACCACCTTTACTCCCCTGCTGAGGATGAAGCTCTTGTTAGTTGACCCCTCCAGACTTAACACAAGCAAGAAATACATAAAGTTTTGATCATGTGTATTTCTCCCTCAATACATCTGAACATACTCGTTCAGGACCAACATGACAAATATTAGTTACATACATCTATAATATGTATGTTCTCATATTCATGCAAATATAATCGTATATATGTATCATGTATGTAACACTGACCATATGCGCGTTACAATTAATGTCGTTTGCATATACAAACGTATCTAAAAAAAATGGATATAAAACATACATCACACGTTTAGACACATACATACTATTCCAAAATATCACGTCGCAAAATAACACTGCCATGCCATGTGCCCCATCAAATGCAATCATGGAAAAATTATGATATCCACTACTTTAGTACTATTCCTCTGCAAAGTTTCTTGACACTATGTACTCACCGAAATGGAAAAATGAAAACGAGAAATACAAGCAATTGTAACCTTACTTTTTTGGTTGATAAGTTACTTTTCCCTTTCCTTAAATTGTGATTTCTTTGTAATTTTGGGAATATATTGCCCCTTGTTGCTAAGGCTGCTTGATGAAAATCAGTTTGGTTTATTAGCAGCATCTATGTGTTAACATTTAATTTTTTTCACTTCATTGATATAAACACATCATCTGTGTAGTGTGATTATAGAATGCACAAAGCATACATTGAACATGAAACAAATACAAAATAAAAACTATAATATTGCGTAGGACATAATTTGTTTGATGATGATTGCTAGAAGATTTGTCAGAGAATAGGAATTAATGGGGAAAGGGTATTAAGTGGAAAATAAATTAAACTATACTCAAACAATTTATTAAATACCATATGTATAATACTCCTTCTATCCTTCAATATTTTTCCTAATTTTTTAAATACGTCTTCCAAATATCTTCCTATTATTTATGGAAACTATCCCATAAAATACTCTCTACTTATTAACCATAAAACACTATTTATTTACATATTTTATCATTCAAGGGCCACTACTATTCTTCCTTCTTACTCTCAATAACATCACTTATTTATACCTTTCACCTCTCATGGTACACTACTAATTTACATTCAACAACTTTTATTAAAACTTGTGCTTTTTTTTTTTTGGGGAGGGGAAGGAGTAGAAATCAATTGTAGACTTCTATATTGTTAACAGTGTGTAACAATTAGTTCCAACATCCCTTGTTCTATGTCCGTTTTTCATGGTGAAACTAGCTCATATAAAGTTTAAAGTGGATTCGAAATTCCCATGACTTGTGAAATTGAGAAACATAAATGTCTTGTTATTTTCAGGAATAGAGGTTATTTCCATATGTTTCTAAGTCGTGATAAATTATTATAATAGGAAAAAGTATCATTGTAGTTATTTAAACGAAAAGTGGACAGTAAAAGTACATTTTCTTAGATGACAAAAGAATAATATATTAGTGTTATTCGAGGTGTTTCGAAAATAATTGTTCGAAGTCGAAATGCTATCATACTTATCGTAGGGTTATGCATATTCCTCGAATGGGTGCAATTGCAGGTGCGATCTTAATTCTTAACCATATTGATCAAACAGAGTTAATCCAACGGTCCAGATGATCACGCGTGTCCGTGTAATAAATACGTAATCGTGTATAGCAAATTATTTTAATTTGCTAGATTTTGCTAAAACTTTTATTTATTTTTTGAATTCATGGGGAATTCACATCCTCCGTATTTCGGTACACACTAGGTAAATCCATATATTTCTGTGTAATAGTCTTTGTAAACCCCATGTTTATGCACAATAGCATGCAAGCCACACGGATGGGTAAATCACATGAAAAATCAAGTGTGACAAGCTCATAGAGTTTACTCAGTGCAATAACCTACAAACCACATAGGATATGTAATCACATTTGAAAAATCAAGTATGACAGACTCAGACCTATAAAGCGTTAGTGGTGTTCGAACATATAATCTTTTAACCACATGAATCCACTTTATCACTTGGACGTCTCAAATGATAAGTTTTTGTTTATTTGTTTTGTAGTCTTTTGTAAGATCACATGCTTTAAAGCATTCATGGATTAGTCATTAGTCGGTAACCAATTGAAGATCTGTATTCTATTAGAACAATTAGGCATCTTCTAAGCTTAAAAAACTCGTTACATGTATTAAATTTGTACTCTTTTTAATTTATACTCTATCTGTCCCAATATTCATGGCACGTTTTCTTTTTTGGGCTGTTCCATTAAGTTGGTTCGTTTCCAGAAAAGAAAATATTTTTTACACTAAAAAACGTATCGAATTTCGTGACCCACTACTTTACACACAAAACACAACTCTACTTCATCTAAGTGGAAAAAAAGAAACGTGTCATGAATATTGAGACGGAGGGAGTATGTTTTAAATCTATATTTTAAGAAATGAAAATATTTTTATATCATGAATTATAAAAAGCTATAACTTTTGCGGTTGAAAATTGATCACTCGTGCCAATATTTTCAAGGTAACGTCATAACGATTTTTATCTTTTAGCAATTAATTGAACGATACGTTGCATATGGTCAATTTATTTGACAAATGATGGCATAATCGAACTGTGTTCACCTGCACATAATACTTAATACTTAATATGAAAGGTGTTATTTGGAAGATCATATCATTAATATAACACTTAAGTACTTATAGATATATCGCAATAGAGGGAAAAAAGGAAAATCGGCTTATAATAGGCAAATTATTATCCAAATGACCCGCATGACTTAGTTTTTCTTTATGCTTTTCCACAGAACTTATACCGCACGTTTAAATGAAATGCAAAAAGGTTAAAGTGCTTCATTCGCTCTCATTTCGATCTCTTTTCCACGAACAACAACGACAATTTATTCTCATTTACTGAGTCAAATATATTGGTCGAATGAGAAATTGAGAATCAGTTATAATTGCAAATTAAATTATTATTACTTTTTTCTAAATGATACATGAGTGGTAAGAACATATTAATAGTTGGTAACTTTAATTTTTCCTTATGTGAAAAAGATGGAAAATGGTTCGATTTCTGTTAATCAAACCGAATTTATCATAAAAATAGTAGAATACAAACCGAATAGATTTAGATTTTCAGTTAATCGAAAACCGATCGATTATTATGATCCGATTTTCTGTTAGCCGAAAAAATGAAATAAAATTAATTAATAATTAATAAAATTGAAAAAATGAAATTTATTTAAAATATAATTAAAAATGAAATTTATTAAAAATAATAATTTAAAACTGACGTTTTAGAATTTCTATTTAATTCATTAATAAATAATATTATAGTTAAATATAAAAATATTCTTTCGGTTCCAAAAAAAAAAAAATCAACTCTAAAACCAAATACCGAATCAATAATGAAAATTTGATTTTTGATTAACTGAAGTGATCAATTCTCGTTCAGTTCGATTCGGTTCTATTAGAAAATCAAACTTCATTTAGCAATCATTTTTCTAGTTTTATAATTTAATACATTTTTTAATGCTTATATAAGTAATCGGGGGTTAACCGTGAGTTACAAAACCAAACACTACAATGATCTAATCTACTGTAATCTTACCTATCAAACGAGGCCTTATTGCAGATACGCAAATCAATAATAGGATAGTAAATTTTACATAAATGGGACCACGGCCCAGTTGCATCCATGGATTTCAAAAACTCGGTAAATTATTTTGTGTTGCTGATTTAAGTCCACGTATTTTGGAAGGGTAAATTGTCAGACAAAGTCTTTTATGAATATATATGGAAATCAATCACCCTCTATTAATTATAATTAAGGTTTGTTAATTTTAAGTTAAAAATTTATTAATTATAATTAAATATGGTCTTTATATATCCTCATAAAATACCATCTCATATTCTCATTATAAAAATTATGCCGTTTATTTTTAAATAAATTGTTCGATACTTGAAACTGAGTGAGATTGATGTGAAAAGACATGCAACATTGATTTTTTTTTTTTTTTACATCGAGCATTATAAATTAACTTCATCATGATTCTACTTGACTTTCAATACCAAAAAAGCTAGAGATAGATTCACATAGTTTCAAATTTTGGTATATTATTGGTCAAAGTCTAGCACAAGATAGAATTGAAAAAAAAAGATGATTCCTGATGTATTTGACTATTTAGTTTTCAAGGATATTTTTCTTTTCCAAATAATATTAGTATATGTCGAACATATATGAATAACTTAATTTATATATATTCGGCCTATATTCATGTGTATTGCAAAATGATGAATACTGTTATATTCTGTTTTGAAACAAGTTTTCCCAACAGGAGATTATGCTTTTCGATTGTCTTGTGTATGATTAAGACTAGTCTCTAATTACCAAAACCCTTATTTTATCATTACACCAAAATAGATACGTGTATCCAGTGTTTATGAAAATTATTTTGAAGAATAGTTTGTAGAATGATATAATAATGCAATCTTCATTTCATGCGTGCAAATTGACATATCATGTGCACTCACCGCAAAGAAGAGCTTCTTTTTTCTTCTTAATCTTTTTGGAGCATGGGTCAAATTTTCCTTCCGGTAACTTAAAATTCAAAGTGTGTGTTGATATAAGATGCTCATCTACTACATACTCCATTTGTCCCATTATTGTTGGCTCGTTTCCTTTTTAGACTGTCCCGCTATTGTTGGCTCGTTGCAGAATTTCGTGTCACACATTACTTTAGATACAAAACAGGACTCTTCTTAATTTACGCGTAAAAAGAAATATTGAGCCAACAATACCGAAACGAAGGAATGGAGTACTAAACAACACTAGGATCCTTTATTAATGCAATATCGTGCCACGTTTCTTATTGCTTTTGTGAATAATCATCACATATCATCGAAATTTAAAAATCTATCTAATTTTCTTTTGAATGGTGAGGTTTAAATAGTTTTCTTTATAGGAAGTTTGAATAGTTTCAGACCTACTTTCGTTGATTTTTTTTCCTTCACCATGTTTGGATAATTTTTCATTTGATTTCATGCCATCTCTTCGAACTTCCAGGCCACAAGTGAATTTCGTTTTGCTAGTTTATCTCGTTGTTTAATGAAATTAATCATTTTTGTGCATATTGACTTTTGTTAGATGAATTTTTTGATTTTTATACAGTGTTATTAACACTCCAAAAACCTGATTACTAATGTATAAAATTTTGAAATTTTTATGATTTGTTTGTAGATTCGTTAACTCCAAGAACTATCCTAGCCAACTCAAAATGTTGGCGGAGGAGAGCATATGAATTACAGAGAGAGAGAGAGAGAGAGAGATATGATGTTGCAGAAATTCAATTATTCATTTTTATCATTTTGCAACTCATTGTCTTAGATTGGATTTACATTTACATGCGGGGACGTACTCCGACATGCCAAATCAATAATTTGTCACTGGAATTTTGATTTGATGAAATTTCTGAAAACTTTGCCACAATAACTATTTCCTAAGTGTATAATTCAACGAGTCGTGTATAATATTGAGTTGAGATATAGCATTATCATATAAAACATATTCAAGGTTCATGATCTTATTAGAATTTAATCAAACCTTAACAAACTTTCTAGATATATATTCTTCAATTTTAAAAGTAAATATTTTTATTCTAAAAAAGATAACACGCATATAAAATCCATATAAATATAGTTAATTAGAAAATTAATACTCAAGACTAGCATAAGAATATAAGTTGTATATAAAATTAATAGTTTTATATTTTTGTAAGCGCTCAAGAACATAGTTTGAAAACAATTCACGGAAAATTCCATATATGCATTCCAAACGCATGGGCCATCAACCGAATCTCTATTCTCTTCTTTCTGGAATTATTCATAATCATTTTCTTATTCGTTATTTGATCAGTTTCTTTCCAAATATCTATTAATTTCAGGTTGAGTATTGTGTAAGAAGGTCTATTTAATGAGTCATAATTTACATCCAAATATTAATAAAATTATAAATTCATCATTAGTTAAAGATTGACATAAGCGACATATTGAACCTTTTTAAAATTTTGTGCAAAGAAATCCAAGTTGAGCACATATGATTATGATTATTTTCCAACAGGTTCGATATGTCGCTTATGTGAGCCCCTTTCGCATCACATGTCATTGTTTCTGCCTTGTTTTATATTATCTTTATTTAAATATCTTTAAAATTATCAAAATCATAAAATTTAAAAATTATATGTATCAAAGTCTAATTTATAAGAATACGGATGAAGTTTAGCCTTTACGTGGCAAATCTGAGAACACCAAAAGACTTTAATCAATGAAAATGTCTTTAGTTTTGATTTACATCTAAATGTTGACTTGTAATTCTACTTTATTTGGATATACAATCCTGTATGTACTAATTTAATTATAAATAAGTATTATTTTTTGACAAAACTTGGTGAGCGTGGCCGTGCGCTCACCCATAATAGTTAATTGATTAAGATGATTAGATAGTAATTAGTATTATTAAAGATAATTAGGATTTATTAGTTTTAAATTAGGGTATATTAGTTCATAATTAGTATTTATTAATTTAAATTAGGATTTATTAATCCAAAATTAGGGTATATTAATTTTAAATTAGAGTTATAAAATCAAAATTAAAACTTATCAATTTATAATTAGAATTTATTAACTCTAATTATGGTCTATTAAATCTAATCAGGATTAATTAATTATAATTTATTATTTCTATAAAAATTATTAAATCATTCTTAGAATTAATTAATTTATAAATAAAATTAATTTAGTAATAGTTAATTAATTAATTAAATGACTAATAAATTATTAATTAATGACTTAATTAGAGATAATCTCTATTGCGCATAGGAGACACCCCTCTTATTTTTTTCTAATAAAATGTTATTTTGAAATTCTAAATATGATATACATTTTGATGACAAGATTTCATTGGAATTAGAATTTTATGGAGGCGACTGATGATGACATGAGCAGGGCGATTGGCGGGGTCCAAGTCCCAACAACATTGAATTTGTAGAGGAGGCAAAGCTA
The DNA here is from genome assembly GCA_036937905.1 of Salvia rosmarinus. Taxonomy (NCBI): domain Eukaryota; kingdom Viridiplantae; phylum Streptophyta; class Magnoliopsida; order Lamiales; family Lamiaceae; genus Salvia; species Salvia rosmarinus. The sequence goes on from CM072816.1 coordinate 93,851,037, forward strand.
TATATAAGCTGCCATTTCTTTTGCATAGCCAAAGCTCCAATTATAGTTAACTCGTCGTTTAATTTAGTATTGCGGGAAGAAAACCCTAATGCATCTCGCCATGATCGATAGATACAGTCCCTGAGAACACGACGACCAGAAAATGGGGGCGTACGCCGTCGCGATGGAAACCCTAACGGAGCGCGCCGCGCTGATGAGAGAATCGATGCAGAAAACACAGGTGATTACGGACAACGTCGTCACCATTCTAGGCTCCTTCGACCAACGACTCTCCGCCCTCGAGACCGCCATGCGCCCCACCCAGGCACTCCTCCCTCTCTCTCTCTCTAACAGACTTAGTCGCGGTTAATATGTAGTAAATTATTGGTATTAGGAGATAAATGCATGAAAATGGTGTAAGTGTTAATTTGTGAATGGTAATTGGGTTTTAGTTGAAAACGCATTCGATTAGGAGGGCGCACGAAAACATCGACAAGACGCTCAAGACTGCCGAGGCTGTTCTCGATCAATTTGATCGCTCACGCGAGGTCTTCTCTCCACTCCTCTCACTCTCAGTGTGTGCTTTCTTTCTTACGTTTGTCTCAAAAAAAGGAATTTGACAATTTGCCTCTTGCTCTATGGTCTTCTGAAGTTTCTTCGTTACTATGTTTTTCTCTTTTGATTTAGTGTTTGATGCATTTTGAAATAATATAATGAAATCTGAAGTTCATGGAAAGTATAGAGATAGTCAAGAATTAACTGGTTGTTGCATTTACTTCATGACATTAAGACTCAGAATCTTCTGTAGATATGATAAAATATACTTGGCTATGTTAGCTTTGTGGTTTTAATTCCTCTAAATTCTAGATATCAAACTTGTAGAAAATGTTTTAAAGTTGTGTAGTGGCATTTAGTGTCAAATTAATTCAAGATGTTGCCTGAAATAGCATCTAGTCATTGGAAATTCCCCCCCAAAAAATTTTCCGGCATAAAAACAAGTGAAATTATGGAGTTAAAATCGAAGGGCTTAAATCACGTGATTTGTTTATAGGACAAATTGTCACCCCCTTAGGTTTGCAGTAGTAAAATACTACTCCCCATAGTTATGAAACCAAATATGAATTACTGAAGCTTTTAACTCAATCTAATTTCATATTTACGACTCGGCACATTTTCATGGATTTAAAAGAATTGTTCATCAAGAAAGCTATGCTAACAAAATAGTAAGATGCAAAATGATGTAAACATACTCTATAACTGCTTCAGATTATTCATTGTGCTTCAATTGACCAAGGTGCATTTGACACTGTATTTTGAAGGTTGTAGATACCTCAAGAGTTTCTTTATCTTGTTTATGGTTTTAAACTAGCCGAAACTCAGAAACATGTAACAAAATCTGAAAATTGAGCTTGAAAGTTATTTTTTTTTGTTATTTTAGAAGCCATTGCTTGAGCTCGACAGACAGTCAATTATGTAAATTATAACACACATTTTTCCATTGTTATTTATACAAAATATACTGTCCTCTATCATGAACACGGTCATATATAGGTGAACAAAGGTAGGATTCCTGGATAGATTTTTCTTAAGGTCTCATAAAGATCAAGGGTGGTTATGGTTCTTTGAATCGTTAGTAGATCAAGCTCACTCCTATCTCAATGCAACATTACCTTCCAGGCAGAAGCTAAAATATTAAGGGGCCCTCACGAAGATTTAGAAAGTTACCTCGAAGCAGTGGAACAACTAAGGAGTATTATTCAGTTTTTTACTGGAAACAAAAACTTTAAGAGTGGTATTGGGATTGTCAACCAAGGCAATAACTTACTTGGAAAAGCAATCCTCAAACTAGAGGAAGAATTTCGACAGCTTCTCAGCTCATACAGGTTTGCTCATCCACAGCAATCATATGCTTGCCTTGCATTGCTCTATATTTGCTATATTTGTTATTTGTATCTTTAGGGTTGTGTTTAGTTGATCAACGACATTGTTTATATAATTATATATGAACTAATGTGTTAGCAAACTCTATCCGTTCTCTGTTTTCCCTTTAGAATTCGATCATTATGTACTACCAATGAACTCATCTTGCACTTAGGCGAAGTGGTTAATTTTTTGCATCGATAATGAAAGAAGAATATTATTTACTTTGTTGGAGGCATAGTCACGATTTTCTTCTATGCTAGTTATATTGAGTCATTGACTAACTAATTGGGCTTTAAATGAAATGTGTTCAGGTTATTGATCAACATCAAGGTAAATATTGATGGAAATTGCCATATATTCATCCGTTGGAGCTTATCTTCTCTGTTTTATAGGGCAAACATCTTCCCTTGTGCAAAGAATGTTTACATGCTCAATTCTTTTGTGGGACAAATTTCTTTTTGTATTTTGTGTTTTTTTTCCCCCTATTTTTCTTTTTAACTTTTTCTAGAAGATTTTTAGTACTAGGCTATACTTTATATCCAAACTAACCTGTAATTGGGTTGATGAAATATCAAATTGATATCAAATAAACCATTTAATTTAGCATGCATAACTGTTCCTTGGTTTAGTGAATGTACTTTTTTATAGAGCCGCCAATTGCAGCATGCATAAGCTTTATTTAAACATTCATTTTACTTATTTAGAAGATATAACTGTTCCTTGGTTTAGTGAATGTACTTTTTCCCTCCTGTTTCCAAAAGTGAGACTGCATGATTTTTCCTAGATGCAACTTGTCTGTTAGCCAGACATGGATCGTAGTAATCGCTGCATCCTAATTTTCTTTCTTAATCAGATGCAAATTCTATAGAAAAGCTAGTTTCTAGAATTTCATCTCCTTATAACCTTTTTCTTCTTACACTCCATTCTAACTTAGCATGCTAGCTTTTCATAAACTTAAGATAACTGACAGGCTTTATCTCGATTCAGTTTGATTTTTTCCCTAAATGTGTCAAATTAAATTAAATTTATCTTTAATCAAAACAAGAAAGTTATCAAATTTATATTTACTCATTTGAGATTTCGATTTATAATTTCATTGAAGATGATGAGATTTGATTTGTTATAAAAAGTCGTGACCCTTAGATAGATTTGTTTGCCTCCTGTTAAGGATTTAGAACCAGCCCCTTATGCATCATATAAACTTTTGGTGTGTCTAATATGATTAATTAAGTCGTATGATGGTAAGAAATTGAAGGGCTTGTTGATAAATTGCTTATGTTTCTAATTTCAGCAAACCTGTCGAACCTGATCTTCTTTTTGACTGCCTGCCAAATTCTATGAGGCCATCGTCAGGATCGCCTCGTGAAGGTGAACCGGCTGCAAAAAAATCATCTGATCACCATAACAAAAGTTTAGAGACAGTTGTCTATCAACTTCCAACTCTAGTTCCTCCTAGAATCATGCCTTTGCTCCAGGAGATTTCAAAGCAAATGATTCAAGCCGGTCACCAACAGCAGGTTGCTATTTTATACAGGTAATATTGTAGATTTGTTTAATTTTTGTTTAGATGTTGGCATGTCAGTTATTAGGATTTTTAAGTCTTAGCTGAGGTGAGAAAGGCGAAATTATGAATTCCTTGAAATGAGGTAATGTTTTATTATCACTTTCACGCATATTGGATTTTGAGCTATTTTATTTGGCAGGTCTTACCCAAAGTTTAACACAATAATTACATAAGATAGAAATGTGTTAATACATTACAACCCTATCGATAAGTAAGTGAACTAGGTTAAGGAACATGAGAGCCTTCTGTTTATAGTCTAGTCGCCTCTTCCAAATGAGATATCTTTTCAAATTACATGGTGTGTTAACTCCCGTGATGTTTGTGTATTGACTACCTTATCTTTGACACATCTCCTACGCTAATTTGATGTAGGGAAGCTAGGTCTGCAGCAGTGGAACAAACTCTGAGGAAACTAGGCGTCGAAAGACTTGGTAAAGACGAGGTGCAGAAGATGCAGTGGGAAGCCTTAGAGGCAAAGATAGGAAACTGGATTCATTTTATGAGAATTGCTGTAAGGAGTTGACGACACTAATTAGTTAACATTATTTACTTTTTCCCGTTTCATTCCCCTTCTATTTTCATCTCTCGCCACACCTAATATTTTGCATGGAACAGATCAAGCTTTTGTTTACTGCTGAAAAGAAAGTATGTGATGAGATTTTCCAGAGCTATGATAATCTTAAGGATCAGTGCTTTGCTGAAGTTACTGGGACCAGTGTGATAACGCTTCTCAGTTTCGGAGACGCTATCGCTAAGAGTAAGAAGTCCCCGGAAAAGCTATTTGTCCTCCTCGACATGTATGAGATAATGAGAGAACTTCAGCCCGAGGTATCACGAAATTAGCTCTATATCTATTCTGCATGTATAAAGTTGTGCTTTCCTACTTTCTCCTCATGGGCTCTAAGGTGCACCATCTGGCACTAGTTTTTTGAAATGAAAACTTGCAATAACTGTGAAGTGATTTCACCTTGGACCTCGAAGCGACTTGGATGACAGTGAGATTAGTAACTTGAATGAATTTCTTATTTTTGTTTATAATCTTTCAATTACTCTTTTTCACCTCAACAATAATGAGTGCTAATCAGTGTCTTATCCTTGGTGCATGTCGCATAATAGTAGCTTCCATTCTCAAACTGATCTTCATAGAGATTCACTTTCTTTGGCTCTACGGAACTGTTATTTGACATTTGAAATTAAAGTAGGGGATATCACACTTTGATCATGCCACCAGTTAAATATCAAACGCACAGGCTTTTAGAGCCTTGCCCTTTCAATAAAATAGTTTGGGATATTCTCCATTCAAATTCTATGCATTTTATTAAACCTTCCAACCTTCTCTTCAAGGAAGTTGTTGTAGAAATTATATACTCCCCTACTCTACATACATATAGTGGAAAGTAAATTTGCATAAATTTTCCCAGTGTGTTATCTGCTTTTTCAAAATAAAAAGATTGTGAATGTCAAAGGGCATTTAAGGGGGTATATTAAGGGCAAAGAAAATTTAATGCAAATCTAATAAGGAAAGTGGACTAACTTTGGGATGGAGAAAAAAAAAGGAACAGTGGACTATTATTATGGGACTGAGGGAGTATATCATTTTGTATCCGGTCTTCTCAAAGATAATGATGCACAGAAACTGTCGATGATTTTGTTCAGTTTCCTGTTTAATATGATTCTTATTTTTGTCTTATACATACCAGTGATGCTCTCAGAGAAAATGACCATGGGAAATTGGCCATGTATATTTGTCTATGTTGTGGAACAAGTTCTGATTTCAAGTGTTGATTGAATAATCTTAATGGAAATTAAGCCTCTATCAATGTTATTTCTATCCTTTCTAGCCATCTTTGAGTCTAGCTTAATATTGCTGTCGACAGATGGATGTCATATTTGGAAGTAAATATAGTACTGAAATGCGGGAAGCTTTCGCAGTCCTCACAAAAAAACTCGCTAAGACTGCTAAGGAGACGTTTGCTGAATTCGAGGAAGCCGTTGAAAAAGATTGCACAAAAACTGCTGTTCTTGATGGAACAGTCCATCCCTTAACCAGCTACGTGATCAACTATGTGAAGTTTCTATTCGAGTAAGTAAAATTCCGCGCTCGTGTTTTCGCACATTTTAATAAGGAGATAAAATTTGATTCACAGAAAATTCTAAATATTGTTTTTACTCGTGCCTTCTTTCGTTACGCGGGATTCAAGAATTTATTATTTTTTTATTTCTTTTTTTTGTTTTTTGGCTGATTGAATCGTTATTCATGTAAACGTAAGCCAGTTTGCTGCGTCAATCCTTTGATGACAGCAAGTTACAGTATACTCTTATTTCATGTTGATACTTTCAGCTATCATTCAACCCTACAGCAACTCTTCAAAGAGTTTGGCGAAGGCGATTCTGAACAGCAGTTGGCGTTTATAACGACCAAGATAATGCAGGCGCTTCAGACTAATCTCGAAGGAAAATCGAAGCAATACAAAGATCCTGCTCTGACTCAACTATTTCTGATGAACAATATACACTATATTGTAAGATCCGTACGCAGGTGGGCAATGCTTATAACAATGAATATCCTTAAACTGGCTTCTTACTAGTGAAAAAACACTCGATTCTTGAATTTTGATCGTTATTCTAGGTCAGAGGCAAAGGATTTATTAGGTGACGACTGGGTGCAGATACACCGAAGAGTCGTGCAGCAGCACGCTAATCAGTATAAGAGAATCGCGTGGTCTAAGGTTCACAAAAATACTTCATATTGAAAAATGGTTTTGTTTAGGGATTGTGGTTTTATTGAGCAATATTCATGTTGGTGTAAAAATGGCAGATTCTGCAATGCCTGACAATCCAGGGGGCGAATTCAGCTGTGGATAGCAACAGCACGGCCGGTGTTTCGAGGGCGATGGTGAAAGACAGATTCAAAACCTTCAACACCCTTTTTGAGGAGATCCATCAGAGGCAATCTCAGTGGACAGTTCCCGACAGCGAGCTACGGGAGTCGTTGAGGCTCGCGGTTGCTGAGGTCCTGCTGCCTGCCTATAGGTCTTTCATCCGACGTTTCGGGTACGTACTAACCTCTTCTGCTTCACAAAACTTTGTGTGAGATGGGTTTAAGTTTTCGGATCCAAATCTATATTTAATTACAAATATGCCATTGGATATGTTTGGATCCGAATCTTGACCGTCACAAAGTTAAGACGGTATCAAACATGACTCCCAGAAGAGTGCGCTATCTCTCTCTCTTTCTAAATTCTTGTTTGTTGCTTAGGCCTATGATTGAGGGTGGAAAAAATCCAACAAAGTACATCAGATATACACCTGAAGATCTAGAAAGAATGCTGGCTGAATTCTTCGAAGGAAAGACGTGGAATGAACCCAAGCGATAGGTACATCATATCTGGCTGCAAATTCTGCTTCTATTGTTTTTGTAAAGCTTTTTGTTGCGTCCTTTTTCAGTAAATGATATTATGTATCCCCTCAATAATGTTTAAATTTGTTCCTAAACAATTTGGTCTTTTTTTTTTTTTAGTTAGAGAATTGGGATTGGCAAACTGATTTCTCATCTTTATAAATGGAAAGAATACCATTGAGGCGTAATACTCATTGTATTTAATTATGTGACAATAGTAGAAAAATAAATACGTACTTTACATGTTACCCAATTTGTAAATATGCATTAGATTGACTGTGTACATTTATAATCGGTTATTGCAAATGGTCGTTCATATCATATTGATTATTCATTATTTTATTCTATTTTTTCTTTGTAAGTTACTAATCCAAGTGAAAAAGCAACACGTAACGAAAATTAGACTAGGCTACAATCTACAAAGGCCAAAGCAATCTCGGGAAAATTCTATAGAATATGTAGGTATACTATATGTTCTATGGAAATTCCTGCAATCTCGCATGCATTTATCGTGAGGCCGAGACGGTGCACTGAAAACCTTTTGGGATAGAGAGATCAAAAGCAGGTCTTTGGAGAAAGAGGAAAAACTAAGTTATATATTTTGAGGAGAAATGATTCTTTAAGATATGCTTCAATATCTATATTGCAAGCAAGTCAAAATTACATGAACATTTACGACGCACGTGCTGCAATGCTCGGGACAAAGAGTTGTGCTCTCATGAGGTTGAACTAACCCTAATAACTCTCCTCAGTTTGAATAAAAATTGCAACTCGTCTATGTAAATCGTATTGTTAGCTATTGAATATGTATAACGTGTGTGCTATAATGGCTAGGACAAAGGCTTGCGCTTGCAAATATCAGTTCTCAGTTTGATTGGATAGAAAAATACAACATGCTTACATAAACCCAAATTTCTCGACCTTGTACACATCACTCATCACTTTATGGAATCGGCGATGCTTCAAGTCGTTATCTTAATTTGAGGATGCAAAGCAACACTTGAGAATTGGTTCAAGTTGTTAGAAGGTTGCCTCTTGTCCAAATTGACTTCTTATTTGGATTATTGTAACTACGTGCTATTTTGTGAGCTAATTAATTTTTTCTTGATCTATCTCTTCAACACAACCTCTAATATAATGCACTATCACGTGCTTATATGCATGACTCATACAAAAGATTCAATTCAGATATCATAACTTTATTATCGCATTTCATTCTCAAGTTGATGAATTCATAACTTCTCAATGAATCTAAGACACGTCATAGCGCCCTACTTTCCAACATCATGATATAAAAAAAATCAATACAACTAGCTAAAACAAAGTTACACAATGTCCGACTAAGTTAGGTCTAACTCACTTTCTATCTAAGTATCGATGAATTACATTTTTCATATTATTGTATTTAATGTATATATCTAAACCATCACAATTTGTGCATAAAACTAGTATACCAATATAACATAATCTGAACTTGCAAATCTCAATTCTTAATTCCCTCGAAAAAATATGTACAAGGTGCGAAAAGAATACGATAGAAATTGCGATTCAAAAAAAAGAAGATGAAAATAAAATGCGCGGCAATTAAGCGCTAGGCCAACGATCATAAATAATTCAAAAATGGCGTTACCAAACAGCGCCTCAAACCCGTATACAAAACCGCCTTCCCATCTCCCCTTTCCGCTTCGTTCACAAAATCCAGATTTCGAATTCCAGCCCCAACGTCATCAATGGCACTCCGAGTCGACTCAGCCGCCCCCAAAAATCTGGAAATACGACAAAAAAAGAGAAAGCCCCTTCTCCGCCTTCTCGCCGATGCTCATCCTCCTTTTCCCACACGTGTTATCTCCTCCCCCTCTTTATAACGCCTCCGCTCACCCCCACCAACTCTCACACAAACCCTCAATTCGCAATGGCTTCCTCCGCCGCCGCCGCGAGAGACAGGGCGCCGGTGCCCCCAGTTTATCTCCACCAACTCTACCGCGATCCCGAGCCGCGGCTGCCGTTCGTCCGCCGCGAGCTGCTTTTCTTCTGCGGCGCCTTGAAATGGTGCATCCTCGTCTTCCTCTTCGTCGCGAGTTTCCTCGTGCTGATGTGGATGATTTTCCACCCGACCTTCCCGCAGGTCAACGTCGCCTCTGCCGCCATGTCGGCCGCCGCCTTCACTGCCACCGCCGCCACGGCTGACTGCAACATCACCCTGGTCCTCACCAACCCTAACCGCCACCTCACTGCTGCGTACGACCGCATGGAGATCTCCCTGCTTTACGCGTCGCAGCAGGTGCCGCTCTCGCAGTTCCACCAGCCGCGGATCGTGCTGCCCCACCGCAGCCAGATCACGTTCCAGACCAATCTCAGCTTCTCCAGTGTCAATCTCGGGAGCGGCGTGGTGAGTTCGATGAAACAGGACTTAGATCACGGGAGTTTGGGGCTTGTGATTAAGATATCTTCAGTGATAAAGTATAGGAATGGGAAATGGAAGACCAAGTCTCGTTTCATGAGGGCTTACTGTGGTGGTGTGAGTTTCGGTTTTACTTCGAGTAACAAGTCTGGTATCTTCTTGAACCCCTATCAAGAATGCGAGGTTTATGTTTACTCCAAGTGAAATCAAATCAAATGTAATGTAATGTATCTTTATAAGATGCATCTATCGAAGAAGCAGTAGATCAATGCAAATGACCTAAATTAACTACAATAAAACTTCGTGTCATTGACTTGATTCCTTATTCTTGATTTTATGAAGCAACTAAAGTTTAATGCACTCGTTAAATTGGGTTTATTCGACTTCTTGTATGTGGCTTGGTGTAATTAGATAATTCTCTGTTTTCATTTCTAAATGAGATAAAATGGGATATTTATGCTGAAAATGTTAAGTTACATGAGATTGAATCCCTAATTATCGAAGATGCTAGAGTGTTGTTTCGTCGTTGTCTGCTCATTTTGTATACTTAAGTGTTCGATTTCTATATGTTGCCTGGCTCTTTATGGTCTATTTTCAGCTTCTATCATTTGCTTTACGAGCAATCTGTATAGCCTTATTTTACTCACTAGCTAATATAAATATACATATGAATGTTTATTCCTTTCGGAGAAAAGGCAAATGAAATTCTATATGCTTCCGTGTTTCTCGGTTTTGAACTTAAAAATTTATTCTTGTTGATGACTATACGATTATGTATTTTCCAGCTATGATTTTTTTTGTTTCTCATCCTTGTATGAACTTTATATGCATTTTATCCTGATATGCACCACCAATTTGTGCTTGATTTCCCCTACAACCATGTGCATGGTCTGGAACGTGTGGTCCCGTTTTTTAGGTTTGTTCTAAAGCCCTAATTGGAATTCTCTCATGATTGAAAACTCATTGAACTATTATGCAAATAATTATCCTTCTTTAACTGGTTGCAGATTTTGTTCTTGTTTAGTGGCATAGTAATTATAAGAACCTCCAAAAACATCAGAGAACAATTATGTTTAAAACTGTTTTGGTTAGACTCTCTGGTATTGAAGCTTTTCCTTTTTACACCAAAATTTGCTTGTCTGAAGATTTGTCGTCTCTTGAGAAGCTGATTAACCCATTGTCATTTGGTTACTACTGAATTAATTGGCTTTGTCATGAAGTTATTTACTTTCTTAATTCAAACTCCATATATTGGTTTTACATCTAATAAATTAAAACACATGTTGTGTTTTGGCCAAATATTATTTTTTGCCAAGTCTAGTGAATAAATGTAACACATGGTAACTTGTCTTATCATCATTTACATACAGTATGTACCACGTGTTCCACTAAAAGAGATATGCGTAATACCACTTTCATGCACGAGAAAAAGATTCTTTCATACGTACTTTCTATATTAAGCGTTCATGCACAATATTGTGGTTTTTCGGGCTGATTTAATTTTCAAAATTTAGCTTTTATAGAGGCTAAGAAGGGTTTTGTTATTATCAAAAGCTTCTTATATTTCAATAAGTTTTTCCGTGAAACCCGTAGTTTCATAGTAGGTTTGTTATTGGCAAAGATAAAACCTTACGTCTTGGCAGAGCTCACCACTTTCTCTGTTACTGCACACTTCTTTCTGTTACCATGAGTCTATTTGTCAATGAAGTATGTAGGCTTTTACTCACATGATAGGCAACTATATTTACAATATATAACTCAAATGTTAATATATTGTTTCTTCTAATCAAATCAAAGCTTTAGACTAGATTGCCTGGTCTTTTTCTTTCTGTGTGGTTTGACATCTTTCCATGTGGAGTAAATAAATAGCATCTGTTTTTTGTTGTAAATACAAGAAAAGAAGAATCTAGCTCTCAAAGCTTACTATTGTTTGATGAATATTCTTCCTAAACCTAAACTCTATCCATGGTTATACAAGTGCTCTCAACTCATGACGCTTTTCTTATTTAGTAATAATCTAACACAGGGGCATCTTCTGCTGGAGATATGTCATGAAATGCATCTGATCATGAAACTTCTTGGTTTGTAACTTCAAACAAGTTGTATATTATTTATATTTTTTGAAGTGAGATATATTATTATTACTATTATTGATTCCCATATAGCTATACACCTAACTTATTCTTCAGAATCTAGTGCAGCTTTTTGCATCTCTACATGGTAATAAGTTTTGCAATCAGGTGAGTTTGCTTTGTTTACCTTTTTCAGGGTATGTCTTTGTTAGGTTACCTGCAGATAATCTCCACCAGAATTGATTTTAGAAACTTTAGTTTCCAGTTGATGATGACCTAGCTAATGGAACCTTTATGGTTTACTTGTTGCCTTCTTCATCTGTTCTAAGTTTTTGTTTGTTTTTTCAGTATGTTTCTTGAATTTAGATGCATATTCCTTCCCAGAGGGGTGAATGGTTCACTTGATAAGATTCATGTTGTCTTACTTGCTCAGCAAGTAGCATAACACTACTTGTTGATTTTTGTATGTTTACATTATATTTGTTTGCTCACAGCGGTATATGCACTTGGCATTTATTTATTTATTTTGTGAACATACTTGGATGTTGAAGATTGAATCAATTTCCTTGAAAATCCAAAAGAAGGAACAATCAAAGCATATAGACTTTGAAGCAAGGATTGCATGTTAATAGAGTGATTGACTCCTGCTTTATTATATCAGTTGAAACTTGAGTGACAAATATTCTAACTTGTAGAAGATAAACTCAAATTTGACTGATTATGTTTTATTCTTGCCGATATTTTGGTTTCTTTTTCTTGGTTGTTTTTATTTTATCTGCGCCTTCAGGCGAGAGAAGGCTGTTTGTGAAGTTATCAGTTGGTGAGAGGCTTTGCAAACTGCATTTTAGTTATGACTGGAGAGTTTCAAAAACATGAGTTACCCTTGCCCTATCTAAATTATCATGTAGAAAGGTTTTGTACAGATTCCAGCATACTTAAATGTTCTAACAAGGATAACTGACTCCTGGTTATCGAATAACAATTTCATTTGATGGCAGGCTGTGAGTAGTTGCATATTTCCCATCATTGTGTTTTTCTACTATTGCCCGGAAGAAGGATGGTTTCCCAGCTTCTCAATATTGTAGAAAAACTCCAACCTCCAAAGCCATTTCATTTAAGGTGGTATGGTTTTTCACGAGTGGATTTCTCATGTTTATGATCGTTCCTCATTTGTTGTTAGATTCTACTAATTGGGACATTTTCGTACAAACTGGATTTACTGCTAATTTGTATTATTGCATTTGCAGGTATGGAATGTCAATCAGTTTTCTATTATGGCTTCACAAAAGAGGTAAATCGTGGTGTGCATGCATGCTAATTTCCCATATCATGTGCTGTGCATGGGGAGGTTATGTGAACTTCAGAATAAATAAATTTTCTTTCTGATTTTCTTTTGAATCGCAATTGTCTCTATTCGTTATAACATCAACAGTTGGCAGGTAAATGTTGTGGCAACAGCGTAATGCTCAGGCAACAGCAAAAGGTGAAATTTATTTTTTTTAAAAGGAAAAAAATAAAATTGTATGGCTCTATCTTGTCTTGAATGATGTGGCTGAGTTATCCATCTTGCTGTTTCCTGACTTGCTTGCACGCCTCTAAATGAATGGCTTTGTACGACTTTGATAAAAATGTCGGGCTACGCTGTGTTTAGAGTTTAGACTTGTTCGATTGATAGATTGCAAGTGAACTTCCATGTTTGAAGGATGTTGTTGTGGAATGATCTTCATGATTTCAGTATGCTGTTGGTCGAATCCCTCAGATTTTGTAGGAGACTTACTGAGCTCGTTAGGGAAAGTTGATATATAGGCTTATTTCTGAAAGGTTATATGCATCTAAAACATTAGCACTTTACTTTTTAATTGATTGATTGTTTATCTGAATGTTCATATCTGGTCTGTTGGCAGCCTAATGGAGATTGGAGGACTCCTCTTCGCAGTGTTGTGCTGCTACTGCTACTTTAATGGCGAGCTGCGGTCTGGGAAAACCACATTTATGTGAATTAGCCTGCAAAGCACATGATAGAAAAACTGCACTAGAAAAGCTTTGTGCTATTGTATGTTTATATTTTTTTTATATTTTTGATGATTTTTGTTATTTCTTTATTTTTGGCTGTGCTCATTCCACGACTACTTTGGACCTAGAAAGCGATGCCCAATTCCTCGTAGTTTGGGTCAAATAGTATCTTCTTCCAAATTTATTAATTCTTAATCAATTAAACTAAGCGGGGTTGATAATCATCTTCTCATCGAGAGTGCTTGTGCATAGACGTAGTAGCCATTATTACTAAATGTTTAATGTATATCATTACATATCACATCCTATAAATTAGATCCCTAGTTTAAGTGTTATGCCCTCGGTAGGGGTGTAATTGAATAAAGTCAAGTCGAATATTATCATGCTAAACTTGATTTTTCTAATATCGAGTCGAGTTTCGAGTTTTATTTATCGAATATTTTGAACTCAAGAACTAAATCAAGTTTAATCAAATCCAAATAAACTTTTTGAATTTAGATGTATGTTTAGAATATTATTATGTTATTTTAAAAATAAATTATATTATCCATAATAACACAATATATTTATTGATTTCTTACAACAAATAAAAGTAGTTAGAGATTTAACACAATAATTACTAATTATAGAAAAAAAATTATATCTAGTTAATAATTTTATATTTTCAAGCTAAATAAATTAATGAACTTATTCACAGCTAACGAGTGAATATTACTATGCTCACACTTGGTTTGTTTAGCTAACGAGCTTCACTAAACAAACTCGAACAAACTTTTATTAAACCGAGTTCCAAATAGCTAATGAATAGTTTGACTTTTATAGCCCTAGCCTTTGATCATATTTAATTGATTATTGTTACATGTCAATATCAAAATTCTGATTTTATTTGTTTAACTATACATATATACCTGTATGTGTGCGCGCATACTCAAATTTTGCTTTCCTTTGAAAAGTTGTAGTAAATGGAAAAGGAAATGATATAAGAGAATGACCTAACTCCTTGATTTTATTCAGATAAGATGGATTTGGACTTTGGTTTTTTGTTGTTGCTCTAGTTAGGACACGTTGTGAGATTTTAGTCTTTGTGTTAATCACACTCACACTCGGGAGTAAAGAGTAAGAAGAATATTAAAAAGCTACAACCTTCGCTTAAAACGGTAATAGTAACAATATGAAATAACCAAGTCAAGTTAAAAATGTGAAAATTTTTGTACCTAATGATTTTTCAAGCCATGTGCAACTCCAAAAGAATGTTGTTCCGCCCCGGAAAGGAATATGTGTTTAAAAATTAATAAAAATTGGAAAAAAAGTATCTCTGGAAGATGCTTAAAATGGCATCGGCCACCCCACAAATAAAAAAGGTGGTATATTGGTATAAATTTTATGAAAATATCATGTATCTAAGTGCCAACTATAGGTAGTCAATGTTGAGAGATAAGAAGGCTGTAATTATTAGATATCAATCCGAACTAAAACCTGTTGCTGAACCATCTAATTTTCCATGGTTGATTTGACAGTGCCGCATATATTTATATACTGGTCCATAAATCATCACGTGATAATTACATCACTATTAGACATATTTCTTTCTTTTCTTTTAATTAACGCATTATTCGTATTCTAAGTTCTAGTGAAGCTAATTGCACATTAAAATACTGGAAAGTGGCACATAATCAATGTGACAAATCTGAATTCGGAAGAGATTATTATGTATAGATTTGGAGGCACACTCGCATTGTTCAGTGGGATTCCTGCCTTTTAATCTCAATAGATAGATAGATCCCTTCTTTTGAAATTTTGTTGTGTGTGTGTTTTTCCTCTCATTACTACTTTTCTCTCCTTTTTATTTGGATGTTTGCAAGAATTTTCGCAGTTTATCACAAGGTATCATCTCATGCTTTATTCCGTTGCACTTTTTCGTATTTTCTCCCTTTGGAATATTCAAAGTGTAACAACCCCTCGTATTTCCGGGATATATTATGGGAGTTACAAGAAATAAAATTTTGAAATTAGTTAGGATCTGATCCTCCAATACATATAGGTGCATTTTTTACACTATATATCATTTAGGGTAAACAATATTCGTTAATAATCAAAAATCGAGTCGAACCAAATTGAAATATAAATTTGGTTATGTTATTTTTATGTTCAGTTCAATTTCAATTTTAAAGTTTTGGGTTTCAATTTATTTTCGATTTTAGGTAAAAATACCGAATAACAAAATCGAACTTAATCATAAGGATGTATATATAATTCTTTATATTTATGTTTTATAGTTTAGTAATCTGTAATATTTATTTATGCTTTTATAATTTATACGTTTTATAGTCTATATGCCATTCATTGTTAATATTTTCATTTAGTAGAAAGGTTTATTAAGGAATTAAAGTTTATAAAATTATAGTTATTGGGATTTATATCGATATTGAACAGATCAGTTTTTAGAATATATGATTCAGTTCCAATTTCTTATAAAATAAATTTCGATTAACTCGATTTTTATATTTCAGTTCGATTACTAAACCGAACTGAATCATGCTCATCCCTAATATCATTGGCATGAGAAATATGGGTGGTAATTTTTATTTCAATTTTGTGAATTTTGAGAAAGATCTGGCCCAAGAAAATCCTATCACGAACTAATCGTCCCTTTAATGAGGGGATATTAGCGATTTGAAATTCCACATGTGCAATTTGTGTGCAAAAGCATCTCTTAATGTAAATTGCATTTACTATGAGCAGAAAATGAAAGCTCATTATCAACCTCATCATCCTTAAACTAAGTATAAAGGAAAATTCAAGAATTTAGCATAATTACAGAGCTTCAATTGATAATAAAACAAAATGAGCCTAGATACGTATATACTTTTATAATATATTTAGGACTGAGATCTGATAAAAAAAAAAATCATCCATATTCTAGAAATTATGAACCAAACCTAATTGAAATAGCTAAAAATACCCTCCGTAAAATTTAAAATGTCTCACTTTCATTTTTAGGTTGTCCCATTACAAATGTCTCATTTCATTTTAGGAAGTATTTATCCTTCAAAAAATATGGACCATTTTAACACTTTAACTACTTTATACCTTTCTCTGAAATAACCGTGTCCAAAAGAAAATGGAGGTTTTAAATGGGACGGAGAGAGTATTATTTTATGTGTATAAAAACATAATAATAGAGAAATCATTATTTTATATGTAAAAAACATAATCTAGATAACCTAATACGTAAGAAAATACATCCTATTTAAAAAAATCAATCTTGATATATATAGAGAGATCAAATAGAACTCTCATAATTCTAGAAACTAGAAATCAATTTAAACCATTGTTCTTGATTAATGGACGGTCAATATATATACGCGTGTGTGTATATGTGTGCTAGCTATTGTGAAAACATTTATTAATATGCATACATGAAAACTGTGAAAGGTGATGCGTTCGCCATGAAAGTTATTGCATTAAAAATATGAAATTTTCCCTCCCTCGTGGGATTCTAACCCAGATGATGCATACGTACACCATAGATTTTCGTGATCAAATGACTAAATATGATTCTCACGTTCTCACTTTAAATAAAGTTTTTATTTAAACGCGAGAACCGTTTTTATTGTGAGAACAAAAAAAAATAATGAATTCACTGTAAAAATTGATAAATCTGTTAGTAAGTTACTGAATCCAAAAAAATAAATTTTTTGGCTTCATAGGATTCAAACCCGGGTAAAAGTTTCGAATTTTTGGATTCAGTAACTTTCCAACATACCCCTCCGTATTAATTGTGTGAATGTATTTATTATGGAAATTATTAAGGTTACAAAAGTAATTTTTTTTTATTTTCTTGTTTTGTACGATTTGACGAGAGAGAACACTTAAAAAAACGAAGTAAATATACATTAACTTTCATAAAAAATTCATTTATACGTTGACTTTCATAACGAATTTATTTTGTTCATCTTGAATTTTATAAGGTCATTTAATATGTAACACCAAAATATAGCAAAATCTCGAATCAAGGGAATGTAGTCTCATTCTAATGGTCTCGAACTCGTGCCCTATTAATTGCCAATGGTAGACAATAGATGTAATATTTGAATCCCTTTTTGTGTGTGTGTGTGTTGGCCTAGTGGTAGAGTAGTTAATGCCCGAGGCTAAAGGTCTCGGGTTCGAGTCCACCGTGACGTAGCATTTAAAATTTCTGTATTAATTGACAAAAAAAAAGATGTAATATTTGAGTGTGCGTGTGTTGGCCTAGTGGTAGAGTGATTAATACCCGATGCAAAGGTCTCGAGTCCGAGTCCACCGTGACGCGGTCTTTAAATTTCTATATTAAATTAACAAAAAGAAAAAAAAAAGATGTAATATTTGAAATAATTCATTCTGGTGAAATATCTAAATCACAAAGAAGTAGCTGTACGTAGGGCTGACAATTTTCGACACGACACGAACACGCACGAAATTAACGGGTTAGTGTTCAGCCTTATCGTAATAGTGTCCTTATCGTGTCGACACGATAAGGACACGATAATTTCGTATCGTGTTCGTGTCGTGTTCGTGTAACTCGATAATTTTCGTGTTGCATTCGTGTTCGTGTCGAATCGTGTCATTTTCGTATAATTCGATAAATTTATATATATTTAATATTAATTTGAATATATTTTATATATTTTATTTCTTTTATTTATTTATTTTCTAATTTTGATTTAAATTTATCGTTTAGGTAATAGGTAATAGTTATCATGTCGTGTCAACACGAAAAATCGTGTCATATTAGTGTTAAGTATCGTGTCCGTGTCAATTATATTTCGTTATCGTGTTAGTGTCGGACGGATCCTTAACGGTCGTGTTAGTGTTTGGCGCTTGTCGGTCAGTATCATTATCGTGTCGACACGATAACGAATTCGATACGCACGAATTGCCAACTCTAGCTGTACGTTTGTATGCGTATATAATACTTAACATACTTCATTAAAGCATTTCCACTATAGATAATTAATAACATATTTCATCAAACCATTTCCACAATTAATATAACATCTAAAGAAAAACTTAAACTATTCAAAACAGAGGACCTACTTTTGAAATGCTACGGAAGCAGTGTAAGCATTAATTGCATGGCTCAAGCGTATCTTAATTATATTTAACACTATAATTACCCTACCGCTCTCTACGCCATATGTGAAGGTTGCTTGCTTTTCGTTTACTGTTCCAAAACGCACTTTTTCACATGCTATGTGGGCGATCCAAATTATATTATTGCTTCCGTTTCCCTTTTCAAATTCTTTTTTACATTATTTAAAATTTACCAGCATACAAACTACATTTTTATTCCAAAAATGGAAGCTCTCCCCCGGAAACCCCAACACCCTAGTCTCTTGATCATTGTTCCAAATTTACTAGCTCTTAATTAACTGAGATAAGTCCATGGGGGTGTAAGTTTACAGTTCTTTATATATGTTTAATAGTTTATTAACGAATTAAGTAATTCATATATGTTAATTTGACAATCACATCAATTCCTGTATGAAGTATATATCTCATTTTCTAATCATCTTTGATAAAGATAGACTCATTAGTTAACATTTTTATCAAAATTACCATAATTCCACAGTATACACATTAAGACTATTATCAAGTGATAGGATACGGCCCAACCACTGGCCCAAGCATCGGCCCAATATAAATGGGCCCGACGTTAAGCTTCGGCCTATGTGAGTTCGCCCAAGAAGACTCTCGACCAACCACAACTCAAATCGCAAGTGGAGCGTAGAAGATTCGGATGCATATCTAAAAGAATCCTTATGAGAGAAGACTTTGAATTAGAGTCAAACTGAACTTTGTATTAGAGTCAAACTCAATATGATAATGTATAAATAGAGGCTAGATTAGAAGAAAGGAATCATCTATACTCTTTGTAATCGCTTCCTATTCACTCAATACACATATACTCTCTTGCTCCGTGGACGTAGATCTAATTCAAAAGATTGAACCACGTTAATTCCTTGTGTTCATTGCGTATTCATTACCTGACAAAAACTAGATCGGTCACTGGCGCCGTCTGTGGGAACCGAAATTTTGTGTTTTCGATCTATTTCTCGGGTAACAATCAGAACAACGATGAATACAAGAAGCATTACATCCATGGCTGCTACCGGCAACGATAACGGCGGCAGGACGCGCCGAACTCTGCCTGGGAAAAGCCCGATCAGAGATACGACCCCCGAAGGCACGTTCGAGTTTGGATGAGCGAGCAACCCAATACTACGGGAAGAAGACTACCAGTAGCGAAGGAGGTCGCAACGAACCGAGGAACCCCTAGCCCATGATTGAACCTTGGCGAAGTGGTTAAAGGTTCCTCGAAAAGAATAAGGAAAGCTTCCTCCAAGACCTCGGTAGAAACAAGGTCGGCATCATCATGAAGAAAAGGGCGCGAAGCCTCATCAAAGCACGGGCGGCACGGCGAGTGAATCCCCACCTCCGGATGGTAGGCGCTCGTCTTTGCGGATTATACCTCTACACGGGTTGGTTTCAAACCGACCTTGCAAGGATGAGCGGCGTGGGGGGGACGTCGTGATCACCGCGAGGTCGATCCCACAATTATAACGAGTCCGCCGACGATCTCAAGATCATTTTTCGGAGACGGGTTCGATGGATACGGGAGGATCATTACCCTTTCTCCAACGAGATACTCGACACTCCTCTCCGGGACAAGTACCGGGTGCAAGTATCGCCCCTATGACGGATTGCGGGATCCACAAAACTTCATCTCGGTTCAATACAACATGATCAACCAAAGATCTCAACACCATCCACATGTGCAAGCTGTTCCGAGCTCTTGATCGACAACGCCGCGGTGGTTCGACAGCTTACCTCCGGTAGTATTGGATCTTACCGAGATCTAATGGAAGCCTTTCATCGAAGGTTCTTCTAAAAGGCGAATCCAAACCACATCGGCTCATCTCCTCACCGCGAGGCAAGGCCGGCGAGTCCATCGGCGACTTCATTACTAGGTTCAATAAGGAGAGCAAAAGTCGAGGATGTAAACGACCTCCTCATTATCTCGGCTTTCAAAACGACATCTTGCACGGGCCCTATCTGAGGAGATCGTCAGTCGAGCCCGTCTGCGTCGGGCGTGGCGCATAGCGGATCGGTTCGCCAAAGCGGACGAAGCGGATAGGAGAAAGCGTGAAGCGGAAAAGGTAGAGCCCTCTGACAAGAAGAGGAAAGAGGATGGTCAAAGAGACCGAGGCCAAAGTCGAAATACCCTCTACGAGGATGATCAAAGGAACCGAGGCCGAAGTCGAAATACCCACTACGAGGACGAACTACCCTCTACGAGGACGAACTACCCTCTAAGAGGACGATCTACCCTCTAAGAGGACGAACTACCCTCTACGAGGACGAACTACCTTCTAAGAGGACGAACTACCCTCTAAGGAGGACGAATTACCTTCTACGAGGACGAACTACCCTCTATGGAGGACGAATTACCCTCTATGGAAGACGAATTACCCTCTAAGAGGACGAACTACCTTCGTTTAATACGAGGACGAACTATAAACGCGCATGAGGGGACCACCCCTATCGATAAAACTCGACAAATAAGGAACCTATACCTTCGTTTATTTCGAGGATGAACTACCTTCATTTAATACGAGGACGAACTATAAACGCGCGTGAGGGGACCACCCCAATCGATAAAACTCGACAAATAAGGAACCTATACCTTCGTTTATTTCGAGGATGAATTACCTTCGTTTAATACGAGGACGAACTACCTTCGTTTATTTCGAGGATGAATTACCTTCGTTTAATATGAGGACGAACTACTTTCGTTTATTTCGAGGATGAATTACCTTCGTTTAATACGAGGACGAACTACCTTCGTTTATTTCGAGGATGAATTACCTTCGTTTAATAAGAGGACGAACTACATTCGTTTATTTCAAGGATAAATTACCTTCGTTTAATACGAAGACGAACTACCTTCGTTTATTACGAGGACGAAATGTATATAGTGTTTGATAAACTGCCTATTTTTTTCAGGTCGGCAAGCTGCTCCTGAAATTGCCAAGAGTCCCGACCGTACTCATGTTTGTAGCTCGAACACCGGCCTGCGATCTCTAAGACTTTGTCTTGGCCCGAGATGGTCATCCACCACTTGCGCGAACAATGACCGTATTCGGCGTGCTCCTCGACGACCGATTTGGCGTCATCCTTCGAGCTTGTTTTCCAAGTGAAGGACCCCAACCGCCGTATACATTAAATGAAGGTGACGTATTCCGTGTTCGACAACGGCAGGAAATCCCGCGTTCGACCTCGGCACGACGTTACGCATTCAACCACGGCGTCGTATATCCGACCTCGACAATGGATTACATAATCAATCTCGGCATAACGCCTCGGTAAGGTGAAGCCAAGCGACATGTGACTTCGGCATAACGCATCGGCAAGGTGAAGCCAAGCGACATGTGATCTCGACATAACGCCTCGGCAAGGTGAAGCCAAGCGATATGTGACTTCGGCATAACGCCTCGGCAAGGTGAAGCGGCGACATGCGGTTCGCATAACGCCGGCGGCGGTGAAGCGGCGACATGCGACTTCGGCATAACGCCTCGGCAAGGTGAAGCCAAGCGACATGCGGATGCGGCATAACGCCTCGGCAAGGTGAAGCCAAACAACATGCGACTTCGGCAGAACGCCTCGATAAAGCGAAGCCAAACGACATTGAACTCCGGCGAACCACTGTCACCCATCCGGCACGACCTCACTTCTAAGTCTTTTGGAGGGAAGGGATGTGATAGGATACGGCCCGACTACTAGGCCCAAGCATCATGCCCAATATAAATGGGCCCCGAAGTTAAGCTCGGCCTATGTGAGTTCGGCCCAAGAAGACTCATCGACCAACTACAACTCAAATCGCAAGTGGACACGTAGAAGATTTGGATGCATATCTAAAAGAATCATTGTGAGAGAAGACTTTGAATTAGAGTCAAACTCAACTTTGTATTAGAGTCAAACTCAATATGATGATGTATAAATAGAGGTTAGATTAGAAGAAATGAATCATCTACACTCTTTGTAATCGCTTCCTATTCACTCAATACACATATACTCTCTTGCTCCGTGGGCGTAGATCTAATTCAAAAGATCGAACCACGTTAATTCCTTGTGTTCATTGCGTATTCATTACCTGACGAAAACTAGATCGATCATCAAGTTACTATTTGTAAGCACTAATATTGTATGTGAACTAAAAAATACCATGTAAATAACTATAGAACTTGAACTATTTTCTGTAATATGGTTGTTGGTTCAACTTAACAAGACAACTGCGCGTGGCAGTATGAACTATTGAACTTCGACTACTTTCCTATTCTTTGATTCAATGTTTTGACAACTCTAATGATAAGATATGAAGTTTTATAACAATCATGC
The DNA here is from genome assembly GCA_036937905.1 of Salvia rosmarinus. Classification (NCBI taxonomy): domain Eukaryota; kingdom Viridiplantae; phylum Streptophyta; class Magnoliopsida; order Lamiales; family Lamiaceae; genus Salvia; species Salvia rosmarinus. The sequence goes on from CM072816.1 coordinate 93,873,827, forward strand.
AAATGGTATAATAATGTTATCCATAATAATGCTGATGTGGGGGAATGGCAGCTAATTTTTCAAAAAGAAAAGGAAACTGTATATTCCATGCCTTTTTTTCTTTATCCACGAAAATTACATATTTTGGAGTCCTTTTGGCAAGTGGTAAAGTTGTAGATGCTTCAGCTTCTCTATTATGTAATACTAGTATACATTTTAGTTTTTCTTTCGTATAGTATTCTTGCCATATAACATATACATATTGTCTTCTAAAAATATTTATTAATTACATACAATTAAATCTACAATAATCTATAAAAAAAATTTGAGGGACAATAATCTGTAAGTTTAAAAACAATAAATTCGCAAGCATCAAGATATTATTTAATTATGAAATAGTCTTCTACAAATTGCCGCTCATCTCGTTCTAGATCGCAAATGCATGTTAATATTACCATAACAGTGATGAGTATAAGAAAAATACAATAAAAATTAATAAAAGAAGTTATTTAATCACACACGGTGCAAGACTTTCTTTTTCAGAGATTCTTGTGAATTTGATAAACCAATTTGCTTGATAAGAAACACACACACACATATAAAGCGTAAAAATTGCACATATATATTTTTGTACTTATTTCACTAAATTTTCAATTCGAGAACGTATTCAATTCCACTCTTGTATTATTTGTTGGAACCATATACTAAAACCCCCCGGCCCCACCCCACCTTTTTATCTCCACACTTTTTAGAACCCTATAATACTAGACACCCTACTCCCATTCTCCACCCCAAATCAACTCCAACACTCACCAGCAACCATGTCGGAGAAAGTATGCGACCACCACGACACCGACCGGCGCAGGATGGCGCGGCGGTGTGGCGCCGCCCTTCTGACCTTCATCTTCGTTTTCCTCCTGATCGTCCTCCTCGTGTGGGCCATCCTCCAGCCAAAGAAGCCCCGCTTCACCCTCCAAGACGCCACCATCTTCAATCTCAATATCTCGGCTCCCAACGTCATCTCCACCACCGTCCAAGTCACCGTCAACTCCCGCAACCCCAACCCACGCGTCGGCGTCTACTACGACCGCATGGACGTCTTCGCCACCTACCGCAGCCAGCAGATCACATACTACACCGTCATCCCCCCCGTCTACCAGGGCCACAAGGACGTCAACGTCTGGTCCCCTTTTCTCTACGGCAACAACGTCCCCGTCGCCCCCTACAACGGCATCGCCCTCGCCCAGGACCAGACCGGCGGCGCCATCAACCTCCTCATTAAAATCAACGGCCGCGTCAGGTGGAAGGTGGGCTCCTTCATCTCCGGCCGCTACCACCTCCACGTCGCCTGCTCCGCCTATATCCCCATCGGGAATAGCAAGAACACCGGCATCGTCATCGGCAATGCAGTTAAGTATCAGCTTTCCCAGACTTGTACTGTCAATGTTTGATTCATCAAGTCATCTCCATCTATATTTCATTTTTATTTTTGGTTATCTAATTTTTCCAGCTTTTGGTTTATATTTTGATCTTAATTTATTAAGAATTGTAAATTTGCTGGAAATAATTGTGAGGTGCGGAGATGAAGGAGGTGATGAATGCAGAAACTTGCAATCTTGTATTGTCACACTTGATTTATGATTGTGCTGTATTTCTAAGATATTATATGTAATAATTGTTTCTTTTTGGAAACGTTAGTGAAGGTCAAGTTATATGTTCCTTCTTTTTCTTTGTCTTATGCTGATTTTATACAACATACTTTACTACAACAGATTTAATTAATAACATTAAAAGCTAATTTTAATTGAATTCAGTTCGGTAAGTTTTAATGAATTTGTAGTGATCCTATGTATTGATTAGTGTAGTGAGCTGTATTTGATGACTATGACAAATAATATAGTACAGCCAGAACCCATGTGACTGACTGTAGCCGCTTCAAGATTTTTCTAACAAACTACGCCACTCCTTCTTTGCCTTTTTTGTCTTCTAACCCTTTTTATCAATATTTTTGGCTTTCTTTGATTTTCAACAAAATTAATGCAACCGTTCAATTAGATCGATCTATTGAACCGAAAGTGTTTTGAATAATTTATATCAATTAATGTTGGTTGCCTAATGTGTTATTTAAAGTTTTTTTTCCCCTTGAGGCCAGTGTTATTCAAATATTAATTTGTGGTGAAAAAATTATATTCATACCCAAGTGCAATGCGATAGTTGAATTAATCCTCTATCACAAAATAATATATTTCATTGTATTAACATGTCAAAATAATTTATTTAAAGATATAAAATTCAGGCTATTTAAGGATACACAATAATAATTTCTCTTAGACTATTATTGATGATACATATGTGTATATTATATGTAAGGAGGAAAGAAATCTAAACTCACATGTGGCTCACACATATGCATACATTTTTTTAACGTATTGAAACCAAATTTAGTTTATTATTTAATGGCATTATAATTCAATTATATCCAAGTGCATATAACAAAATTATATACATGTATGTATCACTTAAATATCATGACACCGAAATATATATTGCAACACAAATCAATTATATCATGTAGAACAAGAAAATAAATATAGCTAGATACACACATAAACATAACGAGGAGTTAAATTTATCTTCTAGCTTTTAATTAATTGAGCGAAATCCGTGGAGACGTGAAGAGTTAAATTTTAATAATATATATATATATATATATATAATGTGAGATAAAATTACGTAAATTACTTAGATCTCTAAATATGGCTTAATTAAAAAAATTACTATAGTCTAACTAATTTGTAACTAAAAATTAGGAATTCAAAATTCTATACTATACACGAGTAAGTAAGTTACACACGCCCACAAATGATTTCTAGAGTTCGATTCTCAAAAAAGTAATAAAAAATAATAATATAATATTGGTCGAGAATACAGATTATAACCTGCCGATGTGATAGGGTCATAGGCTCTGAAAGAAAATCGAGGCAGGAGTTTGTTAATATATTGAACTTTTTTAATAACATATAAAATAACGTCTGGCAATCATTTTCGTAAAATACAGCATAGAATATTACTTCCTCGGAAGACTTAAAATCTATGGTAGTCCCCCTACACCTCCCTTAAAAAAATTGTTGGAAAACAATGTACAAAAATAGTACAGACTTATCGGACGTATTACAACATGAAATAGAAAGGTAGAAGGAGATCAAATCTAACAATGAACTTTAAACAGAATCGAAACTAAAATGAAATAAAAATCGTAAGCTAAATGCCGAGTCGAGGGCTCTTTCCATGAGCGAGATATGCCCCGTAGTGCTCTCGGTTACGGCGTATCGTCCCAAAGATGAAGCAGCGCGTCTCGTGGTGGCAAGACCAGTGACCAACGAGCTCCGTGAACCGGACGGAGGCGAGGACAAAGCTTGACACGAACTATGTATGCAGTGCTCTTGGAAAATCTTTGGAATGCTTTTGCGATCGGTGGCTAATCTTTGAGAGACATGTCCTATTATAAGCGTCGTCCCCTCATGGGAAGCATCTTGGAGTCAACACCCGCATTGATGTCGGGTGTTACGGAGTTATGTCCCTATTGAGTGTCGGCGGTTTACGGAGACAACGTGTGCGTTTCATGAGCCATCATGTCGGGCGTTAAAGCGGTTCTGACGAATACGGACAACGCGTGCGTCGGGTTCATTGGGCGTATCCGGACGTCTCTTCAAATGCCTGGCGGTCCAGCGGTTGGGCCACACGAGTTGGGCCTCGGACCAACTCCGTCTTTGGGCTCGATCAAACGTTGATCCAAAAATACGAGCGATGGGCCACGGACCGGACCTCGAGCGAGCCCAAAGAACGGCCCAAAGACCACCCAGACCAATTGCCAAGATCCAAGATCCACGATCCACGGACCACGGACCGGAATCGGGCCGGGCCGGGCCGGGCCGGGCACGGCGCGGAGCCGGGCAGCCGGGCGGCGCGGCGGCGGCGTGTGTTGTGGTGGGCTTTCCGGCTAGGGGTGAGCAAAATACCCGAAACGAATAACCGAACCAACCAAACCGAAAAATTAAATTTGGTTCGGTTAATTGATTATTTTAGTTAATCGGTTAAAACCAATTAAAATTGATGAGTTCATTTTGATCGGTTCGAAATTTTTTAACCGAATAACCGAAACCGAATTATATATATGTATATAATATTATTTATTTATTTATAATTATAATTTAATATATCAATATCCTTAATCCTATTATTTCTCTCTCACCCTATTATATCAATATATAATATTTGTAAAATATATTATTTATTTATTAAATAATTCTACCAATTATTTTTTTTGATTAATATTTTATATATATAACATATAAAAATGTATTTTTATATATAAATATCAATATATAATATTATTTATTTATTCATTTAAAAAAAGTATTTTTTTGCTAAAAATTCGGTTTAACCGAAATAACCGAAATATATTTCGGTTATTTCGGTTCGGTTACCGAATAACATTCGGTTCGGTTCGGTTATTTTTTTGAAAATTTCGGTTAATTCGGTTCGGTTATTTTTTCGTCCGAAACCGACCGAATAACCGAATACTCGCCCCTATTTCCAGCCCATCACTTGTGCACATAATTATACTAAGTGTTCAATGAACCACTTATATAGACAATTAATGAAGGTACATTAATCAATGTGGGATAAGGATTAATTAATCCATGCTTATCCCCTAAGCACAAAACTCCATGTTTAAGTGACCAATTTTGATCCACTATTTTTCACTCACCGAAATCGGTTTGAGAATATGAATACACCACGATCATCTACTCAAAGCGTAGATCGATCCTATGACATTTAATTTCACAAAATTAAATGTTCGTCACTCAAAATCTTGGTCAAAGTAGCTTCGACAACTTGACCACATATATAATATTATATATATATACGCGATTTCCAACAATCCCCACATGAGTGGAAATAGCCATATGCATGTATGCGACCTGACTCGATCCTCAAGAGATGTTAAAATATTTGGACAGGTGGTTTATGGCCTTGAACCTTCCATAGTTAGTACCGTCGAGTATACTGGTGGATTAGTGGACACGATGCCTGAACCATTCCCCACAACGCGTGCCTTGAGACAACAATATTAACACTTTAACACCTCAACCTCATCCGTTCTCACGTTTGATTCCATTTTGACCATGGACATCCACTTTGGATTCATAAGTGTTTTGTTTGAAGTGGCCCCACTCGCACTTACATAGGTGATTCTTTCTGAGTATCTCTGCCATAGTCAACCTCCCGGGTATCTTAGGAATCATTAAGAGTCGGCGACTCAACCTCGCCACTAAGCAAGTTTTTTCAACACTCGTTTGTTTTCTGGGAGCAGACTAACTTGAGTGTTTACACGAACTCCTATAGCTTAGTTACTCCCATTGAACTGTGTTCTTGGGATCTCCATCATCATGGTTGGGTTACCACTATGATTGTTCTTAAGATGTGGATTTTAGTCCCATTCCTCTAGCAACTTGATCATTTGATCTCGGTTCAACCTTTTGGTTAGCGGATGCATCCAGATTATCTATTGACTTGACATAGTCGATTGATATAACCCCACTGAGATCAAATGCCTCACGGTATTATGTCGCCGACGATATGTCGAGACTTACCATTATCAAACCATTTTCGCCTTCCAATAGGCTTAGCTATCACGGTGAATCATCACCGGTGGCGCGGGTTTAGACCAACATGGAATATCTTCCAAAAATTACGAAGCCACTCGACTTCCTCACCGACTTTATCCAAAGCTATGAATTACGATTCCATGGTGGATCGGGCTATACACGTCTGTTTCGTGGATCTGCAAGAAACGGCACCTCACGAATCGTGAACACGTACCCACTTGTGAAAGTGAATCTTTCGTGTCGGATATCGATTGGCATCACGGTACTCTTCAAGTCTGGGGATATCTCGTGAAATGCGACCCATGATTTTGAGTATACTTAGTACCTCAAAACTCTCACTAAAGCCTTCCAATGCTCCTTACTTGGATTGCTGGTGTAACGACTCAATTTGTTCACTACCGAAGCTATGTCGGGTCGGGTGCAATTTGTAAGATACATCAAACACCCGATGACCTTAGCATAGTCTTCTTGCCCAACGTGTTCACCCTGTTCTTACTCAAGTGAACATTGAGCTCGATGGGGTCTTAGCGGTGTAAACTATCAAGCGTTGAATTTCTTAAGCACTTTCTCGACGTGGTGAGATTGTGTCGAAAATTCCGTCGACCTTCTTAAAATCTTGATTCGAAGAATCACATCGGCTAATCCCATGTCCTTCATGTCAAAATTCTGTTTAACATGCGTTTTGTGTCGTTAATGACTTGAGTATTGTTACCATGATCAACATGTCATCTACATACGAACACACTATAACATAACCATTATCGGTGTTCTTAATGTAGACACATTTATCACACTCGTTGATTTTGAAACCATTTGCCAATATTATATTGTCAATTTTAAGTGCCATTCTGCGGCGCTTGTTTCAAACCATATAGAGACTTCACGAGTTTGCATACCTTGCCTCTTGACGGTACTACAAACCCTTCTGTTGCTCTATATATACATCATCCTCGAGGTCACCATTCAAAATGCGGTCTTAACGTCCATTTGATGAATCTCAAGATTGTGCAAAGCGGCAATGCGAGAAGCACCCTAATAGACGTAATCCTCGTCACGGTGAATATGTATCGAAAAAATCGTATCACTCTCTTTGTTTAAACCGCTTTGACAACCAAACGGGCCTTATACTTTTCAATTGATCCATCCGCATGCTTTCTTTTAAGGATCCACTTGCGTCCTAAGGGCTTACAACCTTCTCGCAAATCAACCAAGACCCAGTGTGGTTTTGCAAAATGGAATCAATCTCACTGAGCGACCTCTCGCGAGCATCCCGTCTGGCGAGCATAGCTACTTTGATCGAAGATGGTTCTTCGTCCAACATGAATGCAATATAGTCGGGACCAAAATCGCTTTGGCGTTACGCTATCGCCACGTCTCGGTTCCGACCCTCCGGATCGAGACCTCGATCGCTTATGCGATATCGGTTCTTCCTCCAAAGGTTTAGAACTCGAAGCTTCACCATCGGTTCTATTGCTAGAATCGGCTGCACTTTATCCTTGTCTTCTGAGGATAAACACTTTCAAAGAATATAGCATTCCTCGACTCAATCGTCGTCCCCACGGTCATATCCGGTACCTCGACCGTGGATCGAAACGATAAACACTTGCTGTTGATGCATACCCAATAAAGATACAATCGATCGCTTTAGGGTCCAATTGTAACTTGTTTAGGAAGAGGCACCTCAACCTTCGCCAAACACCCCACACTTTGAGATATTTGACGATGGCTTTCTTCGTTTCCACAACTCGTGAGGTGACATCCTTACTCTTTAGTGGAATCTTGTTCAAGATGTAGTTGGTGTCAAAACAATTTCCCCACAAGTTTAGAGCAACCACGAACTAATCAACAAAGCATTCATCATCTCCTTAAGTGTTCGATTTTTACGTTCAACAGCGCCATTAGATTGAGGTGAATATAAGGGCGTCGTTTGATGTATTATACCACTTTCGTTGCATAATGCCTCAAACGCAGCTACATATTCTCCCTCTATCACTTGAGCAGTCTTAATTCGACGACTTAGTTGATTCTCGGCTTCGTTCTTGAAGTTTTAAAAGCTTGATAACCTCGTCTTTACTTCTTAGAAGGTAAAGATAACAATATCTTGTCTGATCATCAATAAGCGTGATGAAGTACTTTTTACCACCTCTAGTTTGTATAAACTTTAAATCACACACATCGGTGTGAATAAGTTCTAGAGGCTTAGTGCTCTGTTCTACCGAATGAAGCGGTAACAGCCATTTGGCTTCCACACAAACATCACATTTCGTTTGTGTATTAACTTCATTTAACTTTAGTAAATCTAAATTTACTAATCTTTTATTGCATTTAGATTAACATGTCCTAATCTACAATGCCATAAATCGAGCACTCGGTCAGTAAGAGGAAGTAGATGCTTTTCATTCATCATAATTTTGGGTACACGGCAAGCAAATTATTACATTTAGTTTGAAAAGACCCGGTGAGATAACCTCTACCAAGAAACTTTCCAAACTTAGTCAAGACAAACTTGTCCGACTCAAAAACTAGTCTAAAACCTTTATTAACTAGAATGAGATCGACACTAAGTTCTTGCGAATATGGGGACATGCGGCACATCCTTCAATGTGATCTCAATGCGGACGTCATCTTGAGCACCACATCACCAACTCCGCAACCTCGGGCGAAGCTTGGTTCCCCATGTTGAGCTTCCTCCCTCAACAGGCTTGTGGGTGGAGAAGCGCATCTTTTCGGCCTTGAGCGTGCGGCAGTTGCGCCAATGTCGATGAACCATCCACCTTGATTCTCGGCGTGGTTGACTTCTTCGGTCACCACGCAGCCAAGTCATCCTTGTCCCATTTGTCAAGTCATTCTCGACAACGTTGGCAACTTGCTTAGCCTTCTTCTTCAGTGACGACGGTCCTTGCTCGTGTGGCCTCGCCACAATTGTAACAATCCCGTCAAACTTGCGGGCAACCACCTTCCTTCGCCTTTGTCATTGGCATTGGGGCGAACACGTTGTTGGAGGGACCGCCTCCAACAGGTTGGCTCTAGCATCGATCAAGCCCTTCCCTTTAGCTCTAGCTTTTCACGTCGATTCGATGCGCGATCGGCGATCAAGTCTTGAAGTGTCGTATCCTTTTGCTTGTGCTTAGGTAGACCTTGAAGTCTCTCCACCGGTGTAGCTTCTCAATCATCTGAGGCGACGACAAAGCCGTCTCAAACGGTGTTCTTCGACTGAACCTCGTGCACAATGAGTTGAAACTCTTGCGCTGGGTCCATGATCGATCGGGAATCGACCATCTTGTAGTCCAAATATTTGGCTACAATGAACTTCTTTACACCGCATCATCACTACGGTATTTCTTTTCTAACGCATCCCACATACTTTTGGATGTCGTTACAACAACATAAACACTATACAAGCTATCTTCTAAACTACCAAGTATAAAATTTTACAAAGGTAGTGCGGTGGGCGGTTGTCATATCTTTCGGACGTGAAAGTCCGTCACTTGATTTCCGAATCGGAGGGCTCATCTTCCACCAAGAAGTTGGCGAAGCCCAACGTCGTGGTAGAACAACATCTTTGCTGCCATCTCTTGAAGTCGGATCCTCCAAACTTGGCGGCTTCTCGGTGGCGGCATCATCCTTGCGGTATGAGCAGTGCCGAGATCGATCCACGATCGGATCCACCAGCACCACTCAAGTGTCTTTGAACATGGAACTTCGAATGAGAACCACCGGTGTTAGATCCTATGGATCCAACAATCGACCCACCAAGAGTGCGATCGTCGAGCAATGGAACCACTAAAGTGGAACAAGCGTTGAACCACTAAAAGTGGAACCAACAATCGACCTAAAGGGTCCAATGGTTGACCAAGACATCAAACCAAACATGGCCGTACAGTTGTGCGAAAAGGCGGCAGCGGCGGCGGCGGCGGCGGAGGCGGCGAGCGGAGTAGGTGGTCGGGAGCAGGCGACATCTCCACGCAAAGGTATTTAATTTCGAAAGTTTTAAGTCGATTTAGAAGTCCGAACTCCTTGGCAAGTGTTATCTCGTCTTGCGATTGTTGGAAAACAATGTACAAAATAGTACGAGACTTGCGCATGGCATTCTGAACGTGAAATGAAAGGTAGAAGGAGATCAAATCTAACAATGGACTTTAAACAGAATCGAAACTAAAATGAAATAAAACCGTAAGCTAAATGCCGAGTCGAGAGACCTCTTTCCAGAAGGCGAGATACGCCCAGTAGTGCTCTCGGTTACGGCGTATCGTCCCAGATGAAACGACAATGTCTCGTAGGTGGCGACACCATGAGACAACGAGCTCAACGATTGGACGGAGGCGAGGGCGAGAGCTTGGACACGAACTATGTATGCGGGGGTGCTCTTGGAAAATCTTGGAATGCTTTTTGTAGTCGGTGGCTAATCTTTGAGGAGACATGTCCTATTTATAGCGTCGTCCCTCATGGGAAGCATGTTGAGTCAACACCGATTGATGTCGGGTGTTACGGAGTTATGTCCCTATTGAGTGCTCGGCGGTTTACGGAGACAACGTGGGCACGTTTCCGCAGAGCCATCATGTCGGGCGTTCGACAAGCGGTTCGATTTATCGGACAACGCGTGCGTCGTGTTCGTTAGACGTATCCGGGCGTCTCTTCAAACGCACAAAGAAGTCCAACGGATTGGGCCACACGAGTTGAGTCTCGGACCAACTCCATCTTTGGGCTCGATCAGCGTTGATCCAAAAATACGAGCGATGGGCCGGGAACCGGGCCGAAGCGAAGCCCACGAACAGCCCAAAGAACGGCCCAAAGAACATCCCAGACCAATGCCAAGATCCAAGATCCAAGATCCACGATCCACGATCCACGGACCACGGACCGGAACCGGGCCGGGCCGGGCCGGGCGAACGCGGCGCGGCGGCCGGGCACCGGCCCGGCGGCGGGTGGGGCGGCGGCGTGTGCTTGGCGTGGGCTTTCCAAACCATCAACTTGTGCACATAATTATACTAAGTGTTCAATGAACCACTTATATAGACAATTAATGAAGGTACATTAATCAATGTGGGATAATGATTAATTAATCCATGCTTATCCCTTAAGCACAAAACTCCATGTTTAAGTGACCAACTTTGATCCACTATTTCTCACTCACCGGAATCGGTTTGAGAATGTGAATACACCACGATCATCTACTCAAAACGTAGATCGATCCTATGACATTTAATTTCACAAAATCTTTGCCAAAGTAGCTTCCTGGCAACTTGACCACATATATAATATTATATATATATATATGTGATTTCCAACAAAAATAACAAAATCTTTTGTTGTTTTTAAAGAAAAATATTTTGGTAAATATAGCCATAAAATCCCAAACTATCTTCTTCTTATCAATACTATCACGAACTATTATAAATATTTATTCAAACTACCAACTATTAATATTGTATCAAAAATATCTCGCGTTCATTTTCAACTTCAAAATCTTGATGTTATTCGACATATGTTACATGGAATTACGTAGTATTTTAACTATTAATTAAGATATAACACAGATACATGGAATTACATGGCATTCGATGAGCCACGTCAAGATTTTGAGAGCTGAAAAACAAACATATGATATTTTTGATAGGGCAAATTATAGCTTAAATTCTAAACTATTGGTCTTGTACAAAAAATGTCCTAAATTATTGATAACCACAATCAAATACCCAAACTATTAAAAACTAATAAAAATGTCATGGAACTCAATTTTCAACATTGAAAAACTGACGTGTCTCGCCGGTGACAACATTGAAATTTAATAGAGAGAAGTAAAAAAACATTTCTCGTCCCTTTTCTTCTTTAGTTCTTGTCTCCTACTTTCTCTCTCTCTCTCTCTCTCTCTCACACACACACACACACACACACACACACACACACACATAGAGCTACATTGCAGTACTAATATGAACAAGTGACCGAGGGAGGGGCTAGGGACATGACACACACATAGAGCTACATTGCAGTACTAATATGAACAAGTGACCGAGGGAGGGGCTAGGGACATGATGGTTGGAATCACCCACTTCTTCCACAGACCAATAGCGTAGCCTCCACAACCACCGTGATCCTCCTTCACCTGCGACCGCCATCCCGCCGAGCAGTTGACCTGTTTCTACCCCTCCTGCTTCTACGAGTGCCTCACCACCCTAGACAACTCCTCCTCCAACACCCTCATCCTCCCGCTGCCTCTATCCTCTTCTGAAGCGGCGACGACAACAATAAAATTTATGTTCTCCTTCGTCGAAGAAGTTTGTGGCTTAAATTAGAAAGAGAAATCAGAGGCGAATGAGAAATATATGGTTTTTCTTTCTTTTTCAATAAATTTAGTTAAAAATTCTTGTTGGCATGAAGAGTCATGTCAGTTTTCCGATACCGTAAATGTACTTTCAAAGACATTTTTTGTTAGTTTTATTATAATTTATGCATTTGATTGCAATTGTCGATAGTTCATAACATTTTTGGTACAAGACCAATAGTTTATGGTTTAATATGGAATTTATCCTTTTTGATACAATATTAATAGTTGATGATTTTAATAAACATTTGTAATAGTTTGAATCTTTTTTGATAAAACAAATATAATTTAAAATTTAAAGTAATATTTACCCAAAATAATTGTACGAAGTGTGGGCGCAAAAATTCCTAGTGGCAAACAATTAATGATCATCGAATGAGAGGTTCAAACTTCAAAAATCTTAAAACCACATAACAGAAATCACTTTTTTTCCACTGATCATGAGAGTAAAAAATGGTAATCACTTTACCATATAGCAGACTGCATTTACTGAGGGCTTCATCAGTAGACCAACAATTGAAAAAAAAATGGAAATAATTATTACTTAAAAGAAATTAAGAAAAAAAATCCCTTTGTTTAGATTTGATTTTAGATAGGATTGGAGAGGAATGAAGATGAGGTGAAATGAAGAATTGACACAAGTTTAGTTAATTTCTATTTCTCTCTCATGTCTCATCAATTCTTTCTGAACCGCCTTTGACAAGAATTCATCAAATTCCTGTATTGCTGCAGTTTTATGAGTAAGGTGAACGTCATGCTAATTAACAAATTTGCATCATAAATTCTTTTGACAGAAACATATGTTCGTATAATGTTTGCTTAAGAACTTAATAAATACAACCTATTCTGGATCTGTTTGTTCGGAAAAAAATAAAATAATTCTTCCCATTCTACAACAGACTTCCAAACATCATTTTATACTTATAATAAAAGAAAGTATTAATTCTTATGCTCACATAAATTTTCCAACATGATTTTATAGTCATAATAAGTATATACATAGGATTGGATAAAATAAAAATTAATTTAAAAATATAAACTCAACAACCATTTTCAATAGTTAGATCGTAAAGGTCTACGTGGATTCATCACTTTGTTAAATGAGTTTATGAACTTAGATTCGAATCTTCCATGAGGAATAATTTTTTTTTAAAATTTATTACGTTTCACAATAAATTCATCATAATTCAATTATTTATATTTAAAGATTCAGAATGATTTATATATTTACCGCATCATATACATGTGCACGCGCGTGCTTGTATTATTGGATCTATCATCAGTTTAACACTCAAATCTGCCAGCAGGATACGTTGGACACCACAACGCGTTCTAGTGATTGCGCATTGTATCACGCTTTTACAATTTACGAAAGGAAGTTCATATTTTAGATTGAAAATTTGTGAGGCCGAGAATCGATTAAAATATGAAAATTTATTTTCGAATCCACTCATTTGAAGCTAAGTTCATTGAATTTCTTCTTCTTGAAGTCGGTGTTTCACAGTACGTTTGACGCACAAATCATCTGAAAATATATAATAAATGTACAATAAAATATCCACCGACTCTGAGTTTGATATCTCAAACTAATAATAATTGGGATGAAGAAAGAGAATTACAACAATTACCAAGGTTGATGCTCCCAATTATATTGCCTTAATTTTATGTAACGCTAGCCTGGATGTCACATGCTTAACAATCTAACTAATGCCGCCTCTCCGACTATCATTTAAATAATTACATCTTGCAGCCCAGTTTAAAATATTGGAAGTCATACACAGGAATTCTCATATTTGTGATTCTGGATCCCAGGAGTGGGATATGTAAATAACACATTAATATTCTCATCAGACTGAACTACCCCCTAACCATCTCACTTAGAACCTAATTAGAAACATCAATCTTCTTCTTCTTCTTCTTCTTCTTCTTCTTCTTCTTCTTCTTCTTCTTTTCCCATTTCAGCAGCTCCACCACCTCGCTAAAGTTTATATTTTGCGTTCATACGGTTATTGCTAAATTTCATTGTTGGGAAGAATAGAAAAATGAAAAAAAAGAAAGAAAAGATCGTCACTTTAGTCGCCCTACATGGGTGTGTTGTGATGTAGTATAAATTTGCCGTTGGAAATGTGGTTTCTGTAGTTGTTACCTGTATCTAGGGATGTCAATGGATGGATTTTACCTAGACCGATCTGGAACCGTTCAAAATCCATTAAATTTTAAAACAGTGATTCTGGTTCTGATTCCAATTCCAGACCCGCTTTAGACCCAAACCATTTAAATCCATAGTTTGATGGTCCGGTCCGGATCTAGTTCTAGTTCATAACACATTAAATTATAAAGCAACGTTTCGGTTCTAGTTCTAGTTCTTGTTCGGTTTTGGTCTGGTTCTGGTTCCAGACCCACTCAGATCCGAACCGCTTAAGATCCATAGTTAATGGTCTTGGTCCGGTCCGAATCCAGTGTCTAATGGGTCGGTTCCAGAACCATTACTTATTTATTGGTTCTGGTCCGGATAAAACTCACTCATTGACATCCCTACATGCATCTTTGTTAGTTTTTGTCCATGGTTGATATGCATTTTGTTTATGAGACTGGTACTGAATTTCACATTAACAATTGCAGAGCAAGTCTATAGCGTTAATTAATCTAAGGCATCAAAATAACGAACCCAATCTTTAGAAGTAACAATAAAATTAAAGCACAATTTATGAATTACAATTTAATATACCCAACCAGACAACTGGATTATATATTGCTGAAATCCTGATACATCAACGCAAACAAAAAATTGTAAAAGGCATCATAGTCATACATATCAAGTCTTATCCACACGACCCGATAGCATATACAAAAGAAGCCCGGAAGTAGACAATTAATACATGTACAAAGAGGGACAGTTTCACTCAGTTATGTTAAAACAGAGCTTAGCCTCATCCCAGGGGCCATTTATCTCAAATTTGTACTCTTGAATCCTAATCAGCCAATAAGGGCAGACCAAATTAACGAAAATCAATATGCTCAACAACAAAATAAAGAGCAATTGGTGCAACTGAAAGACAAAATACAGAGTCACAGCCATTAAACCCAACGAGAAACACAAGTGCAACCGAAAAGAGTATTTCTTGATACAATAGCTAACAAATGGAGCAAACAAGAAGACTTGCAAGGAGAATAGAACGATAGCAAAAACATGAAGCCTTGAAGGAAGTCGGGAAGCAATCAGAAGTGAAGCAACTATAGAAACATTAAGAGAAATGTTGCTCGTGAAGGTTGAAAACTCAAAAGCTCTGGGAGGTTCCAACATGGAACCAGAATAGTTATGCAGAAACAAATGGAGTACGACAAGAGAGCCCGAAAGTGCCCAAATGGAATCAGAACTTATGGAGCGTGTCAAAGTGTGATAGATGGGAGATAAAATGTATATGCCGGTTATGAAGAAAGCTATTCTGAGAATGCAACTGAGCAGCAGCTCAAACGATAGCATTTCCGCTGTCAAAAGAACAACCACGAAACCCCACCCGAGAAGAGCAATATCGAGTAATAAGAGAGACTGTTCGCTAAACATGGATCTAAGTGTGTAAGTCCAGACCAAGACAACAAGAGCAACAACACACAGATATTGTGAGATGGACACGGCGTCAAGAATCACCTTAACCAGATCTCTTTTCACAACATTGGCGTTCATGATCATGTCTTCTAGGAAAGAGTCATCTGTATGATTGTCGTCAAACCCGGGTTGCGACCCGCCATATGCAACTTTTCTCCATTTATGAATGGTTGGAGAAGAACTCTTATGCAAGTGGGATTCCATTTATATACCACACCTATATGATGCCTGAACAAATATTTATACAAGAGACTATTAGCATCAAATGGCTGCAAGAATACATATACAACCATAAAAAAGCAAAGCAAATATTTCAACATTTGTAGTTATTTTTAGATTAACATCATATCTCACAAAATCCATTTGATGCAATGCAGCCAAGACACAAGAATTTAAAATGGATCTTGAAGGTCGATGAAATTCAGTGACAATACCTTGCTGGTTTAAGGAGCAGAAACTGTATTTAGAATATATTACTAAGATATATTTTCAGCGACAGAGCAGAGTTCAACTTCAGTGGGGAAGAAAAACAAAAAAGTGCAAAATTCAGATTATGCGCCTACAATAATTCTCTACATATCCGAAAATATTTATCTCTCTATCTCATACGTTGCAACAAATGAGCTATTTATCAATTGATTAAGATTAGTAATGATAAAACATTTACCTTATATCTTCTGAATCTACAACATATGCGCAACTTCAGTAGCCGAGTGTGCTGTATACTCTTAGATTTATGTCAGCTGTCGTGAATTTAGCGCATACGAGACCAAAATCTGCAGAATTGACATCTGAGGGTTTCTGAGTGTAGAAAGATTATAAAATAAGAGGAAGAATTATACAACATACAATAGTCCGAAGATTGTATACGCACTTTAAGGAAATTGTGTTTCAATAACATAGATTTGAATTTTTTATAATCTGTAAAATGCACTTTTTCTGTTTTATTCAAGGAGAAGATGCAAACTAGAATGGAACAGACGTACGGAGAAGAAGACGAAGCCGCTGAGAATTTTAGGGATTTTATTTTCATTTGTATTTTTCTTTGTTTCTTTCCCTTCTTTTTCTTTGTGTGGGCCGTAGCATTAATTTGAAAGGCCCAGAACTTTAAACGTATTATATTGGTTAGTGTTGCGCGGTTTTAAATTTTAAAAATGGGTGATTCTATAGTCTATACATAGCCCCCAATTTACTCAACATAGCTCCTTATTTAAAAAAATAATATTAAATAATAATAAATTTATTATTTTATCCATATAATCTTCAATTAAACTTTTAATAAAATAATCTTTAAAATAGATTCGACGTAGCTCCTTATAGTTTGTTTTTCTACCATTAAATTATTAAAAATAAAAATAAAAATTTATATCCTCCATCACGAGAATGAATATGGTGTGGGTTGCTGTTTAGCCCTTTTCCAGCCAAAAGACCTTTAAAATATGGGAACAAACATCACCACCAGCGCCTCCATATCTTCTAATGCCATTAACAACCGAAAATTGATGAAATATGATGTATATCCACTCTTGAACAAGAATTTGATGACTGATTATGCTTATCATTCTTGCTTTGTCTTCCTCTATCATTCCGGCGGTGCCGCCAACATCTTTGGCGCGGCATGGTTGGGAGACAATTGTTCTGTCCTTCTTCAACTATTGATCGATCTTAATTTCGTTAGGGAAATAAATGCGAAAATAACACAAGGGATTTACGTGGTTCGATCTTTGAATTAGATCTACGTCCACGGAACAAGAGAGAGTATTCGTGTATTGAATGTGTGAGAAGTGATTACAAAGAATGTAGATGGCTGATTCTGTCTAATCTAACCTCTATTTATACACAAAAGTATTGACCTAGATCTTGAATCCGAAGTCTTCTCTAACTAGGATTCGAGATCTTGGATAGGATTCGAGATCTTGGATAGGATCTTAATCCTATCCCTTCTTGAATTAGGATTCTATTAGATATGGCCGAGCTTTCTGCGTTCCCACTGGTTTTAGGAGTCTTCACGGGCGAACTTATCCAGGCCGAGCTTGATGTCGGGGTTACTTGTATTGGGCACGATGCTTGGGCACAGTAGTTGGTCAGATCTATCACAACCCCCAAAAGACGCTTGACGAGGTCGTCTTTGGATCGGGGTTGTTTATGACGAGTGGGCGTGAGCAGTGCAGTGACATTCTTTTCGGGCACGACTTTGTGCGTGTCAATGCTTCCACGTCAGATATCGTATGCCGTGCTTGCAGGCGTCTGCCGAGGTCACGTGTGCTTTTGTATCTCTTGAGGTATTCGCTTCACCTGACGAGGCGTTATGCCGAGGTCTTCTTCGGGCTTCACCGACGGGCGTTAAGCGAGGTCTTCTTCGGCTTCACCGACGGGCGTTAAGCGAGGTCTTCATCGCTTCACCGACGGCGTTAAGCGAGTCTTCATCGCTTCACCGACGGCGTTAGGCCGAGGTCTTCGAATCGCTTCACCGACGGGCGTTAAGCCGAGGTCTTCCGGCCGGCTTCACATGACGGGCGTTAGTCGAGGTCTTCGACCGACTTCACCGACGAGGCGTTAAGAGGTCTGTGGACTTCTTCACTGACGGGCGTTAAGCGAGGCAAGACGGATTTTCCGCCGTTCTTGAAATCATCGACGCGGGATATGCATTTAATGCGCATTAAATGTGGCGGCGGTTGGATTCCCGATAAAGTGTATTTTGGGGAATGTCTTCCTTGATGGCAATATCTCCTATCACTTTTGCCTTCCACATTTCTCAGTTTTCAAAACTCTCAGATTCGCAAAAACTGCTTATTCTTCGCCATTGGCGTCTTGAAGCTTCTTGCCTCTTCATCGCTAAACAAAAGTAAGTAATGGCTACTCCTTCTAATAATAGTCGTCGAGCGTCATATTGTGTCCGTCAACGTTGGATTCATCGGCGAATATGCATGTTTTCACCGTGTCGATGTTCCTCCTTCAGTATGTATGTGATTCCCCACTATGGGGGATTGTGGCAAAGTGTCTTCTTTTTTTTCGATTTTAGACATTTTCGATATTAGGGATATTTGCCATCAATATTACATTCCTTCCGATATTGATCTCGTTGCCCCGTCCGGAGGACAGGGCTTGTGCCCTTCGGAGGGTTTATGCATTGTATGAAGGCGGCCTCAAGGCTGGTCCTGCGTCTTCCTTACCCTCACGTATCGTCGAGTTCCAAGAGATGTTTGGCATATCTCTTGCCCAACTCACGCGAATTCATTTCGGCATTTGCGAACTGGGTGTACATGCTATAGCATAATTTTCCTTTACCTTGGGGCTTGTTCTCCGGTTTTGCAATTGAAGGCGAGTTCGGGTGGTATTATCATCACCCCGTAGAAAATTCAAAGTGAAGACAAAATCTAAGATCTCGAACTGGCGAAGAAGTTTTCTTACATCGGTTCGAACTATGGAGTTCGCATGGCGATCGATAAGATCGCCGATGTGATTGTCGATACTGAACTACGGCGACCGGAGGCGGCCGGACAAAATGGCCTTGTGGACGAGGCCTTCTCCGAGGCCGAGCTTGCGCCAGGGCTTAGCCCTTATGATCCCGCCACCGGGTGGAGTCGGTGAAGCGTGAGGCCCTCCTTCTCTACATCTTTGTTGTATACTTATCCGTGTGTGCATGCCTTACTTGTAATTTTTTGTAGTGAACCCGATCGAGACAAGAAGAAAAGGAAGGAGTCGACCTCGTGGCCGAGCATGCGTCTCGGATTTTGAAGGATGTCCGGGACATGCACAAGAGGCCGAGATCTCGCCCGCCAGCCACTCAAGCGTTTGAAGAGGTCAAGCATGCAATTCCCCGAGGTCACGGTGGTTGTCGACCGGAATGTGTCATCGTTGGCACTCGTGAGCTCCCGTACCTTTCCGAGGTAGCGTACTTATTCTTTTGCCTTGTGAAGCAATATAAAGGATGTATTCTTCTTTACGATGGGATTACAGATAGAATCGAGGTCGTGTCGTCCGGGGTGGCAAGATGTCTGCCGAGATGGCCAGATGTCTGTGAAATGGCCTGGATAACGGACTACGAAAGGTCTTTGTTGGCGGTTGAGGGTGGCCGGTTTGCTCGGAAATGGAGGAGAGAAGAATCTCCTCGTCCAAGAGATTAGCGAGGCCGAGGCAGGTCGGGACCTCGTTAAATAGAAGGCGGTGGTCGAGGCGGGCGGCGAGGCGATGGCGGGCGAGGGCTGGCGGCGGAAGCGGCAGAGGGCAGTTGCCTTGATGAAGGCGAAGTGGAGGAGGCTCACCGTCGGGAGGCCGAGGTGGCGAGCTCGCAGGGAGATGCCGGGCATTCGCGAGAGGTTATTCTGTCAGGGGCTTCTCGGGATGGTCGATTGAAGTGGCCGAGGTCCTCAATAAGCGCACCGCCTCGGATGCAATCGAAGAGGTCGCCGAGACTACCCAAAACTGGATAAATCCAAGTATGGGTGCGGCGGAGGCGAGATGATGTCTGAGGCGGGCCTATTTCGGTGTCCTTGTTCGCGGCCTGAAGGAGCTTCCCGTGCTGTAGAGCCTGACCTCCTCCTCGGTTCTGCTGTCCGCGGAGTCTTCGCTCGCTACCGTCCGTGGATCGAGATCCCGACCGACGCTTTAATGGCTGATCATACAAAGGGTCGGGAGGTGGCACCGAGGCTTCGGCGTCGAGGCTCGGGAGTTCTTGAGGAGGCCGGTGAGCAGCCGGGTTAGGCGGAAGAGGCGAGGCTTTCCAGTCTCGGGAGGCGGCGAGGAGGGGAGTCCGAAGCTTACGGAGGGTCAATTGATCCCCTTTTTTTGAATGTAAATGTACATTGGTTTACGCCAAAGGCATATTAATAAAATCACAATTTTATGCGAAGAAACTTATCTTATTATTCGGTTGTCGCATGAATGCTTGATCTTCTCCTCGGTTGAACCAAATCGAAGACTTGTCGCTGGCTCTTGAGTTGAAAGAGGTCGAACTCCTCCATATAAAGGCGGTGGGCCATACGCAGCGGAGGCCGACATTAAGCATGAGTCTCGGGAGAGGCGAGGCGAGCTCGAGCTCGCCTTCCGGAATTGGAGGAGGCGTTCGAGGTTGCCAAGGAGAAGGCCAAATTGATAGCTGAGGAGCATGCCGAGTAAGAGGAGGTTATCCACCGAAATGGTGGGATGACTATCTCGGAGGTCGAAGCCAAGGTTGTCGAGACCGCCGCCCGTTGTGCGAGGTACCGACGTGAATATGGTCGGACCTCTTGGCAATTTCAGGAGCAGTTCGACGATCTGAAGAAGCTTGGAGGTACATATAAGACCGTCGTTGCTCGACACCGCGACTTGAGGAGCTTTTGGGTCATTTGGCGAGGCTTCTTCTTCTGGGGCTTCTTAATCCATGTGCTGCCGGAACTCTTTTCGGCGGAGTGGCGAGCTCGAGAGGCGTGTGTGCCCAGGATAGACGTAGACCCTCGAGTGGCAGGGTCGGTCGTCATCGGCGGCCAAGGTCGCTGGGTCCCGGGTCGGTGGCGGGGCTCTGGCGTGAGCCGAGGGGCGAGGTAGAGGTAGGATTAGTATAGATGAGTCGTTGAATCCACGATTTTACCGTGGATTGGCTCGGTTTTTCGGTCCGCTCCGTCCTCGTAATATATAAACTGTTTATCTTATTTTTGAAATAAGAATGATTTCCTTTAACCTTATTTTGACTTTGTTTTGAACAAAAGTAATGTAATGAAGGTAGGTCGTCCTCGAGAGAGTTTCGTTTTCAAAATAAGCGAAGGAATTCGTTCTCGTCTGAAGGTAGTTAGTCTCGTGAAATTAGTCTTGAAATAAGCGAAGGAATCCGTTCTCGTCGAAGGTGGTTAGTCTACATAGAGTAATGTCTTGAAATAAGCGAAGGTAACTCGATCTCGTATGTAGGAATGGTTCTGTTTTTGCCGAGGTCATCGGGAGGGTGGTCCTTATCATCTACATAGAGAGACCGTCTTCGACATAAGCGAAGGAATCGATCTCGTATGTAGGAATGGTTCCTGTTTTTGCGAGGTCATCGGGAGGGGTGGTCCCCTTATCATCTACATAGAGTACCGTCTTGACATAAGCGAAGGAAATCGATCTCGTATGTAGGCATGCAGCGTTTAAATTTATCTTCGTATGAAGCGAAGGTAATCGACCTCCGTCGAGGGAATTCGTCCTCCGTCGAGGATATATAATAATGGTGAAGATTAATTATGCATTGGTGACAAATAAAACATGCAAAATAAAATTTTATTGATAAAAGGCGACATAACCACCAAATAAGACTCGGACTCTTAAGCAGGACTTTAAAGACACGACCGAACAAGACTCGACCTTTGACACCTATGCATAATATCTCTTGGATGAATGATGTGCCATCGTTGGGTAATTGCTCACGGACAATTGGGCGAGCTTATAGGCCCTTTGCCGAGGACTTTGTCGACCGGTGAAGGTCCTTCCCATGGCTTCCGACTTGCCGAGTCAAGCGGCTTCTTGACTTCATTATTTGAGAGTACGAGGTCGCCCACTGGAATTGTCGGGTTTTAACACGGGTTGTAATCCGAGCTACTTGTTGCTTGTACAGAGCTTCCTTGATGTGGCGAGGTCTCTCTTCTCTCGAGCAGGTCTAGATCAGCTCGTAGATTATCCCCATTTGCTTGGCGAGAGAAAGTCAATAGTGCGGGACTCGGTACTCCAATTTGCGGGATTCTTGCTTGGTTCCATACACCAAACCTGTAGGGCGTTTCTCCGTTCGAGGTCCTGGGTGTTGTTCGGTATGACCATAAGACACATGTGGTAAATTTTCCACCCAGGCCTTTAGCTCGGTCGAGACAGTCTTGATCCTTCACGATGGTCTGTGGGTGACTTGATCCGACCATTTGCTTGAGGATGGGCCACCGAGGTGAATTTTGTTGGATCCAAGCTTGACACCACTCTCTGCGAATGTCTTATCGATGAATTATGTTCGGTTATCCGATAGGAGGATATGAGGGATGCCGAGCGACACGATGACGTTCTTCCGGGCGAAGTTGAGGCGTTCTTGCTTGTGATTTTGCGAGGCTCGGCTTCCACCCACTTCGTGAAGTAGTCAATCGCAACAATTAGGAATTGGAGTCGTCACGGTGCTTTACAAAGGGGCCCACGATGTCGATCCCCATTGCATAAGCGACCAAGGGCTCAGTATGGAGGTGAGGTCGGTCTGCGGTAACCTGAAACGCGTTCCCATGGATTTGACACTTGGACACTTTTTACGAGGTCCATTGAGTCTTGGAACATTGTTGTGATAGTATCCCCATCGCATGACTTTCTTTGACAAGGCTCGGGGTCGATGTGGCTTCCACACGATCGCTTCGTGTATTTCTCATAAACGTAATCGGCTCGGTTCGGACTCAAGCACCTTAAGAGAGGTTGGAGATATGACTTTACATATAGGACACCGCTCAATTGTATATCGCAGGTTTGTTCGAGGATCCTCCTAGCTTCCACTTGTCATGGGGCGATTCGCCTTCTCGTGTACTCGAATGGGAGTCGTCCAATTGGGTTCTTCATCCGAGACTACGTTGACCTCGGCTCCGTCATCGGCATCGTCTATGTACGCTTTGGACTTCTCTCAAGGCGGGCTCGTTGATTTAGGCCAATTTATAAGATATCACTCGGGCTGCTTTTGCTCCTTGGGATCGCGAACTATCTGGAAGTATGAGAAAATCCGTTGCGAGCTTTTGCTTTTCAAGGTATTTCTTCATCCTGTTGCTTTTGCTTCATTTCCCAACATTTGGCTTACTACGACACGAGAATCCTTGTGAACTTGCGGCTCGTGATTTGGAGATTTTGAGCTAGCGAAGTCCTGCGATCAAGGCTTCATACTCTACTGTTGTTCGTATTTTGAATGTGAGCCAAGGCGGTAGGTGATCTCTTGGCGTCCGGGCCTAGGAGTAAGATTCTGCTCCATACAGTTTTCCGAAGCCCGTCAATGTAGAGTTGCCAAGCCTCCTTTGGTATTTTATCCATTGGTTCGACTTGGCGTCGCCTCGTCACGGACTCGGTGGGCTTGGTTTCTCGACGGTTAGCCTCGACAAGAAATCCGCTGGGGCTTGACCTTTGATGGCTGGCGGGGCGAAGATATATCGTGCTCGCTCAGATTCGATTGCCCATTTCGTGATTCTCCACGAGGCTTGGGTTTCGTCAATACTTGCCGTAGTGGGTAGTCGGTGAGGACACGTATGGGATGTGCATGGAAGTATGGACGTAGTCTCCTCATGGCGTTACTCAATGCTAAGCAAGCTTCTCAGGATACCTCGTTTTGGGCCTTTTAGTGCTCGGTGATAAAATACACCGGAGTCGACGTCCTTCTTCTCGTGCAAGATCACTTATGGACTCGTCCGGGCGGCGAGGTAGAGAAAAGGACCTCTCCTCTTCGGACGGATAGAGTGGGAGCTTGGCGAGGTAGCTCTTGAGGTCTTCAAAGCGGACTTGTGCACATCATCCATGAGAATTTCGTGGCCTTTTGAGTATCTTGAAGAAGGTAGTCGCTTATCTGCGGCTTTTGAAAGAAAGCGGCTCGGTCTTGCTATCGACTGTCGACTTATGTACGTCATGGATGGTCTTTGGCATCTTCATTTTCAAAATGGTTTGGACCTTGGATGGGTTTGCTTTTAGCCGCTTCTCAGTGAAACCCACCCTAAGAACTTTCAGCACGGACCGCAAACGTGCACCTCGGGATTGACTTTAGATTGATTTTCCGAAGAAGGCGAGAGGATCGAGGTCGGCAACACGGCAACTTCTTCCTTGCTTTTGACGACGATGTCGTCTCGTATACCTCCACATTCGACCTATGTAGGGTCGGAATATTTTGTCCACCATCCTTTGATAGGTAGCCCCGCATTTTAAGGCCGAATGACATCTTTTATCTGCAAAGACCAAAGTCGGTAATGAAGGCCGTCTTGGCGTGTCTTCGTCGTCCATCGGGACTTGGTGATACCCTTTGTATATGTCCAAGAAATTGAAGACTTCAGTATCCGACTAGCGTCGACCTTCTTGTCAATGTTGGGAAGGGATAGCAATCCTTTGGGCGATGCTTGTTGAGGTCGGTGTAGTCGATACACATTCGCCATCCCTCCTCCTTTCTTCACCATCACCGGGTTGGCTATCCGGTCGGATATTTGACCTCGAGCGATGTCACGGGCTTTTAACGGTGGTTCACTTCGTCATGAATGACTTGGTTCCGTTCGGTGCAAAAATTCTTTATACATCGAATCGGCCTTATGTTCGGTCGATGTTGAGCGGTGGTGATGATACAGGTGAGACTCGGTCATGTCGAGGAGACCAAGCAAACACGTCCCGAATTCCGTAGGAGTTGGGTGATCGATCCTTTATTTCGGTGCCTTGGTGAAACCAACTTTGGCGACCTTTAAGGGCTCGTCTTCGCATGCAATCGACCTCTTCCACCGATTGTCGGGGCGGCGTTGTACTTCTTGACTCAACTCTCGGGTTCCTTTAATTGCTATGCTGTGGGTCTTTGTGTTGGAGTGTGGAGCTCGAATGGACCGGCCGCAAGCCCAATACCAATTTTTTGGCCACGCTTTTAGGCCCGTTTTAATCTAATGGGTTTAGGGTTAGGCTTAATTGTTATCTATAAATAGCGGTTTTCTCTTGATCTGCGTCCCAAAAATATAGTGAAATAACTGGCATGGTATACGCCCCAGGGCGTAGTCGAAAGACGAACTGGGTAAACAATTCTCGTGTTCTCGTCTTTATTCGTGATTGTGTGTGTGCGTTTTCCCAACAAGCGGTATCGAGCCTTCGGTTGAAGGGAGCGATCGCGATGGCGATGGAAAGATTTCATCGAGAAGTTCGACGGATCGATTTGGTTTACGGAGGATGCGGATCGAGGACTACCTCTGCGGTAAAGATCATTTCTCCCACAGGAGGAAGGAAACCGAAAAGATGGAAGGCGGGAATGGAATCGAGTTGAGCGAGAAAAGTGATGAGTACGATACGGTTATCTGCGTACAGGGCGTGGCTTATCACACGACTAAAGCGAAGCGGCAAAAGAGATGTTGCGAGATCTTGGGCGGATGTACGAAGCCTACAACGGTGAACAAAGTTCATCGATCGGAAGGTTGTTCAATTTCAAGATGTCGGAGAGCACACACATGCAACAACATCCGAACGAGTTCAACATGATCATTGGGCGATTGAGTTCGATTGAGATCGACTTCAAAGATGAGGTACTTGCTTTAGTCATGTTATCTTCTGCGCGAAAGTTGGGTGAAGCAGTTACAACAGTTAGTGCTTCATCCGCGAAGACTAAGGCGAGTTTTGACGAGTGAGGATCGATGATTAGTGAAGAGGTTCGCGAAAGAATCGGGATCCACCTCGTGGTCGACCCGAACACGGAAGAGAGGCGGTCGAAGAATAGCGAGAAAGGAGGAAGATCAAAATCCAGAGGAAAAAGTCAATCCAAGAAGGACAAAGACTCGATCCGGTCTTTGGAATTGTGAGGAGTTCGGTCACTACAGGAGCCAAGGCCCGGCCCAAGAAAAAAGAAGGGGCGAGCGAGAAGAAGACAAAACGCAACCACGTATGATATTGGATGCGTTGGTCTTGAGTGTCGATGGTCATTTGAGTCTTGGGTGTTGGATTACGAGCATCATTCCATTCATGCGGTGATCTTTGGAATAATGGAGAACTATGTGTACAGCGAATTAGGACAAGTCTACCTGGTCATGATGAACCCCACGAAGATCGTGGGAAAGGAGATGTCCGAATTTCTACACCAAACGGATCGATGTTGAAGCTAAATGGTGTGAGGCACATTCCGAGATTGAAAAGAAATTTGCTTTCAATCGGCGACAGCGTTGAAGGATACTCGGTGACTTTCGGCGGTTAGAAGATCGCTAGAGGAGCTATGATAGTAGCTCGAGGAAGAAGGAGGGTACGTTGTATACAACTACTAATTCCAAGGATCGCATTGATCTCGCAGGAGCTACAACCGATGTTAAATTGTGGCACCGTTCGGTGGGTCATATGAGCGAAAAGGGATGAAGGTGATGTGTTGAAGGGAGACTTCAGGGTGAAAAATGTTGAAGTCGGTCGGTGTGAGGATTGCATTTTCGGAAGCAGAGAAGGGTGAGTTTATCGAGAGTGGCGTAACCTCAAGATAGAAAAGTCGGGCGGTGCATAGTGACTTATGGGGACCAAGACTGTGAAGTCCATGGCGGTTCGAATACTACATGACCTTCATAGATGATTCCACTCGAAAGGTATGGGTTTATTTCTTGAAGAATAAATCGATGCATTTGATACTTTCGGAAGTGGAAAGCCCTTGTTGAGAATGAAGCAGGATTGAAAGTGAAGTGTCTCCGGTCCGACAATGGAGGAGAATATGAACCGTGAGTTGAAAGAATATTGTCTTGAGAATGGGATTCGCATGGAGAAGACCGTGAGAGAACTCCTCGCCAGAATGGAGTGGCGAGCAGAATGAGCAGAACGTTGAATGGCGAGCAAGATCATGAGGTTGAAGAGTGGGCTGCCTAAGATGTTACGGAAAGATCTATGAGCACACATTGCATATCGATCAGCGAGGTCCATCGGTTCCACCGAGAATGTAATACGAGGAAGAATGGACGGAAAAGAGGTAAATTTGTCTTACCCGCGTGTCTTTGGTTGTGTTGCCTATGCTCATGTTAGTTACTGAGAGAAGTAAATTAGATGCTAAATCATCAAGTGTACGTTCATTGGTTATGGAGGTGATGAATTCGGTTATAGACTCGGGATGAGAATAACCGAAAGATCATTCGCAGATGAGATGTGGTTTTCAATGAGCAGGTTATGCGAGGACATATTGGAGGCATCGATTCGACAAAAACAAAGCCCAAGAGGTCGAGTTAGACATCTCAAACTCGAGTGGGAGCAATGAGAGTCGAAATGAAGAAGAAGATCTTGATGAAGAACCAAGGACCCCACCACCGAGAATCCATTGCGAGACCAATTAGAGGCGGCGTGCACCGAGAGGTATTCGCCATCTAATTACTACTTACTACTTGATGGTGGTGAACACAGGTGTTATCACGAGGCGAGCGAGGGTGGAGAACGGCGAAAATGGAGAGTTTCTATGGATGACGAGTTGGCATCTCTTACATTGAATGGCACTTGGGAACTTGTTGAGCTCCCAAAAGGCGAGAAGGCTTTGCATTGCAAGTGGGTCTATCGGATCAAGGTTGGGCGATGGTAGCGCTACAAGGCTCGGTGGTTGTCGAAAGTTTGAGCGGCGACATGGTATTGATTATCTTGATGTATTTACTCTGTTGTGAAACTAACCACTATTCGCATGGTGTTGAGTATGGTTCTTTGCGAAAATTTGTTGTTACATCGATGGATGTTAAGACGGCCTTCTTCATGGTGATTTGGAGGAGGATTTATACATGACACAGTAGGAGGGATTTGTAGTGAAAGGAAAGGAGGGTTTGTGTGCAAGTTGAGGAAGAGCTTATGCGGCTTGAAGCAAGCTCCGGCGGTGGTACAAGAAGTTTGATAGTTTCATGATGAGATCGATTATCAAAGATGCCACGCAGACCATTGTTGTTATTACAAGAGGTTCGGCAATAGCTATCTTATTCTCTTGTTATATGTTGATGACATGTTGATCGCAGGAGCTGATGCTGGCGAGGTAGATAAGTTGAAAAGCAATTATGCGAGCGGTTTTCCATGAAGGATCTTGGAGAGGCAAATCGATTTTGGGCATGAGGATCAGCGTGAGAAGGCGGCGGGAAAGTTGTATCTTCGCGGAGAATTACATTGAAGGTCTGGAAAGATTCAACATGCTCGAGTCGAAGCTGTGAGTGTCCCGTTGGCGCCACTTTAAAATTGTCAAAGAGAATCGCCAAAAGCAGGAGGAACGTGCCCAAATGTTAAAAGTCCCTATGCTTGACAATTGGTAGCATTATGTATGCCATGGTGTGTACAAGACCGGATATTGCGCATGCGATGGGAGTAGTGAGCCGATTCATGGGTGATCAGGAAGCAACATTGGGAAGTCACAAATGGATTCTTTGATACTTGAGAGGTACCACAGATAGAATCTTATGTTTTAGTGGCAAGAGTGTTATGTTGGCTGGCTATGTTGATGCAGACTTGGCATCAAATGACCTTGATGGGAG
The DNA here is from genome assembly GCA_036937905.1 of Salvia rosmarinus. NCBI lineage: Eukaryota > Viridiplantae > Streptophyta > Magnoliopsida > Lamiales > Lamiaceae > Salvia > Salvia rosmarinus. The sequence goes on from CM072816.1 coordinate 93,902,546, forward strand.
GAGAAGTACAACCGGGTATGTCTTTACTTATGGTGGTACTGCTATTTCTTGGGGTTCTAAGTTGCAGAAAGTTGTTGCTTTGTCCACAACCGAGGCGGAGTATGTGGCTGTAACAGAAGCTAGTAAGGAGATGGTGTGGTTGCAGAATTTCTTGGGTGAGCTTGGGAAGGAGCATAAGAATAGCACTCTCTACAGCGATAGTCAAAGTGCTATTTTCTTGGCTAAGAATCCGGCATTTCATTCGAGGACAAAGCACATTGAGTTGAAGTATCATTACATCCGTCACCTTCTAGAGAAGAAAATTATGCAGCTCGAGAAGATCCTTGGAAGTGAGAATCCAGCCGACATGTTTACTAAGGTGGTGACCTTAGAGAAATTGGAGCTATGCATAGCTTCAATTGGCCTGGAACGAAGATGAGGCTAGGCGATACCAAGCGGATCTGGAGGAGAAGCGAAAGATATGGTTACTTGGAGGATTCGGTCTCAAGTGGGAGATTGTTGGAGTGTGGAGCCTGAATGGACTGGACGCAAAAGCCCAATACCGAATTTTTTGGCCCACGTTTTTAGGCCCACGTTTTAATCCTAATGGGTTTAGGGTTAGGGCTTAATTGCTATCTATAAATAGCGGTTTTCCTTGATATCTGCGTCCGAAAAATATAGTAAAATAACACGGCTTGGTATCGCCCCAGGCGTAGTCGAAAGACGAACCGGGTAAACAATTCTCGTGTTCTCGCCTTTATTCGTGATTGTGTGTGTGCGTTTTTCCCAACATCTTTGGACCGAGGTCCCGCACTCGTAAAGCAACCCGCATACATTCATTGGCTTGCTTCGATCACCTCGGATTACTGTTCCCCGGTGGTATCTTCATTGTCGTGTGATACGTTGAGCATACCGCCTTCATTGCTCGACCAATCTCGCCTAGTATGATGTTATATGGCGGTGGGCTCACTACTTAAGAATTGCACCACCTTGGTGGAGTTCGTTGGTGACTTCCCACCGTGACGGGTAGCTCAATTATTCCTTCCGGCGCGTCTCTTCTTGGGCGAAGCTTGAAGTGGCGGCGCTTTGTCTGTGACGCCTCCTCTATCCCTAACTTGTCAAAACATTCCTTAAAAGGATGCTCACCGACGCGCCGCTATCAATGTACACACGCTTACCAACTTATTCGCGACTCGCTGGATCACCAACATCATCCCGTCTTGTCGCGCCGCAGGTACGGGTCGCCCGGAGAAGGTGATCGCCTCGTCCTTCGAACCTCTTGTTGGTAGGCTCATTGGTATTAGGACTTGGCTTGGCCTTGGGGAGGACTTCGTGACTCACAGGGAGCCCTGTAATAGTGGAGATCACCCGTCATCACCGGGGCTCGTCGTCTCCTTCCTCGTCGGTGTCGTGACTTGCTTTTTTTTTTAGGCGCAATTCCCTCTTCCTTTGATTTCTCTTCTTTTGACTGCGGTCGGCTTGACGACTCTGTCCTGGTACTTCTTCGGGGTCCATCTTGAACCAACATCTCCATCTCTCCCATGAGTTCTTTGCATTCTTCGATGTCGTGCCCATAGTCTCCATGGAATGAGCAATACTTATCCACAGTTCGCGCCTCTTTCCTCCCCGCCATCGGTCGAGGCTTCTAGCAGGTTCATATGGAGTCGTGATTTACGCCCTCGGCCGTCGGGGGTGTATTGAGGTCGTTCGGGGTGTCACGTGGACCGAGCCTTGACTTTATAGGGCGATGTAATCTTTCCAGGGCGCTTCGCCGGCCTTGGTTCCGATCTCCCCGACCTTCATCTCTTCTCCCTTTTTCCGAGGGCTCGCTTTGTGCGCTTGGCCTTCTTCTTCAGCCTCGTCCGCTTTGGTGAACCGGTCGACTATGCGCCACACTCCGTCGCAAAGATGCGGGGTTCGTGTTGACGATCTCTCGGTATAAGGCCCCGACAAGATGCCGTTTGGAAAGCCGAGATGATTAACAGGTCGCTTCGTCTTGACCTTCAAACACCCTTGTTAAACCTCGTCATGAAGTCGCCGATGGACTCGTTACGGCTTTGCCTCACGGTGAGGAGGTGTCAAGAAGGCGTTTTGACTCGCTCGGAAGAACCTTCATGGAAGGCCGTCATCAAGTCGCGATAGAGCCGATGCTTCCGTGAGACAGGTCGTCGAACCACCGCGGGCGTTGTCGATGAGTAACTCCGGGAAGAGTTTGCACATATGAACTGTGCTAAGACGTTGGTTGATCATGTTGTATTGAACCGAGAGGAAGTTACGTGGGTCCCTCGATCCGTCATAGGGGCGATGCTTGGTACCGGTATTTATCCGGGGCGGAGTCTTGAGTACCTGTTTGAGAACGGGTGACTATTCTCCGCACCCATCGAAGCCACCGGAGATTGGGACGAGTTCACGATCGAACTCGCTTTGGTGACTCGGACCGACCTCACGGCGACCATGATGCCTTTTTCCGCCCGCCGTTCCTTGGAGGCGGGCGGAGTTCGCGATCGAACTCGCTCGCGATCGGGCCGGCTTCGGGCGGTCACGACGTCCTCTCCCGTTGCTCTTCCGGTGCTGGGGTCGGTTTGGGCCCCGACCTCTCGTTGCGGTACCTCATACCTAGATGAGGTTTCGCGTTCGTCTTTAGGGCGTGGTCGACCACTGCTTGGCCGAGGTATTGGAGAAAGCTCTCCTTATTTTTCTCGAGAAACCCCTTGACAGCGTCGTCAAGGTTTACTGAGCCGAGGTTCCTCGGATTGTTGCTGTGATCTCCTTCGCTGTGGTATCCTGCCTCCTGCAGGACGGGGTGTCCGTGCTCGTCGAGGCTTTGGGCATATTCTTCGGGGGTTTCTTCTCTGACCGGGCTCTTCCCAAGCTGAGCTCGGCGTTTCCTTTCTCCGTCAGCGTCGTTGTTGCCGGCGACGATCCTGGATGCATGACTTCTGGTGTACCTGGTCATGATTATTTCCCTGTACAACGGTGGTTGATCGAAAGCACAAAATTTCGTTTCCCATAGACGGCGCCAATGGATCGATCTAAATTCGTTAGGGAAATAAATGCGAGAATAACACTGAGGATTTACGTGGTTTGATCTTTGAATTAGATCTACGTCCACTGAACGAGAGAGTATTCGTGTATTGAATGTGTGAGAAGTGATTACAAAGAATGTAGATGGTGATTACATCTAATCTAACCTCTATTTATACACAAAAGTATTGACCTAGATCTTGAATCCAAGTCTTCTAACTAGGTTCGAGATCTCGGATAGATTCGAGATCTTGGATAGGATCTTAATCCTATCCCTTCTCGAATTAGGATTCTATTAGATACGGCCGAGCTTTCTGCATTCCCACTGGTTTTAGGAGTCTTCATGGGCCGAACTTATCCAGGCCGAGCTTGATGTCAGGGTTACTTGCATTGGGCCTGATGCTTGGGCCTGGTAGTTGGGCCGTATCCTATCAACTATGGTGAGGAATCGAGTCCTACGAATTACAAATCTATTTGGATTCGAGCAGAAGAAGAAGGGCTATGAAATTGGTGACAATTGTTGGACAAATTTTGGAGAAAGATGAAGATTTAAGAATTGATTCTTTTATTTGTCTACAACAATGGAGAGAAATGAGAAGAGAGAAATATTTTGTGTTAAACAAGTCTTTTTTTATAAGTGAAAAAAAGGTTTGCGTAAATTGATAATTTAATTTGTGACTATAAGCAGTGGCTCCCCAAGAATTTTTGAGTATTAGTAGTATGTATTTAGTATTCAAATCAAGAATTCATTGTAGTCCAATTGAGTTGGTTGATTTCCTTCAATGTGAAGACACGGGTTCGAAACCCAGCAGCTCCTTCTTTCATTTTGTTGTAATTTTGTTCTCATTTCCTTTTCATCATTCTACCGTATTCTCTTCACTTTTTCTTTTTTTCTTTCATTTTTTGTGTTTCATTTTTCTTTTCCTACAATTTTGTTATTTTCTCTTCTCTCTCTACTTTGTACTCTTTCTTTTCTTTTCCTTTTTTCTATTATTTGTATTATGTTGATAAAATAAAAAATGTATGCAAAAAATATAGCTTTTTATATGTGAACTAATATGATCAATCTAATTTTTAAATTTTTTATGATAAATTATTCTAACAACAACCAACTGAATGCATCTAAATTATTTATTTTAAGCATCTAAAAAACTTGTTGATGATAAAACAATCAAAATATAGATAAATTGAATATATGATTACTATTTTAGAAATATAAGTGTTGAATCAAACTATTGAATGAACTTAATTTCGTACATGGAAAATGATGTGTTTGTTAATGCTACTAATGAAATTATTATGCACGATTTTAGAAAATGAAGAATATAAGATAAACTTATGATGGTGATTATTTTTAACTTTTATTTTTCTAACATTGTGATGTAATTTAACTTCTAATTTTATTTAAAAAAAATTGGGCCCCCCAAAATAAAATCTACTCCTCAAAATCGACTATAAGTACAAAATTCTTCGTATGGGGCTATAAAGTCAAGTTGGCTATGTGTGAAATCACTCATTATTTATTAGATACTCTTAGAGGTGGCAAAGTAGCGGGTCGGGCCGACCCCGACCTCGTCGGGCTTTTATATTTTCCTGTCAGTCGGGCCACTGTAATTTTTCGAGCCTAGAAATATGAAGCCCAAACCAACACCTAAGGGTGGGATTTTTAGATTATTTTTAATTTTTAATATATAAAATTATTATTTTAAATTTCAAAAAAATAAATAAATTAAATACATAATTAAAATCACATAACTCCAACTTAAATAAAGAATCAGTGATAAGAACATATTAAACTTACTTATTCTTATGATAATGCTTCTTGTATATTTTGACATATTTATGTATTCATACGATGATATTATAATGCAGTATAATTTTAATTCTTTAATTTAAGGAGAAATAAATTAGTAATTACAAATCAAAGGTAAATGATATTATTAAGCGTCAATTCCAATTATACGCCTAAAATAATAGAAAAAAATAAATTAATTATACAACATATATTTAAGATCAATGATTCAAAATAGTTTTTACATATTATAAAGTCATTAATCAACATCCTATATATTTTTGAAGATTATTTCTTTTATGAATTATTTTTGAATGATTTATGAAATTATTATTTTTTTTAGAATTTTGATGTGTTGTAATTCAAAAAATATATTTTCCGACCAAGATGTGAATTAGTAAGAAACTTTTACTAAAAAATATAATTAATATTATTAAAAAAGTATAGATATGTATATTAAATCATTTATAAAATATATATATTTAATAAAATATTAGGCGGCTTTTTGGCCCAAGCCCTTGAGGAGCCGGAGTTTTTGGGAGGCTTTTAGGCCCGATTTTTTCGGCCTTTAATTTTAAGCCCAAACCAACCCAAACCCGGCACCCCTAAGCGGCTTTTCTAAGCGGCTCATTTTTTCATTCTAGATACTCTGTCCATCCCACTCAAGACGGCTTCATTTCTTTTCAGCACGGTTATTTAGGAGAAGAGTATAAAGTGATAAAAAGTAGATAGGTTCCATAAATTTTGAAGATATAATTATTTCCTAAAAAGGAAACATATCATCTTAGGTGAGACAGTAAAAAAACGGTCATCTTGGATGGAGCGAAAGGTAAAATAATAAAATTATTATTCTTTGTCTCATTTTATTAAATAAGAGGCTATAATGAGTAAACTGGGAGCTATGAACCACTCTTAAAAAATTATTTATTGCGCAAATAGATTTGTTGGTTGGGGATTTTATTTCACAATTTTAAAAAAAAAATTATCTTGGTAGCTTCACAGTTTTATCATTTAACTGATTCTTTATTGTAATTGAATCTTTTCTTTCTTCAATTTCGGTCGACGAACCAATTGTAATTCATTTGTTTGACAATTATATCTTTTGGAAACGGAAGCACCTCCAAAATTCCAGTTAAGTTAACCGATAATTATGATATTTTGTTGGAGAGTATACGATTATGATATGATTTAACTAGTACGATGCCTATGCCATGCACAAAGAATATTACATACTCTTACAATTGTAAATTATATGTGAATGGATATAGTTTCGCAATTTATGAAATGCTTAACTATTAAAAACATTAATTTGATATTAATTTAATAGGTATAATATTTTTAGTTGAAATAATATATTAAAAATGATTTATATTTAAAAGAAAATTCAAACATATTTGTAAGAAATGGTAATATCGTCAAGGCAAAAAAAAAAAGAATTGAAATTACAGTTGATTTCAAGTACAATACAAATAAATAACTAAAGTGTCAATCGAATTTCCAAAAACTAATTTTTTTTCTCTAAGTGTTTGTGGTACATAAACTTTTATATTTTTCATATATTAAAATCTTCAAACTATTTTTTGTAAGTAACAATGAAAGACTAACAACTTCGAAAACCTCCTGGTCATAAACTAAAGCATAAAAATCAAATTGCGCTAGGTGACGAGTACAAGTAGGGATGTCAATCGGGTCAACCCGTTTGGGTTCAGACCAATTCATTCGGATTTTTGATCTATTCGGATTGATATTTTTTTCGGGTTATAATTTTTCAACCCTAACCCATTCTCGAGTTTCGGGCCAGAAAGTTTAAGAAAAAATATTACTTATATATACTTTTTGATAATTATATATCTATAACAAATATTTTTCTTAAACGTTGGAGTAAAAAGACAAAGAAATAATATGATAGCTTCGAATATAAAACCACAACATATTTCACAAGTATTTTTTTAAAAATCTTATTATACTAACTTTCAGAAAACAAGTAAGTAAGTTTGACAATCATATTACGAGAAAAATTTAAGTTAATAAGGTCAATCCACACGGTTTTCGGGCCAGCCCATTCGGAGTCGAGCTACTTTGTGGTAAAACCTATCGGGTTGTTGGGCTATTCGGTTATTCGGGTTAATATTTTTTCGAGTTATAAAATTTCAACCCTAACCCTACCAAATTATCTGCCTATTCGGGTCAACCCACGAGTTTCGAGCTAGATTAACATCCCTAAGTATAAGCTAATAAGGAGAAGGTCTGAATATTTGCAAGTAGTCCCTTGCAAATTATTTGGGCTAAGGCTCTGAATGATCAACCCTTTTCACTACAAAAATACAGTCGATCAGCGACGGAAAATTCCGTCGCAAACCATGTATGATCCTTCGCTAAAATGGATCAGCGACGGATTTGCGATGGAATTAAGGGGTCGCTGGAAACCTGGTTGGCAAACGTCTAGCGACGGATTACGGATCAACGACGAAAAATTCGGTCGTTAATCCACGACCTCCAGAACGGTCGTCTGATATAAAATCCGTCGTTAATGCGATGCTAATCCGTCGTAGTTAGCGACGGATTAACGACGCTCTAATGCCGTAGCTAAAAAATACCGTCGCAACTCCGTCGTTAATCTGACGCCAATCTGTCTCTGATCCGTCGCTAATTAGCGACGGATATAGTCCGTCGCTAAAGTTATAATTTTTTTTTAATTTTACGTAAAAAGACCGTCGTAGAACCGTCGCAAGTCCGTCGCTAGTTACAGTTGGTTCAGTTATTTCACGTTGTTAATCCGTCTCTGATCCGTCTCTAATCCGTCGCTAATCCGACGCTAGATATGCAAAATCTGGACAGTTTCAATTTGTATTTTGGACAGCCAAACCTGTTTTCAAACAACCCAAACAAACCAATTCCATCCAATTCAATCTATACAATCCAAACTATCCAAACAAACCAATTCCAACCAATTCCATCCAATTCAATCCATACAATACAAACTATGAAAACAAACCAATTCAATCCATACAATACAAACTATCAAAATAAACCAATTCAATCCAAACAAAGCAATTCAATCCAAAATACCAGTAATATCCAAACAATCCCATAAAAATAATTCTAAATCATGCGATAAGTTAACAAATTCATAATACAACCCGAATATGACGAGTGAGGGAAACGGAGCTCATATCACGAGTGAGGGGAAGCAGAGCTGGCCATGAAGCGCCTAGGGCCCTCGCCGAGCCTTTGAGCCTCGAATCACAGACGCTATCTCGCCTCACCATCTTGCATTCGCCTCAGATGCAGACTACGCCTCAGATGCCAAAGCTCTTCTGCCGCCTTCAATCGGCCTCGATGCCTCGGCTCAGATTTATTTGGCCTCCAGATCCAATAGTCATTGTTGATAAGCTATGGAATCGCAGGTGGCACTTCCACCAAATGAGACGACGCTTGCTGCATGTATATCCGTGATTGAGAACCGACCCAAACATCCTATTCTTTTCTTTGAGGAGCTCCCAAGGACATTTTGAGAATTTGAGTCCTATCAATTTGTGGTGTCGTCTCATCACTTCCCCAAATTGGCTCAACTGGGTCACCTGTTCCTCAACCCGCCTGTAATATAATTTCATACAATTATTATTTAATTAAATGCTCGTTGTTTCGCTAATGAATATACTTACCGCGATACTCCGAGCTTTCCGTCTCAGATAGCTCCCGTAGTCGGTGGCATGATACTTCAAATACATCCCATCGACCTCGATATGTCTACTCCACGCCTCTTGCCTATAAATAAGTAAAACAAATTAAATAATTAACAAGTATCACGATTCTTAAATAAATTTACTATATCTAAAACTTCAAAGCACTTACAATCTCTCTCGCGATACTGAGTGCGGGAGCGTGAGCCACCCCGATACTTGACTATCCCAAGACCTCGCCATCCGGCTCGGACATCCGCTGTCGCGGCCTTTACCGCCTTCTCGACGCGTCTGAGCTCAATATGCCTTCCAATTATCCCAATCTCGCTCGGGGATAAATGGAGGTGGGTTAAGCAGTCCTTCACGCTTGATCTTGTGAACAAGATCTTTATAGCGCTTCGGCCTTTGCGCCAAGAGGAGTGAACCATGGCCTCATCCATCGATCATCCCAATAAAATATTTCAAAAATATATGATTACAATATGTAAAGGTCAAATCATAAATGACTTCTTATAAACAACACGAATCTTGAATTCATCGAAATAAATCACTTGAACTCTTGAGGCACCAATTTCCAATTGAAGTCGTTGTGATTCATAATTTACTAAATGACTGTAATCACGCGGGCTATATCATTGCTCGGACAAAAATGCTACAATTTACGTAAAATAAAGACATCGTAATGCTACAATTTATTTAAACCGAGACATATAAGAGATAACGTCATACCCATTCACAATGGCTATCTTCTTCATCCCTCTAGATGGCACTCCACCACCGCCGAGGGGCGGGCTATGAGACAAGGCTCCATGCCTTCTTCTAGCCGGCGGCGTGGCGGCGGTGTGTATGATCCCGGTGCCTCCTACGTGATGACGAGGTACCTCGTCCATCGTGAGACATCCGCAAACAAAGGTAAAAATGTCAGTATTAAAATTCACAAATAATACATATCATAACGCTTTTGTGTGCATACTAGAAAATAAAACGCTTTGTGCATACTAGTGACAATTATCGCCGTCGCCATCATAACGCTTTGTGTGCATACTTAAAAATGCTATAAATTCACAAATAATGCATATCATAACGCTTTTGTGTGCATACAAAAAATGCTATAAATTCAAACCCTATTCATCGTCGCCGTCATCATCATCATCCAATGTATGATTGTCTTACGACTCGACAATTCAACTTCATCATCCTCATTATCGATGTCTCTTCAATGTCTATGAGTGTACCGTCAGATGAACTAGGTCGTGTCCTCATCCACAACGACATTAGTAATCGAACCTAATGCATCCTCTTGAAAAGTGGAGATTATCGATGCAGTAACTCTCATTTGAGACTTCCACATTAGATCGAGCTTTAATTTTGCATACTTCCACCACTCTTTCATAGATTGTTTTAAACTTAGATATGCACAATAGTATACTTGAATGGCTTGATTGGCGAGGATAAACGGTTCCAACTTGTTATATCTTCTCGTATGATTTATCAAACCAACTTGTACTCGGAATAAATTGATAACCCCAATCGTGAAGGATCAAACCACTCGCATCTAAACAATGTTGTGGTTTTCGTTGGTAGCCCGTGATATTCCAACTCACAAACCTCCAATAATCGACCATAAAAATCGAGTTCTTGCGTTCGCGTACCATAAGTTTCACCTTTAATGCACACTCCACTATTCATAGTTGATCTTTGTGACCCATGTTCTAATGTGTGAAATTTGTAACCATTTATATAATACCACAGGGCACGCCTTAATTAGAGTCAAGGCCCTTCGCAAGAGACAATATGAACGGATTCACAATGTTGTTAGTATGATCTTTGACCTATTATTAGTAAAAACGATTAGAATGACTAAACGTATATATTAAATATTTTCTACTAATAATCATCGAACACTCACATATGCCTCAAACCAAAACGGAAGCCTCTTTCAATCGACATTTGAATATCGAGCTAGAGATCGGTGGATTTGATCTTTTCACATCTTCGATGAATAAACTACATCAACATATATTTACGATCCTAGTTAATAATAACAATAATAATAATAATAATAATTAACAATGAATTCTAAGAAAAACACGACACTTACGCCATGTAAATGTCTCGCAACTTCAACACAACTTGAGCAACATGTATAAACGAGCAAAGATCATATTCTCTATTATCCAAATATCTCGTTGACATATTTCCAAAAGGTCCGCCATCTTGCTTGAAGATTTGAAGCATATCCGGATAGTCTTCGCCTAATCTCCGCTTGACCATGATGCAAATCAACTTCGCTCTACGTGATCATCAAAATAATACGAGCAAAATGTCGATGCTTCTTCTACTAAGTAAGCATTGCGATAGAACCTCAACCACGGCTTTATTTCAGACGTTGTTCTTCAACTTACGTAAGTATCTACAAAATTTAGAACGTTGTTCTTCAATTTATATATATATATATATATATATATATGTGTGATAATGTACTGGCAAGACTTTTCAAATGGATACATCCATCGGTATTGAACAGCCCTCAATACGGGTTTCATCGCCTAGATGAACCCAAGATGTTCCATGGAGTTGAAGAAACTAGGGAAAAATGCGCTCAAGCTTGCATAAAATCACCGGAATATTTTCTTGAGCCCGCATGCATCATCAAGCCCTATGTTTCGAGAAGTTAAATCTTTGAAGAATAAAGATAATTACATTCATGACTTTCCAAACATTGGGTGGGAGAAGTTCGCAAAATGCACCCAGAATTACACGCATGAAAATGTGATACCATGACTCTTCATCACAAACATCTTCGGTTTTGTGTCTACACATCTACCCATGTTCAAACGCATCTATCTCGGAAATCTTAAACCTCTTACCCACTCACATAAGACTTTTTCTCACGATTGTTAAGTATATAAGCCTTCGATATTTTCTGTTGATTCATTCATCGTCAACTCGATCCAGAGCAAGATAAATTAAGTTCTTCTTTAGATTTGCTCGTATCTTTTGTTTTTCCTCGACATTCATCGTGTTGAAGACATTATCGAACACATTCTTTTCTATGTGCATGACATCCAAATTATGCCGAGTCAAAAGAGAACTCGATAAGGTAGATCCCGAAAATACTTTTCTTCCATCAAGTTCCAAACTGCTTGGATATTCGCTATTTATTTCATCACTACCAATCTACATTACGGAGACTAGTCCCATACCCATAATTAGTGATGTAAGCTCATCTCCGATCGCGCTCGGTGGATCGTTAGTAATCATTGTGTTCTTCTCGAAACCTCTTCGATCCATTCAAATGGGTGATTAGGAGCTAGAAATTTACGATGGTTATCAAACCATGACCGCTACCACTTTTAGCTAAAGTAAAAGCATCGGTATACTCCATGCAAGGCGGACAAGCTAATCTTCCAAATTGATCCATCCGCACAACATAGAGTATGCAGAAGTCACTAATTGTCCAAAGTAATGCAGCGTGCATTTGAAAATTTCGCTCAACGATACATCATAAGTAAGAACGCCATCATCCCACAAATCTATTAACTCGCTATCAATGGTTGCAAGAACACATCAATCTTCTCATTCGGATTACGCGGTCCGCACTAAGATCGTAAGAAACATGTATTGCTTCCTTCATACACAGCCACGGGGAAGATTATAAGGGTCAAGATAACGGGCCATGATGAATATTGCTTTCTGATCGACCAATGGCTGAAAACCGCTACTGAGAGTCCCAATTGCACGTTACAATTTCGATGCAAATAAGGAAAACTTAGTGTTCAAATGTTTCCATGCAATTGAGTTCGCGGATGACGATGACCCCATCATCGATCGACGATGCATGCCAACGCATATTTTCTCACTGTAGCATCGATGATACAATCTTTGTAGTCGGTCGAGTCGAGGAAAATAATACATCTTTTATATGCTACTTGTGCTTTCCGTCGACTTCCACCACTCGAGTATTGCTCTTGAAACGAGGATGGTTCTGCATTGCTGCTCGTCAATTCGTAATCTTGCCCAATAAATCATGCAATTAAATGGGCAACAATCAATTTTGTGTACGGGCAACCCCATGCCACGCAACAATCTCTTCGTGCCGTAGAAGTCATCAGCACGCAATTTCCATCTGGATGCGACTCTTTCATCGCCTCGATATTTGATCAAAACCTTCTCGAATGTTGTTCTCTGCTTCCAACTCGTAAGTCGAGCCACAAATGACAATCGTGTGTGATCCGAGCAACCCGCCATAGAGGTTTATCGGCAGATTCAACATATCGTAAAATTTTGTGCATCGAATTTGGCTCCTCTTCGATCTCGTCAAAGTTGAATCGTGGACCAGCAAGATCCACTACCATCGTATGATACGATTTGGTTGACGGTTAACATCCGAATCAACAACATTGTCCCTACTTGTGGTTGTCTCTCCTCGAAATATCCATGTGTGATAATTTGGAACAAATCCAAATTTTGATGAGTGATATCGCACGATCTTCTTCCGATAAGGTATATTCTTACACTTCTTACACGGACACTTGATTTTCTCTCCATCCGCGAATAAAAGCGAGCACTAGCTAATTCAATAAAACTTTCAAGTCCATCTCAAATTCAATATTTAATCCACCAACCGAACTAAACCTCTTATACATCCACTCACGATTGTTATTCATTCTTCAAGCTCCTAATTATAAATAATTAATTAAACATGTTCAACATAAGTTGTACAATATAAACTAATTATACACTCATAAGTTTATCGAGTAGAGTGAGCAAATTTTACTTATAATTATTGGTTAGTTATATACGAGGCAACATAAACCCTAATTCAAGTTTCATATACTTAACCTTAACCTAAAAATGAAGTGAGCAAATCTTACTTATAAAACATCTTATTCTAACAAAATTTCGTGAGTAAGTTTTATAAAATTAATCGCTTCATTCCCAATTCAACCAAACTTCACCAAATCATCACCATACAACCGAAAACATCTTATTCATATACTTGACCTTAAACTAATTAAGCATGAAATGAGCAAAAGACACTTATAAAACATTTTATTCATATAACAATTCTAACAAAATTTCGGCAGAGTAAGTTTTATAAAATTAATTGCCATTTGATTCCCAATTCAACCAAACTCATCTAAATTTCACCAAATCATCACCATATGCCTAATTATACACTTAACAACTCAAAACATCTCACGAAATGATGAATTGTCATCCCAATTCACATCCAAGCTAAACATATTCACACCAAGCTTATCAATTTCTCGCAAACATTTTTATCAAACACCACATATGCATACAGTTAACTCACGAAACGAAGAATTTATCATCCCAATTCACATCCAAGCTTATCAATTTCATAAGCCCAAATCACAAGACTAACATTCAATGCATCATTTTCACTATCAATTCGGTAAACTCAATTAAATTTTCACTATCAATTTTCACTATCAATTCAATGCATCATATATAATATTTTCACTATCAATTCAATACACCATATAACAATTTTCACTATCAATTCAATGCATCATATACAATATTTTCAATAAAATCAACAATCAAAAAATATATAAAAAATAAAAAAAAATTGAAATATAAATAAAAATTTGATCCCAACCCAGACTGACGACTACGGGAGGCGGCCTGGGGCAAACGGGCAAGGAGGCGGGATGATCGGCGGGACTACGGCAGGTGTGGCGTGGGGGGCAGCAAATGGGGTCAATAAAGGGGCAAGGCGGGGGCGGGGGCGGGCGGCAACAACATGGCGTGCTAATGCTAGCCGGCCTGGCGGGGTGGGCACGGGGGCAGGGCAAGGTGGGGTAGGTTGGGATGGGTGTCAGGGGCTAGGGAGGTCGCGAGGCTGGGATGGGTGTCATGAGAGTGAGGCGGCGGCGACGCGGGGTCGGGCACCATGCATGCATGGGGTTGGGTTGATGGAGGGAAAGAGATTTAGGTTCGATTCGGATATGAAATCGGGAGAAAGCCCGTCTGTTATTAAACTTTTAGCGGCGGATTAGCGGCGAAATTATCGGTCGTTATATTTAAAACCCTATAACGACGGATTAACGACGGAATAATGGCTTTAACGACGGAATAACTTTAACGACGGACACATATCCGTCGTTAATTTACGTCTGTAATATAAAAATAAAAACATTTTAATTTAACGATTTGATTGCAATCGTTGTTAAAGTTAGCGACTTACTTTACGGACATTATATTCCGTCGCTAAAATTTTTGGGAATAAATAAAGTCGAATTAAAATTAACGACGAATTTTGTCCGTCGTTAAAATAAATTAAAAAAAATTAAAAATAATCCGATTATTTGACGACGGATTAGCGACGGAAATGGTTAATCCAATAAAAAAATAACAAAAAAAATAATTTTAACGACGGATAGTGTCCGTCGTTAAATTTAACAACGGAATAGCGGCGAAATGCCGTCGTTACCACTTCGCGAGAAATCCCGCCATGTTACGCTACCGATCCGTCCGCAAAAGAATTCCTTTTATTCCGTCGCTAATCCGTCACGATTCACGACCCGCATTTGACCGTCATTAATTAAATCACCGATCGGTTTGTATTTTTGTAGTGTTTTCTGCTAGTAGGTACGACTAGTTTCTTATAGAGGTATCGATTGGATTGGGCCAATCAAACCCAACTCGGTCATGGTTTGGCCTGTTGAGCAAGTGGGCCACCCATTTGAGATGGACCACATCTGAGCTTTCTTAGGCTCAAGCCTTGTACAAGCCCAAAAATCAAGCTTATTTGAATAATATGTAATTTATAGTATATATTTTATGTTAATCATGTTAATATATTTATAAAAATTTATGCGATTTGTAAACTTAATAAAGAACCTAATTCTATATGAAAATATGAGTTACATTTTAAAATGTTAAAATATATAGTTTGTAATTTATATTTAAATACCTACATAATTATAATTAATAATTAGGGAAAATGTATTAAGGTATTATATTATTTTATATGATTTCTAATATTATTTCATATATGATATTGAATTTGATATAAATGAGAGGTTTTTGTTTAAATATTTGAGTACAAATTACAAAAAAAAAGTGTGAATAAAGATAAATTATTTATATATATAAAAACAAACAACAATACAGACCCACCTTGGCCTAGGCGCACTCGTAGATGATCCTAACACATTCAAGTCCATATATTTTTGAAAAATCTAGCCTAAGCACGGTTTGGTTCAACTACATGCTAGGACCGTATTGGACCTAACTTGTGGTTGACTCACCCGAGCTTTGGTCGGATCGACCGTCACAACCCACTTGACAACTCTAGTTGTTTCTTACTTCTCTAGATCACTAAATTTTTATTTTTTAAAAACTAAAGTTAATCTTGTCTCTTGTTAAAACATAAGAGAAATTTAAAATTCCAATGATAAATTTCCAAATCAGGTCCTTTGTTCCAAAAACTTTGTCTCACTCCATGATGATCTTCAACAATAATTCGATTTCTAGCTTCATCAAAACATCAACAAATCTTTGGCATCGATCAACTTAACCCATAACGTTGTGTTTCGCCTCAATTCGCTCGATTGTATGATTCGGGCAAAGACACAATCACGGTGGAGAATCTTTTTAAAACTTTATACAATGAGAACACTCGATTTGATATAGTTGAGACCTATATGAGTCCTCCAATTTATGATGATGACACATCCCCTATGTTGTAGGAGGATATAGTTGATGACTATATGGAACCTCCAAATTATGATGGTGATCCATCTCCTATGTTGCAAGAGGTATTTTTCACCAGATGGCGTTGTACAAGCTTTAGAGGTGTATGACACTTATTTATCTTATAATTATTTAGATGACGATGTTCATAGTCACATGCCCATATGCACTATCATTGGTAAGATATATTGCGTTTATGTGGTTTCAAATTTTTGTACAAAACTTTATTATTACAGTAGATAAGTTGTCTCTGGTGGCGAAAATCATTCTCTTTTATAAGCTCACAACTTTTTAATAACATAAAAGATGCAAATAATTTGCTTTAATCAAAATCGTCCATCTCGTTAAATAAAGAGATGAGATGAGTTCATATTTTCTAAAAAATAGTGGTTGTATTTTATCTGCAAAATTCCAAAGTCGAAATCCTAGGTGCCGTTTCACTGAAAATTTTCAAACAAAATGTCTTACGCAACTACGAATCTTAGATTTGATGGCAAACATACAATGTTTTGGTTTATATTTGATTTATGATTTTTTTTTTTTAGTTTGGATATGATATTTTGTACATAGCAGGTGGGTTTAATGCATATAATCACTTCCATTATCGTTTTATTTCAATATCTTGTGTATAAAGTCTAAATATATTCTTAAATAGCTTCAATTATCAAAAGTTGCATACACTAAAACAAGAATGCACATACTACTAAAAATAAACGTGTATGTATCAAGAGAAACCTACATATTTGCAAGCGGAAACATGCATACTACTAAAACAAAAACATGCATATTTATAAATAGAAATTAGCATACTAAAAAGAGAAACATGCATAATATTTCAAAGATAAATATCACATTCTCGAACAAATATGCATATCGATAAAGACGAATATGCACATAAACACTTAAAATAATGAAACTTTAAAGTATGTGAGTATCTCATTCTTGCATATGTCTCATTATCTCTTCTCCATTTTAAACAAAAAATATCCACAATTCTATCAAATATCTCTACCTTGTTCTCACTCAAAATCTGACAAAACCAACTGTTGGTAACCACCACAACCTCCACCATTGACCTCTTTTTTCATCTCCTAAATTTTTCCAACGAAATTTCCTCAAACCATTCTACTTGTCTTAATTAACGAGACCATAGAACGTGAAGCTACTATTCTTGTTGATACTTTGCTTCTTTCTTGTCAATCTCTTGGTTTCTTTCGAATTATAAAGTTAGAAGGAAGCGATCTAAACAAAAGAAGAAAGTCTAGAATAGTCAATCTCATATGCCTATTTATGTTCAATATTATGTATATTTGTGTTTAACAATATGCATATTTTATTCTAATATATGCATGTTTTTTCCGAATTGAAGCTAGAATTAAGCGATCAAAACGAAAGAAGAAAGTCTTGAGCAATCAATTTCATATGCATATTTATGTTCGACAATATACATATTTCTATTTAACTATATGCATGCTTTTCTGTGTTTAACATTAAGTGTGAAAAAATACATTAAGACCTTTCTTACCATTAAAAATACTGTTTAAAGCTTAACAAGAGCAAAAAATCTCAACAATTGGATAAACATGATTAATGGATAAGATTGTGTACTACATATTATTTGAGGCTCGGTCTATATGATCCATCATCTCTCTATGTCTCTTTCTCTACATCTCTCTCACCTTGCGTGAGCACCAATCATGTTTAGGTCAATATAACATTGTTCTTTCTGTTTTAGATAGTTATTTTGGTTCTGATACCTTGGCATCATTAATTCGTCAAGCTACATAAAACCATAATCAATTTGTTCGTTATTTAAAGTCAGATGGAAAATGAACAAATCGAACATTGACTTTTATATAATTTGTCAAATTATTGATATTAATAACAATGTTTAAGGTACTATAATCAAAATATATGCCTAAAACAAAAAAAAAAAAATGCTAATTTAGCCTAAACATCATTAGTGTTCAAGAAAGGTGAGCGACATATCATTCCTCTCTATACATATTTATATATAGCTATCGTGAGAACTACATATTTTGTGAGAATGTGAAAACATTGGATTGAACCTATAAGTCACCGCATTCACTGTGAAAATTATTGTGTTAAAAAACGCCCATCATGGACTTTGAACTCAAATAATACATTCATATAGCATAGTAATACTCACACTATAGATCTTCATGATCAAATAACTTAAAATAGTTCTTAAGTTCTCAGTTTAAAATAAGATTCTTATTACCGCTTCCTCTCTATATTATACACATTTATGTATTCAAGCTTGACATAAGTATCTAGACACAATCTTGCCTTATTTAAAGAACAGGCGTGGTGTTGACTTTAGAGAAGCTTGTTCTAACAAAATCAAAATTGAAATATATATATAGCACTTGAATTTCACAAGCTAAATTGTCGATATCATAATAATTAAATACACTTGTATTACATACAAAAGAAAGATAAAATTAAACGGCAAACGCGGTTGCAACCCCCGTTGACCGGCCATTGACCGCCGCATGCACTGGAGAAGCCGACGGAGTGAAATACACAGGCGAAGCGCAAGGCGTAGAAAACGGCGTCGCATCATCATCTACACTGCGATCATCAATCTCCACCTCCACCTCCACCTCCACGGCCGTGTCTTCCGCCGACAGGAAAAACTCCTCCAAATTCACGCTGCCTCTCTTCACATCACCAACAATTACTTCCTTCATCTCATTTTCAGCAGGACAGGGTGCCGTCTTCGCCGGTGAATCCGTGCCCTCTCTCTCCTCCTCTTTGATGGTGAAAAGAAATCTCGGCGGTCCAAACACTCCTTGAATCTTCAACAAGTCGATGTCGATGACCTCGACATCCGATTCACTATTCGAATTTCTCTCGTCGCCTCCAGAAATCGCAGTCAACGAGGTTCGATCGAGGTGGAGCTGCTGCGGTCTTATGCAGAAGAAATAGAGGAGCTCCTTGACGGTGCGCTGAAAGCGGAGTCCGACGAAGAGTAGCGCGAGATTTCGCCTCCGCCGCCGCCAGCATCGCAGGATCGACGGCGGAAGACAAGGCGGCGCCAAAGGACATAGAAAAGTTGCACGCAGATCGCTAGAAGTGAGATTGTGAAGATTATCACGAGTGCGATGCCTAACTTGCTCAGTCCTCCTCCTCCGCCGCCGCTGCTCATTTTTGGTAGGTGTATCAGGTTTGAAACTATGATTCTATATAGCAATAATTATGTGAAAAATATTGGGAAAAGCTTTGAAAATTAAAGACGTTTTACCTAATTTAACAATCAAAATCTGGCGGAGAAGTTTGTGATGGTTGAGACAGGAAACCGGACATAGCCGGTTGTGGGGGTGACTAACGGATAAGTGTATATATGTGAAATGGAGTGACGTGGAAGCTGCCGTATCCTGTTCACTTTTATTTTGAACTAAATGCGCGGAAATTGAATAATTGTTTTTCTTATTTCGTTTTTATACATTAGTTATCGACTTTAGGAAAACAATAGAAAAAAAAGAAAACATTAGTCAACGGCTTATGATTTTTAATCCTATTTTGTAAGAAATTGGCGACTTATTTGGGTAAAGACAATTTTTTTACGTTATCACACCAAAATGATTATTTGTGATTGAAATATATGATTTTTCATAATAATATGATTGAAAACTAATTTTTATGAGTGGTTTTAAATTAGTTTTCTGGCCGAGACGAAGCTAAACTGATTTATTTTCTCAATTGAAAGATGATTGTTTCGGAACAAAGCATAAAAAAAATGTAGCAACATATTATTCTCATATGCGGCCGCCAATAAAGTATATAATTGATATTCTTTCCATTAGTTATTTATTACTTTAGTTAGGGCATAATTCAGCCGAGCTTAGCTGAGTCGAGTTGATCAACTTTGACTTGTTTATTGTCTAGTCGAATTTTTCTTTATCTATTAAATATTAGGGGTGGGTATTTGGATATGGTTAATTGGATAATCCGATAACCGAATCGAAAATTCGGTTATTGGGTAACCGAATAATCGATTTTATTAGATTCGGTTCGGTTATCGGTATAACAATTTTAAAAATATCGGTTATCGGCATAATCGATAACCGAATGGAAATTACCAAATAACCAAAAATTATATATATATATATATATATATTATAATATTATTTTATCAAATCATATTGTAGCTTAGCTGATTTTGACGGAAGCTTTAAGATTCTACCTTCCAAGAGGTTATGTGTTCAATTCTAGTATAGAGTGAAATTTAATAACTTTTTCTTACTGATAAACGACTAGAATAGATATATTTAAACTGTATAAATTTCAAGTTGCCCTTTTAGTTCAGTTGGTTAGGCATTTTCATTTCTCTATAGATGATGTGTGTTCGAATTCTTAAATCGGTTAACTCGGTTCGATTTCGGTATCAGTATTCCATACATTTTCGGTTTCGGTTATTGATTCATTTATTATCTAGTGGAAGTCGTTTTTATTATTTAATATTTCGAAACTCACAAAATTATTCGAGATAATTGGTCTATATGAGCTGAATTATATATTCATATATTTACATTTAAAATATTAATTACTTTAATAAACATAATGTTGGGAAAATTCCTCAATTTGTTGGAAATAATTATATCTTAATTGTTTGTGATTAGATCCCAAAACCTCTGATGTTTGCCCTCTGGTGTAACTTATGTTACTCACTTGTTCTGGAGTTAGTCGTTTTTGTTACAAGTTTCACCAGAAGAATTACCAGTTTGGACATGCTCAAGACTAATAGAGTTTAGCAGTACTGAAGCCAGTCGTACTGATAGGAGTATTAGTACAAGTGTATTTGATAGAAGCTCAACTGAATATCGCGTACTGAAAACTAAAGACTGAAGTCAGGCCAACTGAAGTCTGAAAACTGAAATATAATGATGCTGATGACTAGAGCTACTGGAGTAAAATCAAAGACCGAATACTAACGTCGAAAGATCGAAGACTGATGATCGGAGACTGAAGACTCGACATGGCTGGAAGCAAATGAGTCAAAAATATGACTAAGTGTCATACCAGCAGCCAACTGCCCAAGTTGGGAAATCAAAGCTGGCGACTGGAAGTTAAAGTTGTTGTTCAATAGTCAAAGTTGTTGACAAGTAGTAAATATTGGCCATATCAAGTCAAAGTTGGCTGATAAAAAGTCAAAGTTATTGACTAGTTCTAGGTCAACGCTGAAAGCATCATACTGACTCAAGTTCCCAAACTGTTAAAAGATGGAGTCCAGCATGCTAATAAAAGACGAAGCAGTCTCGACTGGCTCAACCTGAAGTCAACGTACTAATAAAATGTGGAGTCAACCCAATTAGAAAAAAAAATATGGAGACATTTAAGCCTTGAGTGTTTGAATAGTCATATGTCGAATCATATCTGTAGAAGATCCTGACATGCTAGATGACCTTTTCAAAGTTGTAGAACAACAGTGTACGATGATGCAGACCTTGACAACGATGTACGAGAATTCAAACTGGAAGATTCAAATGAAAAATAGAATGGATGTATTGGTGCTCCCTCCATGGAACTAATCATCACCCCTCTATAAATACGCACTAAACCCAACCTTTGAAAAATCGAAACGATGTGCATTCAAATTTTCTAAAGAACTTACAGCTCAAAACTCAAGAACTTTTATACAACGATTTTGAAGAAAAGTGTAAACAATGTTATCAGCAAATCTTAAGAGCTCAATTATATTTATCAGCTCAAGGTTTCATGTTTATATCCTGTACCTATAAACAAGACTAAATCCTAGTTAATGGATTGACTGAGCAATCAGTCCGTGGACATAGGAGTTGATATTTCCGAACCACGTAAAAATCAAGTGTTATTTACTTTCGATTCTTTATATTCTGGATCATATTTACATTATATATTATTGAACTATCATCACCAGCACACATCAGCACAATATCGTTTTGAAACACTGTATCAGTATCAGTTTCATACTAGTGAGATAAACTGAAAACTGACTAAGCATTTATACGACTATGTGTTTTATGCTAGTTTAAGTTGTCAGTAAGGCAAACCAGTAACCACCACATTTCGTAAACATATCAATTATCAGTCTAACTGACCAACTTTCTCAGCAGTTAGTAAGTTTGCTAACTAATATCGCTCTTAAGAAGACTCATTTTATTTGAAGTGATCGGCAGTACTGACATCAGTATTGAACTGCTATCAGTTAAACTAACTAGCTACTACCACAATAGTCAGTCCAGTCCTGCAAAAGATACCTAACCGGTGTGTTTTTCCCCTTCTCCACCATATACCAGTACGTACCCTCGAGACCATAAATTGGTATCAGAGCAAGTTGTTTGCAAGAACTCCCGACTCCCATAAGGTCGTTGTTTTCGGACAGATCTTTCAACTTATATAGTTATGCATACTTCTGCATATCTGTTGTGATGGAAACTAACTATGGCGGGCAACTTCTCTACTCACGTTCGCGGTAGATGTAATTAACACCCCACTTTTTCATATCAGAAATCAATATATAATTAGTCCGATGTTAGTTTCTTGAAAAATAAAGTATGATATATAAGTATATAAGAATTGATCGACGAGCTCGATCAATGTTTTAGTTTTAAATAAATTATCAAGCGATCAACTTTTTGCATATATGGTTCGATTATCATGCACATGCATAAATGTTTGATTATGTGATTTAATTAATTTTTCTAAATGCATATATGGTTTGTGCATGTATTATATTCTAGAAGATATATATATATATATATATATATATATATATATATATATTATTTTCTTTTACCTTATTTGATAACTATTTAGATTAGTTTTTTATAAAAAAAAGAGAAAACGAAGAAGGAGTGCATAGGGTGGCGGCTATGCATGAAGAATGGAAAAGAAAATAATTATAGTGTAAGAAAGAGTCATGCATTGGTCACAACTCACGTCAAGTTATTTCTCTCTTCGATCCCATTATGATCGGCACACACACATTTATCATCCATATTAGATTTTCACCATTCTCACTCTCATTTGGAACCCCTTCACTCTCAAGAACAAGAAAGAAAAGAAAAGAAACTCCCTCTACATCTCCATACTCTATAATTGAACATATAAACTAACTCACACTCACTTTTCTTTGTTTCCTTTAACCTCCACCACTAAGAAAAACCCTCAACCTACCTCTAGGAGCTTTGGAAGGAAATAGAAGAAGGAAGAGGAAGGAGTGGACGTGAGAAAGAGAGAGAGAAATAGATAGCAATATAACACATTTTCTTTTTTTTTTCCTTCATTTCTTTCATTTTTGTGAAGAGTGAGGTATCCTCCCTCACCCTAGATGTTGTTAGGACATGTATAAACATTTTTAGAGTTTTGATGTAGGTGGAAGAATGGATTTGGGGATGATCCTTGGGCATTTAGCTAGGTTTTCGTCCAAGAAGCTTGCTGTCAAATTTCATTATGCATATGTGATTGTTTGTGTGCTGATTTTGAGCATTTTGTGGCACGATTTTGGCTTCGGTTTCTTCTTAAAGTTGTTAATTGATTTGTCTACTATGAATATATGCCTTTATTTCATGTTAAAGCATGCTTAAGAAAGATTCATATGTGCATAAACTGATCTGCTACATGTTGTTTTGTGAATGATTTGTGATAAGTTGAAGCCTCTCGTCGGCACCTTTTCCCCGACCTTTTGAACCTAAAACTGAGACCATTTAGTCACTTACATACCAACATAAGATCTGGAAAGTTTGAGCCTAAATCAAGTCTTTTTGCTACGTTTTTGAATGCTCGAAAAATGCTTATGCAAAACGCCAAAGTTTCGATCAACTAACTTTGAACTAGCATATCTCACTCCTCGTTGTGTAATTTTTATAAGATTCGTTTTGGAGGTTGTATATCTCATTTCAAGGTTTCTAAAATGGGATCCATTCATTTATACGAGTTTTGAGTCGCTCGTTATGAGCTTTTGAAAATTCCTCTTACTTGACAAAATCTGGAAAATTTATAGAAATATTTCTAAGTATGGGAGCTGTTGCAAGTAACCTAGTTTGGAGCCCCATATCTTTCTAACCTCAACTCTTTTGGGCTTGAGTCCTTTTGTTAAGTTGTAGTATGTGTAGCAAGGTTTTCAAGATGGGGTTTATTTCCCATTTTGAAGTTATATATCAAACGTTGTGACCATTCAAAGATCCCTCATTGATAGACTAATTCTGAAAAAAAGATGAAAATTTTCCCTAGTATGGAATCTGCTTCAAATAGCCATCTTTGAGACCTTTTATTTTCAAACCACAACTAATTTGGAGTTGAACCCTTCTAAAAACTTGTAGTATAAGTGACAATGTTTTTATAATGGGCCTTTTACCACCTATTCGAGTTTTGAGTCAAAATCTATAAGATCCCAAAGTGGCTGCATCATTTATCAAATTCTGAAAAATTTACCCAAGTCCAGAAAATGTTTTGAGTAGTCCACTTTGAAGGTTGATAACTCTAGAACCGTAACTCTTTTGATCTATATTCCTTCTGGGAACTTGTTCTACATGTGTAGAGGTTTTCAGAATGTGTCTTTTTACACCCACATACCTTTCGAGTTAGAAGTTATGAAACCTCAAAGAGAGGGCATTAGCCTATAAAATCTGGAAATGCTGAAATTTGGCTAAAGTATAGAATTTATATTTTTGTGCATCTTTATGTGATATCCAAGCATATGTTATGACTTGATTGATTACGTGCATACCATATCATGCTAGGATGTTATAACGTCACTGTCAATATAGTAACTCAACAGAACATGGTTTGAATGTGCATGATTTTTCAGAATATAAACATCGATGTATTTTATCTTCTTAGAAATGGATAAATATTTTTAAGAAAATGTGATATGATTTTTATAACAGAAAAGTGGGTTCTAAAACTCGATGGAATTTTTATTCCAGATTAAAAACATGGGAATAGGTGAACCTAGTAAAGATAGTTCAATAGCGGTGAGACCGTTATCTTGACTATATGACTTAAGGCTAGACTTGTCTTGTAGGACACGTTGGGCGAGCAGTAAACCATCCGCATACTCCAACATAACCAAGCAAGAGAATCAGGTGGGTAATATTTTATAAGGTATCTTGGGTTAGTAAGACCAAAGCTTTTAAAGTTAAAGTTGTGAATGCATGTAAAATATTTTGTTGCGTGCTTACCTTACGGGGTCATAATACTGACGCCATCAGGGCTTCGGCCAAGAAACCAGAAACAATCGGGCCTTATTCTCTTTGGGGATGAGATAATGTGTACACTAGAAGTCTGTTAATTGATGTGGCTCGGTCGGGTTCCCCATCCTCAACAAAGTTAAGTGCCTTGGGGAAAAATCTCTTGGGTCAAGGTAAGGTAACAAATCTCTTGGATCAAGGTAAGGTAACACCAACCCAGAAATTATACGTGCCAGAAGCTTCAGCATAAGAAAAGAGAAAACGTTTTTACATAATTGTGAAGTTGACTTTCTTTTAAAACCCTTACAATTACGGGGTATACATGCATGTCACCAGATTTTATCTTTCGCAATAATTTTATAAAATGGTCAAGTTAACTCATTGGGTGCATTCTCAGCCCAAAGTTATTTTGAAATGTTTTGTAGGATGAATGACGAGCGGAAGAAGGCTAAGGCGGTAGTTTTCCTTTGGTTGTGGACTACCATAGCATGGGTTCTTATTGTCGTATTTTTTAATGTTTATCGTTTCATGTGGGAGCATATCTATTGGGGCATGTAGTCCATAACATGAATAATCTTTATCTATTTTGTCACCTAGATGGTGAAACTTAAACTTGCACCATGATTAACTTTTGAACTTCCTCAGGAACTGAAGTCCTCATACTCTGTGTTCATCTTCAGTTATTCCTAGGGCAGTATATGAGCCGAGCCGAACACTACCAAGCTCGAGCTCGGCTAGTTTAAATTTTATTCGGCTCGAGTTCGAATTCGAGTTTTAAATTGAGCTCAAGCTCGGTTCGTTATAAATTTTTTGAGCTCGTGAGCAGCTCGAATTTGGTTCGATAACTACTCGTTTATATGACATATTCGAACTCGAGCTCAAACTCTGCTCGTGTTCAACTTTGTTCGTTTTCAAGCTCGAACTCGAGCTCGAATTCGGTTTGATAATGTGTTATTCGAGCTCAATTTGAGTTCGAGTTCAAGATCGAGATCGAACTAAAATTCGAGCTTGAACTCGACTCTGCTTAAAACACTATTTTAGCATAATTCACTCCATGATTCCATTAATTAAAAGGATGCATAGTCTACTAATCAATCACAATCAAACAACAATTACAATAAGAAGTTTAACAAGATTCATTACCAAATGAAATTTTCACAACTAGCACAAGAAAAAGATGTCTATTCTAGCTAGTTTTGAATAAGATTCATATCAGCAAAATGCAGCTTATCCATCAAAATCACCTACAAAATAAATAAAAAAGTTAATCATCAAAATAGCATGACGCATCGACGCTTGATGAAGCTCTTACAACATAAATATTGACCCTACAAATTGTAAAAAAAAATCCAAATTAGAGACCCCAAAATACATCAAGTATAAATATATAATATAAGTTACGCAATTTCAAGATAAATAATATTACCAATTCGTTTTACGAAACTCTAATTCAAGTTAAACTCTTTGACGTCCTCGGTCACATCCTTTAAGAAACACACATAACAAAATTTTAGATATTATAATAAACAAATGGATGCAAATAAAAATTAAGTTTGATAATAAATGGATACTTACTTTATTTTTCCCCTTAATCCCATAAGCAGCTCGCAACCAATTTCCTGCACAAAGTAGCATTTGAACCGTGTCTACTGCTAGAGAGGCTCGATGTGGATCAATAACTCTACCACCAGCACTAAATGCAGACTCCAAAGCTACGGTGGCTATTGGAATTGAAAGCACGTCACAAGCCATCCTCGACAAGATCCTAAACTTTTGACTATTCAACTTCCACCACATAATCACATTAAAGTGACCAGGATCTTTCCATTTTATGACTTTTTTTTCAAAATACATATCCAAATCAGATTTCAACTCATCAATCATCAATAGTTTGAAGATAACTATCATAATTACTTGGATTTGTTAATTCAGTTAAACCACGAGCACTAGCACTAACAAATTCAACATTACTAGTACCATTAGCTACTACCACTAGCACCGTCCTTGCAACAACATTAGCACTTTGTACTCCTCAACATACTCAAATAAAGGTTTCTTAATGTCTCACGAATCAGACTTTGTATTTTGTCCTTCACGTAATAATAATGGGTAACACAAGTTCAATGTATTTCATCATATTTCTAGGATCTAAAGCGTTTGCAATTGAAATCATCAAGTTGCAAGAACCCCAATATTTATCAAACTTCTTTTTCATCTTTTGCACCATTTCTTACATAAACAAGTTAATTGTATTTCCAACATTACCTCGTACAGTATGTCCTTCCAATTTCAACTTGATTTCAACAAGTTGAGGCAAGAAAATGTTAGAAGTCGGATATTCATAACCTGCATTCAGTTTACGAATATTAATATAAATAAAAAGCAAACAAAATAATATATATATATAGAAAAATGAAAAGCAAATACTTAAATACCCGAGATCAGATCAGTTATTTGCTTGAAATCTTTGAGAAAAGTGCAAACAATTTGAAGTTTCTCCCATTCCTCTTGAACAAGAAAGAAGTCTATGAAACATCCCTTTGTTGATATCGTGGAAAAATATCTTTAATCTCCAAAGCAGCCGAAACATAAAATATGTCACATTCCACCTCGTGCAACAATCCAAAACGAGCTTCTTTGAAGATAGTTGCAATTGCTTTGCAATTTCACTAAACGTGATGACACGTGCCTCTGAAGCTGATACATACTTCACACTTTCACACACTTTAACAATTGTATCTTGAATAGCAGATAACCCATCTTGCACCAAAAGGTTAAGGATGTGTGCACAACATCTCACATGGAAAATATCTCCACCAAGAGGTAAGGACCCACTGTATAAAAGATTTTCTTTCAATACACGAACAACTAAGTCATTGTTTGAAGCATTATCGACAGTAATCGTCCAAATCTTCTTCTCAATACCCCACTCAACCAAACACTTTTGCAACACATCAGAAATTGCTAGTCTAGCATGTGGTGGTGGAATATCACAGAAGTTCAAAGTGCGTTTCTGTAAATTCCAACTTGTGTCCACGTAGTGACAAGTGACCATATATGAGACGTTCGATCCGACTTCAAAGATCCGTAGTTAAACTCATACGCTTAATCGACTTCAATTCTTCCATTAGTTTCTTCTTCTCCATCTGAAACGAAGAAACACAATCCTTCTTTGCCATAGCACGGCTAATCTTCTGGCAATGAGGAGTGGCAGAATGCATCATCAAGTTGAATAGTTCATGTTCGGCAAAACGAAATGGCAACTCATGCACAATAATCATGTGCGATATCAACTCTCTGAGCTTAGAATGATCATACTGAAAATTTTGCACCGAAGACACAGTTTCTTTCTTAGACATTGTGAGGCTAATGTTTTGTTGACCATTTGATTTATGAATCTTTTAAGCCATACAATTATTAAGTGTCTTGTCAAGTGTGTTGTAGAGCCAAACTTGTTCATTGCAAGCTTCGACTTACAATGAATGCACTCGGCTTTATTGTCCCCACTAGGAAAACTTATCACTTTATATTCATCCCATACTTTTGATGTGGGCTTTCTCTTCTTTGATTGGAATAGATTGCATTCACCATCTCCAATCTGAGTCTTATCATGAGTGTCTTGACTCTCCTGAGGGATATCAGTGCTTCTTCCTCAATATTATCAATAACGATATTCGAGATATGAAGGTCGGACTAGTGGTCGACTCTTGAACCGATTCAATGTTTGGTGTCGACATTTGAACTTCTCGACCACATGAAATTGAATAAGATGATTAATTATTTGGATGCATAGTTCCTACATATAAAATGTATTATTTGGAAGTATAGTTTCCACATTCTAAAAAGTACGCAAAAATCCGAAAATCTGAATATGTTTATTATTATTTTTTCCTTTCATTTTAAAAAATTTATAAAAAAAATGAGTATAACACATCGATTCCACTACCTTTACCTCATGTGACACCAATGCGTTTTGATTCCTAATGATAATTGCTAATTGCTATATTATAGTAAACTATAAAATCTTAGATAAACTAAACTAATTGTTTCAGAAGTCGAAAATGAACTAAACTATATTACTGGTGAAAAACCTTAAGTTAAGGCACCATGAGACCATAATAAGTTCTTTTAAGTAATTCGAATTTGCACACACATCGTTCTATTTCTTCAATCATGAAGCACCATGGCTCCATTGTTTTGAAAACCTAACGATGAAAAGAAAATTCTCTTAAATTAATAATCAACAACATAATAACAATTATCAACTAGTTACAGCATCAAGGAACATAATAGAGCACAAAAGAGAGTATACCAATTGAGATGATGATGATGATGATTCTGTCTTCGTTATACAGTCCTTTGATGATTTTCAATCTCGTCCAGCCGTTTTCCTCTCTCTCTCTCTTTCTCTATGTCTCTCTCTCATACACACACACATAAAGAGGTAAAGAGTGATAGACGTCACAGACCAGCAAAAAAGTGAAAGGAAAACCCATACACTTATTTTTTCAGCACAAGCCATTAATGGCCATTGCTTATGTGCCTGCGACATTTTTACATCCTTACTTTCAATTATTTCGTTACACTCTGATAACTGGTTGGTAGGCATCCAATAATTAGAATGTTAAGTACCTCTAATATTTACTTATTTTCTTAAATTTAAGATTTCTCTGTCTTCTTCTTCTTCTTCTTCTTCTTCTTCTTTAATTAGACTGTGCAGTGAAGAAGGGTTAACCTACATAGGGTCTTCTTATCAACTAGTTACAGCATCAAGGAACATAATAGAGCACATCAATAAGGATTTTAACAAGATAATCAAAAAATAGGACAGATAAAAATAGGACAGGTATAGTGGATCTAAAATACTGAAGAAAAAGAGGAGGGGCAACACCGATGTTGTCATACCTGATTTATCTCATCCTTGTTATAATTGTAACTTTCTAATTCCTTCCACGAAGTTGTCTGACATATTGAACGAGGCTGTTAGTAATAGCACTCATTTTATGACATTATCTATACGAAAAACGTTCATCAGAAAATGAATGAAAAATAGCGGTAAGAGACTTTAAAGCAAAACCTAATAGAATGAGGACTATGGTGATTGGTTTCTGACAAACAAATAAACGATGGGAATCATCCACGTGACAGAAGATAAGGTGATAAAACAAAGAAACCACAAATTTCATGCGTGGACATCAAGATCCAATATTCATCAGATGCCAGCAACAATAATAGTATATGCATGTTCATCTTCAAAAATCAATTCAAAACGGCAAACATATAAGACATTTATCATTTTCAAGATCACAAAAATGTTATCACTATGCAAAAGAGATGTCTATAGAAGGTAAACAAGATTTCAAACACTTGAAAGGCATACAACACTTCAGGAGTGAAAATCAAAGCATACCACATGTATATCAAAGCACTTGACCTCGTTTTCTACAGAAACATAGATGATCTCTTCATTCCCTACATCGTGTATCTCTTCGGGGCAGCACCGATGTCAGAAGATGGGGTGGTGAGACGGCAGGGGGCAGACAACCGGCGAGATGAGTCGGCGACGATGAAACATAGAGAGGTGAGTCGACGACGATGAAACGCTGGAGCCTGGAGGAGTGGAGTCTGCTGTCTGGCGGCGTGAGTTTGTATGAGGTAGGGTTAGAAGATAGAATGATAAACATTATTTTTTGAAGAAAGAAAATTTATTAGCACGAGCATGGAATATGAAGAAGACCCTCCACAAAAGATGGGGGTTCCTCCCAGACATGCGGAGTAACAAAATCGATAGCCTTTCTAGCTATCCTATGAGCTAAGAGGTTCGAGACCCTACTGATGTTCCTCACACTAATATCCTTATTAGTCAACAAGACTTCACGACACATAGAAGCTAAACAACCTAATTCGGAAAGATTCTTACTACTAGAATTTATCGCATTGCAAGCAATTTGACTGTCGCTTTCTATGATGCATTTGTTGATGTTGAGGCTTTTAATCCATGACAGAGCTTCCTGAATACCGATGATCTCACCTTCCTCCACTCTCACTAAACCCGTCTTCCTGATGATCTTCGCCGCAATGAAGGACCCCAAATGGTCCCGGAGGCAAATACCTATGCCGAAGCTGGCCTCCTTGAAGAAGGCTGCATCTACGCTGCACTTCTTCCAAATTCTCATTCAAACCATGCCATCCTCTACATATCGGGCGACTCATATGGCTAACAACACCCATCGCCTGACCCCGTCCATTCTGGGCCGCTAGCCACTCCTCATGCCACGCTATAGCCGCCGCGAGATCTCGGGGTTGGTGAAAACCTGCCCACACAACGTTATTTCTATCTCTCCATATCGCCAAATAACCACCCCACTTTTACGGAATTTCCTTGTCATCATTGTTAAGAATAATGAATAAGAAATCTGAAACTCAAGGCCTCCTCTCGGTCGCTAATAAGCGCAGCCTGCACCCACCTCCGCCTAGCAAGCTCTCGCGAAATGACACGAGATGAAGGCATGCCAAACCGCCTCAACATCCCTTCCGCAGATACCGCAACTCCCTTCCACATTCACACCTCTACTCCACACTTGGCTGTGGGAAGATTGTCGCAAGCGCCTCCACAAGAGGATCTTTACCTGAGGGAATCTGAAGGTTCCAGATATATCTCCACCGCTCATGAGGCCAAAGCGCCATTGATGGTTAGCGAGCAAGCAAGGTGGTAGGCAGACTTCGCTGAGTAAACGCCGTTATTAGAGAAGTGCCAAATTAGAATATCATCAATCTCACCAGGCGGGATGGGGGTGTTAATAATCGAGTTCGCTTCACAAGCGTCGAAAATCTCCTCCACACCTTCAACATCCCAGTTTTTGGTTCCTGGAATCATCAAATCTCTCACTTTTATATCACTTAAGTCTTCCGAATGAACCGAAGATGAGAAGAAACTAGAGTCACGTCGAATCCAAGGGTCTACCATAGCTCTAATCCTTTCCCCATTTCCAACCCTCCATCTAACTCCCCTTCTCACAAGATCTTGACCAGACAAATGCTTCTCCAAGTAAAGCTTGGGTGTCTATTTGTGCCGTAAGGAAATCACTCTGGGAAATACTTTGCTTTCAACACCCGGCAAACAAGGGCATCCGGTTCGGTTTGGAGTCTCCACCCCATCTTTCCCAACATGGCTAAGTTGAATAACCGCAGTTCAAAACCTAGGCCCCTTATCCTTGTCCACGCAAAGACGCTCCCACCTCATCCAACAAATACCACCCTCGCCTCTTTTCTTTCCCCACCGTGCTATTCATCATCCTCTCGAGGTCGTCCAGTAACCCCTTTTGGGAGAAGAAAATCGACATCTGAAGAAGGGATAGCTTGCGCCACCCCTTAAGTAGGACTTCCTTTCCGCCTGGACATTTTCTTACCCCGCCACTTTGAACTGCTTCAGAGCCTATCTCGGAGATATCCGAAAATCTCCTTTTTCTTGCGACCAATAAGAGAAGGAAGACCGAGGTACCGCCTGTATTAAGAGATTGGAAGACCCCCAGAATGTCCGCAAGATTAAGACGCGTAGCTGCATCAACATTCCTGCTGAAAAAGATACCCGATTTTTGATAATTGATGGCCTGCCCCGACGCCGCTTCATAGTTATCTAACAGCCTCCGAAGCTTCGAGCATTCCCCAGGAGACGCCTACGTAAGAACATGCAATCGCTTGCGAACATAAGGTGAGATATAGGAGGTCCGACTTCCCAATCTCGATCCCATGAAGGTTCCCTCCCTACTTCCTCGATTCAACGCCGAGAGGCCTTCGCATACAGGATGAACAAGTAGGCGACAATGGATCGCTTTGTCTAAGGCCCCTATCGGGAACAATCGCCCAACCAACTCCCCATTAACTCGACCATAAACTTAGTCGAATTGACACACATTTTCATCCATCTTCCATTTATCTCAAAACCTGGATGAGCGAGGACCGCATCCAAGCACGACCACCAACCCTATCATAAGCTTTATCGATGTCCACCTTAAGCGCTATGTCCCCATTCTCGCCCCGCGCTTTACGCTCATAGAGTGTATAGCTTCAAAAGCGATCGTAACATTGTCTTGGATCGATCCGCCTTCCACGGCGCGATCAGGACCCGATCAAGGCCGGCAACACCTTTTGAGTCTATTACACAAGAACTTCGATACGATCTTATAGAGGACGTTGCAAAGGGAAATCGGTAGCAGTCTTTCATACTAGCCGGTCTCTCCACTTTTGGGATAAGAACTATAGTAGTATCGTTGAGCCCTCCCGAGTCTCTTTTCTTCCGACCATTTGCAAAGATCGCCAGTAAATATCATTCTTCATAAGCTCCCAAAAGTTGAAAAATTTCGGTTAAAACCATCAGGACCCGGAGATTTGTCTGGGTGCATCTGGAAGAGAGCCTCTTTAACTTCCTCAATCCGAAACGGTCCTGTAAGCACGTTGTTATCCTCCTCAGATATGATAGGGTGCATCCTGCCTAAGACAAGCTCATGCTGATACTCGTCGTCCGACCCTCCGTAAAGGCTCGAAAAATATTTCATCACCTCTTCCTTGATCTCACCTGCAGTGGTCGTCCAGCCACCCTCCGATTTTTGAAGGTTATGTATCTTATTAGCTCTTCTCCGCGCCGACGCCATCGCATGAAAAATTTAGTGTTACGATCCCCATCCTTCAACCAAAACTGCTTAGCCTCTGCCTAATGCTCCTCCTCTTCGAGTAAGAGGATTTGGAGCTCTTTTCCGCCTCCAAAGAGCAGCTCCGATCTCATATCGGGTTTACTTTGAAGGAATCTAATTCTAGCGTTAAGAATTCTCTTTCTAGCACGGTTCTTCGCACCTTTCATTCTTGCCCAATCAGCTATCGATGAAGACGTGGCTGTGAGTCTCTCAACCATTCTGAGACCCTCAGAATTCTGCCAGCAATCCCTCACCAGATTCGGGAGCTCCGGGTCCGTGCACCACTTATTCTCGAATCTGAAATTCTTAGTATTATTGTCCTTGGTCATCCCTTCCGTATAGAGGACGATGGGATGGTGATCAGAGATAGGCGCCACCGCCGTCTGGAGAATGCAATTTGGGAATTTTCCAAGCCATTCTCCATTGGCCATACCTCTATCTAGTCTTTCCTCGACCGCAAACTCCGACCCTAATCTCCTAGCCCACGTGAACTGGTGCCCCCTCAGTGGCACATCGATAGACCACTATCGAGAACCGATCTAAACCCGGTTAGAAGCCGACTTGGGATGAGCAATCCTCCTCTTTGTCGACGCTCGTAAGGTCATTGAAATCACCCATGATGAGCCAAGGCAGGTTGTTCACTCTACTGAGGTTACGAAGAAGGTTCCATGACTCACGCCTCTTACTTCTATCTGGAAAACCATAGAACCCCGTCAGCCTCCATTCCCCGCGTTGATCCTCAACCCCGATATCGATGTGATTATTAGAGTACCCAACAATATTACAAGCAGACTCCTCCCTCCACAGCATACAAAGACCTCCTCTCCTTCCCACGCAATCGACCACAAAGCAGCCTTCAAACTTCAACCTAATCCTTATGTCCTCCAATTTATGTTTATGAGCGAAAGTTTCGCAGCGAAGACAATATTGGTCCGTGAACTCGACGAGTTCATTTAACGTTGGAATTGCGCGGGATGACCCACCGCAATTCCACTCAAACATTCATTGATTGGTGGCCGGCCCCACCCCGGACCGCCGCTAAAAATGACCATCCCTACTGTCATCCTCCGAGTTACCGAGAAGAAGAACCTCAGGTGTGTAATAGATAGGTTTAGAGGAGCTGTCATCTTCGTTCGCACGACGACGCTTCCTTTCCTCCACGAGGGTAGGATTGTAAATTTTATCCTGCATGGGGATTAAACTCCCAGATCCAATGCCATGCACGTGGATCTGATTTGGTAGCGAGTAAGTTGCGGAGAGATCAGCGTGAATATTTCTATCAATACCCGACTGATTTCCTCCCATGATATCCGCTCCCCCCAGATCTGCACTTTCCATACCTGCATGCGCTTCCCACGGAGTATCCTTTCTTGTTTCAAACTGATTTGGTAAGTGTTGCTGATTATTCGGACGAATCCCGTCATTTTCGCATTGGAAAACGCCTTTTCCGCTGTGATTGTCTCCGTCATGCCCCTTCGTTGGAGGAAAATAGTTCCCCCCTCCTCCGACCTGACCTCCGGCAGCACGCAACCATTTAGCATTTTCCGATGACACTATCCTTCGGTCAGTAGCTTTGATCCAAGTCCCCCACTCCTTTTTTATCTCAGTGCTATCCATGTCAAAGAGCTTTTCACAGAAGCTCTCAGTGTGCCCTAGTCGACCGCATATGAAGCAAAAAACATACAATTTCTCATATTTGAAATTTACAGTGAAGCTTGCTCCATTCCTATCCTTTATTTTCTTACTTCTTTTCAGCGGTTCAGTCACCCTCACCCCTACCCTAATACGCATATACTGCCTCCAAACCCCTACCGAGTTTGAAGAATCGTACTCCAAGAAGATCCCGATAAAATTTCCGAGCGCTTTGCCAATACTCTCCGCTAGATAACATGCCGGTAGGTCATGGACTTGGACCCAAAATGGCAGTGTATCCAATGGCACGAGCAAAGGAAATTCACCCCTTTTCAGTCTGTGAAGGATGAGCAGGATAATCCCGAACGACCACGGACCCCCATCCATTATCCTCTCAATGTCCACCACATGAAAGAATTGAAAAATGTACCTTCCCTCTCCTATGTCCTTCACGAAAACACCTTTCCCTGGTCTCCATAGACCCGCCATTCTAGATCTCATAAGGTTGAAATTAATCGGTCGATCGGTGAGGAATTTACCTACCGATGAGATCCACTTCTATATTTGGAGCTTCGAGATGTATCATCGAGGACAAATTAATCGAATGATAAACATTATATGTTTCATGTTTGTGTGAGTCTGCTGTGGTAATATAATATGTATTGTATATATAATATATTGATATAAGAACAAAAGTGAAAAAGACATTGCTAATTGTTATATTATATAAATAACTTTACTTTATCATAACATATTACTATATTTTATATTCTACATATTGTATACTAGTTATTATATGATATCATCTATTCATCTTAGAGTATATACAATAATATGTATTTTATATATAATATAACTTTACTATATTGAATCAGATAACTATAGTTTATATTCTACAAATTGCATACTATATAATCTATACAATAATATTTATTACTATAGTAGTCTATGAAATCTTAGATGATATAAGAAAATAGTACTAATACAAAAGATATTATTATTTTTATATTATATATATATATATATATTTTATTATATTGAAGTGTGTATCTATATTTTATATTCTACATATTGTATATTATATAATCTATACAATAATATTTATTACTATAGTAGTATATGAAATCTTAGATGATATAAGAATATAGTAATACAAAAGACATTATTATTTATTATATTATATATATATAATTTTATTATATTGAAGTGTGTAACTATATTTTATATTCTTCATATTGTATATTATATAATCTATACAATAATATTTATTACTATAGTAGTCTATGAAATCTTAGATGATATAAGAATATAGTAATACAAAAGACATTATTATTTGTTTTATATATATATATATATATATGATTTTATTATATTGAAGTGTGTAACTATATTTTAAATTCTACATATTGTATATTATCTAATCTATACAATAATATTTATTTACTATAGTAGTCTATGAAATCTTAGATGATATAAGAATATAGTAATAAAAAGACATTGTTATTTGTCATATTATATATATATATATATATATAGAACGTTACTTTATTGAAGTGTATAACTATATTTTATATTCTACATATTGTATACTATATAATCTATACAATCATACTTATTTACTAGTCTATGAAATCTTAGATGATATAAGAATATAAAATACTAAAGATATGTATAACTATATTTTATATTCTACATATTGTATACTATATAATCTATACAATCATACTTATTTACTATATTAGTCTATGAAATCTTAGATGATATAAGAATATAAAATACTAAAGATATTATTATTTGTTATATTATATATATATATATATAGAACTTTACTTTATTGAAGTGTATAACTATATTTTATATTCTACATATTGTATACTATATAATCTATACAATCATACTTATTTACTATATTAGTCTATGAAATCTTAGATGATATAAGAATATAAAATACAAAAGACATTATTATTTGTTATATTATATATATATATATATATATATATATATATAATTTTACTATATTGAAGTGTATAATTATATTTAATATTCTGCATATTGTATACTATATATTATATATACATAATTATCCACATCTTAGAGTTTATACAATAGTATGTATTTCACATATAATATTAATATAACTATGAATCTTATTGTATCATGTATATTATACTACTATATTTTATATTTTACATATTGTATATTATATTACTATATTGTATATGTAAATTCAATTCACGTTGATATTTCCAAAAAAAGAAAGAGAATATTTTTTATGGACGGACCAAAATAGAATTAAATGAATGTATTTGGTGGACGGAGAGTATATAATACCAATCTTAATTTGTCGTTCTAATGATCGATCTTATAATATTTTATTTGATACTAACTTAAACATATGGAGTCATGAAATTAAACTCATCAATTTTCACACTTCACGGATCCAAGTTTTATTGCTACATTTAATTTGATATGACAATATTATTTCAATTGAATTTCATGTTGTATACATTTTTAACACGTATTATTTTGATTTGGTAGTGCGTAGTATAAATTAAATCTTTTAGACGTATCTAATTAACATTTGAAGGTTTATGTATGGCCTAATTTAATGTTTTATCTGGAATAATGAAACGGATATGTCAAAAGTAATGTATTTCAAGAATTAAAATTTGTTTGATAAAAAAATACAGATTTGTGACAAAAAAATAAATTTAAAAAATGGGCCTATCAAAAAGTTAATTTTGTAGTGAGCTGAAAGAAGTTAAACTTTTAGTAAAGTAATCCTTGCAAGTTTGCACTTTGCACACTTATAGCCGACCATTTCCTGTTTTGATATTTTGTTCTAATATAACTCTTAATATTTAGTAAATTCAATTCACGTATTATAACTCTTAATATTTTGTTCTAATATATTACATATAAGACATTATGGTTAAACGGCAATGAGAGATAAGACCTTAGCCCTCTCTCATTGCCGTTTAACCAGGCTCGAGCTCGGCTCGATAAAGTTTTGAGCTCAAATCAGTTCGACCGCCTCGTTTATAAACGAGTCAAGCTCTGAACGAGCTTTTTTTTGAACCGAGCCTCGAATAGCTTGCGAGTAGCTCGGTTCGTTTATAACCCTAGTTATTCCGGTGGATATCCTTAGAGTGTCGATCATTTTCTTTATGTCTCGTTATATTTCTATTAAATATCTCTTAAATTAATTATTATTCAGTTAAGTTAAGTATTCTCTTACCCGTAACACCTCGAGGTCTTGGACCCGAATCCCGAGTTGTTACAGTAGACAAATATGAGATCGGAAAGTTCAAACTCAAGAGCTACCTTACAGCAAAACACTGCCGTATGTGGAAGGTCATCACAAATGGACTTATAATTATCTGGCAAAAGTTCAAGAATGTAAGCACCGAACTTGGAAATGATCCTTCTTACGAGTATAGGCTAAAGATAGAGATGACTTCACAATAGAAGAACGTAAGGAGGATGAACTAAAAAATCAAGCAAAGAACATCATCTCTGGAATAGTTACCAACTCTCACATTGGAAAACTGATTAAATGTGAGACAACCATGGAGACATGGGACGTGCTTGAAAGCCTATGTGCAGGCTATGAGGAAATCAAGGAAAACAAGCTAACGATAGCTTGTCAGAAGTTCGACAACTTCAAGCAAAAGAAAGGAAAATCAATTGTTGACATGGAACTCATATTTGCGGCCATCATCAATGAGATCTCAACACTATTTAAGGACAAATACACAAAAAGAGAGATCAATCTCAAATTCCTATGGGCATTCCCAGCTACTGACTGTAAATTCTATATAGTAGCCCTTCATAAGAAAGCTGGATTCTATGAGATGTCAACTGACAAACTCTTCTCAACACTGAAAGTTGATAAGTACAACATCAGATGTACAAAAGAGTCATTCAAAGCTGATACATTTGAAGAAGAAGCTCAAGTCAGCATGCACAAAGGTGCTGCATTGAAAGCTGAGAAGAGCAAGGAAACTAAGAAAACAGCCAAAGATAAAGCTGAGTAGAACAATGACGAGTTGTTGACTCAGTACACTCTGATGGTTGAAAGATTCGGAAGATGAAAGCCAGACTGAAGAGGTATAACAAGTACCGAAAAGAGAGAAATGGACACGACATGAGCCACAAAGAAAGAACGAACAAAGATCGAACTGACGTTCGATCTGACTACAAGAATGACAAGTCCTTCAACTGTGGGAAGAAATGGCACTTCAGACATGACTCCTTGAGTTAAGCCACAAAGAAATAAAAGCACAAGGAGCCAAGCACGACAGAAAACTGAACGAACGTAAGGCAATGGTTGCTGAGAAGGCCAGCACTTCAAGTTCATCTAGCATCTCTTCCAACAACTCCTCCAGTACTGATAATGGGAGCCAGTGTCTGATGGTTAGAGAGATCAATAGCTACGAGGACAACTGCATGGTGGGAATTGATAGTGGCCTTGACGAACCTGAGGTAACTTCCCGACTCTCTAATGAAAATCTCTCCCAAACTATTATATTATCTGAACAGGTGTCAGACTCCAAAGACACATCCGTCAAGTGGGGCGAGATGGAGCAGATCATGGCTGACTATAGAACAATCATGAAAATGTATGAAAAAACTATGGCTGAAAATTACAAGCTGACTGAGAAGCTACAACTTACTGAGAAAAGTCACCAGTCAGCTACTCTTTCAAAAGCTGAGCTGACAAAGTTGAAACAAGAACATGCTGATCAAACCAGCATGACAAAAGAACTGAAGGTTGAATTCTAAAAAAGAAAATAAAATAGTTCAGCTTAGAACTAAACTAATTGAGATCAGCCTGCAGTTCGGCACATTTCAGCAAAGTGAGGCTTCACCCCAAGAAAAGATCAACACTCTAAACGAAACAACAAAGAAGCTGGACTTTATTCAATCAGTTTATAGATGTTCATTGATCAGAACTGGATTAGGCTATGATCATAGTTCAACTATGAATGGTGCATCCACTAGTGGCACTAAAACTGTGTTCGTTAGATCCACTGAAAAGCTGAAAGCTCCAGTGACTGAACTAAATGATAAGGGCCCAAGTATAAGCTACTTAGAAGAACTGATCATATCATGCAGTCTCAGGTT
Organism: Salvia rosmarinus; assembly: GCA_036937905.1. Lineage (NCBI taxonomy): Eukaryota > Viridiplantae > Streptophyta > Magnoliopsida > Lamiales > Lamiaceae > Salvia > Salvia rosmarinus. Next base: position 93,943,398 of record CM072816.1, read on the forward strand.
ACCCAGCTGTGGCACTCTCACCGTAAGAATCCTTAGCAGAGGAAATATGTGTTGAAAGCACCTCCTGCCAGGAAGTTTACACCAGCATACAACCCAGTCTATCATATATATTATACACATAGTAAAGCTTCATTTACACCTCCACAACATTCACTGTTGGATTTGTATACTGGAAGCAGTTTTGGTTGAGCTTGTATACAATGATTCATGTTACCACTATTACAATCTCATATCTGAATTGTTTACTTGATTGCATATGTATGTCCCTTTATCTCATATATAAGTTAGATCATACAGTGTGTAGAAGATTACAGAAGTCTGTATACTTGGTCAAGCTTAATGGGATATAAAAAGGATCATAGCTGAGACAACTTCAGAACGAGTTGTCAGTATAGGCTGCGGTATAGAGAAGAAGTGACTTGACTTGGTTATTTATCTATACTGGTATGTCTCTAACGTATTGATGGATCACAGTGAGATGAGTTCTTCTATCTGACCGTCGTGAAGAACCTAGATCTCGGTGACTTTACGTTGATCTAAACCTCGATAAGGTATTAGGTCAGTATGAGTTGTTGACCATCACTTTGACTTATCATGGGTGAGGGTTACATGAGATAACTCAATATTCTCTGTATCTTGGGTGGTGGTAGTGTTTGTATGTCATGCTAGTTGCTGTATCGAGTCACCGTATCCGTTTAGGATGATGACGTCCCCTTAAGGAGCTCAAAAGGTTTATTTTACTAAACTCTGCAGGTTGAATTATCTCAAGTACAATAATAAGGTTGAATGGTACTACTTAAGGAATTAAAGAAATTAATTATTTTAAGCAATGTAACGCTATAAATAAATAATTGACGTGCGATATATTAAATAAGGAGATTCGTGAAGTCTAAGTGCAAGCCCGACTCAACTTCGGAAATAAAGTGGTAAGTCAGCATTTATTCTCTAGTGGCATGAATAAATATTTATGAATTAATTTATGTTCTGGGCTGAACATAAGATAATTAATTTATTTGAGGCCCATCTTTATTCCTTGCATTTGATCCCTGGGTTGGCCCATCAAGGCCTGGAACTACCTCAAAATTCGTCCACCTCATAGAATCCCACTAGGATTTTGTTCTGATCATCTCTATCTGAAAATATATTATTATATTTATTAGATATGCAGAGATCCTATCCTAATAGGATTCTATGGTTGCATTATAAATATAATGTGAGAGAAAATCAGTGTATCCTAATGCTAAAGAGATTTTGGAAATTATAGTGTGATTATTCTGATTTTCAAAATTTCCAAGTGTGAGGAAGAAGACGAATTTTTGCAGTACTCTCCATAGATTGCTCTCACTCGGCATTGGAGTTTTGGCAAACGAGATACAGTCCAGAAGATCAAAGCACGAGTCTTGATCCAATTCCTTGTCCGACAAATTCGCAGGTGAACACGAGAAAACATATATGTGTTGCAATTAATTATGTAGGTGCATGCTAGGTAAATAATCAATGTATGGTGAATTAAACATCCAATATAGATCATCGGGAGATGGTTAAAATCAGATTTCCCTACATTCACGTGCACCACATGACTACAAGTACAAACTCAATCCCTTTGCTCAAACTACATAGAAGTCCAGGCCCAACTGAAGAAGCCTATGATAGTTTATATCGATTTTCAAGAGAGATAGATCAGGCCTGACAATAGGGTCAAAATCATCAGGTTGATTTGGGTTACTAAAGAAACAACTAATGTGCAAGGACCCAATTCATACTGAGTACCTAAAATATGATTTTTGCAGGCCGTGCTGAGTAGTCAGAGAAAGAATAAATACCTTCCAGCCCATAAGCATATATTATACTTGGACAGTGGATGTTCAAAACACATGATTGCCTATAAGGAGTATCTATCTGACTACGTGGAGAAGGAAGGCACGAAAGTCTCTTTTGGTGATAATTCAATCGGATACACCAATAAAAAGATAATTCATTCTGATACATCAAAGGCTACGGTACACTTTCGATCGGTAACGTTAAATTTTTTAATGTTAATTATGTTCTTGGTCTGAAACATAATTTCCTATCGTTAGATAATTATGTGATAACGGTTTCGTTGTTAAGATTCAAAAGAAGGAATTCACTGTTAAGAACAGCTCAAAGAATACCATACTTAGAGGAACAAGACATGAAAAGTTATACGTTACATCTTAGAAGGACTACCCTCCAGAAACATATCTGATGTCAAAGACATCCTCAGAGATCAACTGGTTGCGGCACAGAAGGCTGAACCACCTGGATTTCAAGACCATTAACAAGTTAGCAAAACACTCACTAGTAGAAGGTTTGTCAAATGCAGGATTCCATAAGGACCAAGTGTGTGAAGCATGTCAGATGGGCAAATAGAAGAAATTATCATTCAAAAGAAAAACTGCCCACTCCACTGATTGAATACTCCAATTGCTACACATGGACCTATTTGGACCAGTGACTCCAGCTAGCTATAACGGTAGAAAATACACCTTAATTATTATTGACGATTATTCAAGATTTACTTGGGTTGTGTTTTTATATAAGAAAAATGGAACACTGGAGAATCTATCTATATTGCCGAATAGGCTCAAAACCAAGAAGCAGATTGACATCATCACAATCAGATCAGACAGAGGAACTAAGTTACTAAATGCTATCATCTGTAAGTATTGTGAGAGTTCGAAGCTACCTCCAAAATTCTGGAATGAAGCTATCAGCACAACATGCTACACCCAAAACCAATTATTTCTGACTCAAAGTCATGGAAAAACACTATACGAAGTTGATTAATATATGTGGATAGATGTTTGCTATCATTTGCATATGTATTTGATTATCATTCATAGTTGATGACAACAGGATCGAGAGACTAGGTTGTCATTAATTACGAATCGAGCATAGACGAGGTTGAGACGCTAGTTTATGTTGAATGCTAGGTGAGAGGGTGTGGGTAGTTTACTGCACTGTGCATCGATCGTTGGCTCGTAGATAATGAGGATAGAGTTTGAACCGTAGAACTCCGTCTTCAATTTTGTGTATCTGCCAATTCCTCTTGTTATCCAAGTACACCTTCATTTTCTTTCCGTTTATTTCTTTTTTTTGTCTGTTCCATGATAGCTCTCAATTATGTTAGGACGTTAGTTTCTTTCTCTTCTGTTTTTGTTTCGTGACATAGAACCGTAGCCATGTTAAGTCTTCATTGAGAATACGACTAGGTCAACCTTATCGCTCTATATTAACCTCGTACGATTGTGAACGACTTAGAGAATAAATATGTCGGAACATCTAGATCAAATGTATTGTGTACTTAATTTAGTATTGCATTATATTTGACCAACTAATTAATTAATTGACCAAATAAATTGGTGGTGTAAAATAATTATGGGATAAAAAATAAATCTTTTACTTAGGGTTATTTGCCTGTAAATTATTGAACTTTCACGAAATTCTGATTTTGTATACCAACTTTAAAATTTGTGCGATAATTATCGAACTTTGATTTGTTCTGATTTTGCACACCAGTGTGAAGCCATCCAAGAGTAAGGCTGACATGGAACGTTGAAAAATATGAGTTGACGAAATCGTGCGGTGATTAAAACGACATCGTTTAAGGCTAAAATTGGATGTATTTGCCTATGAAATAGATTGAGAATTACTATTATCTTTAAATTAGGGCTTAGAACATGTGATTCAAGAATTGAAGAGAGAGATCGAGAGCAACAAGCGAGAGGCGATGGAGAGAGAGAAAGGTGGTGGGTTCTGCAATGGCTACTTCTTCATCCTCTAATTCGTCAAACCCGCCTAATCTTCCAGGTTGTGCATTCATGAAGTTCCCGCTACATTGAAGACCTCGCACACCATTGCAGAACCCAGTAGTTTTCTCTCATCTCCAACGACTCTCGCTTGTTGCCTTTCGATCTCTCTCTCTCTCTCTTCAATCCCTGAACCCCGTGTTCTACGCCCTAATTTGAAGAGCATCGATAATTATCAATCTATTTCACAGGTAAATACATCCAATTTCAGCCCTAAACAACGTCGTTTTGGTTAATAAAAATGATGAAGTTTTAATCATTAGACGATTTCATCAATTTAGATTTTTCAACATTCCATGTCAGCATTAGTCGTGACCGGAATCGCACTCATGTGTAAAATCAGAATATATCAAAAGTTTGATAATTATCGCGTAGATTTTAAAGTTGGTATGCAAAACCAGAATTTGGTGAAAGTTCAATAATTTATAGGCAAATAACCCTTATATATAAGTATTTATATAGATTGTCTTATGGGTAGAGTATGATTAAAAAACAATATGGGATTGATAATTTTATTATTATTGAATTAGAATTTAAAAAATATTAAATGGAGAACTTATTTTTTCAATAAAAATATAGCTATTTATTTGACCAACTAATTAATTGTTTAGCCAAATTAAATTAGTGATGTAAAAAATTGTACACATTGATTCTAATTATTTATTTTATCCCACATTTATTTAGCCAAATACAAAATTCAACACTTGAAAAGGGTTGAAAAGCACTAGTATTAACAATATGGCCTAAACTCTCACAAGTCATACCACTTTGATGAGCACACTTTAGCTACCTTAATACAATGTCACGCGACTCAAATGCCCAAAAAGGGCCGCATTCTTTTAACCCTTTAACATTTTATTGTAAATTTAGTCTAATAATAGCTGAGAATATTGAACACACCAACCCTATTATTTAAAAAAATATGAGTCTTTAAATACAATAATGACATAACATAAATCGAATCAATATACTCCTAAGTGCAATATGAAAGTCACGGTGACTCGTAGCTGCACGGTCCGCCCAGCCGAACCAACATTCAATGGTTCCATGCCGCTCACCGAATCCGACCAAACCGGTGTTCTAACTCATGTCCCAACACTCTACTTCTACAAGCCCTCCCTAAATCGGCTCACAACAAAACACACCATTTTCACAACCCTCCAAACTTCACTAGCCAAAGCCTTGGTCCACTTTTATCCGCTAGCAGGCCGTCTGCGCTGGCTAGACGGAGCTCGCCTCGAGCTGCACTGTAACAGCAGTGGGGCCCATCTCATCGAAGCTGACTCTGATGCCATGTTGAATGACCTCGGGGACTTCCACCCGTCCCCCGATTTCCGCCATCTTATCCCTCAGATCAACTACTCATCTCCCATCGAAGAAATCCCCCTCCTAACCATGCAGGTCACCAACTTCCGATGCGGTGGCGTCACCCTCGGCTACTCTATATCCCATGCCGTCGTCGACGGCCAAAGCGCGCTCCACTTCATATCCGAATGGGCCAGGATCGCGCGCGGCGCGCCATTAGGCGCCGCACCTATCTTGGACAGGAGACTCCTCCGAGCCGGAGATCCTCCTCCTGCGGCCCCGCCGCGATTCGAGCACCCGCAGTTCGACCCTCCTCCCCTTCTGCTAGGGCAGTCGAGCAACAAGGAAGAGAGAGAGAAAGAAACAACAGTATGTATGCTCAAACTGTCGACAACCCAAGTGCAACTGCTCAAGATCGAAGCCAATAGAGGGCGGTTACCCGAGGACGCGCCACGCGCCTACACGCGCTACGAGGCCATAGCGGGGCATATATGGAGGTGTGCGTGCCGAGCGCGTAGACACGCCCCCAAGCAGCCGACGGCGTTGGGGATCTGCATGAACGTGCGGGGGCGCGTGCAGCCGCCATTGCCGGAGAAGTTCTTCGGAAATGCGATAATCGATGTGATCGCACGGGGGCAGTCGGGGGAGCTGGTGGCGAGGCCGCTCGGCTACGCCGCCGGCAGAATAAGGGAGGCGATCGACGGGGTGACGAGCGAGTACGTGCATTCGGTCATTGACTTCCTTAAAAACCTGGATGATTTCTCGAGGTTGCAGGACATACATGCATTGAGAACGAAGGAGGGGTCGTTCTACGGCAACCCTAATATCGGCGTAGTGAGCTGGATGACTCTGCCGCTGCAGGGCCTTGATTTCGGATGGGGAAAGGAGGATTTCATGGCGCCCGGCACTCATGACTGCGACGGCGATTCCTTGATCCTGCCGGCTTGTGGTGGTGATGGCGGTTTGCTTGTTGCACTCTGTCTGCAGGCTGCATGCATGGAGGATTTCAAGAAATTCTTCTACCAAGAAATTTAGCGGATAAAATCCTCAGTCCCAACTCTATGTTCTATCGTCCGTATCCTATTATTAATAGTATATCTTATAAAATAAAAAATTATTATTATATAACGAATAACATTTATTGTAAAAGAAAATGATTATAAATCCTTGTTGAATTAACATTCCAAATTAATAATCATTTTTAACTACAAAATACAAATTAAATAGTAATAAAAATTATAAATTTTAATTGAATTAATAATTATAAAATTAAACTAATCACAACTAATTGAAACTGGAGAAATAAAATGAAAACATAATTAAAAAATTGAATAGGTCGATTATGTATTTCTTCCTTAACCAAGGAATGTGTTACTAGTTAATTTGTTAGACTACAACATCATATTAATGCTCGACATATATCCACAAAATATAATTTTCTCTGCACTTTTTGGAATTTCATTATATTTGTATGATGTATTATTTTCCTTTTAAAATTCTGTGTTATTAATATTTGTGATCGTACAAATTTATTACTTTTGCATTCAAATTATTTATTCTTGGTGCCCTTAAAAATTATTTAGCGGTTGTATTGCAATATTGTTGTTTGTTCTGGGTTGTATCGAATGTTCCACAAATTATTTCACTAAATTATCAGAAAGAGAAAAAACTCCAAAACTTGAATAATATTGTATTAGATTTATAAAATGAATCTCGATCAGAATTGAATAGTAAACTTTGATTTTCCGTTCCAAGTCCAATTTTCTAACCAAATGGATAGCCTTGCCAAATGCAACGTATGCTTCCATCCACGCGTAAATATGGAGTATATGGAAAAGTCGATGCTTCCATCCACGCGTAAATATGGAGAATCTGACCCTCGGATCAGTTTATATAAAACTAGTGTATAACCCGTCGAAATTCGACGGGAAATTACTTTATATCGTAATTTATAATCATACTTGTTAATCATCAGAATCTGTTTAAAATTATAAATATAACTTGTTGTAATAATTGGTTATTCATCGTAGTAATAATTCGAACATTACAAAGTATATTAATAATAAATAAGAATAAATAACAAAAGATTAAAAATTAGAGAAACTACTTGTATATAATTTATATATTCATACATGTCACAAACTTAATTTTAAAAATTGATTTTACTATTGATTCTCGTCCGAAACTTATGTAATAATACCACTTAATTATCTAATCCCATTTAAAATTTATAAAACATCTAATTAGTTAAATATAAGTTGTTTCAATAATAAATTCGATGGGAAATCACTTTATGAGATTTCATAATTTCAAAATCTAAATCTAAATCCATTCACAACCAAAATAGGTTAATAAATAAAATATTTGAATCCCAATAATTTTTATAAGGCTTCACATATTCAAAACCTAAATCTATTTTTATATTTTTGGTGTTTATTTCCATCGCAATGGAATATTTCTAGTTTATTTTAAGATTATAGATTTTCTTACTAAATATCTATCAATTCATGTTTTTGTTGATATACCATATTTAATTATATTTATAGATTATAAATTTATTTTTATCTTTTCATTTTATTTAACCGCAACGGATTATTTTCTATTTTATTTCAAAGACTGTAGATTTGTTTAGTAAATATGTATGGATTTATTTTAGTTGAGCTAGCCGATGAAATCGTGTCAATTTTACTAATCCTAATCCTACTAATTACCTAAATCTATTTATAATATATCTAAATAGTTAAAGATAAATTAATACAATAATTTGAACCTTAGTTATTTGGTTTACTTTCTTATTTGGCTGTTTGGAAGATATTCATATTTTGAAGTGACTCTAGCTTAAGATATTGATGAATTTATTTCGGCGTTTTTCTGTAGTTAAAGCTTTTTAGTAATTCTATAAAATAATGTAGTCTTAATTATGCAAGGATTATTGGGTGTTTTAGGTATCTAAATTATTCGCTTTTGAAGAGGTTGATTTTCCCGTGCTCGAGTCTGAGGCACTGTTTGTGAGGAAAGTTGGGGAGGAAATCAAGGACCAGGTTCGTCTCGTATAGTAATGCATACTTATTACTCAAATATATTTATAATATATTCCACATTAATTTTATCTATCTTATTAAACATGTAGTACAAAGATTAATAATAAATTCCACATACTTGAATTCCACATTAATTTTTTCTAAAATATTTTTCTTATCCATTCTTATCTACTCGTATAGTAATACATACTAATTACTCAAATATATTTATAATATATCTAAACAATTAAATATAAATTATTACAATAATTGGTTATCTATCTTAATAAAGTCCGAAAAGTATAAAGTAACATAACTAATAAATAGTATACTACCTGCTAATTACCTAAATCTAATATATCTAAATAGTTAAATATAATTAAACTATTACAATAATTGATTATATATCTTAATAAATCTTAATAGTATAAAGTAACATAAATAAATAAATAATACTTAAATCTCACATTATTTTTATGAGATTCCATAATTTCAAAACCTAAATCCATAAAAGACCCAAATAAATAAATAAAATAAAATACTTGAATCCCATATTAATTTTTATAAGACTTCACATATTCAAAACCTAAATCTAAATCTATTTTTATATTTTGGTTTTTAAGATTATAGTTTTCTTAGTAAATATGTATTGATTCATATTTTTGTTGATATACCAAATTTAATTATATTTAAGACTACAAATTTTTTTTATCTTTTCATTTTTATTTCCACCACAATGGATTATTTTTATTTTATTTCAAGATTGTAGATTTTCTTAGTAAATATGTATGAATTATTTTGGATGAGCTAGCTAATGAAATCGTGACACTTTTATAGAGGTTCTCATTTGGCTATGTTTTATAAAAAACTAATGTGGGATTATAGAGTGATTAGAGGCATAAAATGAAGAATTAAATATGTTTCTAAATTAAATTAAAAACTATTTATTTGGTCAAATTAAATTAAATAAACTATTAGTGTTACAGTTTGATTGATATTAATATCAATTACTCCACCAATTAAAAATGAAAATTTGGTTGAGACTTAAAGAATAGAAATATCATTTTATATAAGTTCTCATTTGGCTATGTTTCATAAAAAATCAATGTGGGATTATAGAGTGATTAGAAGGTATAAAATGAAGAATTTAGAAAATAAATATGTTTTTAAATTAAATTAAAAACTATTTATTTGGTCAAATTAAATTAAATAAACTATTAGTGTTGTAGTTTGATTGATATTAATATCAATTACTCCACCAATTAAAAATAAAAATTTGGTTGAGACTTAAAGAATAGTAATATCATTTTATATAAGTTCTCATTTGGCTATGTCTCATAAAAAATCAATGTGGGATTGTAGAGTGATTAGAAGGCATAAAATGACGAATTTAGAAAATAAATATGTTTCTAAATTAAATTAAATTAAAAACTATTTATTTGGTCAAATTAAATTAAATAAACTATTAGTATTGTAGTTTGATTGATATTAATATCAATCACTCCACCAATTAAAAATAAAAATTTGATTGAGACTTAAAGAAAATAAATATTCTTTTATAGAGGTTCTCATTTGGTTATGTTTCATAAAAAATCAATGTGAGAATTAAAGAGTGATTAGAAGACATAAAATGAAGAATTTAGAAAATAGATATTTTTCTAAGTTAAATTATACACTATTTATTTGGTCAAATTAAATTAAATAAACTATTAGTGTTGTAGTTTGATTGATATTAATATCAATCACTCCACCAATTAAAAATAAAAATTTGATTGAGACTTAAAGAAAATAAATATCCTTTTATAGAGGTTCTCATTTGGTTATGTTTCATAAAAAATCAATGTGAGAATTAAAGAGTGATTAGAAGACATAAAATAAAGAATTTAGAAAATAGATATTTTTCTAAGTTAAATTATACACTATTTATTTGGTCAAATTAAATAAAATAAACTATTAGTGTTGTAGTTTGATTGATATTAATATCAATCAATCCATCAATTAAAAAATGAAAATTTGGTTGAGACTGAAAGAATAGAAATATTATTTTATATAGGTTCTCATTTGGCCATGTTTCATAAAAAATCAATGTGGGATTGTAGAGTGATTAGAATGCATAAAATGAAGAATTTAGAAAATTGAGAATAAAAAATTATAGTAATTCCACATAGGATTGAAGATTAATGTGTTGCCTCCAATATGTTTTGTTATATAGAATTCATTCAAAACCTAAATCCATTCAAAATAAAAATAAATAAAATACTTGAATCCCAAATTTTCATTTTTATAAGACATCACATATTCAAAATCTAATTTTTTTTTTATATTTTGATTTTTAAGATTATAGTTTTTCTTAGTAAATATGTATCAATTCATGTTCATATTTTTATATAATGTATCTACAATATTTATCTTATTAAATAGTGTAGTAAATAAAATGTTGATTTGACCAATTTAAATAGTCTAAATTAAATTAAAAACTATTTATTTGGTCAAATTAAATAAAATAAACTATTAGTGTTGTAGTATAATTGATATTAATATCAATCATCCCAAAATTTGGTTGAGACTTAAAGAATATAAATATCAATTTATAGAGGTTCTCAGTTGACTATGTTTAATGAAAAATCAATGTGAGATTGTTGAGTGATTATAAGACATAAAATGAAGAATTTAGAAAACAAATATGTCTCTAAATTAAATTAAAAACTATTTATATGGTCAAATTAAATTAAATAAACTATTAGTGTTGTAGTTTAATTGATATTAATATCAATCACTTCACCAATTAAAAATGAAAATTTGGTTGAGACTTAAAGAATATAAATATTCTTTTATAGAGGCTCTCATTTGGCTATGTTTTTGTAATACCCCGCAGAATTAAATACCTAATTACGGTATTTAAAAACCGTAAATCAAAGCTTTACCGAGATATTCAATCGTATGATATCGAATAATGACTTGATTAATCACGATGAAATGAATTCCTATTTTATATTCAACGAGAATCGTGAATAAAGGAATAGAAGTTTATGAAGTGTATCGTGAAAAATTTTAACGTCGATCGCGTATCGATAGTTAAAATTCATGATATTTTCTAAGCAATTAAGCTTAGAATTAAATTCCATTATTAATGGAATAATGTAATAAAGTGATGACGACCATTTCGAGATGAGTCGATAATGAACGTTTATAGCGTTTTCAAACGTTAACGTTTTGAGATGAAACGAGCGTTTTAATCGATCAAGAAATTATAGGAATTAATTTCCTATGATTAGTATATGTAATTACAGTATTATTAAGCATTAAATCAATGCTAGATCAACAAGAATTGATAGTGACCAATTTTTCAAACGTTCGAAAACCCTAATTTTCGAACTCGATTTTTATCGCATAAAATGATGTCATTAATTTATCCTATGATATTATTTATCATCTAAACTATATGTCATAACATATATCAATGTTTGGCATGGAAAATAAAATTTGGACCCTTTGGCATAGTGTAATAGCCGAGAGCTATATACACATATGTACTAAGCACTTATTTGTTGATTTTTCCTATTACCCGTATCTAAGTGACATTGGATTAATTATAACTTAATTACACTATTAAAATCTGATATATATACATATATATGTGCACAAAATCGTGCATGTGTGTGGTGTGTAGATAGAGGTGTGTGTGTTGTTCCTATGCATGTACTAGGGGTGACAAATGTCACCCACAAGCAACCACCCCACCCCTACACCACTTCAGCCATCCCCTCCCCTCTCCAAACTGAAGCATCTCAGCCCCAAACCCATCACCAAAGTGTAATGTACACTCTCCAACTATCCACCCTCTCATCCCTCTCGTCTCCCTATTTCTCGACCAAGCCGAGGTGTTGCCATGGATCGAGGCTCAACCGGAGTCATGAGCTCCGTCGCATCTCCATCTCCCTCAACCTTGTCAAAATCTGATCCAAGGTAAAAGCCCTATACCCATAAGTATACTTTGATCAAGATATACACATGCATGTTCATCAATATGCTTGAATGTGCTAGATTTATTATTATAGATGGTTGCATATCGCATGTTGATTTATCTGGACGAACAGAAACTTCACGAAATTAATAGACTAAGTTAAAGTGGTCCGATGTTTGTGAATTTTTAATATGTTGAAATTATATGTGTCTATTATGCCTCTGTAAAATTTCAAGTCCATCCAACTTGATTTTCTATTTTAATTGTATTTATCAAAAACACTACACAAATCTGCGAAATCGCCGTGTTTATCACCCATAGTGCGTGGCTTTCTTTTTAAGTTTAGCTAATGATAAAAATATATAATTTGGTAGAAACATAATTCAGCATGTATAGAATATTCCTGTAAATTTTCAGAATTTTCTAAAAATCTTTACTATTTATTCCAGATTTTACAAGATAACTGCACAAAATTGTCACGGGAGTGATAGCTTGTGGTAAAATATTTTTATCTCCCAATCTATTGTGAATCATTGAGTGAGGCTTTTTCTGGATTAAACTAGACTTAAGTGGATTTTCAATATGACTAGTTGCATTCCCAGATTCCTTATAATGAACTCACGGTGAATTTTTAAGATTGACGCATTTCAGTAAGCCTTTTTGGACAAACTGCCTTAGAAAATTTCTATGTTAATAGGCTGTTCGAGTATGACTTTTACGTGAGATGTTCAAGCCGTTTGTAGTCCGATTTGGACTTGGGTTTCTTCATAAGAAATGTTCCTCACTATGTCTAGTTATGATCTGGAAAGTTTGATCCCAAACCAAGTTTTATAGATATACTTTTCATCGACCCAAAGTCACCTATTGGAAACTGTCCATTTCCAACTAGTGAACTTTGAGCTTATGTATTTCTCAATGCGTCAGATATTTTCCAGTATGGTCTTCATGAAATATGTAGTTCTTGTTACAAGGTTTCGAAATTGGTATCCTGCAGCCATTTTGGCATTGTGAGTCAAAAGTTACGAGCCTCGCAAAATCCCTCGTCGTTAAACTAAAACTGAAAATTCTGAAAAAATTTCTAAGTATAGAAGTCAGTTTGAGTTGCCCACTTTGAGACCCTATATCTCCGAACCACGACTCTTTGGATTTAATTCCTTCTTAGAACTTGTAGCATATGTTTAGAGGTTTCAGAATATATCTTTGTGTGGCCATACGTATTCTAACTCAAGAGTTATGAATCGTCAAAGTTTGCCACTGGGTTATTTCAAGTCGTTTTCTGAAATTCAACACTGAAATTTGACTAAGTGTTGGAAACCCCTATGTGAAGTATGCCTTATGTGACTATCATGCTATTAACTGATGCATTCATGATGTTATATCGCAAGATACGATAGAGCATTTTAAGATGTACGAATTATGATAAAACATCATGATACGATATTTTCACGAAAACATGCCTTAACGTGAGGTATTTGACTAGGTGCCACCACATGCTCAATTGAGTGTATAATCATACCTTGATATACACTATAGTAGAAATATGGGCTTTACTCTACTCAAAAATGAAATGCTATTGAAATATTTATTTACGATGCTTATTTCAACTGTTGATAAAATATTTATAAGATTGCCTGCCAAAAATATTTATGTTTTGTGTATGTATCCTATCCATGAGATGTTATGAAATGTTATGAATGTTGTTGGGTCGCCCCAACTTATGAATGAAAATCGATATCGGATCCTATGCCGGAAGGACAATACAGCTGGGATTAACGTGTACATTGATGGTGATTGCGTCTTTGTAAGGACAATTCACGGCGGTCACGGGGTCGTAGAGGAGGCCTCCTCACGACTTTCGACTATGATGATATGATGAAATGATGATAAGGGATACAGATCATACACACCAAGAAAAATGCCTGGTCAGGCGATGATTTTGAGAAATGATGAAAATGATTTTAGTAAGCACAAGACATTTCAACTAAAACCCTCGTGTCTTACCATGATGTGGCGATGTAATCTTCAAATGATAAAATGTTTTGGCATGAGTCCACCGAGTGCATTCTTGTACTCACCCACATGTTTGTTTTAAATGTGCGGGTTGAGCGAGATGATGGATGGAGCGATGTTGAGCATTAGGATCGTTGTCGCTGAAAAGTTTATACCTTGATAGTACATCGTCATATGTACATATCACATGTCTTCCATTGCTAGAACTTAAATTATGTACTAAAGTCCAAGAACATACTTGTCGTATGTATTACGCTTTTATTAAAGAGAGTCTCCATGTTTGATCATTCATGTTTACTGATTATAGTCCGCTAATCCGTACTTAGGATTGTGGGGTACATGAGAGGGTATCGAGCGGTTCGCTCTTTAAACCCAAAATCCCTTTTAAGGTTAAGTCTAGATTGAGTCATTAGACTTCTAGAGATCACCGACAATGCTCAACACTCCATCACATCAAGCTCAACCGAAATGAGGTAAATGACTCTTTTTCCAAAGTTTTGAAAATTAGCTGGCGGATGAATGTTTATGAAATTATTTTTCTCGAATTGAAAACGAAAAGTTTGAAAGTGAAACAAAATTTTATCAAGTGAAATGAAAGCTATGAGAAAGGTTGAGAATGAATGTTGTGACAAATGATTTGTCAAGAAAGTTATGAAAAGAAGGAAGATATAAGAAAGATGATGACAATGATATGAGAAAGTTTTGGCATGATACGCCAAAGATGAAATGTTTGAATTTCTGGAATGTAATAAGGGTTCATTATTATGAACAAAGTTATGATTATTCATGTTTTAAAATGATTGAGATTGGACATTGATTTGTCAAAAACGATATATTGAATTCTTGAAATTCGACGAAGCACATGCGTAAAGATGAGCTACGTATGAATATTTGAAGTTTTACTTCAAACCTCAAGGTTGACTATGATAATGAGCATGCTAGTTCAACAGAACGTAGACCTTATAAGACGCATGATCCCTTTCTACGAAAGAACATAGAAGTAAGAACTTCCTTCCATTACAAGAACAAGAGTAACGATGGATTTGAGAATTTCATTTCATCTTGAGTGAAGAAAAGCAAAGGATTTATACGAAATTGTTCGACCTCGACATGTACGACCTCGGCTTCGACATCGACATGTGCGACTGTCGACTTCGAAATCGGGAATTTGTAATATCGACTTTGACATGTCGACTTGGTAGCCTGTACGACCTCGGTGTCGGCAATATTCTGTACTACCTCGACATCGGTAACGGCATGCACGACCTTGGTGTCGGCATCGCTTATGACCTCGGCGCGAACGCTGTAAATTTCCCCGCACTGCGCAGTGATTCTGCTTTGACTGCTTCTCGATTGTGTGAACTCCGATTTACGTGCGGTTTTCGTCTCACGTGCTCCTAATGCACTGTACTTCATTTCTTTTGAAGGACAAAATCCCTGATTCCTACCCGAATTCATGAGAATCAGTTGAAGTTAGTTCTATAATTTGAAAAGAGTAAGACATTATAGTATGATACTGAATCCTAGAATGTTACTAAGAAAGTAAGATCTTGATGTACAAGTAGAACCTTGACATACATGAGAACTTTGTTGATGACCTATTACGTATATATAGCTTTCAAATTATACCCATTACCCAATTTACGTCATTGAGTTTAACTCTATGACCTAGTTCCAATTGAGAATTCATTCGAGTTTCTCACTTTTTCTCAAGAAAATTTTCAAACCCAAAATTCATATAAGTGTCCTTTTGAACCCAAAGCCTTATGTGATGAGAATATAATTGTGGACGGTCAGCCACCCATATGACCAAAGAAATCTCGAGTCGTCATTCGGTCTTCGGACCCTAGAGCCCCATTTATTCGATCTAAGGAACATATCGATTCAATCATTGAAAAGATGTTATCTTGATGGATGAGATAATACCTTTTATTGGTAATCGTGATAATTTCTCCTTGATTCTTGAAACCATCAAGTATGATGAATGTTGACTTACCTTGTCACCTAAGTACGAATTAGTAAAGCGATAAATGTCGGGCATGAAATAGGTTGACTTATCTCACCACCGAAAGTTTCGGATCGATAAAGTGATAGACATCAAGATGTTATGATGTAAAGAAAATCTCGACGAAATGAGATATTTTTCCTATGATACACATGAATGTGATGACCCTTGATGGGCTTTTACAAAAATTGATGACAGTGAAGTTATACCATCATACGACTATTATGATAACAGAGTTATGAATAAGATACTCTTTAGCATTGAATGCAAAGAGTAAAAGTAAAGAAAAGTATATGATATCTGTGGGATATTAATTTCCCTTATTATGTCATGACGAGAGCGATTACAACTTATCTTTAAGATAGTAGGATGTCTTTGAAACCTCGTTAGTAGGTTGGACATGTTTAAAAGAATGAAGATGCATACAAGATATTCTTTTCAAAGAATATATATATATAAAGTGATAGCATCCCGTAAAATAGATCTTTCGCCTTTATACCTCAATCAATGAGATTATGCTTGAGCATAATCGATTCCAAGTAATTGAAACTTGGTTGGACAAATGATAATAAGATTTAGAGATCATAATCATTGAGATGTGTGAATAGCTAGGATGCATGTAAATCAAGTATGGAGGAAATATCTCAGAAGTCAAAACATGGTAATGAGATGCTTAGAATTAAGTTATGGTGTACAGATGTATTACCATACCAAGCTATATGACAATGATAACGGTTCTAGTCCTGAAAGTGGGAACCGAAGTATAACGGAAGTAAGATTACTTTCAGATACCATGCTCAAGAAAATGGACAAAAGTCAAAAATAGCAGAAGAAATTACGAACTATACAAGTAGATAGTTCATGATATGATATAAGCTTCAGAGATTTTATGCTTGGAAGTAAAGAAACGGATTAAGAAACAGATTCATTATTTTGAAATGAATCTTAATACCCTAAGTTATAATGACACAAAACGCTTGTCTCGTGTAATTTAATCGTTAACAAGCAAGATAGTTTCTATAGATCTTGCAAAGGAAATACGTCCAAGAGAAAACAGAAAGAGATTCTCATTGAGGGACTTTAAGGTAAATCCAATTGGAAAGATTATCCCTCATACTTTTGTGACGATCAATGAAGTAGGATATTAAGTATCTCTGACATGGGAATGAAGCAATCATGAAATGTCGAGAAAATGGTAAAGATATTTGATGTTAAGGCAAAAGTATAATACATCCCCAATGAACAAAGGATTATATCTTATGCGAAATTGCACGATGAATCAATAAAAGATTAAGAAGAAATGACTATATCTAAAAAGGGATATTACAAAAAAATGGCGCTAAAGGCCAGTACAAGGACTTCTCTGGAAAAGAGTTTAAAGTAAGAATATATGAGAAATATACTCCTAAGATCGATAAAGTGAAAAAAAAAGAATTTAATCATTCATACTGGATTAGGAATGAATGATAGTGATAGAGACATGACGATCTCTACGATAAGATTTCATTATTGAAATATATCAATATCAAAGGATAAGTTGATGTAAACCTAACCACGAATGTTATTAGTAAAAGCATAACGATACTAATACCGAAAAGTATAAAGTGAATAAGGTAATAGAAGGCCATAGTAAGGGAACATGATGTCCCAATGGAAAGGACAAGGACAAGGACATATGAAATAGATGTTTACTTGAATAAACGGAAAGACCGTTGACCAAAGCCTATACTTAGCCGAAAGCAGATCAAATGTAACCAAAAGGCGGGATAGGTGTGAGGAAAATTTCTAATACATGTAAGATCTTGATCGATATAGGTGCTTCGCTTTTTAACATCGCACAAGTGTGCGTAGAAGCGATAGAACCCAATTCGTGGTAAATGGCGAATCAAGAAATGAAAATCCCCTTACCTACACGAGAATTTTGACCATCGCAAGTGTTGCTCAAGCTCAGAATTGAACCTAGAATCGCTTAAAGTGCTATCCAATGATTTGGATCATTATATCTATGTGGAACGTAGATATAATTTTAGAGACAAGAAGTTTCGGAAATGGTCATCATTCATGTGATTAGTGGCTCAGCCTTTTCGTTAGAGGTTTTACACGACGAATATCAAGACCCTTTGTCGCCTATGCTAATATCGTAAGGCAACATACGATCAAGATGTAAAACGAAAATGAGTATTAAGATAAGTGTCATGAGTCGTGTCACAAGTAGTCTACGTGTTATATACGCCTTAAGGTGTATAATTCATTAAGAGATCCTTCTTATTAAAATTCCTCCATTGCTTAATTTAAGTCGGACTCATCCGAACTATATGTTTGCTGATGGCAAGAAAAGGGTCCGACGGTAAAAAAAAAAGAGAGTTAACCCAAGGCCTACAAGGTTATAACTCACACGAGCGTATCGGCTCTTTTAATATGAACTAGAATGAATTTAGAACAGCTTTGGAGAAAATCTTTGCACCTCGGATGGATACTCAGTAACTATAGAGTGTCAAATGAGGATGGTACCCAACGACGATCATCATTTGCCAACAGATTGGTAGAATTTTGCAAAAGAAGTATCAAGAGAATATTTTCTCCATGATAAAATTCCAAAGCCCAGGCGGTTTACGTGATTTGTCAATAGGCTCAAGATACATATAATGCGTAGGAACGACACCTACGAGTACTTGTCCTCGACCTCAGCAAGTTACACCGTGTGGTACTAAGGAACGATTGTACCATGATATTCCAAACGCCGTCCCACGTCCTGTATCGTCAATTATACCAGAAAGAGACGAGAATGGCAAAAAGGACAAAATCTTATTGCCCTCGCGGATTAAGAGAATTACCGCTACCAACCCAACCATACTTTCTGATAAAAGTAACACCAACTTCTAGTATTGAAGAAGAAACAAGGAGCAACTTGACCCCTGGCTCTCTGAAAGAGAATGATCGTCAGGAGTATGAAAACAAAAACGTACTTGGAGAAAGGCAAGTTTCCAAGGGAGAAGTACGACTCTGACAAAGGTCATTCAAAGACATAGAATCTTAGGATCCTATGAGACTTATATGTAAATAATGGTTTATGATGATAATGGTGTGATTATAATATGTAAAATAAACGTAGTTTGGAAGAGTTTATGAATATGGTGAAGAAGTGTCAAAGTTTTGAGTGTAAAAAAAAGAGCTAGACGTCTTGTAATCAGTCAGCTCGGTAGACCGAACCTCGTAAGTAATGTATGAAAAGTCCTCACTGAGGCATTATGATGTAATATTATATGGTCTTGAAGAATGGTATCCGAAATACGGAAATGAATTGTTCTGAATGAAATATGGTTACTATGAGATAATAGTTACGCCATTCGGACTAACCAATGCACCAGCCCTGACCATAAACCTTAAAAATCGAGTAATCCACAAGTACTTAGATAAATTTCTATCTCAATCTTTATGGATGATGTTCCTATCTATTCAGAGGACAAGAAAGAACATAAAGAACATTGAAGGACTGTCTTCACGACTTTTAAGAGCAGGCGAATTTTGCAAATCTGCTTTTGTAAATTTCGGCAAAAGAGAAATATTCCTCGTGCACATAGTGTCTTTAGAAGAAAACAATGTAGATCGACAAAGGACAAAACAATTAAAGATGAAAGAGGTCAATAACCTAAAATAAGATCGATTTTATAGATTGATTAACTACTATTAGAGATCCATTGAGAATTCTCTAAGGTAACAAGACCAATAAGATAGTTACCCAAAATAGAGTCAAAATTCTCACGGATTAATAAAAGTAAGGCTATGTATTAATATGAGATAAATAATAACTTATGCGTCCACAATGACTTAGGCCACATGAATGTAATTTCCCAACTTATGACTTGAAATAGTGATTAATCTGATTTAAGAAAAGGATCGATCGAGACAAAGGATGGAGGAAAAGTTAGAAAAGATCCGAGAAAGGGTAAGGGCTGGAGGATTTAAGAACTTCCAGGAGGCATCGGACAACGCCTTATTGTTTGAAGGAAGAATATGCGTTCTAGACGACGCAAAACTTCAAAATGAATTAATGAGTGAGGCTCACGATACACCCTACACCGCCCACTAGATAGTACTAAGATGTACCAAGACCTGAAAGAAAATTTTTGGTGGGAAGGCATGAAACGAGACATAGCTTCTTTCGTAGGACACTGTCTTGTTTGCCAGCAGATGAAAGCGTTACACCAACGTCCATACGGAAAGTTACAGCCGTTGGAAATACCCGAGTGGAAATGGGATGAAATAACGATGGACTTCGTTCTTAACTTACCCAAATCAAAAGAGAGAACACCGCCATATGGGTAATTGTTGATAGACTCACCAAGAGTGCTCACTTCCTACCAATTCAAAGTATTTATGGATCTGACAAGTTAGCCCAGCTGTATGTAAAGGAGATTATACGACTTCATGGAGTACCAAAATCTATTACCTCTGATAGTGACAGTAGTATAAATACCAAAGTCGCGAGGACATCACTCCTATAACAATAAGTTAAGAACCCTTCACAATTCACAAAAGTTGAAGTTATTCGTCGAGCAAAGAAACTTGGATACGTGATAGAAAAGATGGCTCGAATCAAGAAAGATTATAATTGTGATAAATAATCACCTAAGGAAGGTTAATGTAGAATCTAATGCCTAAGTTATAAAATTCAGTCTAAATCATGGTATGTCCTTATAGAAAAGGAAACTCATCGAAAGATTAAGAAAACGAGAACGAATAGTCGGGCAATCGTGGACGAATGTAAGTAGTATTCCCACAACCAAGGTGAAATATGACTAAAAAGAGAAAATGAAGATGGGAATAGAATACAAATTAAGATAAGGAATGGAGAGCTGAAGGATTTTAAGGAGCGTTGGACAATGTTATTGTCTAAAAGAGAGATATATACATATATTTCCAAGCAATAATAAGCTTAGAAATGAAATCGTGAATGAAGTTCATGATCCTTCTCATACCGCCCAACCAGGCATTATTAAGTGACATTGTGAATAATGAGAAATGTTAGATAGGAAGGAATGAGATAAGATATAACCATATTGTCGAGCAGTGTCTCGGTTATCAATAAGTAAAGGCATTGTATCAAAGGCCTTATAAGAGAGTATAATCTCTAGAACTACACGAATGAAAATAGAATGATATAAAAATAGATCTTATGATGATTTTACCAAAGTCATAAAAAGTCGCACTACTATATGGCTAGTAGTGGATTGACTCACCAATTATGTTTTGTCTCGCTATTCAGGATGACTCATAGATCCGATAAGTTAGCTCGATCAGATATATAGGAAATTTTATATTTACAAGGAGTACCGAACCTATCGCTTGGATAGAGACACCAAGAGTACCCTAGATTTTGAACTAACTCATAAAAAAAAGAGTTAGATACGAGATTGAGCCTTATCATAGATATCCACTCACAGACGGATAGACAAGCAGAAAGAACAACCCAAACGTTTAAGCATACGAAAGAGCATAAGTGTTAAACCAAGATGCAAGTGAGAACGTATTGTACCACTTGGTAAGTTTACGTACGACCATAGCTACCAAATAACGATCAATGTAGCCTTATGAGACGTATTGCGGAAAGAAGTATTGACCACCACTTTATTGTAACAGGGTAGGTGAGAAAAAGTATAAAGTCCTGACGTCGTAAGTGAAACGACTGAGATATCTTGCCTAAGACACAAAGAATAAGAAAAGCTCGGAACGTACAAAAGTCTTACGGTACGCGTAAACCCGAACTACATTCTTGAATGCGAATTAAAGTTTCTTAAGATTTCTCCATCTAGAGAAATTATAAGTTTAGATACAAGAATGATGAGACCACATTTTATAGGGCCTTACGAGCTCCTAACAATGATAGGCCTAGTAGCCTATAGCTTGGTACTTCCACCACATCTGGGGGAAAGTACGAAATTTTTTCCTCGTGTTGTAGTTAAGGAAATACGAAAATGACCCAATTCACGAAAACAACATGATGACGTGACCTTTGACTCAGATGGGTTATGATGAAAATCTACGACTAATTTGATCGCATTTATTCAACGATTAAAGAAGCAAGTTTGGGTCTTATAATGAAAGTCCAATGGAAGAACCATGGACGAAAGAAAAGCACATAGAAAGTTATGATGTTATGATGTTATGATGTTAAGATACCCATACTTATGAGGTATGCAAATTTCGGGACGAAATTTCTTTTAAGGGGGGTAGGATGTAATACCCCGCAGAATTAAATACCTAATTACGGTATTTAAAAATCGTAAATCAAAGCTTTCGTTGAGATATTCAATCAGTATGATATCGAATAATGACTTCGATTAATCACGATGAAATGAATTCCTATTTTATATTCACTGAGAATCGTGAATAAAGGAATAGAAGTTTATGAAGTGTATCGGCAGTAAAATTTTAACGTCGATCGCGTATCGATAGTTAAAATTCATGATATTTTCTAAGCAATTAAGCTTAGAATTAAATTCCATTATTAATGGAATAATGTAATAAAGTGATGACGACCATTTCGAGATGAGTCGATAATGAACGTTTATAACGTTTTCAAACGTTAACGCTTTTGAGATGAACGCAGCGTTTTAATCGATCAAGAAATTATAGGAATTAATTTCCTATGATTAGTATATGTAATTACAGTATTATTAAGCATTAAATCAATGCTAGATCAACAAGAATTGATAGTGACCAATTTTTCAAACGTTCGAAAACCCTAATTTTCGAACTCGATTTTTATCGCATAAAATGATGTCATTAATTTATCCTATGATATTATTTATCATCTAAACTATATGTCATAACATATATCAATGTTTGGCATGGAAAATAAAATTTGGACCCTTTGGCATAGTGTAATAGCCGAGAGCTATATACACATATGTACTAAGCACTTATTTGTTGATTTTTCCTATTACCTGTATCTAAGTGACATTGGATTAATTATAACTTAATTACACTATTAAAATCTGATATATATACATATATATGTGCACAAAATCGTGCATGTGTGTGGTGTGTAGATAGAGGTGTGTGTGTTGTTCCTATGCATGTACTAGGGTGACAAATGTCACCCACAAGCAACCACCCCACCCTACACCACTTCAGCCGTCCCTTCCCCTCTCCAAACTGAAGCATCTCAGCCCCAAACCCATCACCAAAGTGTAATGTACACTCTCCAACTATCCACCCTCTCATCCCTCTCGTCTCCCTATTTCTCGACCAAGCCGAGGTGTTGCCATGGATCGAGGCTCAACCGGAGTCATGAGCTCCGTCGCATCTCCATCTCCCTCAACCTTGTCCAAATCTGATCCAAGGTAAAAGCCCTATACCCATAAGTTTACTTTGATCAAGATATACACATGCATGTTCATCAATATGCTTGAATGTGCTAGATTTATGAGTATAGATGGTTGCATGTTGATTTATCTGGACGAACAGAAACTTCACGAAATTAATAGACTAAGTTAAAGTGGTCCGATGATTGTGAATTTTTAATATGTTGAAATTATATGTGTCTAGTATGCCTCTGTAAAATTTCAAGTCCATCCAACTTGATTTTCCATTTTAATTGTATTTATCAAAAACACTGCACAAATCTGCGAAATCGCCGTGTTTATCACCCATAGTGCGTGGCTTTCGTTTTAAGTTTGGCTAATGATAAAACTCTAAAATTTGGTAGAAACATAATTCAGCATGTCTATAAGATTCCTGTAAATTTTCAGAATTTTATAAAAATATTTACTATTTATTCCATATTTTACAATCTAACTGAACAAAATTGTCACGGGAGTGATAGCTTGTGGTAAAATATTTTTATCTCCCAATATATTGTGAATCATTGAGTGAGGCTTTTTCTGGATTAAACTAGACTTAAGTGGCTTTTCAATATGACTGGTTTCATTCCTAGATTCCTTATAATGAACTCACGGTGAATTTTTAAGATTGACGCATTTCAGTAAGCCTTTTGGACAAACTGCCTTAGAAAATTTCTATGTTAATAGGCTGTTCAGTATGACTTTACGTGAGATGTTCAAGCCGTTTGTAGTCCGATTTGGACTTGGGTTTCTTCATAAGAAATGTTCCTCACTATGTCTAGTTATGATCTGGAAAGTTTGATCCCAAACCAAGTTTTATAGATATACTTTTCATCGACCCAAAGTCACCTATTGGAAACTTTCCATTTCCAACTAGTCAACTTTGAGCTTATGTATTTCTCAATGTGTCAGATATTTTCCAGTATGGTCTTCATGAAATATGTAGTTCTTGTTACAAGGTTTCGAAATTGGTATCCTGCAGCCATTTTGGCATTGTGAGTCAAAAGTTACGAGCCTCGTAAAATCCCTCGTCGTTAAGCTAAAACTGAAAATTCTGAAAAAAATTTCTAAGTATAGAAGTCAGTTTGAGTTGCCCACTTTGAGACCCTATATCTCCAGAACCACGACTCTTTTGGATTTAATTCCTTCTTAGAACTTGTAGCATATGTTTAGAGGTTTCCAGAATATATCTTTGTGTGGCCATACGTATTCTAACTCAAGAGTTATGAATCGTCAAAGTTTGCCACTTGGGTTATTTCAAGCTGTTTTGCTGAAATTCAACACTTGAAATTTGACTAAGTGTTGGAAACCCCTATGTGAAGTATGCCTTATGTGACTATCATGCTATTAACTGATGCATTCATGATGTTATATCGCAAGATACGATAGAGCATTTTAAGATGTACGAATTATGATAAAACATCATGATACGATATTTTCACGAAAACATGCCTTAACGTGAGGTATTTGACTAGGTGCCACCACATGCTCAATTGAGTGTATAATCATTCCTTGATATACACTATAGTAGAAATATGGATTCTAAGACTCGATGGATAGTTTCTACTCCAAAACTTCAAGGCCAGAAATAGATAGGCTAAGTCTGGGACTTACAGTCCAAGAAATCGATTTAGACAATCGATAGTCCAGGTGGGCTTTACTCTACTCAAAAATGAAATGCTATTGAAATATTTATTTACGATGCTTATTTCAACTGTTGATAAAATATTTATAAGATTGCCTGCCAAAAATATTTATGTTTTGTGTATGTATCCTATCCATGAGATGTTATGAGATGTTATGAAATGTTATGAATGTTGTTGGGTCGCTCCCAACTTATGAATGAAAATCGATATCGGATCCTATGCCTAAGGACAATACCGGCTAGGATTAACGTGTACACCGATGGTGACCGCGTCTTCGTAAGGACAATTCACGGCGGTCACGGGTCGTAGAGGAGGCCTCCTCACGACTTTCGACTATGATGATATGATGAAATGATGATAAGGGATACGATCATACACACTAAGAAAATGCCCGCCAAAGCGATGATTTTGAGAAATGATGAAAATGATTTTAGTAAGCACAAGCATTTCAACTAAAACCTTTGTCTTACCATGATGTTGCAGATGTAATCTTCAAATGATAAAATGTTTTGGCATGAGTCCACCGAGTGCATTCTTGTACTCACCGCATGTTTGTTTTAAATGCGCGGGTTGAGCAGATGATGGATGGAGCGGTGTTGAGCATTAGAATTGTTGTCGTTGAAAAGTTTATACCTTGATAGTACATCGTCATATGTACATATCACATGTCTTCCGCTGCTAGAACTTAAATTATGTACTAAAGTCCAAGAACATACTTGTCGTATGTATTACGCTTTTTATTAAAGAGAGTCTCCATGTTTGATCATTCATGTTTACAGTTATAGTCCCTGCTAATCCGTAGTTAGGATTGTGGGGCTGTGACAGTTTTATAAAAATGCAATGTGGGATTATAGAGTGATTAGAGGCATAAAATGAAGAATTAAATATGTTTCTAAATTAAATTAAAAACTATTTATTTGGTCAAATTAAATTAAATAAACTATTAGTGTTACAGTTTGATTGATATTAATATCAATTACTCCACCAATTAAAAATGAAAATTTGGTTGAGACTTAAAGAATATAAATATCATTTTATATAAGTTCTCATTTGGCTATGTTTCATAAAAAATCAATGTAGGATTATAGAGTGATTAGAATGTATAAAATAAAGAATTTAGAAAATTAAGGATAAAAAATTGTAGGTCTATCTGCTCCACAACAGTACTGATTACTTAACACTTGTTCCACTAAAACCAATATTACTTGTATTTTGGGATTTGTATATCCGAGTTATACTGAATAATGCATCTTTAATATTAACGCATTATATACATTACAATTAACGTATCTTTATGATAAGACATTTTATATATTACGATAATGTAAGGATAAAAAATTGTAGTAATTTCACATAGGATTGTGGATTAATGTGGTGCCTCCAATATATTTTGCTATATAGAATTTATAGATTATGGGGCAATTTATAGTTTGATTGATACCAATTAAAAATAAAAATTTGATTGAGACTTAAAGAAAATATATATCATTTTATAGAGGTTCTGATTTGGTTATGTTTCATAAAAAATCAATGTGAGATTATAGAGTGATTAGAAGGTATAAAATGAAGAATTTTGAAAATAAATATGTTTCTAAATTAAATTAAAAACTATTTATTTGGTCATTTTTAAATTAAATAAACTATATTAGTGTTGTAGTTTGATTGATATTGGTATCAATTACTCCACCAATTAAAAATGAAAATTTGGTTTAGACTTAAAGAATAGAAATATCCTTTTATATAAGTTATCATTTGGCTATGTCTCATAAAAATCAATGTGGGATTGTAGAGTGATTAGAGGGCATAAAGAAGAATTTAGAAAATTGAGGATAAAAATTGTAATAATTCCACATAGGATTGAGGATGAATGTGGTGCCTCCAATATGTTTTACTATATAGAATTTATAGATTATTTACTTTATTTATATATATATATATATATTATGTTTTATTTTTATCTAATTTTCTAATTTAAACATTTTCAAAGTACAAGCTATAACTTACGACAAATTTAGAGTTTTGGCATATAAATATAGAAGCGGCACATATTTTGGTTTTGCACACGAACTTATATGTTGTAATAACCTTACGATGATTTCTATTTTTCTTTAAATTAAAATAGACATGGCATGCCAAAATGTTGATGTGAACAAATCGAACATTTAAAAAACAATATCGTACATATCATCTTAAAACGTCATCGTTTTTATGTCACCTTACATCTTAAAATTAATGTTAGGAAAGGTTAATTGTGATATATATATATAGTGCATTTGAAACTAGCATCATATATTAAAATATGTCAAAATTAATATTTTCTTAACTATTTCAAGAGTTCGATTTAATTGTACACAATCCGAGTGAAAACGATAATGTTTAAAGATGATATGCATGGCATTATTTTCTTAAACGCTCAATTTGTCCACATCAATATTTCGGGTTTCGTGTCTATTTCAATTTGGAGAAAACGGAAATCATGGTAAAATTACTACAACATATAAGTTCATGTATATTCTTGTTAAAGTTCATGTGCAAAACCAAATTATGTGCATAGTTCGTGCATTCATATGCCAATAACACATAAATTTATAATTAAAAAAAAGTTGTTTACTCTGCCATTCAACATAACAAACGATAGAAACAAGAGTATAATTTTCCAAGAGTGGACCTTTTTCTCTCTATGAACTTGTATTGGAGTTGGGCGAACTCGTACTATTTATAAAGGTCTTAAAACCTTGATGAGCATGCTTCTTCAACACTTGCAATCACGACTAAGGGTGACTATTAGGGTGTCGGGTACCCGATATTCGAACCGAAAAATACCGGGTATAGGATACCCGAATACCCAAAAATCGGGTCTAGGGGTCGGGGTCGGTATTCAATAAGGCTATATTTTCGGGTATCGGGTATATCCTAATACCCGATATTTTAATATAAATTCATTATATATATACATAATATTTGAATAGTTATTAAAACATATAAAATTTAATCCTAATTGAAACCTAATACCCTACAGTGCCCACTGCCTACACACGGGCCGCTACACAACACAATCTGAAATTCTGAATTGAAGGGAGTCCTTGAAGGCTGAAGCTAAACTCTCTTCTGAGTTCTGTCTTCTCTCTTGAGTTCTCTCTCTCTCTGACGTCTCTCCTCGTCGTCCGATCGCCTCGCCTAGCTCCGTCGCGCTCCTTGTCGCCCGGTCGCCTCACCTAGCTCCGTCGCGCCACGCGCATCTGGCAGTCCCCGCGAAGATTCGAACAAAAGTTAAAAAAAATAAAAAAATCAGAATCAACAGCAATAAGATTCGAACACAGGACCTGCAGAATTTTTAAAGGGACAATGATAAATCTAGTATATGTGGATATGCGAGATTTATAAAAACTGTAAAGAACACTAAGGCTTTTTACGTGGTTCGATCAAGAAGAAGATCTACGTTCACGGAGGAGTGATTCCTCAATACTTTCACTATGTCAGATTACAATGAATGTATTGAAAAAGCTCTCTTGTATTCTAATAGTTGCTAACCCTTTTTCCGTCGACCTAACCCCTATTTATACATGTTTATGGATCTCTAAAGATGTACTGGATCCCTTGATTTGTGGGATCCGATCTCTTTCCATAACTTGATCCTTGAATGTCGCCTTCCATATCTGGATCCTGAATATCGCCGACTTGGTCTTGATTAGGGTTTGACGTTGGGCATGCAGCTCAACCGCGTAGGTCAGATAAATCAAGCCCGGTTCACTTGGGCCTACTATTGGGCTTGAGCGGTTGGGCCATATCCCATCAATCATCAAATTAGGTATGTTTCTAAAATTTTCCAAAATAAAAGAATGATTAATTTCTTTATTATTTTATGCTTGTTTTCCTGCTGTTATCTATGTTGGCCTATGATCGATCTTGTTTTCGTAAGGGAATTAAATGCATGAGAACACCAAAGATTTACGTGGTTCGATCTATGAATAAGATCTACGTCCACGGGGAGAGAGAGTATTCGTGTATTGAATGTGTAAGAAGCGATTACAAAGAGTGTCGATGTTCCTCCTCCTTTCCTCTAATCTAGCCTCTATTTATACATCATGATAATGAGTTTGACTCCAATTCCAAGTCTTCTCCTATTAGGATTCGAAGTCTTCTCCCATTAGGATTCGAAGTCTTCTCCCATTAGGATTCGAAGTCTTCTCCCATTAGGATTCTTTTAGATATGCATCCGAATCTTCTACGTCTCCACTTGTGATTTGAGTCTTCTTGGGCCTAACTCACATAGGCCGAGCTTAATGTCGGGGCCCATTTATATTGGGCCTGATGCTTGGGCCTAGTAGTTGGGCCGTATCCTATCATATCCCCCAAAAAAGACGTAGAAGTGAGGTCGTGATGGAGGGGGGACAATATTCTGACAGTCTCGTGTGTAACGAAGTAGAGCTCGCTTAATCCTGTAGTGGTCTTGTCGAAGTTGTATGCCGGCCGGCGTCGTTTTATCGAGGCGGTATGCTACGTCACTTGGCTTCACCTGCCGAGGTGTCACCTTTCCGAGGCGTTGTGCCAAAGTCTTATGTCTTTTGGTTTCATCTTTCCGAGGCGTTGTGCCGAAGTCGCACGTCGCTTGGCTTCACCTTTCCGAGGCGTTGTGCCGAAGTCGCACGCCGCCGCTTCACCTTTCCGAGGCATTGTGCCAAAGTCGCACGTCGCTTGGCTTCACCTTTCCGAGACGTTGTGCCAAAGTTTCATGTCTTTTGGTTTCACCTTTCCGAGGCGTTCTGCCGAAGTCGCACGTCGCTTGGCTTCACCTTTCCGAGGCGTTGTGCCAAAGTTTCATGTCTTTTGGTTTCACCTTCCGATGCATTGTGCCGAAGTCGCACGTCGCCTGGCTTCACCTTTCCGAGGCATTGTGCCGAAGTCGCACGTCGCTTGGCTTCACCTTTCCGAGGCGTTGTGCCGAAGTCGCACGTCGCTTGGCTTCACCTTTCCGAGGCGTTGTGCGAGTGCACGTCGCTTGGCTTCGCCGCTTGGCTTCACCTTTCCAAAGTCGAATATGTAACTTCGTGTCGAGGTCGAGGCCGAGGTGAAGGCTCGGGATGCGGCGAAGAAGGAGGTCGAGGTTTTGACGGCGGCCGAGGTGGCGAAGGCCAAGGTCGGCTAAGGCTGAGGTTGGCTTCATCCTCGAATGCTCTGGCGGTGACCGAGGTGACGAAGGCCGAGGTCGGCTAAGGCCGAGGTCGGCTTCATCCTCGAATGCTCTGGCGGCGATCGAGGTGGCGAAGGCCGAGGTAGGCCATTGGAGGGCCGAGGTCGCCTTCATCCTTGAATGTTCTGGCGAAGATCGAGGTTGCCTTCATCCTTGAATGTTCTGGCGGCGACCGAGGTGGCGAAGGCCGAGGTCGGCTTCATCCTCGAATGCTCTGGCGGCGATCGAGGTGGCGAAGGCCGAGGTAGGCCATGTATCGGGAGGCTGAGGTAGCGAAGACCGAGGTCGACTAAGACCGAGGTCGGCTTCATCCTCGAATGCTCTGGCGGCGACCGAGGTGGCGAAGGCCGAGGTCGCCTTCATCCTTGAATGTTCTGGCGGCGACCGAGGTAGCGAAGACCGAGGTCGGCCTGCTGAAGGCCGAGGCGGAGGCCGAGGTCGCCTTCATCCTTGAATGTTCTGACGGCGATCGAGGTAGCGAAGACCGAGGTCGGCCTGTTGATTTTCCTTTGTATCTAACACTGCACATATTTGTGCTTGTGTGATTTTCCTTTGTACATTTTATCCTTGTAATCAAACGAAGGTAGCTCGTCTAGGAAGGGAGTTCATCCTTGTAGTGAACGAAGGTAGCTCGCCTTCGAAGAGAGTTCATCTTCGTACGAAGGTATCCGTCCTCGAAATAAACGAAGGTATTCCGTCCTCGTACGAAGGTAGTTCGTCCTCGTAGAGAGTATCCGTCTTCGAAATAAATGAAGGTATCCGTTCTCGTACGAAGGTAGTTCTTCCTCGTAGAGAGTATCCGTCTTCGAAATAAATGAAGGTATCCGTTTTCATACGAAGGTAGTTTATCCTCGTAGAGAGTATCCGTCTTCGAAATAAATGAAGGTATCTGTTCTCGTACGAAGGTAGTTCGTCCTCGTAGAGAGTATCCGTCTTCGAAATAAATGAAGGTATTCGTTCTCGTACGAAGGTAGTTCGTCCTCGTAGAGAGTATCCATCTTCGAAATAAATGAAAGTATCCGCTCGCAAATGCGGGTATGGGTTCTGTTTTTGCGAGTTCATCGGGAGGGTGGTCCCTTATTTCGCCTACGTAGAGAGCACCGTCTTGAAATAAACGGCGTATCTGTTCTCGCACGTGGGTATGGGTTTCGCTTTTTGCCAAGTTCATCGGTAGGGGTGGTCCCCTTATTTCGTCTACGTAGAGAGTACCGTCTTCGAAATAAACGAAGGTATCTGTTCTCGTACGTAGGTATGGGTTCTGTTTTTTGCCAAGTTCATCGGTAGGGGTGGTCCCCTTATTTCGCCTCACGTAGAGTACCGTCTTGAAATAAACGGGGTATCATTCTCGCACGTAGGTATGGGTTCCTTTTTGCCAAGTTCATCGGGAGGGTGGTCCCTCACGCGTTTAGTTCTCCTCCTTAGAGGGTGGGTTCTCTCCAGAGGGTTCTCCTCCTTAGAGGGTATGTTTCGTCCTCCAAGAGGTATAGTTCATCCTCCAAGAGGTATAGTTCGCTCTCAGAAGGGTATTGTTCATCCTCCGTAGAGGTATTGTTCATCCTCCGTAGGGTATTGTATATTGGGAGATGCGGTATGCATAAGTGACAAATGAAATATGCAAGACTCAACTCAAGCACGTAAAGAAAAGATTTTATTAATGAGAAACGACGTAACAAAAGAAAAGTACCTCAACTCAAAGTGCGAGGTCGCCACTGGAATTGTCGGGTTTGGCACGCGGTTATAATACCGAGCTACTTTGTACCGAGCTTCTAAATATAGGCGATGTCTCTTCTCTTTGATTTACGGGATTACCGATCGATCTCTCGATCATCCTCTTTCTTCCTTTTGTCGGAGGTTCTACCCTTTCGACCAAGCTTTCTTACGTCGCCACGTCCGCCTTGGCAAACCGATGCGCTATGTGCCCGACTCCGATCTTTGTCGGGGCTCGTGCTTGACGATCTCTTTGTATTCGACGGCTTGCTCATCGAGGCTTTGAGCGAGCCCTTGGGGTCGCTCTCGACCGGCTTTGCTCGCCGATCTCGGCTTGTCCGGCCGTTGTTGTTGCTATTGTTGCCGGCGGCGACCCTGGATGTAATGCTTCTCGTAGTCATCGTTGTTCTAATTCTTACCCGAGAAATAGATCGAAAACACAAAATTTCGTTTCCCACAGATGGCGCCAGTGATCGATCTTGTTTTCGTAAGGGAATTAAATGCACGAGAACACCAAAGATTTACGTGGTTCGATCTATGAATAAGATCTACGTCCACGGGGAGAGAGAGTATTCGTGTATTGAATGTGTAAGAAGCGATTACAAAGAGTGTCGATGTTCCTCCTCCTTTTCTCTAATCTAGTCTCTATTTATACATCATGATAATGAGTTTGACTCCAATTCGAAGTCTTCTCCTATTAGGATTCGAAGTCTTCTCCCATTAGGATTCGAAGTCTTCTCCCATTAGGATTCTTTTAGATATGCATCCGAATCTTCTACGTCTCCACTTGTGATTTGAGTCTTCTTGGGCCTAACTCACATAGGCCGAGCTTAATGTCGGGGCCCATTTATATTGGGCCTGATGCTTGGGCC
This sequence comes from Salvia rosmarinus, assembly GCA_036937905.1. Taxonomy (NCBI): domain Eukaryota; kingdom Viridiplantae; phylum Streptophyta; class Magnoliopsida; order Lamiales; family Lamiaceae; genus Salvia; species Salvia rosmarinus. Next base: position 93,976,294 of record CM072816.1, read on the forward strand.
TAGTAGTTGGGCCGTATCCTATCAGCCTAATTTATATTGATTCATATATATTTTTGAACCGTGTATACAAATTGAGTATTATTACACAACTTACGGTAAGTACTAGTTAATATGTACACTTTTGATGTGACGAATGGCATGTGGGTAAGTGCGTCAACTCAAACCATCATATTTGACTACCATTTAATTAATTGTTTATGACCTAAATACATTTTACCTAACATATGCTAATGATAATAATAATCTTACCTTAGATTATTTCACAACCATGTCAACACCAACATAATTCAAGCTCGATCCACCCTTTGCAAAAAAACAAAAAAAATTACAACAAAAGTCCATCAAGTTCTTTTCAATTTTATTTGTATGAGCAATTTTCTTGAATTTTTTTTTTGTTCCAATTACCCACCTCACTCCATAAATTTTACAAATAAAAAATGATAATAATAAATATATCATAATTAATTCTTTATTTGCAAAATTTTAAAGGAAATGTTTGACCAACTAATATTTCTTGCTTTATCCCCGCATCTTGGTTTATATTCATCGACTCATAGCAATTATGAAATCTAAATAAATTGAATTTTTGGTATAGTTGAAAAAAATTGGCCGACCGACTTTCTATCGGTCGGAGACTTTCAACTTCATGATTGTATTCCAGGCTGAGCACAACATCCTTTCATATGTAGGTGTAGCTGGTGTATTCGGCGGAAAATTGCATAATATCACTATTTTATTGATGGTAAAATTTATTGAAGAAATCTATTACACAACTGGCCGAAGCCTGAGATCATCCCCTGCGTCAGTAGTACATGCATCATTAGGCCAACATTTAAGTCGTCTCTCTCGCTCTCTCAGACACAAATAGTATAATATACTCGGAGAGTGCAGTCTAAAACAATATATGATGTCATATATTACGTCTCTTTCTCTCTCTCTCATACTATCTACATTGAAAATCGGAGAGCAATTGATGCAACGATCACCTACTCCTCTCTCTCTCTCTCCAGAACTTCCTTACTGCATAAGAAGGATTTTTCAGTTTACTTCTTAAATAAGTGGTAAACATAAAAGATAAATGTTTTCCATAAGAAATAAAGAATTTATTAAAATTTGAAAATAATAATTTAAGTACTTAATTTTTTTTTTTTGAAAGATATTTAAAGATCTAAAACAAATTCTAATCCTAATAGAAAATTGAAAGAAATCCTAATTATAAAAGGAAACAAAGTACGAAAATAAAATAAAAACTATGAATCCCTAAGCCAAAATGGGTCTGAAAAATATTAGAATTTGGGCCTAGAACCCAAAAGTTATTCCGCTTCGGAAAATGTATTATAATAATGATTCCGAACCCGACTCCAATAGCTACGTCGGTTTCAATTTCTGTCGACGACCGTCCATCGCACGATCATCTGCAGCCAAATAACATTATACAACTTGTTCCATGTCAATAAAATAAAAGTTTTCTTGAACTTTGGCTCAAAATATACAATACAAGGCAATCATATATTACTTTAAGAAATTGACTTTTGCAATCTTTCGAATCCAAATAGATCTTTGGTTGGTCAAATAAGAAAAAAGAACATTTCTACTTAGAAATCTTCCACATTTGTTATACATATTTTATTTATAATTTAGTTGCATTCTTTTAACTACTCTGTCTTAGTGATTAAGTTTGCCTTCTCTATAAGAAGACCTCCTCAACCTAAACCAAAATCACGTACACCAAAATAAGGGTAAAAAGAAAAAAGAAATCAGACACACACACAATGTCTGAAGTGAAGGTGCTTGGAGCTTGGTTTAGCCCTTATGTGAGGAGAGTGGAAATGGCCCTCAATTTCAAAGGTGTGGAATATGAATTTATTGAACAAGATCTCAAAAACAAATCACCTCTTCTTCTACACTACAATCCAATTCACAAAAAAGTGCCAGTTTTAGTGCACAATGGCAAAGCCATTGCTGAATCCATTGTGATTCTTGAGTACATCGATGAGGTGTGGGAGGGTCCATCCATTCTTCCTAAAGATCCTTACGACCGAGCCATGTCACGTTTCTGGGCCAAATTTGTTGAAGAAAAGGTTCGATAAATCTTCATTTTTATCATGTTGAACGACAATCTTGTTATATTACAATTAAGTAGTTAGAGAAAATAAGTTCTCCATTTAGTATGACCATTTGGTTTTATGTCAATGTTTCCTCCTTTGACTAAGTCTATGCATATGACGAGACTTTTTTTTTTTTTATCAAATAGGTCAACAAATAATACTATATATATTTGTTTATTCTGTGCTTATTGATAAATTGCACTCAGATAAGAATATTGTAATTTGATGAGTTCAGTGCGGGGGTCCGTTGTGGAAAGCATATTGGAGTGCGGGAGAGGAGCGAGAGAAGGCGAAGGAAGAAGCGGAAGAAGCACTGAAGATTCTAGACAACGAAATAAAGGGCAAGAAATTCTTCGGAGGCGACAACATTGGACTAGTAGATATTGTTGGCAATTTCATTGCCTTTTGGGTTCCAATTCTTCAAGAAGTGGTTGGACTGCACATTTTGACACAGGATAAGTTTCCAAATATATGCAAATGGTCTAATGAATACTGCAATGACAACTTTGTTAAGAAAAATCTGCCAGAAAAGGAGAAAGTGACTTTCGGTTTCAAGATGGCTATTGCAACTGGCAGTCTTTACTAAGAACGACTTGCATCTTTCCACATGCAGTATTCGTCGTCTACCTATGGTGATGTGTGGTACGATAAAGTACTAAAAAAGTAGTTTGATGGAGTCACTTGTTAATTTGTTTTTGTACTTGATAAAATTATGTATGTTTACTAAAAGTTTATAAAGTAAGAGAATGTTTTCCTTTATTATTTTCTGTTTCCTTTTGCTTCATATCGAGAACTAAAGGAAAGTGTTAACGAAGTGAAGTGAGCAACCAAGGAAGTGGCTGATGGATATGTGAGTAAATGGATCAAGATATAGTTTCCTTTTAATCCTTATGCTGCTTTTGACCTAAAATTCCAAAATTTATGTGTTGCTTAATTCCCTGGCACTTGCAGTAAGCTTCTAATCCCTTAAAACATTTTGCCCAAAATTTGTTAAGAAGCACTGGTCGATAACACAGACATATTTAATTAATTTATCAACGATAAAATCCATGTAGTCTTGTTAAAATATGATATATGCAACTAACTCCACCTAATTAAAGGATGATAATTTTGTAAGCCATGCGTGATGTTTCTATCGTAAACATTTTATATTTTTCCCCCATCTTTTACATGCAAAATTTAATTTTACCGGTCTATTTTTCAAGTCGTAGCTCTGTCCCTACTTTTAGTCATACTAGTAAAGGTACGTGCATTGCACGTATATCCAATGTCATTTTATTTGGTAAAGGCAAAAATATAGATATAATATTTCCTCCTCCCGTTTAAAGTATCCCATTTTTTTTTTGACGGGTATTTAAGAGACATTTGTAATGAGACAACCCAAAAAGAAAAGTGAGAAATTTTAAATGGGACAGAGGGAATAACTGTTATGTAATTCGAATTAATTTTCTTATTGAATTTAGAAAGTTGACTTATTCATGTTTCCCTTGTAATTCATGGAAATAAAAAATATTATTGATGAGTAAATTAAAATTTAAACAAAAAAACTATTTATAAATTATGAAAAAAAATTTGAAAAATATATACACAATCTCATAAATCATTTAAGATATTGATCTAAACAAGCTTTAACTTTTTCTTGTTTGTTCTTGACAGTTGGAGAACTTTTCTTCTTTTTTTGGCTTGCTGAGAGAATCTTGTGCAATGGTTTGTCATCGTCATTTGTAATTTTAATGTAATCATCAAAAAATTTCTTCGTGGCTCTTTTTTTTTTCAAGAGGCAGCAATTCCATAATCCATTTTTTTGTCGGCCTAATTTAAATTGTTTATACTTTTTGGTGAAATCTTGCTTCCTTCCTCTTTAGTGGACTTTGACTCTTCAACATCCAACATTCATGTTTTTCATGCTTGATCTTTTGGATTGCATTGACCACTAGTATATTCAGATTTTCCTAGTTATCGATTTTTTTAGACTTAAGCGTGGTTATAAAGCGTAATTTTTTCATTCTTTTTATGCTTGTGTGCTTAAAGCTATAGTACATGGAATCACTTTCGCCCAATGAAAAATAATTTTGTTATAGTTATATAATGTTTTATATTAAATAATTTCAAGTAGTAATGTAACATCCCGTGAAATTTAAAACTTTAATTAGTTCTTTTATTAAGCTAAATCGAGATTTAAGTTTAGGACGATTATTAAAAGTTATAACGTCAGTATTTCAATATTATATTCGAACGAGAAAGGTTAAACGAGAGTCGGAGAATTGATACGGAATCAGAATCCAGACAGATGAACTATATTGAGAAAATTGTCGCATCACATCAGATTACCAATCCCCTAAAATCCTCAACTTTCCCTACCTTACTCCACTTTTTCAATCCTTACCATCACATAGCTAACATACTATACCCTACTTCATACTCATGGACTATATGAAAGACAATCACTCATCTCCCTCATTTGTTCGAACAATTTGAGTATGAAAGAAGAGCATAACACTCAATTCCAATTGGCTTCCAAAAGAGTAAGTATGTTTTTTTTTTCAAATTGTTTTCCTTCTCTGTACTTTTTTTTCGTTAAGCCATTTAACAAGTTAAAATTCTAGATTGAAATCTAATCTTCAAACCCTTCACCATTCCAGGGCAAAATTCACAGCAACAACAAGACTTCATTACCAAGTTTCATCCAAACTCAACTTGTATTTGCATTAATATCCATACTTTTCAACCTTCTAAAACACATAATATAATCTGAAATATATATGTATATATGCATTTTCATATATATGCTCTGCACAAACCAAATCCAAGTTGAACTTGAACCAAAACTCTAGACTTAGACTTCGACATCACATACACCAAACTTTAAATTAAATAATTACGCATTTATTACACGAGCTAGATACATAAGGAAATTGAAACTAGAACTTAAGAATAATAGTGATACAGTTTGAAACTAGGTTGTGGTGCTTAGACCGAGCCATTTAGGGCTCGGCCTTTGATCGAGAAACAACGAAAGCTTGACGACGAGGTAAGACTATTATCTGGTGCGGCGGGGGCTTTAGGCTGTAGCACGATGGCTCTACACGCGATGACAATGCAGTGACAATGGCGGGAGCCAAAGCAGAGGCTACGCAGCGCGGCGACGCCTGGAGCAGGCCCAACGGTGTCCACGTTCATTGGATGTATCTAGACGTCTCTTCAAGTGCACATCAGGTCCAACGGATTGGGCCACATGGGTTGGGCCTCAGATCAACTCCAACTTTAGGCTCGATCAATAGATGATACAAAAGGTAAGGGCATTGGGTCCCAAACCAGGCCTACGAAACCAGTCCACAAACAGGCACAAAGAACACCGAAATACAAATTGCCAAGATCCTAGTCTTTAACTCGAACACGGAGCCGAGTCGAATAGGCACCGTCAACGTAGCATGCAGCGGTCATGCACGCACTTGGGTATTCCAGCCCATCACATGTTCATATAATTATACTAAGTGTTCAATAAATCACATATATAAACAATTAATAAAGGTTCATTAATCAATGTGGAATAATCATTTTATAATCTATGCTTATCCGCTTAATCTCATAACTCCATGTTTGAGTGATCAACTTTAAATCACTATTCGCACTCATCGAAAATCGGATTTGAGAATGTGAATATACCACGATCATTTAATTAAAATATGATCAATCCTGTACCGTTTAATTTCATAAAATAAAACGTTATGTCACTCAAAATCTTGATCAAAATAACTTTCTGATAACTTGACCATATCGATTTCCAACATAACCTTTTGTGTTTATTTGATCAATGAAAGATAAAATATAAGTGCAACATGATATAATATACTAGAAAAAGAGTTTGATGCAAAATTTGAAGCGCACTCGATACTTTACCGAAAAATATGGCTAGTATTCATATTTTTCTTATTTATTTATTTTTTGTTTATAGACTTTTAATAATAATTTTTAAAAGGGCATTCTCAATGGGTATGCATATACCCATTAGAAGGCATTGTACCACTTGCGAATACATTTTAAATACTAATTATTAAAAGGTAGGTTATAGGGAGGTAGTGGGGGAGGAGAGGCAAAAAGTGGGCTTCAATTAATTTTTTTATTATTTTTCCTTTTCTCCCATTTTCTTTCTTTTCCTTCCACTACCTAAAAAAGATGGCTTAATGACGAATGGAACCCTCGTTAAATATAAGAAATCTATCGTAACATAAAATTAGCGATGGTTGGTAACTGTTGCCATAACCAGCACCATAAATAGACTGTTGTTAAATTACCGACAGATTTACAATGAATAATCCATCGTAAAACGACGACAACAATTTATTTTGTTGTGCTCTGCTGACGATTTAACAACTGATTATGTCGTTAATTGGTGACAACTTCTTTTCTGCCGTTAATTGACGTCTGCTATTTATAAATTTTTAAATTTAAATTTATATTTAAATAGTGATAATAGATAAAAAAATATTAAATCGACATCGGTAAAATATACATATATATATGTGTGTGTGTATGTGTGTGTATTTAAAAAAGCATTCAAATCCAAATACAATTAAATATTAATTATTCGTTACAAACATCACGAAGTCGTCAAATTAGGTGGGAGAGGTGAAACCCGACATTTTAGGAGGCGTGAATCCAATATGCATCCTGAAAAATCTCTATGATCGCCGCCATGCTTCTCTGTATCTCAGTTAAGTTGTGTGACTGAACCTTCAGGCAAGCCTCTATCGCAACCTCTCTCTTTCTTCCGTCATCAACCTGAACCTGCAGGGTAGTCTCTATACACCAATGCTCATCTAGTTCAACTGCAACTCCACTATCTTTGAAGTATAAGCATAGTGAGAGATATCGGTCGACTCTGTAATGGGTCTAGGGTTGGATGAAATCAGTTGTGACATCATACCCATCCCGAGCATGCACCCATTCTTGTCACGGCTGACAAGCTCGCGAAATATCAGATTCACATCATGTGGTGTGATCTCTCGCTCATGTGCGGACTTCTGTTTAACCTCGTTTTGTATGGTATTTTCTATGTGTTTACATGTGTAATTTGCATGTTGTTCGTTATCTTTTTTGTAGAAAACGGTGCGAAAAACGGCAAAAAATCGTCTGATGACATTCATTAAGGAACTAATTCAGATGAACCCAGCTAACTCATTAGAGGATCAACCTCAAGTTTAGAAGAAGAAGTCAACGAAATTAGGAGCAACAGACAAAGAGCTTAAAGCCAACCAAGTTCAAAACATCAGAAGACCAAGCATTGATTGAAAGACCTAAACTCTGAAAGGAAGTAAAAAAGGGTTGTATATAATGAAATGACATAATAAGCTCAAATCATCGTGGAGTAGATAATCATTGTGGCATCGGAAGTCGAATCGACGGGCAAAGAAACTCGAAAACTTGAAGGAATTAGATGTTTTGAAGTTCGTTAGTCGCAGCTTGTCGCGATCAAAAGATCTCAATAAGAAGAAGTCTCGATCGATCTTAATTTCGTTAGGAAATAAATGCAGAAGAACACCAAGGATTTACGTGGTTCGATCTATGAATAAGATCTCGTCCACGGGGAGAGAGAGTATTCGTGTATCAATGTGTGAAGCGATTACAAAGAGTGTGAATGATCTATTTCGCCTAATCTAGCCTCTATTTATACACAAATATAATGAGTTTGACTCCAATTCAAGTCTTCTCCATTAGATTCAAGTCTTCTCCCATTAGGATTCAAAGTCTTCCCATTATGATTCTTTAGATATGGCCGAGCCTTCTCGCTCCCACCGGTTTTAGGAGTCTTCGTCGAACTTGTCGAGCCGAGCTTGATGTGAGACTTACTTGTATTGGGCCCGATGCTCGGGCACGTAGTTGGGCCGTATCCTATCACAACCCCCCCCCAAAAGACGCAGAAGCGAGGTCGTGCTGGATTGGGGGTTGTTTATGACGAAGCGGGGCGTGAACGATCTGTTGACATTCTTCTCTGGGCCTGACTTTGTGCGTGTCAATGCTTCCGACATCATATATCGTATGCCGTGCTTGCAGAGGCGTCTGCCGAGGTCACGTGTGCTGTTTGTATCTCTTGCCGAGGTGTTCTGGCTTCACCTGACGAGGCGTTATGCCGAGGTCTTCTGACTGGCTTCACCTGACGAGGCGTTGTCGAGGTCTTCGACCGCTTCACCGACGGGCGTTGTCAAGTCTTCGACCGGCTTCACCGACGCAGGCGCGCCGAGGTCCCACGAGGCGCGTCGAGGTCTTCTTGCTGGCTTCACCTGACGAGGCGTTAAGCCGAGGTCTTCGACCGCTTCACCGACGGCGCGTTGCCGAGGTCTTCGATCGCTTCACCGCCGGCGCGTTAAGCCGAGGTCTTCGACCGCTTCACCGCCGGGCGCGCGTTTCCGGGTCTCGACCGCTTCACTTGTCGGCGCCACCTTGCCGAGGCGCTGTGCCGGTTGTACGCCGCTTCTTCACCTTCCGGGCGCAGCCAAAGTTGTACGCCGCCGCTTCACCTTCCGGGCGCAGTGCCAAAGTTGTACGCCGCCGCTTCACCTTCCGGCGCGCAGCCAAAGTTGTACGCCGCCGCTTCACCTTCCGGCGCGCAGCAAAGTTGTACCGCCGGCTTCACCGCCAAGTCGAATATGTAACCGTGTCGAGGTCGGGCCGGTGAAGGCTCGGGACGCGGCGGCAGAGGCCGGCTCGACGGCGAAGGCCAACGCCGGTTAAGGCCGAGGTCGATCTGTGGAAGGCCCAGCGGAGGCGGAGACGGTGGCGGCGACGGCCGTGGTCGGCCGCTGGAGGACCGAGGCGGTCGTGAGACCGAGGACGGTCTGTTGGCGGCGGTCGAGGTGGCACAGAGGCCGAGGACGGTCCGGAGACCAAGGACGGTCTGCATGGCGGCGGCCGAGGTGGCACAGAGACCGAGGACGGTCCGGAGACCGAGGACGGTGCATTGGCGGGCGGCCGAGGTGGCACAGAGACCGAGGACGGTCTGTTGGCGAAGGCGGCCGAGGTGGCACAGGAGGCCGAGGACGGTCAGGGAGACCGAGGACGGTCTGTTGAAAATCGAGGATCGGTTGAGGACACCGAGGTCCGAGCTGAGCACGCTGTCAAGTTCGGGGGCGAGGTTGCGGCTCTAGCAGGCCGGCCAGATCTCGATTCAGGAGTTCGGCCTCGCCCGCGGAGTGCCAGATCATCAAGGAAGGGCACCAGCTCGGCAGTGAGGTGGTAGGGCGGACCGAACGACGAACCCAAGAGGCGGGGTTCGACCTCCGCCCGGGAGTGCCCTTCCGTGCCGGAGCATCCCCGCACTGCCGGAAGAGCCCCCGTAGTAGGTCGTGGCAACGCCGACCTCGTAGATCGGGTCGAAGGTACCGAGTTCGCTCCGTGTATTTGTCGCCGACCGAGATTTTGTGCGTAATTGGTGTAGCTTCATGAGACCTAGTGAGACTGAGCTCGGAAGCCCGAATGAGTTTGTATATAGCTTAGGACTTCGCTTTGGTCGTAAATGTATTTAGACTCGTTCAAGTGTATATTTTCCCCTCGAGAGGTACTAACATAGCTTAGACTTCGCTTTGGTCGTAAATGTATTTAGACTCGTTCAAGTGTATATTTTCCCCTTGAGAGGTACTAACATAGCTTAGGACTTCGCTTTGGTCGTAAATGTATTTAGACTCGTTCAAGTGTATATTTTCCCTTGAGAGGTACTAACATATCTTAGACTTCGCTTTGGTCGTAAATGTATTTAGACTCGCTTCAAGTGTATATTTTCCCAAATAAAGGGGTGTAATTTGTACGAGATCCGACCAGGACGCCGCTGGCATGTAGGTGTTTCAAATGAATGAGTAACCCGTGTATGCCTTGCGTGCACGGATCCGATCAGACGCCGTTGGCATGTAGGTGTTTCAAATTAATGAGTAACCTGTATGCGAGCATGTAGACGCTCAATTTAATGAGTAGTCAGATGCCTTGCGTACGAGATCCGATTTGGATGTCGCCGGCATGTAGATGTTTCAAATTAATGAGTAATCAGATGCTCTTCGCAAGCGCGCGCCCTTTTGAAGGTAATTTGCGTGTATCCGAATGGATGTTCACATAGATATAAGATGTGACGAAGGCGAGGTCGACCTCGATAAACGAAGGCGCTTGTCCTCGCACGAAGGTATCCGCCCTCGAAATAAACGAAGGTATTCCGCCCGCACGAAGGTAGTTCTTCCTTGTATGAGGGTATCCGTCTTGAAGTAAACGGGTATTCCGCTCGCACGAAGGTAGTTCGTCCTCGTGAGAGTATCCGCCTTCGACATAAACGAAGGTATCCGCTCGCACGAAGGTAGTTCGCATCAGAGAGTATCCGCTTTGATATAAACGGGTATCCGCTCGCACGGCGGTAGTTCGTCATCGTAGAGAATATCCGTCTTGAAATAAACGAGTATCCGCTCGCACGGGCGTATGGGTTCCTGTTTTTGCCAAGGTCATCGGAGGTGGTCCCTTATCATCTACATAGAGTACCGCCTTCGACATAAACGAAGGAAATCGATCTCGTATGTAGGAATGGTTCCTGCTTTTTGCCGAGGTTATCGGGAGGGTGGTCCCTTATCATCTACATAGAGTACCGCCTTCGACATAAACGAAGGAAATCGATCTCGTATGTAGCATGCGCGCTTAAATTCATCTTCGTATGAAACGAAGGTAATCGACCTCCGTCGAGGGAATTCGTCCTCCGTGGGGTATAGTTCGATCTCAGAAGAGGTATAGTTCGTCCTCCGAAGAGGGTATAGTTCGCCTTCCAAGAGGTATAGTATGATGGGAAGAGGTAGTACGCATAAATGACAAATGAAATATGCAAGCACACGGCAAATAAATCAAAAGACGAGGTCGCCTACTTGGAATTGTCGGGTTTAACATGCCGGTTATAATACCGAAGTTACTTGTTGCTCGCATCGAGCTTCTAATGTAGGCGAGGTCTCTTCTCTTCGGTTTCTACCGGATTACCTCGCCTTCCTCGATCATCGCCTTCACGCTCTTTCTCGTCCGCTTGCCCCGCCTTGGCGAACCGATCCGCTATGCGCCACGCCCGACGCAAGACGGGCTCGTGCCACGATCTCCTCAGATAGGCCCCGACAAGACGCCGCTCGAAAGCCGAGATAATGAGGAGGTCGCCTACATACTCGACTTTTGGCTCTCCTTATCGAACCTAGTCATGAAGTCGCCGATGGATTCACCTCGGCCTTGCCTCACGGTGAGGAGCGCCGAGGTGGTTTTCGACTCGCTTTTGGAAGAACCTTCATGGAAGGCTTCCATTAGGTCTCTGAAGATTCAATGCTGCGGGAGGTGGATCGTCGAACCACCGACGGGCGTTGTCGATCAAGAACTCGGGAAGAGTTTGCACATGTGGATTGTGCCGAGGCGCCGATTGATCATGTTGTATTGGAACCGCGAGAGAAGTTCTCGGACCGGGCTCTTCCAAGCCGAGCTCGCGCACCCCGCCGCCGTTGTTCTTTGTTGTTGCGGCGACTCGATGTATGACTTCGGTGTTCATCGTCGTGATTGATTCCACAGAAACAAAGGTTGATCGAAAACACAAAATTTCGCTTTCCCACGCATTTCGCCGCTGATCGATCTTAATTTCGTTAGAAATAAATGCGAGAAGAACACCAGGATTTACGTGGTTCGATCTATGAATAAGATCTACGCCCACGGGGAGAGTATATTCGTATTGAATGTGTAAGCGATTACAAAGAGTGTGAATGATCTATTTCGCCTAATCTAGCCTCTATTTATACACAAATATAATGAGTTTGACTCCAATCAAGTCTTCTCCCATTAGATTCAAGTCTTCTCCCATTAGGATTCAAAGTCTTCTCCATTACGATTCTTTAGATACGGCCGAGCCTTCGCTCCCACCGGTTTTAGAGTCTCTTGGGCCGAACTTGTCCAGCCGAGCTTGATGTGAGACTTTGTATTGGGCCCGACGCCGCCCCAGAATGGGTCGATCCTATCAAAGTCCAATGGAGTCATCATGGGATCGATGTGGACTCGGTCAAGACCAAGACCAAACCGATGAAAAACAATCTAATTGTGAAAAGCATCTTTTATTCACTAAACGACAAAGTAAAAGATGATGAAGTCCAATGTTCGTATTTTTAAGATAAAATTTGAATTTTAAACAGTTATTTTTCCAACAACTAGATTAATATTTAACTCTCTATAAATATTAAACTTTCTTTATTGAAGAGGTGTTGATTGAGATAATCTTGAAGAGAGACTGACTCAGAAAGTAGCTCGTACACGACTCAAACGAAAAAATGAAAATCATAATTAGTATAATACTCAGAAAAGTACAGAAACCCCATATCTGAGTGATGTCAATTTAGGTGAAATAATCAATAGTGAATTTAATAACATTTCATTTGCTTGACCTCTTCAGGTCCAACGCATTATTCGGATATGATTTTAATTTCCTTTGGTTAGAATAATAAAATCATAGAACGTTATGTCCATAATCTGTCACCTCTGTCGAATTTGAGAGAATAATACTTCTTATTTTATTTTTGACGTCCATCAAAAGTGTATCATTTTCTTTTTTAACATTATTCTTTATTATTTAATTTCACAATCACTCATTATTTACCAAAATCATTCTCTCCACTCACAACTTATCACATGATGGTATCCTTTCTCCATTCAAAACTTATTAAAAATTGTGCCCATAAAAATGATACACTTTTAATAGACGGAAAGAATAGTAATCAATATTTCCACCATTAACTATAAGTCCAAAATAAAGGACAAAATCAGTTAAAACCTTAAATACACACAACTCTTCAAAAACAGAGGTAAATTAGGGAACATGTCTCAATGAACAAAATATAAGAAAGTTGTGGATACACAATGTCATATAGGAATCTAAAAATTATATACGGTCTTAAAGCACCATCCTCTAGCTCCTAACGACTGGAGATCACAATGGGATAATGAATCAAATAAGTAAGAATATAAAAATTAATTTATCTCTTCGATTATGAAGACTTATATAGTGAATGTTTTATTTTATTGGACAAATTCATCATTCGTATCTCATGAGATGTGAGAATTTAATATTTTTTAGTGTATTAAATTTCACAACGAATATGTCTACTTTCAAAATTCATAGTTTTTTTTACTTTATTGAAAAAGTTACAATATTCAATTCATTTTTTATAAATGTCATCAGCTGTGAAATTATACATACCAAGGAAATAGGAAAATTTACTTCTGTAAACTTATTATTATGATAAATGCATAGATATAGCTAATTATGAATTATGAGATGTATTAAAGATAGGTAAAATGGGAAAAGATATTGTTATTTTATTGATAGACGCAAAATATGACACTTAATAAGAGGCAAGAAAAAAGTAAAAAAGTACTACACTTATAAAAAATGGAGGGAATATATATATACCTCAAAATTAGCTGTGATTAATAGGGAAACTACATGCTTAATGGTGTGATATCGAGCTGATAAAATTACCCAGAATCTTGTGCGAGTGTTTTGATTATCTTAATTAGTACACAGTCTGCATACCAACCATATAATGATTATAAATTAAAAACTACAAAAAGATAACTTCTCTTTTGCATTGTGATGTTATGTTTGATGAGTCTCCCTACATACATGCTGGTGTATGCATACATATTGGTGTATAGAGGGGATACATTAATTAGGCAAATTTTAAAATTTTTTCTTTCGACAAGATTGTTTGGCTATTCGTAGTAGTTGATCGGGTAATTGATAGTCCAGTACTGGTGGTAGTAATGCTGGTCGATTCAGATAAGAGATGTCTTGTACTTAATGATATTAGTTAGCAAACCTACTGACTACTTAGACAATGGTCATTGGATCGATAATCGATATGCGTCATGAATTTGGTGGTTACAATATTTGCCTTACTGAAAACTTAAATAGATTCAAAACATTTACTCGATTATGGCTAAGTCGGGCCACAGTGTACCTCTTAAGTATCAATCGATATTGATGAGGTTTTAAAACAATATTGTGTTGTTTGTGTGCTAGTGATGACGATCAATAATATGGAATTTAAATCATCGATCGAAAGTAAGTAACACTTTAAATTTTACGTGATTTGGAGAGATTAACTCCTACATCCACAGACTAATTGCTCAGTCAATCCATTAAACTGTGATTTTTTCTTGTCTACGGGTACAACATATAAACTTAGATACAGTAGTTAACCTTATTGTATCCCGCCTAACTTGACGTTTCTCCTACGCTTGTTGATACTAGGAAACTGATGACTATCTTCGGATGCAGTCGATTTAACCTATAGCTTACGGGTGCTAGATAACCAATCTTTCCACAACTAACACTTCGTTGCATACTTGCCCAAACTTCTACACAACTTGAGGGTTTTGTAGAGGTGTTTTTCAACTAAGAATCTGAGTTGTCACATGCGATAAATTCGGTATGTCTAAGCTTGAAATACACAATCGGGGTATTCTAGACTTAAGGAAGTGTATACTGGAACCTTGAGTTGATAAATATATTTAAACTTTGAAGTTTTATTGATAGCAATGTAAACTTCATTCTTTGAAATCACTGTTTGAAAGTACTTCTGTTTTGAGCTTTGATTGCTTAGAGTATTCGTTTGCGCAGCGTTTCAGCTACCTTCAAAGATTTGATTCTGTGTGTATATATAGAGACGATGATGAATAGTGTCATGGAGGGAGCACCAACCAGATTTTTCTATTTGTCGTTTGAATTCTTCCTGTTGAGAATACTCGTACATTGCTGTCAAAGGTCTGTCAACATCGTACACTGTAGCTCTGCAACTCTGAGAATGTCTTCTATAGATATGTTAAGATACGAGTCAAACACTCAAGGCTTAATTTCTTCCGTGTTTCTTCAGTTGAGTTGACTTCGTATTTTATTAGCATTGGCTCCAGGTTGGGCCATTGAGATTGCTCCATTTTTTATCAGCAGGCTGGACCCCCTTCATTTATCAACTTCAAAAACCTGAGTAGTATGATACTTTTAGCTAGAGTATATATATAGTCAGCTTTGACTTGATATAGCCAACATTGACTACTTGTCATCAACTTTGACTGCAGGATGTCAACTTTGACTATCAATAGGCAGTTTTGACTTCAGGACGCCAGCTTTGACTCCTGATAGCCAGCATTGACTTATGCGGGGACAATCAGCTGCTTGATATGACACTTAGTCATATCTTGACTCCTTCATCTCTTCAGAGAAACCGAGTCTTTAGTATCTGATCTTCAGCCTTTAATCTTTCGACGTCAGTCTTAGATTTTACTCATCAGCAGTTAACCATCAGTATCGTAATGATTCAGACTTTAGACTTCAGTTGGTCTTTCTTCGCCGCCTTCAATCGCGATCCTCCATCGGGTTCTATCGAGACCGACATCGATACTCATATCAAGATGACCGATTTCAAGATCGCCGAACTCCTTCAATCTTGGACCTGTCCAAGCTGATAGTTCTATCGCTAATCCTCAGAATAAAAATGACTAACTTTAGAACAAGTCAGTAGCATTAGTTACATCGACAAGACAATCATAAGAGGTTTTGAGATCTAATCAAAATATACAATTAAGATAGAATAATTCCCAATAACTTAGAAATTTTCCCAACAATGTTCATTAACGATTTTTTGTTTATGTAGTGAGCGAGTTAATATGATTTTAGTTTCAATAAAATATGTTTCTTAACTCATAACTTTTTTCTTTTCAAATTCCGACATCTTTTTTGAATAGTTCAACTTTAAAATTGTTCGTCGGATTTGGAATTTTATTAGTTGGGTAGCTGTTAAAAGCACCCTTAGATGAATTATTTTATGCTGTATATGCATACTTCAGAACTTAGACGAATATGAACTCGAGATTATGTAAAAATTAATTTTTTTTTCCAACAAAGAAAGTTCAATATAGATCAAATTAAAATTTGTTGGTTTACAACGATCAAATGTAGTTCAATTGGCAAGACACTTTTTCTCCAACTTATAGTAGCTTGGAAACTCGAATCACTTAAGAGAATTTAATACATGTGAGTGTGTAGCTTTATTTAAGATATTATGATTAAGGGGAACTTTATATATAATCAAAAGAAATAGTGTGTGTGTTGGCCTAGTGGTAGAGTGGTTAATGCCCGAGGCCAAAGGTCTCGGTTCGAGTCCACCGTGACGCGGTCTTTAAAATTTCGTATTAAATTGACCAAAAAAAAAGAAATAGTAATCTACACAAATAAAAACATTAGTTTATAGTCATTTTGAGTTAAAAAGACATAACTACCCATGGGCCTATCATTTAAAATAGTTCTTCTCTCTCTCTCTCTGCCGAAAATTTCACTCTCTCTCTCTATCGAAAATCTCTCATCTCTCTACCGAAAATCTATGATAATTCAATTAATTGAATTAAAGTTGGTAAACACTAATTGTAAAAAGAGGTTGGTAAACATTTAATTTGAAAAATTGTTAGACATTGAATTCAAATCACAAACGAATTCATTTGTAACATTACAATTTCAAAGAGATGAAAAGAGGCGAAAATAATTAATTGAACAAGTTACCTGCGTTTTTTCAATCAAACAGTGGAAATTGAGCATTGCTAGCTGGATTAAGATAAATTAATATCCATATAGAATTTTTTTACATGTTCTTGCGTGCACGGCTGTACACGGTTGATGATTTACAGCCTAAATATGTTTTTTTTTATAATTTTATGTTACTAGAATGATAAATTTAATGTTTTGAAGAAAAAAAATGCGTTCTTGAGTACACGGTAGTAATATTATGCGTCACATATGTTATTTATGTTGATTTTATGTTAATAAAGTGATTAATTTAATAACTAGGATTATTTAATTAGTTAAATTTAAAAATATGATTTGCTAATAACGAACCGTGTACAATACACGGCTATATCGTGTACTTATGATTTTAAACCGTGCACAGAACTCATCAGTGCACGGTACACATAGTGCACGGTTGTTTATATGTGCACGGCCGTGTACGGTGCTCACCCGTGCATGGTCCGTGCATGTGCACGACCGTGCACAACAGTACACGCATGTGCATGACCAATGTCGGTCAGTATCTACACACAACACATCTCGTGCATCCTATGTATATGACCGTTATCTTTTATGTCTTATTTTGTCAACGCCTTATTATACGTCATGGTGGTAATTGGGACGAATAAAGGTACATAGGCGCGCGAGGTTCTCGTATACATGGTCAAGAATGATTTCACGTGCTAATTTGTTAAGAGAGATTCATGAGCAAGTAGGCAACAATGATGGATCGATTATATGATTTTCTATACGACGGCGCTAGTGATGGAAGAAGAATAAAAGTATCATTGAAATCGATATGATTTGTTCGATTGATTGTGGAACAAAAGGATGATCCAAGAGTGTATGTGATTGAAAAAGGCAAGCAATCTGCAGACACGGTACACACAGAGACACCAGTATTATATGGTTCACAACGATCTACAGTCTTGCCCGAGTTTAGTGCAAGATGTATTGGTTCAGCTATACACGAAGACGAGCCGTTGTCTTCAAATGAGGAGGAAGACGAGCTGGTGTATTCAGATGAAGAGGAAGACACGAACCGACATAGAAATATATTTGATTCATCGGCTACTGAATTTGGTGCTTGGATTCGACAACCAGGACATCTTGATAAGGTTATTGGACAGCGCAACTTCACATCCGAATATCAGCTTGATGGTGAGGCTCATGCTATAACATCACGAGCCAGAGAGGATGATACATCGCATGAGTTGCGCAATTGGGTTATTCCACTACTTGATTGTGACAGTGCGTTGCCATTAGATTGGGTCGAACCTTGTGGAGCCCATACCGACCAATTATGTGTTGATTCGATATTTAAGACGAAAGATGACTTGACGATAGTCGTGGGATTGTACCACTTGGAGAATCATGCCGAGTACGTGGTTGATCGGTCAACCAAAACACGTTTGGGATATGTTTGCAAGCATGGCAACGGTTGTTCTTTTAAGCTACGAGTCGTCCAAAGGGAAACGATATGGAGAGTAATTAAGTTGAATAATAGTCATACCTATCACTTGGATTTGAATCGCCTTTGCTCCATGACGTGTGCACGCTAAGATTGTTGGCAGGTATTTTTCACAAAAATTGGTCGATGAAGGTGTGGTACTGAAGCCGAAAGAGATGATTGAGAGATGCATTGATAATTTGGCATTGAGATGGATTATAGCTTTGCTCCCCGAGTAAAAAATGTCGCTATAGAGATGACATATGGCGATTTCGAACGGTCCTATCAATTGCTTCCATCATATTTGCATATGTTGAGAGAATCTAACCCCGGGACACTATATGATATTGAGACGGCCCATGATGGTGAATTTCGATATTTGTTTCTTGCTCTTGGATAGAGTTTGCATGCTTTCAAGCATTACCTACGGCCGATCGTCATTGTAGACGGGACTCATCTTAAGGGAAAGAACAAATGAATTTGTTTTGTCGTTGTTACGAATGATGGGAATAAAGGAATCTTTCCCCTTGTTATTGGGTTAGGTCCGGTTGAGGATGAGTAGTCGTGGACTTGGTTTTTATCTCAGCTGCGTTCGTGCATTAGTCATCATGATGATCTCTTAGTTGTGTCTGATCAACATAAAGGCATCGAAAAAGTTGTGGAGTCCGTGTATCCGAACGTCGCACATGTGTTGTGTTTTTACCATTTGCGGAAGAATATGACACGATTTGGGTCGCATGTTTGTACAGTTATCAAGTGAGCTGCATATGCCTATCGATCAGAGAATTTCGAGAGATATTTTTCTACTGTGGATGTTCTAAAACCGTGAGACACCATCATCTACTCTCCATTGGGGATCATAGGTGGTCTAGGTTGAAGTGTCCTGTACGACGCTATAGTTTCATGACTTCGAATGCGGTAGAGAGTTTGAATAATCGGTTGTTGTGGGCTTGACATCTACCTGTTTGCTCGTTGCTTGAGACTTTTCGATCTATTGCGGAGAAATGGTTTGACGTGCGATGAGCTAGTACAACAGCAAGGTCCGATGAGTTGACTGAAGTAGCCACGTTGAAGCTACATGACTCTATCGAAAAGGGACATCGCTTGGTTGTTCGTTCAACGACCACACACATGTTTAAAGTCGAAGAGGAAAACACATCCTACGTGGTTGATTTGCAGAATTGGACATGTGAATGTCGTGAGTTCGAATTGGACGAGATCCCCTGTTATCACGCTTGTGCGCTTGTGCTGCTATTAGGTACGGTATTTATCTAAACTTTAAGTATTACACATACATACGCCTAAGAGCAACTTAATTTATTTTGTGATTAATTTATTTTTTTAGGCATGCTGGTTTACAAGTCACTGACTTTGTGGCTCAGCATTATAGAAAGTCTATTGTTGCGGTGACTTATTCTTATCGAATTGCATCTGTATCACATCTCGGTGAATGGATTGTACCAGACTCTTTAGTAGCTTACATCATTCGACCTCCAATCATCACACGTCAGGCTGGGCGTCCTAGATTGAGTAGGATGCAATTGGTTGTTGAGAGTTCGTCAAGATCACGTAGTCAAATATGCACATGTTGCAAGGGTCAAGGCCACAACAAACGCTCATGCACAACATTTATTACCATTAGTGATGAAACATGTGTGGAAAGGACACGGCGTAGGAAAAAAAATGTAGTATTTGTCAAAGTGAAGAGCATATAAGGATTTGTGTCCTCAACGGCCTCTTGAGTAAGGATATTTGTTATATGAAGTGATATTCGTTGTTTTGGATTGATTATTTTTGATTTTTTGTGAATATTTTCGTTTAGGATGTTGAATTATTGTTGTATTTGGATTATAACGAGAAGGGATGTGCACGACCATCGTTTAGGGTACACGCCAGTGCGAGGGTACACGATCGTGCACGATAGTGTGCCGTGCACGATCGCGCATGGGCGTGTACCTCGCACCTAACGCAGTACCCTAGAACGATGGTCCGTGCACCGCACGCCTTCTCGCCGCCAACAAGACCAACAAAATCAAACACACACGTAAATCACAAAAATATCACTACTACAAATAAAAATACTACAATATTCGCCACAAATACAAACAAGTCGAGGAAACTAAAACACATGACTCAGTAACCATATCCTACGAGCTATCTTCATACGTTGAGATCGTATGAACCGCTTATTGTGACGTAACCTCTGAGGCATACCTATGACGAGGCGATACATATATTTGCATGCAAAGACACAACAACTCATTGAGTCAGTTTGCACGAACTGCTCATCATCGGGCACCTCCACCAATGTCAGATGCTCAGAATGTATCGTCCTCAGTGGATTGTTGGTCCAAAATCCAGTTACCCTCATCAGTCGAGGGAAAAGCCGAATAATAGGCAACATTTGCAAACGCCTAAACTCCTGAGACTCAGGATTGTGCGCCAGCGAGTCGTACATCTCAAGAGTCCACGTAACATTAGATATGCGAACTGTCACCCAATGATTTCTCCCAACGTTACAGATGACTAGTATCTGCAACATTGATAATTTTAAAGTTTACATTCAATTGATAGAAAAATAATATAAATGAGAAAATAAACTTACCATATCGGCGCACTGTCACGGTCTGCTATGTGGAGCATCGACCCCATCCACCATCGCTCTCAAGTCATCGGGTAATGCCCATCGTGGATAGGTGATCTTTGATACCACATGATAGCCCATAGGATCACTAGGATGAAGCCGGGCGAACTCACGCACAAACGCTTGCTGCATAAATGAATAAATTTAGTCGGGAATAATTTATATAAACTGGAGGAGTTAAAAACAAATTTAGGGACATTTCAAACTTACATAAAATCCAATCAGTGCTATAATGTATCGAGCTTCATTGATCCCAGGCAATAATACAGTGGAAGGACATCTGATGATTATTTTCCTATGTATATACAAGGAGTACAACTCCATAACCTAACACAAATAAAAAAAGAACACCATTAATTGAATTATAAATATATAAAAAAATTGAATAAATTTAGTAATAAAGTACCTTGCCAGTAAGCTCAACGTGTGGGTCGGTGATCTGATCGAACAGTGCCTGAGTCATAGTATGCCCATTCAAATGAGCCACGACATAAGACTCTGTGCCTGACTGCCTAAATATCTCGTATGACGCTAGTCGCGACTGAGGGGTCCTCATATCTAGGGTAGCTAGATTGGGGTGTCCAATGCATGGGTGTCCAATGCAGCATCCCAACTATCAGGCGATACATTACCTCAAGCGTGACTGGCTCTCGAGCTACCGATCTTCGCTAGCTGGCGTGGCTAGACTCTGGACGACCCGATGCCGATCTTCGATGGCTAGTGCGAGGCCCCTCCTCTGGATCGACCTACCGTGAAGTAGATCGTCTATGGCTAGTATGGGCCCCCTCTTATGGATCGACCTACCGTGAAGTAGATCGTCGGTGGCTAGTATGGGCCCTCTCTTATGGATCGACCTACCGTGAAGCAGATCGTCGGTAGCTAGTGCGGGCTCCCTCATCTAGATCGACCTACCGTGAAGCAGATCGTCGGTGGCTAGTGTGGGCTCCCTCTTCTGGATCGACCTACCGTGAAGCAGATCATCTATGACTAGTGCGGGGCCCCTGATCTGGATCGACCTGCTATGTAGTAGATCATCGATGGCTAGTAGAGGTACCTCCTCTGGATCGACCTGCCGTGAAGCAGATCGTCGGTAGCTAGTGCGAAGTACCTTATCATGCCGACACCGAGCACCTCGACCGATATGCTCAATAGCCACCCGACGAGCTCGCACGCGTGCGAGAAATAGGGTACGAGATCTATATCTCGAAGATCTGCGCCGGAAGAAATCATGCAACTGCTCGAACACACATCGAGCCACTCGAGCTACAAGGCCCCTCTCCGAATCATCATCTACAATGGCACGACAGACACTCTCAGTCATAGCAGCAACGGAGGCCTCGTCTAATCGAACACTCCTGGCATGTTCGCAGCACACATGGTCTGGCTCGCTGCGCCTCTGCCTCCTCGATGTTGCGATGAGTGTCACGACGCTCAATTGCGATCGAGACATGCCGGTCGACAGCTCAACAACCCGAGATGATTCGGCACTTCGCCTTTCCACCGCCGCCACTGCGCTACATGACAAGGACATGCTCGCCACCTCGAGCGAGGCACTCTCTCACGCACAGCACTGCTTTGTGGCTCAGCGCAGCACAAGCTCATCATGTGTTCTTAGGCATGCCGCCCCACAGGTACAAACCGAATAACCATTGGATCGTCCTCGTATAGGCTCAAGTAATATGGCTCTGTCAACTCAACCTCGAGCGGCTCCATCACAGGATGACATAAACGCTACAAAAAAAACATACACATTATTGATTATAATGTATTTAATAAATATATAACAAATACTAAACATGAGATTAAAATTATTTGCTCGTCAAAAAAACCAATATACTGGGTCGGGGACTTCCAAGTAGCCCACATCAAGCATCTGGGGAACCGTATAACGGTGTCCAGCACCCGCACATACGTCCTAAGTTCGGAATGACCACATACGACTAAATCTATAAGGCCCAAACAGGTCCATAGAAATGGTACGTCTTTCTCGAAGCAGCCATCTCGTTCGGGTGCCTCTTCAGCACATCAATCCCGTGACAGAGGATCTGGAACGAATAGGAGTCCCATGGAAAACTCTCCCACGTATCCAAATCCTCAGCCAATGTCTAAACCCCAAAGCTCGATGGCTTCCCTATCACGGTAAGGGACGATCAAATATGCTATTAATATAAACGCCGCCTTCAAGTAACCTGCGGCATTGTCACCCAGCCGTTGTTTGATGAATCGACTGCGGAGCTCTGAAACAATTGTCCTCCGACCCCGAAACAATCTATAGAATATGCTGGTTCGGGGAATGTCATGCCTCAAAATTGGATCAAAAGCAGACGGCTCGAAGCGCAATCCAGACACTAGGGCAAACTCAATCATCCCAAACCGCATATCAGATACACAAACATGGAAATATCTCGAACTCGGTAAGACTAGGATCAACGACTTGTCGAGACATGAGATTGTGTAGCACATTATTTACGATTTCCCCTCTCCTGAGACCAAGAAGATGCCCAAAACAGCTATCTCTAAATACGTCAATACATCCACGCTGTTGTAAACATGTCCTAACCTCGGCTAACACATGAATTGGATGTATCGATTGATCGTCGAAGATACTTGCATATGAGGTCGTAACCCCCTATTACGAGGCTTTAAATGCACAAGATTAATATTGTTTAAACCAAAAATAATCAGTACACACTATGAACGTTGTTGGAAATAATTATTGAATGTTGTACATGATTCAAATCGTGTACATGGTTTGAGCCGCATCAAGAATCAGCATCCCGTGTCATCAGACGATTCTTCAAGACACAGAACAACTGCATCAAGAATAATGCAGGTGACACATCGTGTAATGAAGAACCGTGCATGGTGTCACACCGCACGGTCCTTCATTATCGTGTGTCATCACGGTTCTTCAAGACACGACAAGCACCAGATAGGTACACGGTGCTAATCGTATCAAGAACACGGTGCCCGAGAAGAACAACATGTTCTTCAGTACACGGTTAGCACCATGTACACTACACTGTGCTAACCGTGTACTTTCGAACACACTAATTTGCACAGAAAATCAACAACAAATGCAATCTAAATTCAATTTCTAAGTTGCTAAACTCACAAATTATCGAAATTTCATCATTACATGGTTGTGCACCCCATGAAAACTATCGTGTAATACATAAAAACTATAGTGTATCATATGAAAATTCAATTTGAAATGCCACATTACTCACCGGAGACGGTGGCGCTCGTAAATCAGTGCCTGAAGTTGAAGGTCTTCGATCCAAAGTAGAAGGCCGACGGCCTGCTTGCGTGGGCGGCGACGACTGCTCTGGCGAGGAAGCTTCTTCCGCCAATGAGCTCTCTCCTTCTGCCGCCGCTTGCTCCGATGTGTCTGACGAGTACCGTGGATCTGTATCAGTATCACTCATGTTGTGCTAATATGTGACTGAATTTTCGGTTCAAATTGCGTCGTGAGAGATAGAGAGAGGGGGTTTGCAGAGAGAGAGAGAGGAGAGAGAGAGAGAGAGAGTGCGTCGTAAATGAGTGAGTGAGAGAGAGAGAGAGTAGGGCACGGCTGAGAGAGAGAGAGAATATTTTTTTTTAAATTTTTTTTTCAACTGTAGGTCTAGGGACCATTTTGTCTTTTTAAGTAAAAATGACTATAAAACTCGTATTTTTATGGAGTAGGCTATAAAACTTCTACTCCTATTTTTTTCGGTACTTACATACATTAGCACTATGATTAATATACCTCGCTCTTTATATTTATGGCAATAATGAGATTAAAATAAATAGAACTTTATATATGATACCATGAGTGGAGTCTTGGACAATTTAATTTCTTGTAGTAACCAAAATTAGCTGGCCGATTTTCTTTCTGCTCATTACAACAAAAAATTGCATATCAAGTGTAATTTAATATAACTGTTTCATGATGATAAAGTTTAATGAAGATATCTATAAAAATTGGACAAAACCTAGAGAGTTTAAGCAAATAAAGTCAACGCTAGTCATCCCCGACGTCAGTAGTACATTCACACACTCTCTCTCTCTACAGTGACATGCATTCCATAAATTCTGTCTATATTGAAAATTGGAGAGCAATTGATGCAAAGATCACTCTCTCACTTTTTTTATATATAATTTAATACAGAAATTTTAAAGGCTGCGTTACGATGGACTCGAACTCAAGACTTTTGGCCTCATGCATTAACCACGTTAGTGAGCCAGCCCCGGACATAGGGGGCAAATATTTAAGAACTCAAAATATATTGACAATAGTTATATCATAAAATATTTTTACAAGAATTCCTCACGATTACACATATTCTCAAAGCGTTGTAATATCAACTCATTATCCATCGCACTAAAAATTTCCTTCTCGATGTAAGTAACCAAACAATCATTCATCCAACGATATCCCATCCTATTTCGTCGATTTTTCACAATCTTCATGACGGAAAAAACTCTTTCCATCGCAGCGGTTGCCTCCGGTAAAACAAGTGCAAGCTTAATGAGCTTATACACCAACGGATACACAATATCTCATTTTGTCATCACCAGTTCTCTTGCAAGACTTCCTATCCCTTTCAAATTGATAAAGTCTTCACAAGAATGCACATCCGTGAAATAATTCTGGAGTTGGTTATCTAAAGCCATTATCTCAACTGAAGAAAAATCAAATGGATAAAACTTTGCAAAATGCAATAGTTTCACTTTATCAAAACCAGAAAAATTGTCATTTGGAGAAAGACATTCCATGCAAAGAAGTAAAACAGTGTTTGCTTATATATACATTATCCTATATTTCAGATACACTGTAAGATTATGAGAATATTTATCTATACCTAAAAGGATAAAATGAAACAAGCAATACTACAAACACTCGATTGACATCCTTGAACAAAAATCTCAATTAACAAAGAGAAGTCGTCAATTCAACAGAGGCCCAACAACGGAAAACTACAAGCGATTCAACAAATAACAAGTATAGAAAATGTCAATTTAGTTGAAAATCACATATTACGTAAAGTATGTAAAACTATAATTTAATTGAAAAACAATGAAGTATAAAAAGCGAAACAAAACTCACACTTGATGCCCTCGTCGAGATGATTTCTGGGGAGGCACCTTCTCAAGAATAACTATGGAGAAAAAGCAGTATGAGGGCAGAGAAGAACAACATCTATTTTGTTTGAGAAAAAGTAAAAAATTTAGTTTATTTTGTCTTATTCTCTCTCTCTCTTATTTCTAATTCTCTCTTTTAATTTTATTTTCTTTCACAATTACATATGCATTATAGGTATATATTTTAAAATGGGTTGAAGTAACAAAAGTAAAATTTATTTTGCCCCTATTTTTTAAAAAAAAATGGTGGGGCAATTTTTGATAAAATTATAATATTTCCTAATACTAATGTATTAATAACAAATTTTGAGGTGCAAGAATCGCTTGCACCATCAATCTTGCTGCCCGCCATGGCTGATTAACCACTCTACCATTGGCCAACACACACGAGCAAAGATCACTCTCACTCACTCTCTCTCTCAATCATATATTCATATGCTTCTTTCATCTCCCATAAACACACACACACACACACACACACATATATATATATATATATATAATTATAATTTCCTCTACTTCTGACGTAGTTGCATGCGTAAATTACTCATTAAATGGTTTGTCTAGAGATTTGTTCTAACAGAATGACAAATACGACGCATATTACGACCACAATTACTAAATAGAGATTCAAGGAACCCACCCCACAAACAAATCAAACAAAAAATTCATGAATAGTGTGAAACTTCTGCTGATTAATACTTTTAAGAAAGAAATTTATTCGCATCTATCTCCAAAACTTCCTTATTTCCACTAAAAACTAAAAAGACATTTTTCTGGTTGCTTATTCTGTATAAGGCAATAAAATATACATGGGCAGAGATGGATATAGTAATACAGAAATTTAAAAAATAAAAAATGGAAAGAAAAGGTATTTTATAAGACAAACATTAATTATTAAGAGGATCGTACGAATCAATGGATTAGATAGGATAAGACTCGATTAGATAGGATTAGTCTTATGATACTCGACCCACAATTTAATCTTGAAATAGTAACACAGAGAATTAATTTTGGTTTATGAGTTTTACCCAACCTCCTATAACAAAATTAATGTTAAAATAATCTCGTATCAATTCAATATAAGTAATCTTAATTTGGAGTAACTAAATGCTCCCTAGAGAAATTCACAGTTTAAAATATTTCGAGTCCAAATAAATCTGTCTTGGTTAAACAAAAAAAAAGAAAATTTCTTGCTAGGAAACTTCCACGTTTGTTTCGGTACTTTTCATTTATAGTCGCAAGTTTCTTACCCACCGTGGTTTGCCTTATCTATAAGTAGACCTCCTCAACCAAAACCAACATTATCACATATACCAAAACAACGTTTATATACATACACATATACATACACATACACATATAGATTCTCATACAAACACAATGTCTGAACTGAAGGTTTTTGGAGTTTGGTTTAGCCCCTATGTGAGGAGAGTGGAAATGGCCCTCAATTTGAAAGGTGTGGAATATGAATTTATTGAAGAAGATCTGAAAAACAAATCACCTCTTCTTCTACAATACAATCCAGTAACCAAGCTAGTGCCAGTTCTAGTGCACAACGGCAAAGCCATTTCTGAATCCGTTGTGATTCTTGAATACATCGATGAGGTGTGGGAGGGTCCCTCCATTTTGCCCAAAGATCCCTACGAGCGTGCCATTTCACGTTTCTGGGCCAAGTTCGTCCAAGAAAAGGTACGCAAAAATGGCAGCCTCATTGGACGGTCTAAACAAAAATATTGTTTAGTTTCACGTTAATTTGTCAAAATGGCAAGACTTCTTTATGTCAAATAGGTCAATAAATTATTATATTTGTTGTCTACTCTGTGTTTACTCATAATTCTTGATTTTAGTGCACGGATCCGTTATGGAAAGCGTGTTGGAGCACGGGAGAGAAGAGGGAGAAGGCGAAGGGGGAAGCAGAAGAAGCACTGAAGATTCTAGAAAACGAAATAAAGGGCAAGAAATTCTTCGGAGGCGACAACATCGGATTAGTAGATTTTGTTGGCAATTTCATTGCCTTCTGGATTCCAATTGTTCAAGAAGTGGTTGGATTGCTCATTTTGACCCAAGATAAATTTCCAAACATATGCAATCAGCAAATGGGCTGATGAATTTTGCAATGACAGCTTTGTTAAGAAAAATCTGCCTGACAGGGAAAAAATTACTTTTGGTTTGCAGAGGGCTTTTGAAACTGGCAGTCTCTCCTAAAAGAACGATCTTAAATCTTGTCGCGTGCAATGTGTGTCTTCTATTTACAATGATGTGTAAGTTTAATCATTGGTACAATAAAGTACTGTGGGAATAGTTTCTCATTGGGGATGGTTGTTTTTGGCTAAGAAGTTTTGTGGAGCAACAAGTTTGTACAAAAGATGTGTAAGTTTAATCATTGGTACAATAAAGTACTGTGGGAATAGTTTCTCATTGGGGATGGTTGTTTTGGCTAAGAAGTTTTGTGGAGCAACAAGTTTGTTCTTTGTACTTAGATCAAATTATGTTTGTTACTATCAAGTTTCTTGAGTAAGAGAATGTTTTCTTTATTATTTCCAGTTTGCTTTTATGTGATTTTTGTTAAATGTGAAAATGAAGTGTGGACGGAGTGAAGTGAGAATCCAGCAGCAAAGTAAGTGGGCTGAGTGATAATGAGATAAATGGGCCACAAACAAATTGGGCCAACTTAAATAATAAAAAATAAATGTCATCAAGAGAGTTTCGTTAGATTTTCATATTTTGTGGTAAAACTATGAAAATTGAGGTATAAGAAATATGAATTAGGAGTCTAAATTATAGATTATATACATCAAAGTTAAATAATCTTCATCAAAGCTTTGAATAATTCTAAAAACAAACTAAAAAGGATTCTTATCATATATCAAATATATAAAACCTATATATATATATATATATATATATATATATGTATCAATTTACTAATTAATTATCCTTAAAATTGAAATAAATAACAATATTATTGGTATAATCAAAATTTGTAATAAAATGTGCACTTTTATAACGAATAATATCTAATATAATATATCATATTATACTATTGATGTGGACGGTTTTACGCATACCCTTATTGGCATATCCTTATTGGGTCTAACACAACATATCAAAATAATGGTGGGGCAGCGACCTAAAGACCATTTATCCCTTTGAGGTATGTCAATACTTGTTATTTCAAATATATTTGCTGATAGAGCAGAACCGAGCATATGCCAAACGTGAGCGAAGGTTCTAGAAGGTATTATTCTCCGTCCACAAAAACGCGTTGTTTTTGGTGGCGGGTTTAAAAAAAAGCAGAATGAGTGTAAAATAAATGTGTATAAAAGGTGTGTCGTTGGGATAATAAATGAATATATTAATGGATTGTGAGTGTAAAAAGGTGGTATGAGTGTTTTTGTAAATAAGTGGATAAGTTGAGGTAAAATGTAAAGTTGGTGTTTCTAAAAAGGAAAGTTCACATTTTTGGTGGGCGGACGAAAAGGAATTAAATCGATCGTTTTGGTGGACGGAGGAAAGATCTCATATCACAATACCACCATCGAAAATGGGTCGATCTTCTAGGTCGGTAAAGAAATTACAAAGAAGAGGGTCGATCCAAACAACGGAAACGTCGATGATTAGGCGATGGAACGACTACTGAGCGGGGACGTAGTTACATAGGGACCTCCCAAACATTTTTGAAAGAACACGATATATTTAATATGCAATAACATGTTAAAAAGTTTGGTGTAGTTTGATGGTTAAGATGCTTCTCTATTTGAAGGAACCATGTTCAAACCTCAATTGTGGCATTTTTTTCCTTCTTTTTTTCTCTCTTTATTTATTTCCTTCTTTTTTTCTCTCTTATGTTTCTTGGCATTTCTTTCCTTTTTTTTTATCTTTTGTTTCTTGGCATTTCTTTCCTTTTTTATAACACCTCAATTTTAGAAGGCCAAATCAATAAAATAATAATAATAATAATAATAATAATAATAATAATAATAATAATAATAATAATAATAATAATAATAATAATAATAATTAGGGTTAATCATGATATTTATATTGATATGTATTCTATTTCCAATCAAACTCTACGCACTTATCAAACTCTAATATTTTATTGTTTTAAACTTATCTCCACTTGAAATCATCAAAATTCTAAAGCTATAAATAGGGGTTATTCCTCACCCCAAGAGACACATTCACATGGCACACACACATTCATACACAAACACACACACTCAAACACACACACACACACATACTCATACGCACACACAACACACATACACACACTCAGCACGCACACACACTCACACTCACACACTCACTCATACGCGCTCGCATACACATACACACACACAAATATTTCGCTCCAGTGCTCAATTGACGATAGCATATTTTTTTATTTCTCTACTAGTTGGTGCAAGAACTAGATCCTCGCTTCCGAATTGAGTTGATTTGTAATAACCCAAAAATTTAAAACTTTTATTTGTGATGTTTAAATCACTTATTTTTAGTTCTTAGACCTTAATTATTTTTAAGGTAACCAACGAAATGAATTAGAATCGATTCGGAGATCGAAAACTAGAGAAATCAAAAACTAGTGGCTAGTCCTACCGGATTAGGGTTTCCTGAATAGCCTGAACATAGAATGAAAGATCGAGATTAAATCTTGACAAAAGGATTTCATTTCTAGAATCCTCTCACGAAAACATGTGAGAAGTCAAAGAATGAGAATTTTCGGGCATACTTCCCTCGATCTTAAAAGCACTATTTTACGAGCCGGATTAACTTCCAGTCCGTGCTAACCATGATAATTAATGATAAAAATTAAAATAATGAAGGAATATATTTTTATGAATTTAGAAATTATAAGAACAAATTTCTGAAAAGAAATTCCTGAAGAACTTAACCGAACGCCGGGAAAAATATATCGGGAAACCCCTAAATTGACCCGAACGATCCGAAAATCGAACCAAGGGTCTAAATAAATAAAATATGATTTATAAGATTCAAATTAATTATGAAAGCTCAAGAGTTCAATAGAATTTTTGAATGAGCATAATTTAATCGCCGAACGCTGTTTTTCCACGATAACTCGGAATTGACTTATCGGACGACGTCCGAACTTCATGAAATTTTTATAAACATTGTAATAAGTCTTTTAAAGGCTATTTAATAAAATAAAACCTTAAGGTTCCGAGAAAATCAATCGAAAACGCATTAAAACTTAAAGAGTCGGTATTAACACGCCAAAACGGGTAATTTGACCAATCCACCTCCCAACCACCACCAAGACCACCCCCAAATAGGTAATGACAGCCCTTAGGTCTGCAAATACAGTAAGGGAGTCGTCCCTTGCAGCCCCATTATCCTAGAACCAATTTCTCTCTCAATTTTCAAATTCTCTCTTTACTTTTCAAACCTTAAGCTCTAAATCCTCATTTCCAAACCTCTCCCACACTCAAATAATCTTTCTAAGACTATAGAAAGGTATTATTCATCATCCTCTTCCATCCTAATGGAGTGGAATTTTTGTTTGAATTTTTTTGGTTTGAAAACCCTAGTTTGCTCCTCATTTTTTTTTCGTGACTTTGGAGAAATTAAATGCTCTCAATCCATGAATGAAAAATGCTTAGAATAATTTTCTAAAGCTACTGTTAAAATTTCAGAATTTTTGGAGCATGTTTGTTTTTTTTCGATTTATGCTTTAATTCTTTTTATATGTGATAAAGCATGATTTTGTGAATATTATTTGATATTTTTGCTTGCTAATGTATTAAAAGCATGTAGAATAAATATCATAATTTTTAGAATATTTTTGGATTTTTTTTTGAAAAAGCCGTGAGTGTTGAGCTTGATTTAAACCATGGTTTGATTTTTCTTTTTGAAAAACAGTTGAGATATGGTGTTTAATATATGATGTGAACATCATATAAAAATCTTGGAATTTTTAAAACACATCTCCTATTTTATTTTATTTTGACCGAATACTTATATATATTTTTAGAGTATTGTTTGATTTTTATTTGTTGAAAATAGTTGAGATAAGGTGTTTAAGGTATGATATAAACATCATATATTAACCTTGGATTTATTCAAACACCTCTCCTATTTTCCAATGAAAACCGTGAGCTATATATGTATATATATTGATTTTTTTTTATTTTTGTTGTTGAGAATAATAGAATATGTGATATTATAAATATTGGTTGATGTTTAATGTAATATTACATGTTATTGCATTATATAACCATATTGTGAAAGAATGGAAATTCTTGAATATGTATATGTATATATATGTGATTACCGAAAATTAACAAGGATGAAAAGCATAGATTTAAATTTTAATGCATGATATGAAGTGATATTTCATGTTTAGTATATGGTATAAGCATGATATAATTTTTGTGGAATTTATTGAACACCCAAGCTTATTAAATTTTTAATTACCGAAAACTTTAAGCAATTTAACCTATGGTTTCAAATGTTATATGATGATATTGTTTTGGTAATTAAACTATATAGTATGATAGGAGTATAACATGATTTTATTGGAATTTATTGGATACATATGCTACTTGTTGCTAATTATCGAAAAACGTAACAAAATGACTAAGTATGGATTTAGTTCTATGTTAAATGGTACTATGATAGTTAAGCTATAAGTTTGAAATGAATGGTTGTGATTGTGATGGATAAATGGAACACTTATGCACACATACACAATAATTGTGTATTATGCTAGAAATTAGGGTTTCGAATGCTTTAGTATAGTTTATGTTGTGTACGGTATTGTTTGGTGTTGGATGTTTATGTTTATGTTGTACCGACAAACCAAAGCCCAAACGTAAACAACATAATACTATATGTATAAGAATCCAAAAGAAATCGTCCAAGTTCGATAACTTAAGAATGAACCAACGAGAATCGAAGTTCGACATAAATTAGGGTTTGCTACTATTAAAATGATACTCAAACGTGAGTTCCTAAGTTAGAAAAACCAAAGCCGAGCTACGCCGTAAATACTCAATAACGACAACCCAATACGATATTAGTTGAGCGTTAAAACAACTCGATAACGAATAAAGATTATACGACTTTGTAATCTCCGACGAGTTAAGATAAACAAACAATGTCGTAATGTGCAAGCAAAGATTCGAACATAAGATGTCGATCCTTATGTCCCAAAAGTCAAGTTAATATTCCCGAAACACTTCATTTATTCTTAAGTACTTACTTACATGATAGCATGTGTTCACTTGAATCATAAGTCAATACTCCTCTTTTAATTATCGTGCTAATACGACAAATCGTCAAGCTTAACCTACTAGGACGTATCTATAATTGTTAAGTCTAGTTAGTGGCTTGAGAATTTCCTAATTTACCAATCATAATTTGACTACCGACAACCTATAACGTAATAACGTTTGGAATAACACTAAAGTTAAGAGTCGAGGATAGACTCGGAGTATGCGATTCATAATTGAAGTTCACCCATGCACCATCAATCGATATAGCTTGGGAATTGGGAATGTATGATAATAGAAATTATCTTAAAACAATCACATGAAATCATAAAGAAACCCTAGTGGGAACTTTAAGTCGTAGTTTATAAACGACCTTCGATCGATAGAAAGAATCTAAGAAACGCTATTTTCTTATGAAGGGTTTGATCCTACGTAGTCGGCGAGGAAGAACAACCACACCCTGCTCATTTAGACTTACTAGCTTTGGATTAGCAGGTGGGTTCTCTTTAAACAAAAATGACATGCATGTCTATCTCAAAGCATGATTTACAAAAGCTTTATGAAATACTATCACATGAACTGTTATTGACTGCCAAATGTTTTTATGTTTTGTTGTGATCATATCTGAGGTTGGTTAATCCAACGTGGAATGAGAATTGATTGGTATATCCAATGTGGTATGTGAATGAGTTGGTCCACCAACGTTAAAAAAGGGTAACGATCGGATCCGACTTAGTTGAGGACTAACTTGGATTGTGTACACGTGTGACTGTGTGTTAAGGTTAGCTACCTCGACCGGTCACGGTGACTATGTGTAGGTGGCCACCTCCATAGTGCGTGAATGGATGAATGAATAAATGATCAGATATGGGACAACGTGGATGAAATAGTCCGGCCGGACACTTTTGGAAAACGATAAAATGTTTGATAGGCATGAGTCTTTTAACTAAAATCCTCATGCGCTATTGTGGGCAGTTAATAACTTTTGGCAAAGAAAATATTTTCGGCAATGAGTCCACTGAGTACTTTTGTACTTAGCCCTGCATCTCGTTTTTGATGTGCAGGTTGAGCAAGGATCGATGATGGGTGCGAGGTGGTGCAGAGTAGCAGTTGTTTTATGCTTAATTAGAAAGGATTCTAGAACCTTGGGCATGCATCGTCATATGCATGTCCACACGTTTATTGCTGCCTAACTCTGATAACTTTTGGTGTTTTGATTATAATTGCCTTCATATCGTATTGAATTTGAGGTCGTACCTCGTACTTTGAATTGTGCCCTGACTGGGTTATGTTTGAACCTTGCACCCTTTTTTGAAGAGTCCTTCTGTGACTCGAGTTAGTATTGAATAGTTTATCTCCTTGTCAGTTATGCGTTGTCGAGTAGTTAAATGGTTAATTGCATTGAATAATTATGTTTATATCCGTTGCTTTATCATACCGGTGACGATCCATAGAATCCGTACTTCATTGGGAAGTCGGGTCGTCACAAAGTGCTATCAGAGCACTTGTTCGCTCTGAACCCTAGAAACCCTTTTCTTGAATCCTAAGTTGAAAGTTGAGTCTAGAAATTGCTTATGTTTGACTGCTACTGCACTGCACTCCATCGTCGTCCTGCTTAACGAGGAAGAAGGTAACTATTTCAACTAAAGGTTGTTTCGAAATGATGGAAGTATATGAAATGTGAATTGAAATTTCAATATTGCCTTATTGGGAAGTTGAAATATATTTTGGGAAATGGAAATTTTTGAAATTAAAAAGTTGTTTCAATTGATTGGTCATTAGTTTGAAAGAAAGTTACAAGCTTTAGGAGCTTGGTAAATGAGTAAATGAGAATGCTTGATTATCGCACAACGTGTCGCTATTTGTGTTTACTGTTGTATGAGAAGCATGATAGAAGCATGATGTAAATGAGTATGTTTCCCCATGAGAACATAGACTCTTAAGATGCATGATCCTGTTCCGACCAAATTGTTCTACTAAGTCGCTTCGCAATGAGTACGAGGTCCCAATAGTGTGGTAAGGTCGACCCAAGTCGAATCTCTCGAGGAAGACTTAATGGTGCTTATGATGTGTTACGATGAAAGCAATAAATCTAAGTCCTAAACTTGATTGGGGTGATGATTAACTAAGATTAACAGAAATTAAACACGCAAGCGATTCAAACCAGCGTTGGCGGTTCAATCGCACAGAATAATTCAAGAGTGTGAGATAAACTAGGGTATTAGGGTTCTTGGCCTTGATTAATCGATTTATTACTTGATCAAGAAATCTACCTATTCATGCAATCCTCAAACCTCAATCTAAACACTCAATTTCGTTCCGTGGATTAAACCTAGTTATCAAATTTCACAAATACATACACTATTAGAGTACCCGCTTTCGGTAACCTCTAACCCAATTGATTCCTATTATGCAACGTATCTATCTCTCCATAATACACTAAACATACAAATTAAATAGTGATTAATCAATTAGCAAATTCCTATCATGCACGTATCTATCTCTCGATAATACACGAAACATAAATAATTCAATAGTGATCAAACACTCAACAATAAACCCCAGGCTTCAATTGGTATTCTCAATCAAACAAATCATCAATCAATCAATTTGAATCACCCAACCCTAGAAAAGAATTAGTTCATGCTCATCTCACGGATCAAACAATTATAATTGATAGAAATCATTATTCAACAATTCAATTGAAGAAAGATCAAATAATTAATCCTTACAATCGTAATAGTCGTGATGAATCTCTTCAATCAAGTTCTTGAATCAATCCAAGGCAAAAGAAATTACAAGGAAAGCAATCTGATGAACAGTCGCGTGGGAGAGAGAACTCAAAAACTGACGGCAAAAACTGAATAATATGAAGAAGTTAGGGTTTCACGCGTTTTGAACTTATATATATAGCGCTTGAAAAATCACGCCCAATACCGGACGTCTTTAAAACTAGGCCGTCGGGGCACCCGGCGCGGCCAGCGGTCGTGGGAAAGCGAGGCAGCCAGCGAGGGCGCAAGCCGGCGCGGGCAGCCTTCTTCTGGGCAGCTTCAACTCGCCCACCGACGCATTGCAGGCGCGGACGCAGGCTGTCTCGATGGATTCCGCTCTTGACTCCCGCCCGGCCGCAAGCGCGCGGGCGCAAGCCACGCCGGACGGGAGTCTCGGCGATCTTGATTACGGACACCCAGCCGGACGCGGGAGCCGCGGACGCGGGTGTCTCTGGACGTTCTCAACACAGCGCCCAGCGCCGGACGCACCATAGTGCCGGACGCGGGCCTTCACGTGGACGTTCCACCTTGCGGCGACGCACCCGGCAAGGCTACGCCGAGTCCGGCGCTTGGGTGTGTTTTAAGCTCCAAATGTGTAAGCGATCATTCCCTACATAAAGCAGCGAACATGATTCCAATAAAAAGATATTCAAAACTAAGCAAATAGGAACCAAATCGTATCAAACAAACACAGAAAAACACAACAAAAACATGCAAAACAACTCCCCCACACTTAACTCTTTGCTTGTCCTCGAGCAAATTTAGTTTCTTGAAAAGAGTGGTACACATAGAATCAATACTTCAAATAGAATCAATCTCATATTCACATCCATTCAATGCATCTTAATAATATAGTTCTCAATATAATGATCATCATTCATCAATCCAAACATGTGACTTATCATAGAATAGCTGTGCTTCGACTCAACATGATCTCAGAAATCAATATACAACTTATATGGTTCCCTTTTCATGTAAGATATCCCAATGACAAAATCAAATCTGAATTTGTGGAACTTAAAACCGATTATAGGACAATAATCGTTGGGTGAAAACTTGAAGTTGTACACCCGAGTATCTAACGTGAGATATCTATACCCATAGCAAATAGTCTCCATTCGAGAGGCGACACAAGCAAGAGGGTAGAGCCCTTATTCAATTTTAAGTCCACTTATTTCATAACAACGTCAAATATATATTTTTTTTATAATATTTGTCCACTTTTCTAGGAAATCATACAAGAGCGGGTCCCATTTACAAGCATATGACCTCCGATCACACACCTTGTCTAAACACACCTTCCTAATTATGTCCCACAGTTCAATTGGCGCCTAAGAATTATCAAACTAAAACCATATACCAAAATGCAAAGAAATTCAGATCAAACATAATCAATTCAACTTAAAGCATAATTCTTCATACACCATTGATTTCGAAGAAGATAAATTAGTCTCTAATCGAAACAAAGAGTTAAGAAACGACGAAACACGACGACAAGGCGCAACAAAGCGGAAAACAACAAGCGGCAAAACAACAACGACAACCAAACGATACCCCCACACTTAAAACAGTAGGTCCCGTTGCGTATGAATATAAAAGGTATAGTAGAGGTGACTTCCACGAAATTGACGAAAACAGGCGGTGGGGCATCAAAAGCGAAACAAACCTACAAAACAAAACACCAAAATGAATCAGACAAAGAACAAAACAAAACGAACAAAAAAAAAAAAAACGACACACACAAAATGGCAAAACATGTACACTCCAATAGTGAAGAATCACTATTGGTCGGGAAGCAGTGGTGGAGGTGGATCGCCATGAAACGAAGTCCAAGCTTTCCACTGAGCCTCGAGAGCGGCCATGCGCTGATTATGCTCACTCATCTGCTGATTGTATTGATTCCAGCGCTGGTTTTGCTCTCGCCATAGTCGGTTCTGTTCGTCAAGACGTTCATTTTGTTGATCGAATCGAGAGTAGATGTCTTGACGAAATTCTGTCCAGTGACCTGCTAACTCACTCCTGAACTGACCCAACTCCTCACGTATCGAAAAGTACCCCTGCCCGGATGGACCTTGCTGAGAAGGGAACTGTGCGTGCTCGGGATCGCTGTTGCTCTGAACATGCTCTGTATCCCGCTGCAAGATATCTTGATCTCCTCATCATCTGATGCAATGGTGGTGTCAAAAATGATCATGTTACCACGAGGTGCATGAGATGGTCCTGCACCTGCTGCTTGAGCTTCGGCGAACTGCGCATGCATGTATCTCTTCACACAGTTCCGCATGTCATGTGGTACAAGGGTCGTCTCATTATAAGCAAATGGGGCGCCTCGAAGCTCACTTAGGTCAATCCTCTTCGGTCTTATCAGATCTTGCCCAGAATGTACTTGCCCTCATTCCTGATTATCCCCAAATGCACAGATAGTCCAGTGGGGATTTGGCACAAGGTAGGCCGACACTTTACGGCGCTGAACTAACTGCAGATGCTCCCAAATGAAGAAGGTTGGGCTAACCTTCGTTTTCTTAACAGCAAAGTGAGGAGGAAGACCTCACCAGTATTAACTTTGTTAGCTTTCATTGCGAAGACATTGAAAGCAATGAATTTGTGCCCATTGCCAAAGTCGGATCCTTGATAAACCCACTCGGCATCCCAACCGACGACCGCTTATTAAAACACAGCTCATGCCATGCCTCCATGATATTAAAGATTGAGGTACCCTCGTGCACGAGGTTGGGAACCCAAACACACCCTTCATAACCCGGGGTGACCGCATATTCTTGCCCCAACAGACGACACGTCATCGTGTCGATTCATCATCAAAACCCAACGCGTACAATAAAATTCAACTAACAACGGAGAATACCGGTAATTCCATCATAGCATCTGCAGCGCAGCCTAAACTCTTAAGATATTTCTTAATCCTATCCTCAAGACCCAAGCTTCGCATCAAATCCCAATTAAATACACGTGGAGGAGTTATTTCTTGATGTATAAAACGACGGTGAAGCGTACCTTCCACAGGATTATAGATGAAATCTTTGCGAGAATACATGATGCTAATGTCTTCTAATGGTTCCTCCATTGGAACATCGTCATCTCTTGGTTGACGGGAGCTAGATCCGGCAGCCTGTTTAGTTCGTACCATAATGATAGTTGTATGGGAGGTACTGGGCAAGGTAGTGAGAGCGCCGGACTCAATAGAACTTCTTACCGGATGCAAGTGTCGGCTGAACGCCGGACGGAAGGAGCAAGCGGACGCGCGGGGGTGAGTGCAGGGTTCGGGAGGCGGGCGAGCGCCGGATGCGTTAAGCGCCCGACGGAGGCTCTGCGCTTTGAAGAAACTCGGACGCGGAGGGCGAGGCGGGCCTTGGTTGGGCGAGCGCGGGCGTGGCGGGGTGGAGGAAGCGCCGGACGGAGGCGAGCTTGGTGCGAGACCACTAAGTCCTCATTTGGCCAATTTTGTCGGGCGAAGCTTTGCCCGACTCTCATTATCCAACGCACTCCTGCTGGCGATAACCATATTCCGAGAGTAAGGTGGCGGCTCTTTCCACTCATCCTCGACTTGTACTTTACCCCGATCTTTCTTACACTTGGCGAAGTGTGGTTCGGTCTTCTCACCGTCGATTTCTTCCTCGACATCCGCACTGCAAGACCTTATTCTCGTCCCAAAATATCAAGGGCGTTGATAGAAAACACGAAGCGATGGTAGAAGCAGAGAATTATCACTCGTACTACTAGCACGGAATGTCTCCGTCGTGCCAATCTGATCGAAGCTTATCAATCCTTTAGTGAAATCAATTTAGGTATTTGTTGTAGCCATAAATGGCCTACCTAACAACAACGGATGTCCACTCTCATGTTTTCCATTCCTTCTCCCATGTCAATGACAACAAAATCAATCGAGACTAACGGGTTACCCATTCGTATTAAAATGTCTTGATCACTCTTCTGGGTGCGAATAGTTCCTCGCCTAATTCTAATCGCATCTTGGTGGGTTTTAACTCCCAAGTTTTAATGAGTTAAGCAGAGACAAGGACATTAAATTAATCCCAAGACCCAAATCAAGCATCCCGATCTGATTTCCCGTTACCAAACGCAACATTAAGAGTAAAACTACGGATCGCTTTGCCTTGGTTTGGGTTGGTGCGAACGAACTTCTTCTTCTTCTCAATTACCACTTTCTTCATATTCCCGTTTCCTTCCCTTCGACTATCAGACGGCTCGGAAATGGAACGGGTGGCTCATAAACTCTCCGAGGTTGTTCTTCTTCCATCTTGGTCTCGTTATCATCCTCGCACTTCTCATTCTCACTTCCATAAGGTATATGACCTTGGCATGCTCCGATTGGCTAGGAAACTTTCCCTTTTGGTCTCTTTGTACTAATTGTTCGACAGTTCCAGCAATCTGTTCCACTTGAGTTTTCACTCTCTTCAAAGATGACTCCAAAGACTCAAATCTAAGGTTACTTTCTTGGATAAGCGTATTGAGAGAATCCTCAGCGATGGTTTATTGGGAGCATCAATTTGTTCTTGGGTTTCTTTATCAAACTGGGTACCACAACATTTCCTCCTGATTCGACTCCAAGAGAAGTTAGGATGATTTCTCCACCGGGATTGTAAGAATTTGAGAAGGGTCATTTACGGGTCTCGATGGATAGCCTTGTTGATTTCCTCTTTGGTACCCTTGTTGGAACCCTGCATAGCATTAGCTTGCACTTCTTCGTCACGCCATCTCATTTCCTCTTTGGCACGCGTGACTCCATGTCCCGCTTCTCCACAAATTCCACAAGTTTCCATTGACATCACTTGTTCTTTGTTGGAATTGAGGTGATGTACGAGGCTCGGTTGTTCTCAATAATTGAACTTGGCGAGTGAGATCCGCCGATTGTTGTGTCACTTCATAGCGGGTGCTATCTCTTTCTTCTTGCTGCACGAGTCTTAAATCCCTAACTTCTCGCTGCGAGTTTGCGACTAGCGTCTCGAGAATCTCGCTAACGTCATCAGCGATGTAATTTCCAATGTCTCCTCCGGCGCATTATCTATCATGTATTGATAGTCCATCGTCAATCCATCATAGAAGAAGCGGTTGAGAAGCTCGGTTGGGTAATGGTGATCACGGACACTTCTTCTTTGTAACGACTTGAACCGATCCCATACCTCGTGCATAGGTTCTCGACCATCTGTTTGAATGTGGCTATCTCGAGCCCTCGATTCTTGTGTCTTACGGTTCGAGTAGTACTTTCCCATGAACTTATCATACGGTTTGGCAACTCGTCGATGAACAGGCTATAGAGACATCAACCATGTCTTGGCTCTATCTTTCGGGTGTAGGAAAATACCTCATTCTCGGTATTATCTTACGTAAGCCCGTTCGGTGGAAAAGTGTGAACCCGCATAGAACTCCCGGATGAAGTTCAAGGCATCCTCGCTTGGGCATCCCATAGAATGGCGGGCGGGTTGAAGTGGATGGGCTTCACTCATAGTTACGGGCGGATCCCGGGGACTATGCATGGCGTTGTCATCGATGACGGTCGAGCAAACTCACGCATCCTCGGGTTTCCTTCTTCATGGGCTCCTCCATTTGCTGCCATTGCTTCTAGCGACGGCTTCTTCTTGAGATCTCTCCCCAAACTCTCGTACTCTGCTGTCGTGAACTCGTCTCACTCTCGGGACGAGCTTTCTTCTCAGAGTTCGAAATATTGAATTCTCCTACCACAGTGAGTGTTGTCGAACACTTTGGTGCCAACTTCCTTTTAAGACTTGACGACCTAGCATACCCAAATTGTTCTACTAAGTCGCTCGCATGATAGTCGAGGTCCCTATAGTGTGGTAAGGTTGACCCAGTCGAATCTCTCGGGAAGACTTAGCAGGCTTATGATGTGTTCGATGAAGCAATAAATCTAAGTACTAAACTTGATTGGGGTGATGATTAACTAAGATTAACGGAAATTAAACACATAACGATTCAAACCAAAGCGTTCAAGCGGTTCAATCGCACGGGAATAATTCGAGTGTGAGATAAACTAGGGTATTAGGGTTCTTCGCCTTGATTAATCGATTTATTGCACGATCAAGAAATCTACCTATTCATGCAATCCTCAAACCTCAATCAAAACACTCGACTTTCGTTTCGTGGATTAAACCTAGGTTATCAAATTTCACAAATACATACACTATTAGAGTACGTTTCCGTTAACCTCTAACCCAATTGATTCCTATGATGCAACGTATCTATCTCGATAATACACGAAACATACAAATTAAATAGTGATTAATCAATTAACAAATTCACATGTCATGCGCGTATCTATCTCTCAATAATACTGAAACATAAATAATTGATAGTGATCAAACACTCAACAATAAACCCGGGCTTCAATTGGTATTCTCAATCAAACAAATCATCAATCAAT
Source organism: Salvia rosmarinus (assembly GCA_036937905.1). Lineage (NCBI taxonomy): Eukaryota > Viridiplantae > Streptophyta > Magnoliopsida > Lamiales > Lamiaceae > Salvia > Salvia rosmarinus. Next base: position 94,018,640 of record CM072816.1, read on the forward strand.
CAATTTGAATCACCCAACCCTAGAAAAGATTAGTTCATGCTCATCTCACGGATCGAACAATTATAATTGATAGAAATCATTATTGACAATTGATGGAAGAAAGATCAAATAATTAATCCTTACAATCGTAATAGTCGTGATGAATCTCTTGATCAAGTTCTTGAATCAATCAAGGCAAAGAAATTACAAGGAAAGCAATCGATGAGCGATCGGCGTGGGAGAGAGAACTCAGCGGCGGCAAAAGCGAATAATATGAAGAAGTTAGGGTTTCACGCGTTTGAACTTATATATATAGCGCTTAAAAATCGTGCCCAGCGCGGACGCGACGTCTTCAAAACTAGGCAAAATCGGGGCACCCAGTAGCGGACGGTGCGGTGGCGTGGGGCCGAGCCAGCGCGGGCCCTTCCGCCTCGGGCAACTTCAACTCACAGCGGCGCGGACGCATCCACGGCCGGACGGGGCTGTCTCTGATGGATTCACTCTTGACTCCCAGCGCGGGGCCTTAAGCCAGCTCGGGGCGAAGTCTCTGGGCGATCTTGATTCTAGACACCCAGGCCGGGGCGGAGCGGCGCGGGGCAGGGTGTCTGGGCGTTCTCAACATAGCGCCCAGTCAGACGCACCTGGCGCGGACGCGGGCCTTCTGCCAGACGTTCCACCTTTGCGAGATGCACCCAAATAAAGGCTACGCCGAGTCCGGCGCTTGGGTGCGTTTTAACTCAAATGTGTAAAACGCGATCATTCCCTACATAAAGCAGCGAACATGATTCCAATAAAAGATATTCAAAACTAAGCAAATAGGAACCAAATCGTATCAAACAAACACAGAAAAACACAACAAAAACATGCAAAACAATCCCTTTTGCGCCGAACTTAGTGTGAAAACATAAGATATCCCCAATTGAGCGAAATACTAAGGAAGAGCGAGAACATAGAAATCCTAAGAATCGAAATCTAAACAGTTCGAGGATGAAAACGCGATCGAGTTTCGATGGCGAAACAGCTTAGCGGAAGTTCGTACTATTATGAGTCCCAACCGCTCTACGCAAAGGAATTCCGAACGTCATGCGTGTTGCCTCTATCATAACAATAATGAAATGAATCAAGTATAACTATAGGGAGCATAAAAAAATAATGATTTGTAAGTACATAATGAGAGCGGATAGGATGCAATGCGATAGCGTGAGTAACAATAAGAAATCAACAGAATAAGATAGGGTGACCTCTTAGCCTTTACCCGAAGGCTAGACATCGATCGTTACCACCCTAAGAAACCATACCGTCTCTTAGAGACCAAACCAAGAAAGTAATGCCATAAGGATTTGGATGGCTCGGTTTGTGTTCACGACTAAGCGCCTGTCGCTTAGGGCCACCCGAGAGGTTATACATTCGTCTGCTCATACCGGGCGTGCCGGAGGCGATCTTGGCGAGTTTTCCGCCTTCACCGTCGTTGGGCTGCTGCACATGCCGTGTACATCGCATTATGATGGTGTACTCACTTTGATCGTGAGGCCCGCCATCCATTGGCGAGTTACGCCCGCGTATGTCGGCGGACTACATTTACCGACTCCGAGAGAGCTTTGACCTGGAGGCGGACCTACCTCGCTTTGCTAGCCACTTGAGCTATGTATTCACGGTGTATGGAGCTGCACCACGTGGGCCATACCTCCCCGTACGGGAATACACTTGGCGCGACGAGATTCCAGAGTGGCTCCATCCAGAGGTGCCCCGTCTAGCAGCTGATGGACCCGTGTTCTTGCTTGTCAGTGGCAGGGACATGTTTAAGGCGGGACCTTCGCATCTGACAGCTCGCCTTCAGGTCCTACCACGGTGAGATTCCATCCTAAATCCTTTGCCCGCCAGGCCATCACCATGGCCATGCCGTGCCGTATCCATCTCCACATGCGGCTCTCCCATCCCACCTCATACTCCATAGCACCTTTATACCACAATTCTGTGGAGATCGAAGACCCACGTGGCCTAGCTGGAGGCACCGTGAGGGGAGCGTGTACTCGTCTGGCTGCTGCTCCATTCCTAGCCACCGCCTTCGAGGAAGTCATGGCCGAGATCCGCCGAGACTTGGCCACTATGGAAGATGCCAGGGTCATTAGAATCCAGGAGCCTGTGGCCTCCACACTCGACGCTGAGGAGGACCGTGAGAAAGATCCCGAGGAAGATCCTGAGGAAGATCCTGAAGAAGACCTGGAGGAGGACCCCGAGGAGGATCCATCAGCCGACGATGAGATGGAAGGAGTGGAGAGTTCCCATGCTTCCAGTTTTGACTCTGACACATGGAGCCCTATCTACACTCCGGGCGATCATAGATCTAGTTCTTAGGACTATATTGTCTTTTGTCCATATACTTTGTATATCTTTTGATGTATGCGGAAATGATGAGTCATTCCGACATGAACCTATTTAATGACCACGGTGGCGTTAGATTTTTATGCGCATCGTGACTAGGTACTACCAATTGATCTTGGTATTTATTTTGGGCATCATACTGCATGCACGGTCTTTGTAATCTTCAAAGCGTGATGAAAGTCCTCGTGAGGCAAATGATATGATATGGTGATAGCTCCTCGAGAGCCTTTTGTTTTAATATTACGATATGTGGTGTTCGATGATGTGTTGGATTTATGTTCATATTTATAAATACGATGCGGATATGAAAATACATTGATCACGATGGATAGTATAAGACAAATTCTAATTGCTTGTATCTGATGTTTCCTATTACCACTATTACAATCTCTATCGAATTGAATACTTGATTGCATATATCATGTCCCTTATCTCGTATATAAGTTAGATCATACGGTGTGTAGAAGATCACGAAGTGCGTATGATTGGTCAAGCTTAATGAGATATAAAAGTTTCAGATTGAGACAACTTGAGGACGAGTTGTCGGTATAGGCTGCGGTATATAAGAAGTGACTTGACTTGGTGGCTTGTCTATCTTTGATGCGTCTCGGCGTATTGAAGGATCACGATGAGATGAGTTCTTCTATCGGTATCGTAAGAACCAGATCTCGGTGACTTACGATGATCTAAACCTCGATAAGATATTAGGTGAGTATGAGTCATGACCATCACTTTGACTTGTTATGGGTGAGGTTATATGTTCTAACCCATATTCTCCGCGTCTTGGGTGGTGGCGGTGCTTGTATGTCGTGCTAGTTATACGTGTCAGTCACCGTATCCGTTTAGGATGATGGCGTCCTTAAGGAGCTCAAAGGTTTATTGTACTAAACCTGCGAGGTTGAGTTAGCTCAAGTACAATAATAAGGTTGAGTGGTACTACTTAAGGAATTAAAGATATTAATTATTTTAAGCGATCGATTGCTATAAATAATTAATGGACGTTCGATATCTTAAATACGAGGATTCGTAATGTCTAAGTGCAAGCCGACTCAACTTCGTAATAAAGGGTAAGTCGGCATTTATTTTCTAGTGGCATGAATAAATGTTTATAAATTAATTTATGTTACGGCACATAAGATAATTAATTTATTTGTGGCCCATCTTTATTCCTTGCATTTGATCCTGGGGTGGCCCATCCAGCCCGTTGCAGGAGAAAATCGGTCCTCTATGCTCTCTATGGAAAGATTTTATTCTCTTTATCCTACAAGGATATTATTATATTTATGGTATATGCATAGATCCTTTCCTTATGGGATTATGGTAATGCATATAAATATAAGGTAAGAGATAAAGTCTAGGTTAATGTATATAATTAACTAGAAAATTTTCGATTTCCAATAATACATTGGGAAGATTTTTCGTTAATTCTAATATGCCATTTGGAAAGAATTTACGTTAATTCTATGATGGTAATTGGAAGATAATTATCGAAAATTCCAATAATATATTGGGAAGATTTTTCGTTAATTCTTATATGCCATTTGAAAGAATTTGCGTTAATTTTATGATGGTAATTGGAAGATATTATCGAAAATTCCAATAGTATAATTGGAAGATATTATCGAAAATTCCAACAGCACGATTGGGAGAAATTCTCGAAAATAGTGTTGAGAGCATTGGGTGATTTTTCGAAGCATTCTCCATAGATCGTCCTCACTCAGCGTTGGAGATTGGGTAACCGGGATACAGTCCAGAAGGTCAAAGCACGAGTCTCGATCCATTCCGCTATCTGATTGAAAGGTAAACACGAGAAAACCCTCGTGTTGCAATTAATTATATAGGTGCATGCTAGGTATATAATCAATGTATGGTGAATTAAACATCAAGATAGATCCTCGGGCGAGGGCTAAACAACAGTTTTAGTTTTAAAGGGCGTTTTATATGTGCGGATTTTAGTGGAACCTTGTTTACATCTCGAAACTATTTATACATGGATATTACATTATTTTTTGATAGTGGGGTTTCTATCATAAGAAATCACGAAGTTATCTGTGTTGGCACATTATATAATTAACTTTATACTATTTCTTGAAACATAATACCTATAACTATGTTGCATCTTCATCAAACCACTAAAAAGAAAGTTTTCTTATGAAGATGACACCACATTTCTCTGCATCTTAGATTAGGTCACATCAATCTAAATAGGATCCAAAGCGGCTAAGAATGGGCGTTGGGTAATCTCACGTTACTCCATTCCCGATCTGCGAATCTATATAGAAGGTAAGATGTCGACCGGACCGCTAAGCGAAGGGTTATAGAGCCAAAAGCGTTAGAGCTAGTCCATTCGACTGTGTGGACCGATGTCCACACAAGCTCATGGAGAATGCAGTATTTTGTCACTTTCATTGGCGATTACTCAAGGTGCGGATCGTATACTGTTTCGCCACAAGTGCGAATGCTTTGAGAAATTCGAAGAGTTCGGCGGAAGTGGAGATGAAGCTTGGTAAGAGTATCAAGTCACTACGTTCGATCGCGGTGGCGAATACCTCGACAACGAGTTCATGGACTATCTAGTGAAGTGTGGGATTACCTCGGCCACACTTCACGACACACCACATCAAAATGGTGTGTCGGGCGAAGAAATAGGACTCTTTTGGAAATGGTTAGATCAATGATGAGTTATGCAACATTGCCTATTTCGTTAAGGGGTAAGCGCAAACGGCGACATACTTGCTAAATCTAGTACCATCAGTCGATCGAAAGACCGCTTCGAGTTGTGGTTTGGGCGCAAGCCGGTTTAAACCACATAAGGATATGGGGCGATCCGACTGCGTCTTTGAACAAGAAGGCGACAAGTTGGAGGCTAGATCCGACGAAAGGCATTTATTGGTTATCATAGAGGAGCGAAGGTGGTTTATTCTATAGTCTAAGGATCGGAAGGTCATTATTAGCACTAATGCACGATTCTTAGAAGAGGATAATATTAAAATCATAAATCAAAGTTGAAATCATTCTTGAAAATTAGAAGATGATCGTATTCCACCACCGATTAGACCAAAGTGCGAGATATAGGTGTCAGTGGGAGGATCGACACGAGATACTTGAAAAATTGAAGTGGGTCGAGTTCCACTTTGGAGATCCGACCGTACAAGTGGTACCTACCCGACAAGTTGTGTAAGATAGAGAACCACAAGTTCTGCACCCACCGCGTTGCCATTGTGTCTATAGCACCTCGTCATAGTGGGAGGGTTGTTCGTCGATCCGAGCAAATTATGTTCGTGGGTGAATCTTGGTTTAGTCGAGCGAGCGGCAATAATCGACCCATGGACATTCGGTGAGGCGATCTGAAGACAATGATGCGAGATCATGGAACTTACGTTTGGATGAGGTGGTAAAGTCCTATGGATTTACCAGTTGCTAGCGAGTTGTGTGCATCGGTTAGATGTCAGCGGTGATGTAGTATTTGTTGCACTTATGTAGATGACATTCTTCTAGTTGGCAACAACGTGAAGCTGTTATCGAGGCGTAAAGTTGGCTATCCGATCGGTTTCAAATGAAAGACTTAGGAGATGCGGCGTACATTCTTGGGATCAAGGTTTCTGAGATCGCAAGAAGAAAATATTGAGCTTATCTCGGTCTTACATTGATCTTGTGATTACTCGCTTTAGTATGCGAGACCGCGAAAGGATTGCTACCTTCGGACATGGCATTCCTTTATCTAGGCGTGATCGCCTATGACTACAAAGAGATAGAAAATGAGACAAGTTCCTTACGCTTCATTGTGGGAAGTCTCATATACGTAATCTATGCACAAGGACCGATATACGCTATCACGGTGGCATAGTAGCTAGATATCGATCTAACCTGGACAAGCTCATTGGATTGCGATAAAGCATATACTCGAGTACGAAAGGACTTGAGATTATAAACTAGTTACCATGCGAGATAGTCTAATGCCTTTGGGTTATTCGAATCGGATTACCAAGTGACCGTGATAAGAATAAGTCTACCTCGGACTATGTGTTTACCTTGGGAGGTGGAGCCGTATCTGGCGGAGTGCAAAGCGGCGATGCATTGCGGACTCTACCATGGAAGCGAACATGTAGCCGCCGGAGGCTGCTAAGAAAGCGGTATGGTTCAAGAACTACCTCATGGATCTAGATGTGGTACTGGTTTGTCCAAGAGTATCATAGTTCTTGTGATAACTCGGTGCGATGTAAACTCGAAGGAACCACGGACCCACAAGGCGACCAAACACATAGAGAAAGTACCATGTCATCGAGAAATCGTTAGACAAGGGGCGTCTTGATTGCAAAGATTGATCTGACGGATAACCTAGCGGATCCATTCACTAAAGCTGCCGCAATAAGTCTACGTCGGGGACATTAGAGGACTTGAATTGCGCTAGATGGCACCCACTTAAAAGGAAACTTTTGTATAAGTGGGAGAAGCAAAGTGATGGTTTTGTTTGTAATAGCTAGTAGAGACACATTGTATACTAAAAGTTTGCTTTAGTATAAATGGGAGATTGTTGGTTGTATCTTGAAAGCGGTTTGGTTGAGCTTGTATACAATGTTTCTGTTACTACTATTACAATCTCTATCTGAATTGAATACTTGATTGCATATATCGTGTCCTCTTATCTCGTATATAAGTTAGATCATACGGTGTGTAGAAGATCACGAAGTGCATATGATTGGTCAAGCTTAATGAGATATAAAAAGTTTCACGGTGAAACAACTTGAGGACGAGTTGTCGGTATAAGTGCGGTATAGATAAGTGACTTGACTTGGTTGCTTGTCTATCTTTGATGCGTCTACGGCGTATTGAAGGATCACGATGAGATGAGTTCTTCTATCTGACCGTCGTGAAGAACCAAGATCTCGGTGACTTACGATAATCTAAACCTCGATAAGATATTAGGTGAGTATGAGTCACTGACCATCACTTTGACTTGTTATGGGTGAGGGTTATATGTTCTAACCCAATATTCTCCGCATCTTGGGTGGTGGCAGTGCTTGTATGTCATGCTAGTTATCTGTATCGAGTCACCGTATCCGTTTAGGATGATGACGTCCCCTTAAGGAGCTCAAAAGGTTTATTGTATTAAACCCTGCAGGTTGAGTTAGCTCAAGTACAATAATAAGGTTGAGTGGTACTACTTAAGGAATTAAAGATATTAATTATTTTAAGCAGTCAGATTGCTATAAATAATTAATGGACGTTCGATATCTTAAATACGGGGATTCGTAATGTCTAAGTGCAAGCCCGACTCAACTTCGGTAATAAAGGGTAAGTCGACATTTATTCTCTAGTGGCATGAATAAATGTTTATAAATTAATTTATGTTACAAATTTGAACATAAGATAATTAATTTATTTGAGGCCATCTTTATTCCTTGCATTTGATCCTGGTGGCCCATCCAGGGCCCGTTGCTTAGGAGGAAAATCGGTCCTCTATGCTCTCTATGGAAGATTTTATTCTCTTTATCCTACAAGGGTATTATTATATTTATGGTATATGCATAGATCATTTCCTTATGGGATTATGGTAATGCATATAAATATAAGGTAAGAGATAAAGTCTAGGTTAATGTATATAATTAACTAGCAAATTTTCGATTTCCAATAATACATTGGGAAGATTTTCGTTAATTCTAATATGCCATTTGGAAAGAATTTACGTTAATTCTATGATGGTAATTGGAAGATAATTATCGAAAATTCCAATAATATATTGGGAAGATTTTTCGTTAATTCTTATATGCCATTTGGAAGAATTTGCGTTAATTTTATGATGGTAATTGGAAGATATTATCGAAAATTCCAATAGTATAATTGGAAGATATTATCGAAAATTCCAACGACAATTGGGAGAAATTCTAGGAAATAGTGTTGAGAGCATTGGGTGATTTTAAAGCATTCTCCATAGATCGTCCTCACTCGGCGTTGGAGATTGGGTAGCAGGATCTGATCGGAAGGTCAAAACACGAGTCTCGATCCATTCCGCCTCGGCAGATTCAAAGGTAAACACGAGAAAACCCCTACGTGTTGCAATTAATTATATAGGTGCATGCTAGGTATATAATCAATGTATGGTGAATTAAACATCCAAGATAGATCCTCGGGGCAAGGGCTAAACAACGGTTTTCCCTACACAATTGACGACAACATATTTTTTTATTTCTCTAGTAGTTGGTACGGCGCAACTAGGACTCTCGTTTCCGAATTGAGTTGATTTGATTTGTGGTGCTCAACAAAACATGGTGGATAAATTTATGCTTGTGGTTATGTTATCCCTATTGTTTTATATTTTTTATTTTCATATTGATTATACGACTACATGGTGTTTATGTTAATATACATATTCTCATGTTATACTATATGTTACTATATATATTTAAGACCTCACCGAATATTAAGGTCTCATGTTATTATTATACTTAAGGTCTCACATAATATTAAGGTCTCATGGTATATATTTTAAGACCTCACGAGAATATTAAGGTCACATAGTTATATATATATATATATATATATATATATATATATATATTCATGATAGTAAATTACATTAGAGTTGATTAACTCTGACCATGTCTACTCGATATAAGGCGTTAGGTATTTTAGGGTTTTGCTTTTTCTTTTCTTTGGTGTGTGCAAGTTACTGATGTTTCGCTGGATGCGATGGTAACACACCGAAGAACATGGGAAATAGATCAAAAGAGATAAGGATGGAAGAAGTCAGCTATTCGGTTCCTATTTTCCAGGAGCAAGTTTGAGTGACTAATTGCCACGACTTACTTACATCCTAGTGGGCCAGATCGTGGTCCAAGACAAACTCCTATATAAGGAGAGGCAAATAGACAGCAGAAGAGGTGAAATCCTTGAAGAATTATCTGAAGATCTGTTTATATTGTTGAGTCTATTTTCGTAACATTTCCGATAACACACAAGTTTTTTAACTTCTAATTGTTTTAGAAGGTTGTTCTTTTTAGTACACGAGTGATGTGAGGAAATCTTTAGTATTTTTCATATATCTTGATAGATAGCTTTTCGCCTCAACGTGTCTGACTTTATCTCGTGATAAAGTAGAGTTTTTGTAAAGCTCACTGTAAATTTTATAGTAAATAATTTCTCCATATTTGGCATCTTAAGATTATAATTTTAATCTATAGAAAAGTTACTTCGGTGTTCTTCAAGTTTTTAATTATGTTGTTTTACTCTGTATGTGGATAACAGTCTACACACCAGTTCTGTGTTTAGGCGAAGCAACACTTTCAATTGGTATCAGAGCTTACACTCGATACACCGAGTGAGATCCTGTCAGGTATCTTCACTGTTGTCTCGCCATGGATTCAAACAATGCTGGTTATTATTGACCACCAATCTTTGATGGATCGAATTATTCCTACTGGAAGACCAGTATACGCTCATACATCAAGTCCATTGATGTCAAAGCATGGCATTTCGTGGAGAATAGATGGTCAGTCCCAAAGACCACTGATGTTCAGGGCGATGTTACCCCAACACCGTCTGCACAATGGACAGGAGATCAGATTGACGATGCAAACTTCAACGAGAAGTCCCTCAATGCCATTTACGCATCCATGACATGACAATGTTCAAATTAATCAAGAATAGCGCGTCTGCTAAAGATGCTTGGGATGTTCTTCAACGGCATTGTGAGGGTGATTCAAGTATAAAGGAGTCTCGACTTCGCATTCTCACTTCCAAATTCGAGAATATGAAGATGAGATAAGAGGAGAACATCAATGACTACACCAAGAGGATATTGGATATCACCAATGAATGCCAAGATCTTGGTGATCCGATAAGCAACAAGTTGCTGGTTTCCAAGGTTATTCGAACCTTACCCGAAAGATTTGAGATGAAGGTCACGACTATTGAAACATCTCAAACGGTTGCAGCCATTGAGTTCATGGACCTCATGAATTCACTCAAGATGAACGAGATGAATCTGGAGGAGAAATGTGCAATCAATAAGAAGCCGACTGTTGTCTTCACTACTGGCGCAACATCCAATGGAACATCACGGGAGATAATTGAGTTGGATGATGAAGAGGAGCTGCAGGATATCAATGCTGGCGATGTCGTTTCTCTAATCACCAGAAAATTCAACACTATGGTAAGGAAGATGAACAAGGCGAACGTTCAAGCTAGGCCTATGGATCAAAACCATCGAATGGTAGAATATCCGCCTTCAAAACCATAAAGCTTCACTCCTCCAAGACCCGGTGAAAGTCCTTTTCCTCAGACACGTTTAGGTATGATTTCTCCAACATTGATGGTATCCAATGCCGTGAATGCAAATGGTATGGATACTATGCAAACCAATGTGCGAACACGCTAAGAAAGAGAGGAAAGTCGTACTTGGTATCATTGAGTGATGATGAAGTTGAGTTTTTCGAAGAGGTAAATAACGACAGAGACGTTGCGGCTAGCTCTGTTGCCACAACACTCCACGTCGCAGCCACCAAAACATTATCAGACGATGAAGAAGATTCGATCGGTTTGATCCAAGATATCAAGCGGTATGGTCTCGACTATTATTCAAGTTTATTTTGCTTAAATGCTCTTGTGAATGATACAGATTGTGAGGACATTTATGATGAAGACACTATTTCCATAGTACAAGAGTTGAAAAAGCTATACGATGAGCCACCCGAAAAATGGAAAAGACAAAATCGAGATCTTGAGCTCACATCAAGAGAGAATACGAGGCTGAAAGCATCTCTGGCTAAGCCTGAAGTCTTGGTAACACAAAGGGAAGTCGAACTAAATAAGGAGACTTGTCAACTTGAAGTGGCACAAGGTACTTTCAAAAAATGGAACACATGTACGTCTAAATTAGATGATGCTTTGTTGATGGGTAAAACAGATACTACTGGTTTAGGTTTTACACATGTTACCAACACTGTCGTTCCCACAATTGTCGCCACAAATGAGAAACCATTCGTTAAAGAATGTGAACCAGTAAGAAGGCTAAAAATGACACGAAGAAAACATAGAAAATACGTATGTCATTTCTGCTCTACACCTGGTCACATTACGCCTTTCTGTTATAAACTAAGGGCTTATTTTAATGGGCATAGAATGATGTATATATCATGTTATACGAACATACGTGAGCAGACCCCGAATCGCTTCTCGCATACTTGACAAACCACGACCAATGGAGGAGGCGGCTCAAAGAAAGTTTGGGTCAGGATAGATAAAGTAAAATGCCATGTTGTTTACACTGCGTTGAAAACTAACATTTCAGGTTCATGGTATTTTGATAGCCGATGTTCCCGTCACATGACTGGTAACAGAAGCTGTCTTTCCAACAATGAGTCGTATGATGGGGTGGCGTATCATTTGAAGGTGGTTCTAAAGAAAAAATTATAGGAAAAGGACTCCTAAATGTCTAAGGTTTACCTAACCTCGAGAATGTCTTGCATGTACAAGTTTTAATGGCAAATCTTATAAGCATAAGTCAATTATGCGATGAAGAGTTGCAAGTGAAACTTGACAAAGATTCTTGTGAGGTCTATGATGGTAGGAACACATGTCTCATAAAGGGACAAAGGTCAGTCGATAATTTTTATATAGCCGACGAACCAAAGTGCAATAAGGCACAAATTGATGAGAGTGTGTTATGGCATCAAAAGTTAGGACATACTAACTTTAGAAATTTTGACAGGTTGAACAAAATGGAAGCAGTACATGGACTACCCAAGCTGGCATAAGCTGGAAATGTGGTATGTGGTGATTGTCAAAGGGGAAACCAGACCCATGTTCCCCCACGCTGTTGTACAACATCGAGAGCAATATTATGGTACAACACGCTATTTTGAGCTGCTTCACATGGACTTAGTAGGGCCTGTCGAGATTGAAAGCTTGGGTGGCAAGAGGTATACGTTTGTTATTGTGGATGATTTTTCAAGGTATACATGAACATTTTTCAAGGTATACATGGACATTTTTTCTACGAGAAAAATCAGACACGTTTGAAATGTTTAAAATCCTCTTTGCTATAATTTTTAACATGTTTGGTGTTCAAGTGTCAAAGATCTGATCAGATCATGGAAGAAAGTTCAAGAATATCTCTTTCACAAATTTTTGTGAGAAAAAAAGAATTTCCAAGAATTCTCTGCGCCAAAAACACCTCAACAAAATGGTGTAGCTGATCGCAAAAATAGAACTCTGATGGAAATGGCACGAGTTTGTTAAGCTCGAAAGGTCTGTCCAAACATTTTTGGGCAGAGGTTGTTAACGCCGCATGTCATATTAATAATCGCGTGAACATCCGACCAGGTTCCTTCAAAACCCCGTATGAAATTCTGAAAGTAATGAAACATAATCTCAAATATTTTCACGTGTTTGGGTGTGTTTGTTACCTCTTGAATGACAGAGAGTATCTCATCAAGTTTGATTGGAAAAGCGATAAAGGAATTTTCGTAGGATACTCTCTAAATAGTCAAGCATACCCAGTATATAATCTGAGATTACAGACCATTCAAGAGTCCGTAAATATTGTTTTTGATGATCTTGCTAATCTCGCGGGGAAAATGCAAGATGAGAATGTGACTGAATTGATAGAAGATTCAGAGAAGCCTGTCCAACAGGATATTAGCGGCAGTGGTGTCACCATTGTTGAAGCCACAACCATTGGAACATCTACACAAACATCTGAAGGTTCCAGTGACACGGATGATGAATCTGAAACTGACATCCAACAACAAGAAAGAAGAGATCCTACAGGACGAATACGTAAGAATTATCTAATATCTCAAGTCATAGGTGATGTTTAAGATAGTGTTTGAACACGAGGTACAACACCATTGAACTACAGAGAGATGGTATGTCTTTCATCCACATGTGCATCAATGTCAGGTTTTATATGCTTCGTCTATAAAATTAAGCCTAAGAACATAAAAGAAGCTTTGGGTGATGAGTTCTGGATCATTGCTATGCATGATGAACTTAACCAGTTTGTTAGAAATGATGTTTGGTATTTTGTTTCGAGACTTGTTGACAATAATGTTATCGGAACAAAGTGGATTTTCAAGAACAAATCGGATGAATTTGGTGTAATAATTCGCAACAAAGCTAGACTCGTCGCACAAGGATATACTCGAGTGGAAGGCATAGACTTTGTGATACCTTTGCACGGTGGCACACATTGAGTCCATACGGTTGCTCCTAGCCATTGCATGTTATTTGAACATCAAGCTATATCAAATGGATGTCAAATGAGCATTCCTAAATGGTGAACTCAAAGAAGAGGTATACGTCGAACAACCAAAGGGATTTGAAGATCCACATAAACCTAACCATGTTTTCAGGTTAAAGAAAGCATTCACTACAAGAATTTTGCTCATAGATCACATGTCATAGACCACGCACATTAGTACTAAAGTGGTCTATTATGACATAGACAACGTGGGTGGTGAAACGCGTGATCTATAACCATATTTTTAAATGGTTATAGACCATGGGCTAGAGAACCGCGTGGTCTATTAGCGTTTTTTTTCATATGATAGACCATGGTGCCCTTACCGCGTGGTCTATTAGCGCATAACTTTTATTAACCACGGCTTTTTCCACGTCGTCTAACATCCAGGTCGACTAAATACCACGGGCTTAGGCGCGTGGTCTTCGCCACTTAGCCATGTGGTCTTTAGCCCATCTTCATGCCTTTGCTAATTTTTTACTCACACTTAATTAATTTGGGGAATTTGGCCTAATTTTTCAAATTTGCGTTGTTTCTCATCTCCTTCTCCGCTAGCGCTATTTTACTTCTCACTATCTTAATTCGTTTCTTCCATATATAATTTATATGAGTACTAATATAAGTTTAAATATCTAGTTAATTATAAAATAATAATATTAATATCATATATAAATAGGTATGGTATGGATGATGGGTATTATTAAAAGTTCCTTTTTCAAATCCAACCTAAGTTCATTATGGGCACTAATTTTATTATACTTGCCTCAAAATTATTTCATATTTTTCCAAATTCATTCTATAAGCATTTGAGTGAATACCATGAAAATTCGATTCGACATTGTTTATCATTTGCTCTAAATATGTTAATTCTTAATTAATTAAATTAAACAGTTTTATCGTTTCCATTCCTAAACTAGCAAAAGGAGATTTCACCTAATTATTATAATCATAATTAGACTAGAAATTTCCTTGATGAGTATATTATTAGTATTACTGATGATAAATAGAAATAATCAAGGAAATAAACATAAAAAGAATTTTCCCTTAAAACCTGACGTTTAGAGGAGAGGGACGAAGAAGAAATGGCGACGGCACCCACGCGCCGCGAAGTGCTCTATCTCTTCCGATCGCTCATGCGGACCGCGCGTGCGTTCACGGACTACAACATCAGGGAGTACGCCAAACGCCGCACCGTCGATGCGTTCCGCTACAACCGCCACCTGTCCGACCCTGCGGAGATCGCCGCCGCCTTCACCGACGGAAAGTCGCAGCTCGGCCTCGCCAAACGGCAGGCCATTGTCTACTTGCTCTACGCGCCCTCAATAAAGAGCGTTATGGAGATTTAGCTAAGCTAATCAGGTATATTTCCACCGCTAGGGTTTTATACTTATCTTGCTGTAGGGTTTATGAGATTTTGATTTTCCTTATTTTTTTCGGTTCTTTTGGAGTTATTTGCTGATATTTGTTGTTGCTTTAAAGAATTAATTTTTTTTTTTTCATTTCGTATGCTTATCTCTGCTTCACTAATCATTAAATCAATGTCAGGGCATGGAACTTATTTCCACTTTTGTTTCAGATTATTCATTTTTCTCCATAGCTGTATACTTTTCCTGTCGTTGGTATGTGATTCATTTGAAGAGTAGCAACGCATATGTTAATGCTTCTGAATAGTTTCCTACGGAAATCACTCATCTACTATTGCTTCAATCTATTTCTAATGGAATCTATCTTAGCAGAGATGTTTGTGTTCATTAATGGGTGGAATTGGACATTGGTTCTGATGATTGCTGAGAAATGGGATGCTGACTTTGTGGTAATGATATTGAGGATGATGATATTAGTGATTTAGCCATTAAAGTCGAACATTGCAGAGTGGCCTAGACCATTGAGGATGTTGTATATGAGTACTAGATACGATCTCGAAGGTGGAATCAGTATTCAAATACAAATGGATGATAATGTCTTTGGTGATGAACACATCAACTACATTATCCTTGATGATATCCAAAACATGGGGGAGTTGAATCCTATCAATGCATCTTGTGTGTGTACCTACATCTAGTAAGTATGTTTAATATTGTTCTAATTATAATCTAGAAAATTGTTGATATTAATTATTATGTTATGGAAATTTGTAGGCACTTATATAAGGAATGTAAGAATGCAAATCTTCTTGATAGATTTCGGTTTGTTAACCCATATGAGATATCACACAATCCAAAGGTTGATCAGACAACGAAGTTAAGTATCATAGGTAAAAGGTTGATTGGTACACGAGCTAAGCAACTTGTTTTGATGCCATGCAATGTCGGGTATGTGAAAATAATAGATATATACGTAGTTAATATGCTATTATACATTGTACTTTGTGAAGCTTAATTACATATATTCTTTTTAGTTGTTATTGGATTCTTTTGGTGATCGATCCTCATATTGAGACCATATATGTGATGGATCCTTTAAGTGATGAAGGTCATGTGGAGGAGTACAAGTCTATCATTAAACCGTAAGTTTGTTTATATTGAGGTTTTACTTATTATATGTGTTTTTATCATAATCCACTATATATATGTTTTGCGGGGCCCTAAAATGTTCAATATGAGCATAGGAAAGAGAGGAGACGAAATATCTTGTGGGAAATGGTCAAGGTATGAAACATTCGCCATAACACTTAATTATGAAATTTTTTGTCTTTCAAAATGCACATAACTCTAATTATGCATTTCACATAGTGTCAAGAACAACCTGATGGAAGGCAATGTGAATTCTATGTCATGCACTACATGAGAGATATTGTTGAGGTTATGGTTCGGATAACACCATTGCAATTCCTACTATGGTAATCATAAAGTGGCATTTTAATCCATAATTTTCTAAATACTAATTCTTTACTTTTTACTAATAGAATATTTATTTTGTTTTAATAGTTTTCTAACGGCTTTTACTCGAAAAAGAAATCGATGAAGTCCGTATAGAGTGGTCCGAGTTAGTCGTTGATTCTATGGTGGTTGTGATGGTAAGTTTCATACTTTTGTTGAACATAATGATTTTGATGTACTAAATTTTATTTCTTACCATTTACATCTTATTCTAATAATGTAGATGAGATCAAGTTAGATGATTGATGTTGTTGAAGCAAAGATGGTGAAATGCTTGAAGATGGTGAAGTTGATTTTTTTTTTTTTGATGAATTTTAGTTGCTAGTTGGAAAATATTTGTTGTTGAAGATGGTGAATGGATATTTTTGGATAAATTTTAGTAGCTAGTTAGAAAATACTTGTAGCTAGTTAGAAAATACATGTAGATTGAGAATTTCCCGGATATAACGTATTGAATGCTTATGAAATGAGTACCTTGATTTTGATATAAATATTATGAGAAATATTTTATATCTATTTTTGGATTATTATTTTTAATTAGCAGAAACATGCATTCAAATTATGAAAACATGTATTAATAAATAATAAAATAACAAAAATATATTATTCAGTTATATACCACGGGGAAATGCACGTGGTCTATTCAGTTATAGACCAAGGTGAAAACCGCGTGGTCTATAGCCGCACGTAATAGACTACACCTTTGTAGACCACGCGGATTTTTGAAATAGACCATGGGCATTCCCTGTGGTCTATTAGCGAAATTCTTGTAGTGATTATACAGGCTCAAGCAAGCGTCGAGAGCATGGTATGGTCATCTAACAAAGTTCTTAATTGATTTCGGGTTTGTTCGAGGGAATGATAGAACATTGTTTATAAAACGAAATCAACACAACATTCTTATCACACAAATTTATGTCGATGATATGATAGTTGGATCTACGTCACAAAAAATGATTGATGAGTTTGCGGGTGCTATGTTCGAAATTTGAGATGAGCATGGTAGGAGAACTAACGTGTTTCTTGGGTCTCCAAGTCAAGCAAATGAATGATGGAATTTTGTGTCCCAAAGCAAGTATCTGAGGATATGGTTAAAAATTCGAAATGAAATGAGCAAAGCATATGAAAATGCCAATGGGGTCAAGTGACAAAATAACCGGAGATGATCTTTGGAAGATGTTGACCCAACACTCTGATTAATGATAGGAAGTCTCATTTATCTCACACCACACGACCATTTAATGTTCAGATGATTGGTTGATCCAGTACCAAGCTAAGCTAAAATGTCACATTTAAAGGTCACAAACTGTTGGTTTGTATCTTGAAAGCGCTTTGGTTGAGCTTGTATACAATGTTTCTGTTACCACTATTACAATCTCCTATCTGAATTGAATACTTGATTGCATATATCATGTCCTCTTATCTCATATATAAGTTAGATCATACGGTGTGTAGAAGATCACGAAGTCTCAGTATGATTGGTCAAGCTTAATGAGATATAAAAGTTTCTGGCGAGACAAATTGAGGACGAGTTGTCGGTATAGGCTGCGGTATAGATAAGAAGTGACTTGACTTGGTTGCTTGTCTATCTTGATACGTCTCGGCGTATTGAAGGATCACGATGAGATGAGTTCTTCTATCGTACCGTCGTGAAGAACCAAGATCTCGGTGACTTACGATGATCTAAACCTCGATAAGGTATTAGGTGAGTATGAGTTGCGACCATCACTTTGACTTGTCATGGGTGAGGTTATATGTTCTAACCCATATTCTCGCATCTTGGGTGGTGGCGGTGCTTGTATGTCATGCTAGTTATACAGATCGAGTCACCGTATCCGTTTAGGATGGTGGCGTCCCATAAGGAGCTCAAAGGTTTATTGTACTAAACCACGCAGGTTGAGTTAGCTCAAGTACAATAATAAGGTTGAGTGGTACTACTTAAGGAATTAAAGATATTAATTATTTTAAGCGATCGAAATGCTCTAAATAATTAATGGACGTTCGATATCTTAAATACTGAGGGTTCGTAATGTCTAAGTGCGAGCCCGACTCAACTTTCGGTAATAAAGGGGTAAGTCAAGATTTATTCTCTAGTGGCATGAATAAATGTTTATAAATTAATTTATGTTCAGGGTGAACATAAGATAATTAATTTATTTGAGGCTCATCTTTATTCCTTGCATTTGATCCCTGGGCTGGCCCATCCAGGCCCGTAAGTAGATGAAAATCGACGCCCCTATGCTCCATATGGTAAGGATTTTATTCTCTTTATCCTACAAGGATATAATTATATTTATGGGATATGCATGGATCCTTTCCTTGTGGGATTAAGGTAATGCATTATAAATATAAGGTAAGAGATAAAGTCTAGGTTAATCCTCAATTATTAACACCATATTTTCGAGAATCACAAGTATTTTGTGAGGAATTTTCGAGAGTTTTGAGAGAGCATTGGGTGATTTTCCGAAGCATTCTCCATAGATCGTCCTCACTCGACGTTGGAGATTGGGCAATCGGGATAAAATCCAGAAGGTCAAAGCACGAGTCTCGATCCATTCCGCCTCGACAGATTCAAAGGTAAACACGAGAAAACCCCTACGTATTGCAATTAATTATATAGGTGCATGCTAGGTATATAATCAATGTATGGTGAATTAAACATCCAAGATAGATCATCGGGAGAGGGTTAAACCTAGTTTTCCCTACACAAACGTGTTATCAAGTATGTTTCTTGAACATTGGACCTTGGCATTTTCTTTTCAAAAGACACGAACAAAAATTTGGTAGTATTTAGTGATTCAGATTGGGCTGGGGATACTAACGATAGAAAGAGTACGAGTGGGGGTTGTTTTTATCTTAGGAATAATTTGGTGTCTTGGCATAGTCGTAAACAAAACTGTGTTTATCTCTCTACTGCCGAGGCAGAATATGTATCTGCGGGAAGTTGTTGTACACAACTTCTTTGGTTAAAACAAATGTTTAACGACTATGGTATTGTAAGCACTGAGCTTTTAGCATAATGTGATAACATAAGTGCAATCAACATCTCTAAAAATCTTGTTCAACATTCTAGAACGAAACACATAGATATACGACGCCACTTTATAAGAGATTTGGTAGAGGATGAGGTAATCAAGTTAGATTATGTGAAAACCGAAAACCAAATCACTGATATTTTCACAAAGCCCCTAGATCACGAGAGATTTACGAGTCTTCGTAGATCTCTTGGTCTTTGCTCTCGCCAATAAGCTTGAACATGTTTGTTTGTATCATAAAAATTGAAATATCTGAAGGTAATACAACTGCCTATTTGATAACACTTATTGTGTTTGAAATTGTTATCTAACATGTTCTCCTAACAGACAGCTCAACATGATGAAAAATATTTAGTAATACTGAAAAACACCAAAGTAGTTTGAGAGGCACGGCGTTCGCAGCGACGATGCTACCTTACAAAACGTTGCAGCCATGATTGCTTTCGAAAGCCTAATGTTGTTTCCGTGTCAACAGTGACAATCGAATTTTACATGAGACTGTATTTATATGGTTTATTCTAATATGATGAGCCTATGTTTATTGAGATGTTATGATAACAACCAGAGAAATACTCCTAAAAAATCGTAATGAATCCCATATTTTTCGGTACTTTTGATCCCCTATTTTTGTGGAGATATCAGCGAAAATCGGTTGAGTTTGTGACACATTTATCTTAATTTGATTATATCTCAACTAACTATCATTTATCTCATATTTTAGTGGCTGTGTATATTGTGAATTTCGTGTTTGAAACTAGGGTTTTATCATAAGATGAATCTGATTTTTCAAAATTCAAATATGACTGATGTTTATCTACTTGACGAATGCACTGCTTATAAAGCTGTTGTTCTGACACACGATCACATCACTGAGTAATCTACAGCCTCTTTTAGTAATTGTAGAGTCTAGAAAATGTTTCAGATTATTTCCCTTGATTTATTTGGTACGCTTAACCCTCTTGTTTTCTAAAATGGATCCAGCTACAACCGTACTTCTTGTCAGACTTACGAAATTTCTCGAGAGCTCACTGCAACTTCAGCAAGCGTTGGCATCGGCTCAAAAGCGATCCACATAACCTACCTCCAGTACAACACCGATGACAGTACCAGAGAAGACACTGGCTTTGAAGATAGCACCCCTGAAGCCGACCCCTCTCTAGATCATGTACCCGGAATGAGCTGAGCCCTCACAACCTAGGGCTCAATCAAAGGAAATAGGGAAGAAGCGTAAAAGGATAACCAAACCAACAAGAAGGTCAGAACGCATCCCTAGACAATCATGGCAAGAAGTACCTGGGTCGTCGGTGCATATCGACATCACCGGTGAGTCACCAGAACAATCTCCACCATCAAAAGTTCCGAAAGAGAAAGAAATTCCATCTATCGAAAAAATTGTTGCAGAGACTGGCGATTTTCGTGATGGCCAAACTGCGTCTGACATATCTTCAGAATCAAAGGGAAAATAATCGGCATCCAGGAGTGACTCCTCTAATCCACAGAAAAAATAGTATGGTTAGCCCCTTTCAAGGGTAAGTTAAGAAGATGTCTCGCTGGGAGAAATTCTCTGGAGAATGAAAAGAACGACAATCAAGAAGGGAAAACGAAAAGAAAGCGTGAAATAATCCACAGCCAGACCGACTGTTCCATCAGCTGCTCCTGCCCCAACGAAAGACACTGTTCCACCAACACCACCAAGCCCATAATTCAGAAGAAGAGAATTGGGATTCCAGTTCTAAGAATCCATCAATTTTTGCAGATTCAGACATTGAAGTGGAGAGAGCTATCTCCTTCAAATTTTATTCCAAAGAAGCTCAGAAGAGATGGGAACAATTTAAGCACTTAAAGTGCTTGAATGAAAGAAAAATATATAAGGTAACATTTTTCCAATATAATCTTGTCGATTTTTTGAGAGAAAGATGACTCATACAAACTGTTTCGGCCATCTACCCATATCCCAAAAATGTGATTAGCCATGTTTATGCAAATCTCAAAAAATCTTTCGCCGAATGTACATCGAACTGCAAGGTATATTTTAGGCGAAAGGTTTTTCATATCTCTGCTTGTGAAATCAACACGTTTTATGGGATAGACGAGTTAACAAATGATGTGCCTGTCGAGGATTATGATGAGATCTCACAAGAGATAACAGAAGGCCGAATCAAGAAATTGAAAAATCTCATGTCAAGTGGCTGTCTAACTTATTTGCATTCTGTTTTGTTCAAGCTTATGACTACTAATTGGCTTGTGTCCTCGAATAGCACAGTGGTCACCACGCTTCATGGTGTTCTTTTGTTCAAGTTGGGAAAATGAATACCATTTAACTTTGGTAAGTTGGTGGTAGAACAAATTGGTGCTGTTGTAGGACATAAAAATCCAGGATTATTCCCATTTCCATCTCTGTTATATCAACTGCTTAAGAGACAGGCCCAACCGAACGGTACAAGATATGCATTGTTCGAGGATTTCCAACATTTTACAATCAACAACACACTGTTTTCTGGCAACAAGCTTCCAAACCTTCCCTGGAATAATCCTTCAAAGACAACGGATGGGCAAGGATCAGAAGCTGCATCAGAAGAAATGGTGTCTCTACCCCGATCAACCTTGTGTGCAATGTTGGAACGCCTCCAGATGTTAGAACAAACATTTATGGATAGTCTCAGGTCTGCTCGTCTCGAACTCATGGGTTTGAGAATTGATTTGATGGGTCTCATTTCTTCGTAAAAAGAGGGAGAACGTGTAGGGGGAGCTGGAGCATCAATTAGTGGAAGAATGGAAGAATGAATATGAATGGTCATATGTGCTGGCTGAACTTGAAATTTGCTGAACTCTTGAACTCTTTTTATGTTTTATCTCTCTGAACATGTTTTTAAAAACATGTGTGATGTGTTTCATGATGCTCGGCATCTTTTATGTTTTTGCTTGATATTTCTACTTATCGATCGCGTGTTTCTTATTAGATGTCTACTATTCTTTGCTTGGATGGTTTCGATCCGATGGTTATTGTGTTTAGATGATTGTTCTTGAATATGTTGCGAGAACTATTACGATGATATTTGTGTAAATATGGGAGAATGTTTACGGGGGAGTATATTTTTTTGTTATTTATGCGTTTGGGATTCAGAGAAGTACTATATATATATATATATATATATATATATATATATATATATATATATATATATATATATATATATATATATATATATATATATATTGTAAATTGTGTTTGTATATATGGGTTTTGTGAAGAAAGGTAAAATGGGAGTTTGTTAGAGTTGGTTAACTCGACCAAGTCTTCTCGATATAAGGAGTTAGGTATTTTAGGGTTTTGCTTTTTCTTCTTTTTTGGTGTGTGCGGGTTATTGATGTTTATTGGATGCGATGGTAACACACTTAAGAACACGGAAAACAGATCAAAAGAGATAAGGATGGAAGAAGTCAGTTATTCGGTTCCTATTTTCCTTGAGCAAGTTGAGCGACTAATTGGCACGACGTACTTACATCCTAGTGGGTCAGAATGTGGTCCAAGACGTGTAGTCGAAGACTTCTCAACTCCTATATAAGGAGAGGCAAATCGACAGCAGAAGTGGTGCAATTCTTGAGGAATTATCTGAATATGTGTTTATATTGTTGAGTTTGTTTTCGTAATATTTTCGATAACACACGAGTGTTTTAACTTCTAATTGTTTTAGAAGGTTGTTCTTTTTTGTACACGAGTGGTATGAGAAAATCTTTAGTATTTTTCATATATCTTGATAGATAGCATTTCGGCTCAACGTGTCCGACTTTATCCATGATAAAGTAATGAGTTTTTGTAAAGTTCAATGTAAATTTTATAGTGAATAATTTCGTCATATTTGACATCTATAGATTATAATTTTAATCTATAGAAAAGTTACTTCGGTGTTCTTCAAGTTTTTAATTTCGTTGTTTTACTCCGTGTGTGGATAACAGTCTACACAACAGTTCTGTGTTCAGGCGAAGCAACACTTTCATATTCTATTTATGTGACAATATGAAAGATTAACATGTATTACATATATGGATAAATGCATTGTTCCTCACCGAGTATATTTATTATATGCTCACCCCTATCTACTTTCGCTTTTGCGGTTGAGGTCGATGCGATCATGGAAGTCGAGAATGACTAGTACAATAAAAAGTCGTTTATTTATTTTAGTTCAAGTTATGAGATTTTCGATTTCGATTAAAATCATAAGTTTAGTTTTCTTTAGCTAAGTCGTTTTCAAATTAAAATATTTTTTTAGGCACGACTTTTAGTTTATTATTTTGCTTATCATGGTCATTTGTGAAGACAAGATTGAGTCAGTCTTTTTGTAAGAAAGTCAAAATTTACTTTATATTTATCTGTTGAGTTTATAAATTTTTCATTTGTTGTTAAAGTTTAAATTAAATAGCAACATATTATTCTTTTAGAAAATTGGGGCGTTACATTTTCTCTTCTCTCTTTCTTTCTTTCTTTCCTTCTTTTTTTTTTCCTCTTCTATTTCTTTCTTTTTAGTTTGTGCTTTTTCCCCCCTCTCTCTATTCTATTTCTTTCTCTTTATTTTGAGATCTTTTTTCCATTTTTCTTTCTTCTAGAATTTTTTTTTATGTTGATAATATATATATATATATATATATATATATATATGTGTGTGTGTGTGTGTGTGTGTTTTATCTATTTTGTGCTTTTTCTTTTCTTGTCTTTTTTGTGTTGATAAAATAAAATATGTATACAAATAATAACACTATATATGTGAATTAACTCTTAGCTAAATATGTGTGTTCTCTTTCTATAGATATTTAACACTTAATAAATAAATCTATTGTACTCTATTGGGTTAGGATTTTCGTCTTACATTTAGGAGATCTTGATTCGATTCCTCTTAGCTACATATTTTTCTTTTTCTTTTTTCTATACTTATTTTCTTTTTTTTCCTTTTTCTTTTTCTTTCCTTTATCTTTTTTTCCTTTTTCTTTTTTCTATAATTTATTTTATTTTGATAATACACTCTTTCTTTTCTTTTTCTATAATTTATTTTATATTGATAAAATAAAAATATATGTGAATTAATATTGTCAATCCAATTTCTAAAATGATTATAATAAACTCATTATATTATTTGAATTATTATAATTTTATTTTTAGAATTTTATTTTATTACCTTTTAAAATTATACTCCCTCCGTCCACCAAAAACGTGCATCGTTTTTGGTGGCACGGGTTTTAAGTAAACTGTAATGAGTGTAAAATAAAGTGTATAAAAAGGTGTGTCATTGGGATAATAAATGAATATATTAATGGAATGTGAGTGTAAAAAGGTGGGTCATGAGTGTTTTTTGTAAATAAGTGGATAAGTTGAGGGTAAAAATGTAAAATTGGTGTTTCCAAAAAAGGAAAGTGCACATTTTTGGTGGACGGACCGAAAAGGAATTAAATGCACGTTTTTGGTGGACGGAGGGAGTAATTAATTAGGCCCCACATAAAAAATTTCTGAGTTCGTCATTGTGCTGAAATCCACAATTCGGAAGGGAGATATAGAGAGATCATACAAAGATATGTCTTTAGCCGATGAGTTTTGTCCTCGTGTGTATACTCGTGTATACTTATATCAAATTAGTAGTTATCTTAGGCGATAAATTCTCTATAAATAGTCTAGATCTGTTTGTGATAGACATGGGCACACACGTTTACACATCTTCATGCGCTCTTAATTCTTCGACTAAACATTTTACTCTCTTTTTTTCGATCGGGTTTTTATCCCAATTGGTTTTCTTGACAAGGTATTAACGAGGCATCGTCCTTCAAACATGTGAGATAACACATACACAAATTCAACCTATCCTTATAAGCTCTTCGGTTATTTCTGTTAGTCCATTGATTGTCCGTTACTCGCTCATTGAAAGCCCATAGGTTTGTGATCCTCGTTAATTCTCCCTTTTTTTTTTGAAACGATAAGAATCTTATTAGCAAGAACATGGCGTGCGAAGACCTCCACAAAAGATGGGGTTCTTCCCAAACATGCACGAAATCAAAATCGTTAGCTACTCTGGCAGACGGTGGCAATCTTATTATACTCCCTACGAATAAGCCTAACAAAAACTCCCCATTAGAAGCCATAGAATCCCGACAAATAGAAGCAATACAACCCAACTCCGAAGTTAACTACCCGGAGTTGATAGCATCGCAAGCAATCTTCTCACACTCTCAATAATGCATTTAGAAATTTCGAGATTTTTAATCCAGGATAATGCTTCGGATACCAATAATCTCTCCTTCCTCCACTTTAACAACCCCACTCCGAATAGTCTTCGTCATAATGAAGTTACCCTTGAAATCACGCACACACATACCAATGCCGAAGGAGTTAGTTTCCGGAAGAAAGCCGCATCGACATTACACTTGTTCCATCCTCTTCCATGTCATGCCACCCTCTGCAGCCTCTCACGACTCTCTCTGCACGTGTTGCCATCAATGTAACTTCGGCCTTCGGCAACCAGCCAATCATCCCTACTTCCCATCGCCAAATCGCAAGACCTCTTGGATTAGGGTAGATCCTTCCCAAAGCGCCGCATTTCTATCTTTCCAGATTGCCATAGAATCATACTTGACCAAAGCAGATTTGTCTTTATCAAGATTGTTAATAAGGGACAACAACACCTCCTTGAAGCTCGTCGTCCTTCCCCCACATTCACTAACAACCCCGTCCAACCTCACATTCTTCCAAAGACTGGCAAAAGGACAAGACACAAAAGAGTGCCAAACAGTTCAATATCCTCTTGCAAATACAACATTCCCGACACATTCATCCCCTACTCCACGCTTTGCCTTCGTCGGGAGGTTATCTCCGCCGCCTCAAAGGAAAATCTTCACTTTAGGCGAATTTGCAGCTTCGGATATTCTTCCAACTCCCTTCGACACCCAATTGTTGTTAATGGTCGCAAGCACGCCAAAGTTATGTCGATTTAACCGAGTATATCCCATTATTAGAGAAATGCCATATCCTCCTATCCTCAATATTCAATGACGGAATAGGAGTATCCACAATCACCTTCGCCGCATTCATCGAATGCCTCCTCCACCGCATCAACATCCCACCCTTTGCTCCCGTGATCATCAACTCACAAAATTTTGCATTACGATACTCACTACTCAGCAGTAAATATAGAAGTTTGAATCTCTACGAAGCCACGGCTCATCCATGATTTTAATATCGGCACCAGTACCAACCCTCCATCTAACCCCTCTTTTAACTAACTCATGTGCCACGCAAATGCTTCTCCATGTAAAGCTAGGACTATGTCCAACATTGGCTGACAAGAAGTCCCCCGTAGGGAAATATTTGGATTTCAGAACCTTGCACACTAACGAAGTTCGGTCACCAAGAGACGCCAGCCCATCTTCCCCAACATGGCAGTGTTGAAGAGCTGTAAACTTCTGAAGCCCATACTCCCACTTTCTTTCGCCACACAGAGTCGATCCCACTTCATCCAACTAATGCCCCCTCTATTCTCACTACTTACCCCACCGTGTTTATTCATCAATTTTTCCATCTCTTCAGTGACACAATTCGGGAGCAGAAAAATCGACATACAGAAAGCCGGAATGGCTTGCGCTACTCCCTTAATGAGAACTTCCTTCCCGGCACGAGAAAGATTCTTTCCCTGCCAACCCTGGATCCGATTCCACAGCCTTTCCTTGAGGTACCCAAAAATCTCCTTCTTCTTTCTGCCTATGAGGGACGGCAAACCAAGATACCTCCCTGTATTCAACGGCTGTGATACACCCAAAATACCAGAGAAAATACTTCTTTCCCTCTCCCCCACATTTTTGCTGAAAAAAATCCCCGACTTCTGGTAATTGATGGCTTGCCCCGATGCCACCTCATAGTTATCAAGGAGCTGCCGTAGGTTAACACATTCCTCATGGGAAGCTCTACAAAAAAACATGCAGTCATCGGGGAACATAAGATGGGAGATAGGAGGGCCAAATCTACCAAGCCGGATGCCGTGAAGGCTGCCCGCATTGACCTCATAGTTCAAGCATGCAGAAAGACACTCTGCACATAAAATGAAAAGATATGGTGACAGTGGGTCTCCTTGACGAAGGCCCCTACTCGGGGTGATCGGCCCGACCAGCTCGCCGTTCACAAGGACATTATACTTCACAGTCCCAATACACATGTACATCCATCTTCTCCACTTATCCCAAAACCCAAGCCTATCCAACACCGCGTCGAGATACCTCCTATTAACTCTATCATATGCTTTGCTAATATCCACTTTTGACGCAATATCACATTTCTTACCCCTCGTCTTACGTTTCATAGAGTGAATAGCCTCGAATGCTATAAGGATATTATCCTGGATGGCTCTACCTTCCACAAACGCACACTGAGAGACACCAATCAAGTAAGGTAACACCTTCTTCAGTCTATTGCATAATATTTTAGACAAAATCTTATAAATCACGTTGCAAATGGAGATAGGTCTGAGTTCTCTCATGTTGCGTGGCTTCTCCACCTTAGGTATAAGAATAATGGTAGTGTCATTCATCCTCTCTGGCAGCTTGTTTTCCTCCAGCCACTTTCGACAATGCGAGAAAATATCATTTTTTAAAAGACTCCAGAAATGTTGATAGAACTTTAGCTTGAACCCATCAGGTCCCGGGGATTTATCCGGGTGCATCTGGAAAAGAGCCTCCTTGACCTCTTCAATACGAAGAGATTTAGTCAAATCAGAGTTTTCTGATTCGGAGATCATAGGTCGGATTCTTCTAAGCATCAAACGCGGTGATGGTCATCGCCCTGCTGTCTGCAGCTTCGATAAGTAACCCAAAGTCATCCTTAATTCCTTCTACATTGGACACCCATCTTCCATCGGATCTTTGAAGCCAAGGATAGTGTTCACTTTTCTTCTAGCGTATGCCATAGCATGAAAGAACTTGGGTTGTTATCCTCTCCTTGAGCCAAAATTGTTCGGCTCTTTGCTTCCAATGTTCCTCTTCACTTAATAACAAGATTTGGAGCTCCTTCTTGGCTCTTACAAGCTCCACTTCATCGGCTAGATTCTCGCTCTCTTGAAGGAATCTAATTTTGATCAGAAAACCTTTTTACCTCTATCCTTATGGCTCCTTTGTTTAGCCCATTCCACCGTAGCCGTAGACGTGCCCGTAGCTTCTCCATCACCTCAAGCCCCTCATAATTCAGCCAGCCCTCACAATACTCGGTAGCTCGGCCCGCACACCACTTATTCTCGAACCCGAATCTACTATTTCTTCATCCGTAATCTCGTCATTCTCGAGAAAATGGGACAATGATCGGAAATGGAGCCATGATGGTCTCCAATGCAATTGGGAATTTATCCACCAAACCCCATTACTCATGCACCTATCGAGCGTTCCTCTACCGCAAAACCGGTTCCACCTCCTCGCCCACGTGTATTGATGCCCCGCCAAAGGCATGTCCGATAGCCCACCGTCCACCACCGCCGCTCAACCCCGCAAGCAACCGCTTAGGGTGTGGCACTCTTCATCTTTGTCACGTGGTCAAGGAGATCATTAAAATCACCTATGACCGCCCACGGTAAGTCGTTGATATTACTAAGGTTGTGAAGGAGATTCCACGAGTCCTACGTCTGCTGTCCGGAAAACCATAGAAGCCCGTAAGCCTCCAAACCCCGTGAGTATCCGAAATTCTAGCATCAATATGGTTCCTAGAAGACCCAAAGATGGTGCATTCAGCCGCCTCCTTCCAAAGCATACAAAGACCCCCACTTCTACCTACACAATCAATCGAATAACTTCCATCAAACTAAATTCTATCACGTATGTCTTCCACTTTCGCCTATGAGCGATGGTCTCACAAAGGAAGATCACACGGGTCCGTGAACTCTCACAAGTTCACAGCTGGCCGGAATTGCGAGAGGATGACAAACCTCGCAATTCCACCGATAATATTCATTAGGATCGGCTGGTTCGAGCCGAACCTCACCGCTAAAAAGGACCTCGCTCATTATCTTGGTATTTTCCAAAAGAAAACATCCGCGAAAAACCGACTTGCTTGGAGAACGCTCTTCTTCATTCTCACGTCTGCGTTTTCTTCTCCAATGGCAAAATTGTTATTACCCTCGCATGGGGTAAACTTCCCCACGTGCCCAACTAATCGAGTGTGCTTCTTGACTGGGATGGGGGCGAAACTCCCGAACGTAAATTCCTCTCCGGAAAAATCGCCTCACTTTCCTCGATGTGGCCCCTCCCGAATCGCCTCCCGATTCATTCCGAGTGCTCCTCCGAAATCCTCTCCATTTTGTTGCTTGCATGGAAGCTCATCTTGATTTCTCGACTTTCCTTCCTGACCCAAATCGTATCCCATCTTTCACGCCAAGGTTGTTAGTCTCCGCTTCCACCGGGGTGACCACCTCTCATCGCCGCCTCTTCCACCACCGATCGCAGCCATCTACCTTGTCCGAGGCTCCAACTCTTCTATCAACCGCCTTAATCCACGCCCCCATTCTCGCTTGATTTCACCGCTATCAAGAGAGAAGAGTTTCGCATGATAGCTCTCGAGTGTCCCAATCGGCCACAAATAAAGCAAAACACATTCAACTTTTCATATTTAAAGTTGACCATGAAGGTCGTGCCATCTCTGCCCTTGATCTTCTTGCTTCTCTTCAGAGCTTCTGACACTCTCACCCCAGCCCTTATGCGCATGTATTGTCTCCATACCCCCACTGTGTTAGATACATCATATTCCATAAATGTTCCAATGAAGTTGCCCAACGCCTTACCAATGCTCTCCACTAGGAAACCAGCCGGAAGATCATGAACTTGAATCCAAAAAGGAATCGTGTCTAACGGGACTAGAAGGGGGAACTCTCCTTTCTTCAGTCTATGGAGGATGAGAGGGGTGTTCCCAAACGTCCATGGTCCTCCCTCAAAAATACGCAAAAGATCCACAACATGGAAGAATTGAAAGATGTACCTGCCATTCCCGATATCTTTAACAAACACACCCTTTCCCGGTCTCCAAATCCACCATCCCGACTTCATCGATTAAAGTTTATGGGTTGATCCGTGAGGAATCTACCCACCGACATAACTCCACTTCCACGCTTGATTCCTCCAAGGTCAAAGCGTCCAGCACCAACTTCTCTTCCTCACTACCTATATTTAGATCTGCCATATGGTTCTCCATGATGACAGAAAGAAACTAAATCGAAGAGCCCACTCAAAGAAACGAAGGGAAAAAACTCAGAAGGATCTCAACTAAGGAGAAAAAAGAAGGGTCTCAACTAAGGAGCGACACTATTAGGCTTATTAGCATACGAGAGCGAGAATTTTTTTATGGTGGCATCCTTCAACAATCTATAAAATCTATAAATTAAAAATCTCGTTAATCGTTAATTCTCCCTTATTCTCCCTTATTCTACAACATCGTTAATTCTCCCTTGTTCTACAACATTTGCTACGTTAATCACCAAGTTTTTATTTCATTTTCTTCATTTATTTAATAGTTTAGAATTTAATTATGTTGATGAAAAAATCCGACTCAATAACTATTATCCTTAAATTATATATTTAATAGGGATATAATAGAAAAATCAAATTTTATAAGTTGAGACTCATTTATAATAGGTATAGATTGTTTTCAAAGCTCCATATCATAAAATTGTATTTAAATGTAATTCTTTTTTTGCGTACTAAATTAGACTTGGGTTGGTGATAATTATGTCTAGCTTACAAGAATATTCATGTTCAAATAAATTGATCTTGTGTACATATGTTGATCTAGTGATAGATTGATTAAATATTTGAGACCAAAGATCTCTGGTTGAGTCCATCAATATGTGATCTTCAAAAACCTATTCATAAAAAATTGATATTTCTAAACATTAACGAAAATGAACTCAAGTGGGATGAGAAAAGGTGAATGTGAAAATTAATTCTTTTTGCCGACAAGGAAAGTTCAATGTCGTCTACTTAAAATTTTTCTGTAAATTACTTAACTTTCATCAATTTTTGGTTTTGCATACCAACTTAAAATCTATTTGATAATTACCAAATTTTTTATTTAATCTGATTTTGCAAACGAGTTGGATTTCAGCCTAAATTTTTGCTTAAATGGCCGCCTGAAAATCTAAGGTGACCAATTTGTCCGATGATTAAAACAACGTTGTTTTACTAAAGGGTTATTTGTCTATAAAGTACCGAACTTTCACCAATGTATTGTTTTACATACCAACTTTAAAATCTGTTGAAATTACACATAATTTATTTAAATGGAATTTTAGGGCATTAATTTAAACTTAAAGGAAACATTTGAGGGAAAAGTTATGTTGAATTTGAGAAAAAGGTTGAGAGAAAAAATCTGTTGAAATTTGAGGGCAACATTTGGAAATATTATGTTGATTGAGGGCTAACTCCGACTCACAGCTTGCAACCTCTATAATGGAAATCATACATCGATGGCGGTGCCGTGTAAGATGCAAGACCACCACCAGCTATTCTATACCACTACTGAGTTACGGTCGAGATTAACAAAAATTCTTGACGGTTGTGTTTCACCATTAACGAAGAATGAAAAGAGAAAAATGGTTTCTTGTATGTATCACATTGAGAAATCTAAAAAAGTCCCCTATCTTTGCAATTTCTTTTATATATTTTTAAAAATTCATCTTTATAATTTCTACACACACGAGTACTTTTAGTTACACGAGATCATAATTATGTCACATGATCATAATTATGCCATCTTTACGATATGTCAGCATTATGTTTCGCCAGAATCGACAATGTGTACAAATTTAGATCAAATCAAAAGTTCGATAATTATTGTGTAGATAGAAAATTGGTATGCAAAACCAGAAATTTATAAATGTTCAGTAATTTACTAGCACAAAAACATGTCATCATTAGGCTTTGTCGGAAACCGACAATGTTTATGAAATCACATTAAACCAAAAATTCGACAATTAACACTCAGATTTTAAAGTTAGTATACAAAACCAGAAATTGATGAAAGTTCAATAATTTACAGGCTAATAACCTTAAAATCTATTCATAAAAATGATATTTCCGAATATTAACGAAAGCGAACTCAAGTGGGACGGAAAAAGAAGTTCAATGTGGATCACTTAACACTTATTGCTTTATTTAGAATATTATAATTAGTTATTGATTAACCATCTTAGTTCATAGTCATATCAATAATGAAATCGAAATGAATAAAATATATGATACCACAGAAGAATCT
The DNA here is from genome assembly GCA_036937905.1 of Salvia rosmarinus. Lineage (NCBI taxonomy): Eukaryota > Viridiplantae > Streptophyta > Magnoliopsida > Lamiales > Lamiaceae > Salvia > Salvia rosmarinus. The sequence goes on from CM072816.1 coordinate 94,051,415, forward strand.
AATTTCTTCTAGTAGAAAAACAAAGACAAATCGATTTTTTTTTGGTCAATTAATATAGAAATTTTAAAGGCTGCGTCACGGTAGACTCGTACCCGAGACCTTTGGCCTCGGGCATTAACCACTCTACCACTAGGCCAACACACACACACTAAATCCAACTCGTTTGCAAAATCAGATTAAATCAAAAATTTGGTAATTATCAAATAGATTTTAAGTTGGTATGCAAAACCAAAAATTGATGAATTTACAGAAAAATTTTAAGTAGACAACATTGAACTTTCCTTGTCCGCGACAAATCGATTTCATATTAATAAGAATGAGAATTCGTTGATTCTCTGTAGAATATCGGAAGAATACATGAGAAATGATAAAAAAAAACTCTAATTCTTTTATTTATCAAAACTCTAGAGAAATATATTAATCATCCAACTAGTACGTTTCTTTCTTCCATGAGAAATGATAAAAAAAACTCTAATTCTTTTATTTATCAAAACTCTAGAGAAATATATTAATCATGCATCCAACTAGTACGTTTCCCCGCTTTGATAAACAAAAGAGCTAAAATAAACTAATAAACAAAAATACATTACATCACTTAATTAGAAAAGAAGTCAATAAAAGAACTAAAATAAAGTAATTAAAATAAACTAATAGATAAAGATGTGTTACATCATTCTCCACTACATCAAAATGATTCATCCTCGAATTGATTACAGCTTTACCTCCAGAAAAATTGCCAGTCGTGAACGTCATAAAAAACTCAAAGTGCACCTCAAGACGATGAACTTCAGCAGTTACTTTGTATTTTTAATAAAATTGGCTCGCTTGAACATTAAAACTAATGATTGTCGATTCACAGTCACATTATGAATTTTTAGAAGCCACGTGAAGCTACATAAACGGTGGTGAGATACCACAACCACATAAAACTATTCATAATATTTGCATGTAACATCCCACCTACCAACCAGCTTGGGACTGAGGGATATCACGGGTTAAAATGGAAATAAAGAGATGATAACAAAGTAGCTGAATAGACATACATAATTATATATATATATATATATATATGTTTGTGTGTATATATATATATGTATATGTGTGTGTGTATATATATATATATAAGTATCATAACATAAGTTAGACACATATAGTACACCTATGATGCGAGGCTCTAGCGAGCAGAGAAGAAAATAAGACCAATTAAATAACTAATAATTCAAAATATTGACACAAGAAATGATGATGCAATTATCATCCCAAAGAAGAGGGCCTATGCATTTTTGACTAAGCAACCTGAAAGCAGAAAGCAGACACCTGGTGTAGTCAGCTCCTAGGTCCATAGTCTCAAGAATATAGTGGAGGTTAGATTTTCCAATAGCATAACACGTTTGACCAGTCAATGTCTAGGCACTATTATCGTCTCGCTCTATCATGCTAGCTCCTCAACATGAAAACATTTGAAAAAGATTTTGGGATGAGTACTGATGTACTCAGTGGGATCGAATACCCCATTTTAAGAAAATAACAGTTCATAAGTAGTTAAGAAAAGTGCATGCTTAGCCACATATTATAGGGAGGTTTTAAAAGTAAAATAAGTTATCCCTATATATGCAAAATGTAGTTTTCCAAGCATAGCTCATAGTGCACAAAAAGTCATCATGGTTCACCCTCATATGTGCTACCTACTGGACCATAAGGGGAAATAACGTTCCATTAATGGTCAACATCGCCTAAACTGGGGAATTCGGACGAATTCACCCAGCCTAGACTTTCGTGTACACTATCTCAGCCAGTACTTAGATCGATGCTCGATCGTTAACTAATCCCGATCAAAACCGTAGCGAAAGAACTGTTCTAAGGTTAGCACTAAGCAATGAGCATAAAAACAGTATGCAATTCTCAATTTCATATAAACAACTTGAGGCTTAATAATGCAAAATACATTGCAGAAAATAGATCTCACATGTCATCGGAGTAGTACCAACAACTTGTCTTACTCGTACAACTCCACTGGTTGCCTTAGGTGAACCTTAACAAATCCTACAAGACAAGTCTAGTTCTTAAATACATTTACTAATAAAGGATTTCTCAAAATCCAAGTCTTAGCCTATCTATTCCCGGCCTTAACGTATTGGAGTTGGAATTTCCATCGAGTCTTATTACCCATATTTCTACTTTAGTGGATGTCATGGTATCATATGCAGTCAACTGATCATGTAGTGACATGTAGTCAAATATTTCTCATTAAGACATGCTTCTGTAAAAATATCATATTGTGTTGTTTATCATTTTTCGTGTTTCTTATTAATGCTCTAACGTGCTTGTGACATAACGTGCTTGTGACATAACATGTATGAATGCATCAATTAATAGTATGTTAATCACATAAGGTATATTTCATATATGCGAGTTCCAATAGTTAGCCAAATTTTAACTTTCAGCAGTATTACCCAAGTGGCATAATTTGATGACTCATAACTCTCGACTCAAAATATGTATGAATGCACAAAGACACAATCTGGAAACCTCTAAACATGTACTACAAGTTCTAATAAGGAATCGGGTCCAAAGATTTGTAGTTATCGAGATATGAGGTCTCTAATTGGACAACTTGAACTGACTTCTACACTTCGAATATTTTTTAAAATTTTCAGATTTAACTTAACGACGAGGGATCTTACGAGGCTCGTAAATTTTGACTCAAAGTACCAAAATGGGATAGAGACAACAAGAACTACATGTTATATTAAGAAAGACCTGGAAGATACATAAGGAATCAAGAGATACAGGATTTCAAAGTTGACTAGTTGAAAACGAATAGTTTTGAGTAGGTGACTTTGGGTGGACCAAAGGCATACCTAAAGGACTTTTATTGAGTTCAAACTTTCCATATGACAATTAGGCACGATAAAGAATGTTTTGGATGAAGAAATCAAAGTCAAAATTGGACTACAAACGGCTCGAATATCTTTCACAAAAGTTGAACTTGAATAGTTTCTTAAAATATAACTTGGACTAAGGGAGTTTTCCAAGAAGATTCACTGGAATGCAATAACTTAGAAAATTCACTGAGGGCTTATTATAAAGGACATATGTATAACGATCCCTTTCTTCGTAGAATATTAGTAAAATATTCGTTAGATTTTTCGGTGAAGTTTGAAAAAAGTTGGACTTTGTTTGGACCTAGAACGGGATCTAACGTCCGTATTAAATCCGTTTTTCATATGTATTATATTTACATGATTTCCAAAATTTACAAATGAATAGTCTTTGTGAAGGATTTTTAAATGCGAGCCTGTAGGCTTTTAAATTTTTGAAAACGGATTTCAAACAATCAAGTTATGATTTTTAAAGTGTTTTTTGGCTAATACTGGTGCTAGCGATTGCGCAAGCACACTCTTAATTGCGTCAGCATAAAGCATGAGCTTGTGCAAGCAAGCTTCGAAAATCTATAAATAGGGAACTAGGGCCTTCATTTTCAAACGTTCATTTCAAGCGTCTCTGTGTTTACTGAAGAGCGAAGCCTGTGCACGCTACCAAGCTCACTGGAGGAGGTGGGGATCGGCCGGGAGAGCTAGGCGGCGGCGCCATTCTTGCCGCCACCACCGTCGATCGCCCTCTCCCAGCCTCCGTGTTTCATTTCATTTTCTTGTTTTGATTCCGTCTTTTCGTAGATAGCATAGCGTAGAACTCGAGTCTCTAAAGGGACGAGGCGAGGAAACGGCCGGAGGCCTGCCAAAACCGCCGTCGCCGGTTGGCCGCCGATTTGGTGGCCGACGAGCCACTTTTTGGCTATGGGCTCTTTAGGTTTTGAGTTCCGAGCTATGTGTTCTACTAGCGTACTGATTCATTTTTCTTGTTTTTCGTGTTTTTACATACCAGGATGTTTTTCGTCGTTTTGAGTTTCTAAAGGAAGTACATGCCCGGGTTATCCATTTTCAACATGACTTGTCATTCTATGTTCCTAAAATAGCATATTGCTTATGTTTCCATTTTCATGCATCGGTTTTGGATGGTTTATCCAAGATCCAAGATAAACATCAAGTTTTGAAGCTTCTCATTGCTAAGTTTTGTATCAACTTGCACGCATGCATGTTTTAAAGGTACCCTTTATAGATTTCAATGCCCTGAATATTTTTGCATTCTGCATCAAGTTGATTTGAAAACCCGGATGTTGCCAAATATGGGTTCGGAAAGTCGAAAACAACCATTTTTCTTCGACCTCCGTTTTGATAGCATTGTTGCCTTGCTTCGTGGAATGTGACCCCAAAAGTTATTCCGTATTGTTACCAGGTACTTGCCAACATGATCGGTATAGTTGTTGGATGTGTAGATCTCTCCCAGTAGACGTTTTCGCCGGTATAGGTGGGTTATATTTTGAGTACATATCTTGAGTTATTAAGCTTTGATAATTAAAAAGAAAATATTGAATGTCCATGAAAATATTTTGGCGCATCTCTATCTGTTTAATGCTATCTGTAAAGCAATTGTGGCTCTTAATGGGTCTAACACACTTACTAAGGGTTGTGTACATGGGTCCGTACTGTCATGGATTGATCCCCACTGGCGTACTGACATATGATGTGGCTTTTGGGTTCTGCCTGTTGTCAGCCCGGTGATTGATCTCGAAGTGTGGTTCGTCCCGAAGATCAAATAGCTTAGAGTAACAATGGAATGCGCTAATGGGCCCCAAGTAAAAGGTATTTGGTTTCATGGAAGTTGATTTATGTTTTAAAACCTTCTATGTTTACCTTATGACATGGACTTTCTTCGTTTTGTTTATATGAACTGTTTACAAAAATGCATGACCCACTGAGTGCGCTAGTACTCAACCCAAAATCTTTTCAAATGATTTCAGGTTAATAAACGGGCAGATGTGATGAGCAGCTGAGGCGGGTTGGCTGTTCTTTATTTTTGTTTTAAGTATGTTACATTCCGCTGTACGCTCTTAAGTGTGTATGTTTTGTTGCCATCGTCTAGAAACTCAGTTGAGTTCTATGACTATTATATTTGAAGTATTTTAAGTTCAGTTGGTTTACGCTGTGATTTCTCTATCGTTTTCTTTATTGCTTTTGATGGAGAGTATGAGTAGTCGGCCCCTCTTGGACGATTGGCCAAAGCCCTCATGTAGTAGTCAAGATAGTAACGACCTCATGAGCGGAGCTAGTCGGCCAACTCCTTTTGGCTAGCTTGGCTCTCTGATACCCCATCATTTTCTTGACTTGAGGCGTAGTAGGATGCTCCTACCCCAATTGTTGTTATTGGTTGTCCGACTGTTCAGCCCCCGTGATTGTAGTCGGTTGTATACGACCAACGTGGCGTGCCGAGCTTTCCGACACCAATGTTGTAAAGATGTGTTTGTTTGCTTATTTTCAGCTTCTGTTTCTTTTTGGATTTATCCTTTTATAGAGGAAATTCTGCCAAATTTCTGACATGTAAATGAACCTCATATGTATATATGGTTCCCATTTTCTTCCTCGCTTCTTATTTCCAACCCCTAGTCATACCCCGACATTCATGCCTTTCCTCGGGAATTGGGGCGTGACAATACGAATGCGACCTATCAATTTGGAAAGCTATTTGAGTCTAGTTTAATTCAGAAAAATCCTCACTCAAATCTATGCACTAGGTTTGGAGCTAAAATATTTTACGCAAACTTTCCTTGTCGAGACGCATTGTGCGGTTCGATGGTAAATTCAAAATAAATAGTAAATATTTAAGAAAATTATGAAAAATTACAGAAATATTTTGTAAACCCTAAATTATGTTTCTGCAAAATTTAGGCATGTTACTAATAGCCTAAGTCTAAATACGGGAATTTGTAAGTCTAAGTACAAGCCCGACGCAACTTCGGTAATAAAGGGGTAAGTCGATATTTATTCTCTAGTAAACTAGTAAATTGAATAAATGTTCATGAATTAATTTATGTTCTGGACTGAACATAAGATATTTAATTCATTGAATGCCTATCTTTATTCCTTGTATTTCATCTATGGGCTGGCCCATCAAGGCCTTCTACCTATGGAATTTTCGACCACCCTTTATGGAATCCCATCAAGGACTTCTGACTAATATATTATATATTTAATACAACTCATAGTCTAAATAAATATTATCTGATATCACTATATCAATAGATAATTATTCTAGAAATGAATTATCTTCAAGGAAGAAAAAATAATTATTGTATGTATTAGATGTGCTAGCGTCATATCACAATAGGATTCTAGGGAGAGCACTATAAATACAAGGTATGAGAAAATCAGATCATTCATTCCTCACAGGGGTGATTTTTGAAAATTACCAGAGCATCATAGGGGACTAAAATTTAGGTGTTCTCCATATATTACTCTCACTCAATATTGGAGATCATATATCTAGGACATAGTCCAAAAGATCAAATCTGGAGTCAGCATTTGATCAAATTTTTTAGAAATTCGTGAGTAAATACAAATGAATGGTGAATTTATTAGAAACACCTATGTTTTGTAATTAATTATATAGGAGCATGGTAGAAATATATCAATGAATGATGAATTAAACATCCAAGATAGATCATCGGGAGCACGACTAACTTAAGTTTTCCCAACAGGACTATGATGGGCTATCACGTTACGTTGTAATTTATGAGTAGATATTTTAAAATAAATTACTACTTGGTCAGGGTTCAGTCACCCCGAGTTGTTAATTGTAGTAAAGCACGACGATGAAACGAAACGATAAGGTCAGAGTTCAGCCTTGCAGAGTCGTTGATCCTAGTAGAGCTAGGCGATGGACCGAAATGATAAGGCTAAGGTTTGACCAACTTGACCCATCCAAAATTTATATACTCATACTCGTTGCAAACCCTATTAAAATGTGACTTTACTACCTATTCTCGTCTCAAACTCGGATAGTGATACCCGTAATTTTCCAAATCCATTTTAAATATATAAATACAACTTGTTTCAATAATTGGTTATTCGTCAAATTTGAATATAACTACATGAAAATTAATAACAAATAGATTAAACAACAAAGATTCAAAAAATGGAGAAAATTCCATGTAGGCATGTTGATTAATTACAACTCGTTCTCGTCTTGAAACAATATAAATTTTTACCCTCTAATTAACGAACCCATTAAAATTTATAAATATAAATTGTTACAAAATTGATTAGTCACCTCAACAAAATTTGAATAATATAAAATAAAAATTAATATTAACATTATAAATAACAAAAGATTTAGAAGTGAAGAAAATCTCAAGTACACATTGATAAATGGTTGGACCCATTTAGAACTTATATACACGTACATGTACCAAACACATTTATATTTATAAATTCAATAGTTAAATATAAGTTGTTACAATAATAGGTTGTCATTGAGACTAGAGTTAAGCTACCTAGAGTTAGTGCTCGTAGTGAAATAAAGCGATGGAATGAAATGATGGGGTTATAGTTCGCCCCTTATGAGGTTCGAATCCATGTGAAAATTCTAAATTTTTGAATTCAATAACTTTCACAGCGAATTCATCAATTTTCATAGCAAATCGACGTTGTTCATAACAAATTCTTGTGATTCTCCGTTATCACGTTAAAATGATTCGTATTTGTACCACACTATATATATATATATATATATATATATATATATAGGTTTGGCTCCGTAGTACCCGATCCCCAAATAGTATGTAGTACTCAATCTAGACCACATATTTTGAACACGTGGCTGCACCACAGTCGACATGTGATGCTTCATTTTCTTTTCTTTTCTTTTTTAATTTTTGCAAGGGAAAAATGGGAAGAAATCAAATCAGACTTCTTCTTCTCCTCCTTGGTGGCAACGGACGGCGCCGGAGACGACGGCGGCGGCAACGGTAGCACCGGCGAACAGCAACAATATAAACAAACAACAACAAACAGATTTTGAAAGAAAGAAAAAGAAGAAGAAAAATTGAGAACGAAATTGATGGATTTTGAGAAAAAATAGTAGATAAATTTGATAGATTATTGAAGAATCGAAAAATATGGTGGCTATGGCGGTGGTTCACAACAAATTCGCCGGTAATAAGGGAAAGAGACGACGGAATTGACAGAGAAGGATGGATGAGATATTTTCTGTTGAAAACCATAAAAATGCATTGAACAAAATATGAAACCGCATTGAACAAAACATAAAATTGCATTTGCCACAAAACACAAACATGCATTGAACAAAGCATGTTCATGCATTGAACAAAACACGCCCATGTATTGATCAAAACATGTCAATGCATTTAACAAAACGTAAAATGCAGCCAATCGGCCATGAAGCGATCACGGGCGATCAAGAGTACGAGCTCACGCAGGGCGTGAGCTTCCAACCGTATGCATTATTGTGTTCAACTGTAATACCCCGTTTTTCTCGATAGAATTTTTCGAGGAATTTTGAACTTAGAATTCATTAAGTCGATTCGTGTCCAATGAAAGAATTTTTTTTTAAATTCCAACAAAAAAAAAAGAATTTATTTCATTAAATATTATGAAATGATTTCGAGAATTATTATATATAATATAATAATCGAATATGATTTATATATATATATATATATATTTACAAATCATTATATTAATAATTTTATGCTAATGTTTAATTATTAATTTATAATCTTTAAGATCGGACTTTGAGCCCATAAGAATAAATTGGTTAATGGGTTTTAGTTGAAAAAGCCCAACAAGAGAAGCCCATTGGAAATCTACTATATAAGCTTCTTCTTCCCATTTTAAACCCTAGCCTCCATTTTATAATTCACTCCCTCTTTTCCTGCAGCATCAAGAAGAGGAAATACTAAGGTTTAAAACTTTTAAATCTTCTATGAAATTTTATTGTGTATATGCGTATATATGTATGTATACATGTATGTGTGTGATATGAAAGATGAAGGGGTAAGGGTTTGCGTTGGGTTTTACTGAGAGAGAGACGAGCGGGCGGCGCCGCAGAAGGTCGCGTCACAGGCGTAGCTCATTGTATGTGTGCTCGTCGACGTATATGTATATATGTATGTATATGTGTGTGTGTGTTGTCGAGTTATGTGTGTGTGGTGTGAGTGCCGAGAGGGGGAGAGAGACGAGAAGTGTCGCAGGCAATGGATGCCGAAATCCGACGTCGGCAGCGACGTCCCAGCCGTGCGTCGTGTGCGTATGTTCGTGTGTTGTTGTACGTGTGTTCGTGTGTGGTTGTGCGTGTGTTCGTATGTTGCTGTTGTGTGCGTGTGTGCGTGCGTTCGGCCGTGAGAAAGGAGGAGGTCAGGCGGTCGCCGCCGACCGCGACATGGAGGCGGACTAGCCTCTCGCCGTAGACAGAGTGTGTGTGAGTGAGCGAGAAAGGGACGAGAGAAGAGGCGAGAGAGAGAGACGTGAGTGAACCGAGAGAGAAGTGAGGAAAAAGAAATAAAATAAAAAAATGGAGGTCGCCGGAATTCTGGTCGCCGGTGACGGTGGCCGAAAACTACTACCGAAAAAGTGAGCAGATTTTTAGGTTTAGGGTTTGTGAAGTGTTTTGGGCTTTTCCATTTTATTTAATTAGTTTAGTTGGGCCTTTTAATGGTTGGGCTTAATCTATTTAAAATGTTTTGGGCTGAGAGGTTTTAATTAAAGGAATTGGGCCTTGTTCTATTATTAATTCATGGGTTGGGCTGGGTTTATTAAAGTGAATTGGGCTGATTCTTATTAAATTAAATGGACTGGGTTCATTTTATTCAAAGTGTGGGTTCTATTTATTTAAGTGTTGGGCCTTTTCTGATGGGCCGATTTTATTTAATTAGGGGTTGAAATGTCTTAATGATTTGGGCTCAGTTTAATTTAATTATGCTAGTTGGACTTCTTTCTCTAATTAAAAGAATATGGACTTGACATTGGGCCGAGAAATTTAATTGAAGTTGAGCCTTTATTTAAATAGATGGGGTGATTTGATTTAAATAAATGGGTTGGACTCAATGAATTAAATAAATAGTTGGACTTTAGATTAAATAATATTGGTCTTAGATTTAATTAATGAATTGATTTGCTCTAATTAATTTAATCTTTGGACTTTAATTAATTAAATAAATGAGGTTTAACTTTGAGACTTAATTAATTAAATTATATTAAGTCTAATTAATTAAATAATTAACTTAAACTTAAATATAAGTTTAAATTATTTAATTATGGTAAGTTAATTAATTAATTAATTAATTAATTACTATTAAGTTTAATTAATTGATTGATTAAGTTAAGGTTAAGTTCAAGTTTAATTTACTTTAATTTATGATTATGACCTACTTAATTAATGTAATTAATTTCTTTTAATGAAATTAATTAAGTTATGATGATTAAATAAATTAAATTATGTTAAACAAGTGCATAATTTGAGAATTTTATTATGAGTTATATTAAGCGAGATTCCTTAATATATATGAATTTAGTATGCATTTCAATTGCATTATACTTTTGTAAAAAGTATTTATTATAAGGAGATTATGGAATTGAATGCGTTTTTAAACGAAAAGTCGAGCAAGTGTATTGTTGGTGCCTTAGCCGATATAAATTAGTTTTCAAATTTAATTATATTTTGAAAACCGGGGCTTAACGAATCTAAGTTAGTAGCCTTCTTTACTTGAACTTAAGACTAGCTTTTCGAGACCTATTAAGATTAGTGTTTCGTAGGTTTTATCGATCAAGGGATTAGCGTTGCTTTCCGAGACGATATCAATAGTGATTCGTCAGGGCTTTGTCCTATCAAGGTGGGCTTTATTTACTTAAAAGTATATTTGAGTTATATGCTCGATATTTCATGAAATGCAAACTGCTTATCCAATAAAATGTTTTGTGGGCTCTGCTCGCTTAAGGCTCGCATATGTATCGATCGAGATTCTCTTTAATCTTAATACGTTAATTGAGAATTGTGTACACTAGTTAGTTGTTTCGTGGGTTGATCTCCATCGGGCACCAACATAATCATGAGGTGTTATAAGGGTGCTTGTGCGGACGCTGCTCCGGCACGCGTCATGTTATTATGGTGCTTGTCGGATACGTTCCGGCACATCATGATTTGTCCGGTTACGCCCCGATGACAATAAAGGCATGTGATCCGGCGGTGGCTAGAGGCCCGGATCAAAGCGAGTAATGTAAGAGTCGTGACAAATGGCCCAATAAATGAAATATTTTCGCATGCTTAGAAGTGATTTCTTTAAAACCTTCTAAGTTATGTTATCATGATCGGATAAACCGCTTACGGATTTATGAAATGTTTATGAAAAATGCATGTCCACTGAGTACATTAGTACTCAGCCCAAATATTTCCAAATGTTTTCAGGTTGATCAATGGGCGTTGACGGGGCAGAGCTGAGATTTGAGTTCACTCCGTACTTTGACGAATTATTCCATATTTAGACTTCCACTGATGAACTAGCTCAGATTTTATTTTCCCTTCTTGTCTATGACTTGAATTATATCATTGATTGAGCTTAGACTCTAAATCATTGATGTTAGTATTTTGATGTGTAATCGCTATCGAAGCACGAAACTAAATTTGTGATCCCGAGGATAACTATTGTTTGATCGATTTCATCCTTCGATGTATTCCGTTTTCATTTAGGAAGCTTTTCCCAAATTCCAGGGGTTTATTGCCTTGATCATTCGAGTCAACTTTATTCCTTATATTTTCCGCATTTCATTAGTCGCGTCTCGATTTATGAGCTTCCATTATATTAGGAAATCGGGCTGTGACATCAACTGCATACATTTTTTATTCATTTGAATGCATTATTCAGTTCAACTAAATATATAGTTTGTTTTCGCAATCACATAACAAATCAAATTACTAATCTACCCTTACTTTTGCGAAAATCAACGAAATTAAGCTTAAAAGTCCGAAAAAATCTCAACCATAGGATCTATGAGATGAGTGGATGAGATTAAGTACTATATCTCAGGCTCGGGTACTATTTGATCCCTCCTATATATATATGAGATGGATCAGGTAGGAATGAATAATTTGGTAGAAAATAGGAATGAATCTGAGCCTTTGATTTGCTATATCAATGGTTGAGATTTAATTTTTGGGTGTATATGCTTTGTGTTTTGTGTGCTACACGGATTATTGTGCAACACTATAACTCTTCTTGTGGTATCAAGAATGAAAGATGTGCTAAACTAATATATTTAGCATATATGCTACTTAATGGATGAAATATGTGTTAAACTAACATGTGCAATATAGTAATTCGATTGTGCTACCAAATATGAAAGATGTGCTACTATATATATATAGGAGGATCAAATAGTACCCGGCTAGAGATAGTATGTAGTACTCAATCTCATCCACTCATCTCATAAATCTAATGGTTCATATTTTTTCGACTTTTTAAGCTTAATTTCACCGATTTTCGCTCATTAAGGGTAGATTAGTAATTTGATTTGTTATGTAATTGCGAAAAACAAATAATGCATTTAATTGAACTGGATAATGCATTGAAATGAACAAAAATGCATGCGATTGAACATAATAATGCATGTGATTGGAAACTCGCGCTAGCGCTAGGAATACCAAGATGCGCTCGAGCTCAGTGCAGGCGTGCCAGTCTTTCGCCAGGTGCTCATGCGCCGCACTGTCTCGCCTTTGTTGTCCCGCATTTTTACATTTTGTTAAATGCATGAACATGTTTTGTTAAATGCATGGACATGTTTTGATCAATGCATGAACGTGCTAAGGTAAATGCATGTTTACATTTCGTGAGAACATGCATTTTCATATTTTGTTCAATGCAGTTTCATGTTTTGTTCGATGCATTTTATGGTTTTCGACACCAAATCTCTCATCCATCATTCTCTAACAATTTCGCTGTCTCTTTCATCGATTATCGCGACCGCGTGAACCACCGCCATAACCACCATCTTTCTCGATTCTCAATCATCTATCAAATTCATCTTCTTTTTTTCTCAAAATTCATCAATTTTGTTCATCAAATTTTTTCTTCTTTTCTTTCTCTCAAAATCTGCTGTTTGTAGTTGTTTGTGTATCTTGTTGTTCGCTGTTCGCGGAGTTGCCGCCACCGCCGGGCGTCGTCTGCCTCCGGTGCCGCCTTCGCCGCCTCCGGCCGTCCGCTGCCATCAAGGAGGAGAAGAAGGCTTATTTGTTTCTTCCCATTTTGCCCTGCGAAAATTAAAAGAAAAAGAAAGAAAGGAGCTGCCACGTGTCACCAGTGGTGGCCACGTGTTCAAAATGTATGGTTTAGATTGAGACTACATACTATCTGGGGACCCCGCATCACGGAACTCAACCCTATATATATATATATATATAGGGATGGTTCACGAGAATGCAAATATTGGTGAGAAATGAGAATGCGATTTAACGATAAAATTGTTGCACTAAATGTATAAATTTGTTGCACCAAATTATGTGCAACAACTTTATATTAAGTGTTACACTTTATATGTTAAATTTGATGCAATAAATTTATACATTTAGTGCAACAACTTTATACGTTAAATATCGCATTCTCATTTCTCACCAATATTTCAGATTCTCACGCGATCCATCCCTATATATATATATATATATATATATATATACACGGACCAACAAATACAACGTAATGAGTGTGTGATGGAGCGCAACTCACAAAAAATCAAACACAAAAATCAAGATAATGTGAAACTTCTACTTATATATACCACTAATTAAGAAATCTATATTAACGTATAGTCTCCAAATTTTCTTATTGCCACTAATAACGGATTTTTCGGCTTACATATTATATTATAAGTTAACGAAAGTTATTCTATCTTTCTGAAACTTTGTTACAATAAATAAAAAATAAAGAAATGCAAAGAAAGATACCATGCAAATGACAAACATCAACTGACTTTTGAATCCAAAGAAATCTTCTCTTGGTCAAAAAAAGAAAAATAACATTCCGAGCTACTTTTCTTTTTCTTTTTAGAACTTTAACAGAACATTTCTACTTTTAGGAAACTTCAACATTTGATATTTACATTTTATTTAGTCCGTTGAAAGTTTTGTATCTGCTCTTTGGTTTCTCTATAAAAAGACCTCCTCAGCCAAAACAAAAATCACATTCACAAAAAGTAAGAATAAAACATACACAAACACAAAATGCCAGAAGCGAAGGTGTTTGGAGTTTGGTTTAGCCCTTATGTGAGGAGAGTGGAAATGGCCCTCAAATTGAAAGGTATAGATTATGAATATATTGAAAACAAATCACCTCTTCTTCACACAAACAAAGTGCCAGTTTGAGTCCATTGAGATTCTAGAATACATCGATGAGGTATGGAAGGGTCCGTCCATTCTTCCAACTGTGCCATGTCATGTTTCTGTGCCAAGTTTGTAAACGAAAAGGTTCGACAAATCATTATCTCTTATCATGTTGAATGACAACCTTGTTATGAAATTAATTTTAAGTAGTAGAAAACTACAATTACCTATTTAGTTTGACTTTTTAGTTTTTTGTAAACGTGTCTAAAGTTCTCTCTTCGATTAGTCTATTGTAGAATGAATTATTGGAGATGTTCTAAGGGGGAGTGAAGGAAGTACTAAAGATTCTAGAAAACGAGATAAGAGAAGAAATTCTCAGGAGACGACAACATTGGACTAGTAGATGTGGTTGGCAATTTTATTGCCTTTTGGATTCCAATTGTTCAACAAAGTGGTTGGATTTCGCATGTTGACGCACGATATATATTACCAAATATATGCAAATGGGCTGATGAATGGCGCCGCAGTGACAGCATTATTAAGGAAAATCTTCTTCAAAATGAGAAAGTGGCTTTCTTTGTGAAGATGGATTTTGCGACGGGCAATCTCTACTATGAACGATTTGAATTTGGTCACTTGCAGTGTTTATCGCCTTCTTATAGCGACGCGTAAGTTTGGTAATTTATATGATAAGATACTATTAAAAATGATTTCTAATTAAGGGATGGTTTGTTTTTTACTTAGAAGTTTCTGGGGAGTAACAAGTTTGTTATCTGTACTTGATCAAATTATGTATGTTTCTAAGAAGTTTCTTGAGAGAGAGAAAGTTTAATGTTTTCTTTATAATTTATGTTGCTTTTCTGTAAACGTGAAAGTAAAGTGTAGACACGCAGACTGAGTCAGAAGTGAGATAAATGGACGAAAACAGATCGGCCCAACTTATATAATAATAAAAAGAATATAATAAATGGATGTATTTCGTAAGAAAGAATTTAAGTAAATAAATTATGAAAATTTTGACCTTCATTAATCCTGAATTTTGAAGATAAGGCGAGGCCATAAAAGCTTCAGAAACAATTCTATAATTTCTTTTTAAACGTGGATATTAGAGTTGGTTAATTCTGACTAAGTCTCCTCGTTTCAAGGAGTTAGTTTGTTTGTATAGTTTTGCCGTTTCTTCTCTTTGGTGTGCAGGTTATGACATGTGTCGTGGGATGCGATGGTATCACACTGGAGAACACAGAAACCGATCGCTAGAGATCAGGTGGACTAAGTCTGTTCAGTTCCTATTTTCCAGGAGCAAGTCATGCAACTAACTGTCACGACTTAGTCACTACCTAGTGGGCCAGATCGTGGTCCATTACATGCAGTCGAAGGCCTCTTAACTTCTATAAAAGAAGAGGCAAGACGACAAAAAAAGTACGCAATCACCCAAGAAGAATCAAGTTTTGTTTATGTTGTTGAGTCTATTTTGTAACATTTCCAATATCACATGAGTGTTTTAACTTCTAATGGTGTTAAGGTTGTCCTTTTAGTACACGAGTGGTGTGAGGAAATCTTTAGTATTTTCATATATCTTGAGAGATAGCTTTTAGCTTTTTCATAGATCTCGATAGATAGTTTTAGTACTCAACTTTCCGACTTTATCTTGTGGTAAAGTAGTGAGTTTTTCTAACGTCATTGTAAATTTTATAGTGAATCATTTCACCATATCAGCATCTATAGATTATAATTTTAATCAGAAAAAAATTTCTTCGGTGTTCTTTAAGATTTTAATTTCGCAGTTTTACTCTGTGTGTGGATAACGATCACATAATAGCAGTGTGTTTAGGCGAAGCAACACTTTCAATTGGTATCAAAGTTTACACTCGATACACTGGGTGAGATCCTGTCAGGTATCTTCGTTATTATTTCGCCATGGATTCGAACAATGCTGGTTATTATCGACCACCAATCTTGGATGGATCGAATTACTCTTACTGGAAGACCAGAATTCGCTCATACATCAAGTCCATTGATGTCAAAGCATGGCAGTCCGTGGAGAACGGATGGTCAGTCCCAAAGACCACTGATGTTCAGGGCGATGTTACTCCAACACCGTCTGCACAATGGACAAGAGATCAGGTTGACGATGCAAACTTCAACGAGAAGGCCCTCAATGCCATTTACGCATCCGTGGATATGACGATGTTCAAATTGATCAAGAACAGCGCGTCTGCGAAAGATGCATGGGATGTTCTCAACGATATTGTGAGGGTGATACAAGTATAAAGGAGTCTCGACTTCGCATTCTCACTTCCAAATTCGAGAATATGAAGATGGGAGAAGAAGAGAACATCAACGACTACACTAAGAGGATATTGGATATTGCCAATGAGTGCCAAGATCTTGGTGATGCTATAAGTAACAAGTTGCTAGTGTCCAAGGCTCTTCGAACCTTACCCGCAAGATTGAGATGAAGGTCACAAATATTGAAACGTCTCAAACGGTTGCAGCCATTGAGTTCATGGATCTCATGAATTCACTCAAGACATACGAGATGAATCTGGAGGAGAAAGGTGCAATCAATAAGAAGCCGATCGTTGCCTTCATCGGGGCGCAACATCCAAAGGAACATCGCGGAGATAATTGAGTTGGATGATGAAGAAGAGCTGCAGGAGATCAAAGCTGGCGATGATGTTGCTCTAATCACCAGGAAATTTAATACTATGGTAAGGAAGATGAACAAGGAGAAAGCTCAAGCCAGGCCTATGGATCAAAGTCATCGAATGGTATAATATCCGTCTTCAAAACCTCAAAGCTTCACTCCACCAAGACCAGTGAGGAAGTCTTTTTCCTCGACACGCTTAGGTATGATTCCTCCAACATTGAAGGTATCCATGCCGTGAATGCAAAGGGTATGGTCATTATGCAAACCAATGTGCGAACACGCTAAGAAAGAGAGAAAGTCGTCTCGGGTATCATGGAGTGATGACGGCTGAGTTCTTCAAGAGGTAAATAATGACAATGACGCTGCGGCCAGCCCTTGCCACTGCACAAAGACTCACGTCGCGCTTGCGTAACATTATCAGACGATGAGGAAGATGCAGTCAATTTTGATCCAGTATCAAATAGGTATGGTCTCGACTATTATTCAAGTTTGTTTTGCTTAAATGCTCTTGTGAATGATATAGATTGTGAGGGTGAGTATGATGAAGATATGATCGCCATAGTACAAGAGTTGAAGAAGCTATACGACGAACTACTTGAAAAATTGAAATGACAAAGTCGAGATCTTGAGCTCACATCAAGAGAGAATACGAGGCTGAAATCATCTCTGGCTAAACTTGAAGTCTTGGTAACACAAAGGGAAGTCGAACTACACAAGGTGACTTGTCAACTTGAAGTGGCACAAGGTACGTTCAAAAAGTGGAACACAGTTACGTCTAAATTAGATGATGCTTTGTTAATGGGTAAAACAGATACTACGGGTTTAGGTTTTACTCATGTTCCCAACACTGTTGTTCCCACAATTGTTGCTACAAATGGAAAACCATTCGTTAAAGAAGGTGAACCAGTACATAGGGTAAAAATGACACGAAGAAAACATAGAAAATACGTATGTCATTACTGCTCTACACCTAGTCACATTAGGCCTTTTTGTTATAAACTGAAGGCTGATTTTAATGGACATAGGATGATGCCTAGGTCATATTATAAGAACACTTCGCGTACGCACTTCTAGAATTGCTCTACACACACCGCATCAAACACGACCAATAGAGGATCGACTCAAAGAAAGTTTGGGTCGGGAAAGATGAGATTAAATGCCATGTTGTTTACATGCGTTGAAAACTAACATTTCGTGTTCATGGTATTTTTAATAGCGGTACTCCCGCCACACGACCGGTAATGTGTCGCCTATCCAACTACGAGTCGTATGACGGGGGTAGTGTATCGTTTGGAGGTGGTTCTAAAGGAAAAATCATTGGCAAATGACTCCTAAATGTCCAAGGTTTACCTAGCCTCAAGAATGTCTTGCACGTAAAAGGTTTAATGGCAAATCTTATAAGCATAAATCAATTATGTGATGAAGAATTGCAAGTGAAATTTGACAAAAATTCTTATGAGGTCTATGATGGTAAGAACATATGTCTCATGAAAGGTCAGAGGTCAGCCGATAACTATTATATGGCCGACGAACCAAAGTGCAATAAGGCACAAATTGATGAGAGTGTGTTATGGCATCAAAAGTTAGGACATACTAACTTTAGAAATCTTGTTAGGTTGAACAAGATGGAAGCAGTACGTGGACTAACCAAGCTGGCAGAAGCCGGAAAGGTGGTCTGTGGTGATTCTCAAAGGAGAAAACAGACCCATGTTCCCCACGCTGTTGTACAACATCGCGAACAACATTATGGTACAACTCGCTGTTTTGAGCTGCTTCACATGGACTTAGTAGGACTTGTCGAGATCGAAAGCTTGGGTGGCAAAAGGTATACATATGTTATTGTGGATGATTTTTCAAGGTACACAGGGACATTCTTCTTACGAGAAAAATCAGACACATTTGAAACGTTCAAAATCCTCTTTGCTAGAGTTTTTAACATGTTTGGTGTATGACGAGCCCAAGTTTTGTGCTCTTTTTCCTGTGTCTTGTCTAGGTCTAGATCGAGTCTTTTGTGTCTTTCTTGTTGCGTTTTGTGTCTGGGAGGACACACTGGTCTCTGCAGGGCAAGGCGGAGGCGAAAATGGGCAACATGAGTGGAAACTTGCATGGCGGACGAACTGAGATACGATTGCATCCCGAGAGCACAAGGAGCTTCGCTCACGCCTGTGGCATCTAATCCCAAGAGTCGCTCCATTACACGGCGTGACCTCTTTACAAACCGCACAAGTTCAATCCCCAAGAGGTTAGGCGATGGGCAAGCGGAAGTGAAGAAGAGAAGATGTAGAGAGTGTTGGGCTAGAAACGCGGGATCATGATGAATCCCGCTTCCCGAAAAGATGCCAAGCGCCAAGGCCGATCCCATCAAATCGAGGAGATCATCTCAAATCCTCCGGGCAAGGAAACAACGCCGATCAACAAGGAAACCCTAAGGATTATCCAGCCCATGGGCCATCACCATCGCCGATCTCTCTCTACTATATATATGGGATGAATGCGCGACTTGTGCGCATCATAATCATCGGTATCATCAGAAACATCATTTTTCACGCAGCTTTTAGTTCTTTCAGCATAATCACCAGCACCACCACATACATTAAGTCCCTTCGGGGCAAACACTTTTATTCTCTTTTCGTATGTTTGTTGGCAGCACTTTGGGCTCGCCGTTTGTTTCATTCAAGTAATAGTAAGTTGTTTCCTTTTCATGATGGTTTCAATTAACTGTTGCATGTTTGTTTATTTTATGTCTAGCTAAGTCTTTATTTTGGTTTGGGTGTGACTAAGTGAAGCATGATTAATATAACTCGAGAGGTCTAAGTAGGGCATTACGATCTACATGCGTGTGTTCCCGAAGCACTAGGTCCTGAGCAATATATAACTTAACCAAACTCGGTGTGTTAGTCGTGAATGACATAGTGGGCAAGGGAGGGTTGCAAGTAATAATTGGATTAAGGTGTCGGGTGTCCGTGCACCCCAAATAGCTACCGGTGGGCGAGTTGGAGTAGTCTTAGCAATTGTCTTTGCCAATACCGGGTTTGTCAGATCATAACGCTGCTTATAGGCTTGCATGTACTGAGGTGTCCTCGTGCGTGGGCTTTACGGGTTATAGTTTGCATAGGGTGTCCCTTGCATTTCTTTACACAGAAATGATAGATTGGGAGGGGTGCCTCGTGGGCGTGACGCGTGACAATGAGGTCATGACGATGTCTCTTATAACTGGTTGATGCATGTCATGTAGTGAAAATCTTTGCACCTATGACCGAGTGTTAATCATCTTCACCAAGTTGTTGCCCAAGCATTCGCTTTTTTATTTGATTTTCCTTTGAGTTTGTTTCGAGTTACTTTAGCCTTCACCTATATCGATCAAAATAATTACACCACCCTCATTCCTTTTAAGTGACATAAGAGATTGCTACACCAACTCCTCGTGGATCGACTCTATACTTATCACGGCTACCGTGATGGGCAATAGGTTATAAATTTATTTTGAACGCTAAACGGCAATATGTCAAAATTGGCGCCGCTGTCGGGAATCATGCATTCCAAGAGCAATCTCTATTTCTTGTGTTTATATTGCTTTCTTTATTGTATGCTA
Organism: Salvia rosmarinus; assembly: GCA_036937905.1. NCBI lineage: Eukaryota > Viridiplantae > Streptophyta > Magnoliopsida > Lamiales > Lamiaceae > Salvia > Salvia rosmarinus. The sequence continues at coordinate 94,071,880 of CM072816.1, forward strand.
CGACCTAACCTTGCGGTGAGAACGAGAACTTTGACGATCCCGAGATCGAAGGCACGCAGGCGGAGGAGAAAGCAAAGACGCGGAGGGCGACAAGCGGCAAGGACGGCTAACCCGTAAGAAAGCCGAGGGCAATACGATGGGTGACCAACCGCAAGTAGAGCGGACATTGAGGGAAATGGTGTTCCCAACAACCGTAACTCGAGGCCAACGGGCATCACTTTGCCCGCGATCAATAGCAACCGAGATGAAGCATTCCTTCATCCGGATCTTCCCCGATTCGATGACATGCCCGGGAGGATCCACAAAGGCATTTCCAAGACTTCGAGATGGCGTGGGAACTATCCGTGCTAATGAAAACCTTGGAGAGTATGTGCGATTAGTATCATTCCCTTCTCTCGCATGACGGGGCAAGAGAATGGCTTCACACTCGCCCATCGGAAGTGTGACCACTTGGGCACAACTTTATCGAAGTTCCTTGAGAAGTACTTCCCGCCCGCATTCGTAATATGAGGAAAAGGATAAGCGAGATCAAAATGGGCACGGGGGAAATCTTTTATGATTACCGAAGGTTTAAACAACATTGCGGTGAAATGCCCTCAACATCAAATTCCGGACCATGATCTAATCCAATATTTCATGGCCGGGTTAAGGGCAATAGAGAAAATTTGGGTGAATGCAGCTTGTGGATGATCGATAATGAATAAAGTTCCCAGTGAGGCATTTAGACTATTGGGCGAGATGGCCGAAGAAAACATAGACGAATGAGGAGAAGTTCCGAGGCAAGCCGTCGCTACTTCTTCAACCATGGAGACCAAGCTGGATAAACTTTGTAACCTATTCGACAAGTTCATGACCAACACGGGGCCAGGGCAAAAGAAAGCTAAAGTTTGTCAACTGCTGCCGTGACACATCACACGGATCAATGCCCCACACTTTTGAAGAAGAAGAAGTCAATGCAAGGGTCAAAATGGTAATGGACAATACGAGAGAGATATGATCCAAACTCCCAAACCTACAACCCGTGATGGAGGAACCACGAAAATTTTAGGTGGTCTAACAACCAAAGAAAAGGCAGACAACAACAACAAAGAAGACATGAATAATCAAGATGACCACAACGGTGGGCCATCTTTGGCCGAACTTGTATGCACTATGGCACGAGAGAATGTGAAGGCTCAACAAGAGAACGAGAAATTCAAGATCGAGACAAGGCGAGCCTTCCAGAGCCTTGGGAACCAAGTTGCCCAATTGACGGCCGCCATAACGCGTCTTGAGAATAAGCAAGGAATTTTATCTCCACAAGTAGAGGTGAACGAGCTCGCCCAACTAAACGTTGTAGCCTTAAGAAGCGGGAAGAAACTGCCAGAAAAAATGTTCATGCCTAAGGGCAACGCAGTCATACCTGAAGTAGAAGATCTCACATATCACATTGATCAAGACGAAGATGATCATATGGAACCACCCAAGGAAAAAACGGAAAAAGAAGATGTAATCATTGACCCTAATCCTAAGGTTGTACCTCTCTTTCCAGGTAGATTGGCCAAGAACCGTAGAGATGAAGAAATGAGTGAGATGTATCGCATATTTCAGAAGGTGGAAATTAATATACCACTCATCACTGTTCTGGGCACGATGCCGAAGTGGGCAAAGTTCATGAAAGAATTGTGCACAAGAAAGGTGAAATACAAAGATGATGCAAAATTTCAAGTGGGAGAAAATGTATCCGCGGTCCTGCAGCGAAAATTGCCCGAGAAGTGTGGAGATCCAGGGATGTTTTTCATTCCCTGCGTAATAGGCAAGACGAGGATCGAAAGGGCCATGCTGGATTTGGGGGCATCTATAAACGTCATGCCCTTATCAATGTTCAACGAATTGAAAGTAGGAACCCTGAAGCCAACACGAGTGGTTATCCAATTAGCGAGCGTGTCCAACGCTCATCCGTAAGGAATCATCAAGACGATTGGTCAAAGTGGAGGAACTCATATTTCCAGCGGACTTCTACGTTCTGGATATGGACACGATGGGTAACAAATCCTCAGTTATGTTATTGGGCCGACCATTCATGAAGACGGCCAAAACCAGGATTGATTGTGACATGGGCAAGTTAACCTGTGAATTCGACGACGAGACGGTGACCTTTAACATCTTCAAGGCCATGGAGCATCCGAATGATATTGAAGTCGTGGAATTCATCGATCACATCAACCCATGGTGGGAGACATCCCGCCCGAGATAGGTTTGCAAGACCCTCGGATGCGACCATTCAAAGTGGACTTAAGGATGATGACGCCACGAAGAAAAATTTTATGGGCAATGTCGAGGCCTCGCTTATTTACTGAGCGAGCCCGGGGACTCAAGTGGTCAATCTACCAGAACATGCCCAAGTTGAAGGAAGAAGAAGAAAAGCTCGCCCCATCCCTGATCAGAGCTCCCAAACTCGAGCTAAAGACTCTTCCTCACCACTTGAAGTATATATTTCTAGGGAAGGACGACACTTTGCCCGTGATCATCAATGTTAAACTTAGTCCGAATCAGGAGGAAGCTGTGAAGAATGTTATTGGACAATACAAGGAAGCTATTGGATGGACATCGGCGACATCAAGGGCATCAGCCCATCTATATGAGTTCACAATATTTTAATGGAAAAAGAAGCAAAACCGATACGCGATCAACAAAGAAAGTTGAACCCAGCTATGAAGGAGGTAGTCATGAAGGAGATCTTGAAGCTACTCGACTTAGCATCATATATCTCATATCGACAAGAATGGGTCACCCAAGACACGTTGTGCCCAAGAAGTCGCATTCAGTGGTGAAAAATGAGAAAGGCGAGCTGATCCCAACGAGACTCCAAACAGGTTGGAGAATGTGTATTGACTATCGAAAGCTCAACACAGTAACCCGAAAAGATCACTTCCCATTACCTTTCATTGACGAGATGCTGGAAATGTTAGTTGAAACAAATTCTTTTGCTTTTTAGACGGATACTGGCTACATGCAAGTCCGGGTTGCCTAAGGTGATCGTGGATAAAACCACTTTCACATGCCCATTCGAACATTTGCCTCTGTAAGAATGCCCTTCGGCAGGTAATGCCCCAGGACATTTAAGCGATGTATGATGAGCATCTTCTCGCACCTATTGGAGAAATGCATCGAGGTCTTTATGGACGACTTTACCGCCTCGAGGAATCATTTGAGGAGTGTTTGACGAATTTGGAGGTAGTCCTGCAAAGATGTGTCGAAAAGAACTTGGTCCTCAATTATGAGAAATGTCATTTCATGGTACAAGAAGGGATTGTTCTTGGGCACGTGGTATCTGAAAGAGGGATAGAAGTAGATAAAGCTAAAGTGGAGATTATTGCCAAATTACCCTATCCAGCTTCAGTAAAGCAAGTGCGAGGTTTCCTCGGGCACGCTGGATTCTACAGAAGATTTGTGAAGGACTTCGCGAAGATCGCCCAGCCCATGACACGACTGCTCCAAAATGATGTACCATGGGAATTCGATGAAGAGTGTAAGATGACTTTTGACACTCTGAAGAACAACTTAATCTTAGCACCGATCATCCAGCCCCCTGATTGAGGCATGCCGTTTGAAGTTATGTGCGATGCAAGCGGGTACGCTGTGGGAGCCGTCTTGGGACAACGAAGAGGAAAGGAAAGCCATGCTATATACTATGCCTCGAGAACTCTCAATGCCGCCCAATGCAACTACAGCACAACCGAGAAAGAGCTCTTGGCGGTCGTCTTTGCCTTTGAAAAAATTCGATCATACCTAATCGGGGCCAAGACACTCGTCTACATCGACCACACTGCCTTGAGATACCTGATGGCCAAGAAGGAGTCAAAGCCACGACTGATCAGATGGATCTTGCTTCTCCAAGAGTTCGATGTAGAAATCAAAGGCAAGAGTGGAGCACAAAACCTTGTGGCCGACCACTTGAGTATGATACTAAAAGGGGAAGACCCTATGCCCATTGCAGAGACCTTCCCTGAAGAACATCTCTACTTCATACAGGGCACGGCGGATTTCGAACCATGGTATGCAGACGTGGTGAATTATAAAATCACTGGAGAACTCCCTATTGGGCTCACTACATATCAAAGAAATAAGATCAAAGCAGACTGCCGCGCCTACATATGGGATGATCCCTACTTATGGAGAAAGTGTGCCGACCAAGTCCTGCGACGGTGCGTGCCCGAAAATGAGATCAAAGACATCCTGAATCACTGCCACTCCAAAGAATGTGGAGGTCACTTTGGGCACAAGAGAACAACGATGAAGGTGTTAGACAGCGGATTCTTCTGGCCCACGATATTCAAAGATGCTTATGAGCTATGTAAGCAATGTAAGGAGTGTCAACAGGAAGAAAATATCACGAGGAGAAACGAGATGCCCATGATACCTATCCTCCCCGTCGAAATCTTTGATGTATGGGGGATGGACTTTATGGGACCATTACCGAGTTCAAGGGGCAACGCATACATCCTGCTTGCAGTAGACTATGTTTCAAAATGGGTTGAGGCCAAGGCAAGTGCCACCAATGACTCAAGGGTGATTTCAGCTTTTCTCAAAGCTAATATATTCAACAGGTTCGGCGTGCCCAAGGCAATTATCAGCGATCAAGGAACCCATTTCTGCAACACTACTATCGCAAAATTATTCGAGAAATTAGGTGTAACCCATCGGGTAACCACAGCCTACCATCCGCAGGCCAATGGGCAAGCGAAGTTGTCCAACAGAATTATTAAGACCATATTGAGGAAGGTAGTGGGACCTATAGGTAAGGACTGGAGCACTCGTCTTGACGACGTGCTATGGGCATCACGAGATAGATCCAGGGAAACTGCATCAAGTGCAAGCCCCCGACGGTGAAGAGTAGTGAAGAAGTCTGGTCGAGCCACGACAATAACCAAGGCGCTGACCAGGAAGCAACCTGGTATTTTTTTTGCTTTTTTTTTGCTTTACCCATGTTTTGCGTGTGGTGTTGTGTTGGTCTAATTACAGGAACAGTTTGTGATCATGATCGAGGTGGGAAAAATGAGACACTTCACTTTCCTACTTTGCCCACGCTGTGAGTGGAGGGGGTTGCGTCTGTTTTGTTTTGTTTGAGTTAAGAGAGCCGGTCGCCACTCTGACCCACTTTGCCCAAGGAAAAGTGTGTGAGTGGGGGGACTGCCTACCTTGCTCAGGTCGTTTTGTTGTTTGTTGTTTGTGTACCCTCCTTGTTTACCCACTTTGCTCAACGCAAAGTGTGTGAGTGGGAAGGGGTTTTCGCTCTTTGTGTGTCGGTTAGCATATTTAAATTGGTGGGATTGATTGGCCTGTATTTTTCTTGTTGTGAATAATGCTAGTAGTTTTAGGTTCGCTGTTTTGAGCATGACCGTATGTAGACAAGGAAAAAGAATTGAATTTGAGCACACATGGTGAGTTTTGAGCCTAAAATGTTATATCTTGATCAACACAGTTTCCTTTCTTGTGTGATAATTGACATCTTTACTAGGCTTCTGCTAGAACTTGCGTGCACTCTTATGTCAAGGCCTCATTGACTTAGCTAAAACATTTAGATGACTTAGGCAATTTTTCTTTCAAATAGCCCACTAAGCCAAAAATGTCATACCTATTGTTAATCCCTCGTTCAGCCCCCTTGAGCTTAATAAATTCCTTCACTCACTTAAATTAGACTGAAAAAAAAAAAAGCCTACCCGATCAATTAGACTCAGGAGCTAATAGAAGAGAAGTATGGATAAGAAGGGAAGAACAATAGCCTCGTAATGGGCAAGAAAAAGGGTTACCCAAATTTCAAAGAAATGGGCAAAATCCCAATATAAAGAAGGTACCTTAATTGAAAGAAAAAATGAAGGACTTAAAATAAAAAATAAAAAATATTGACGAAGTCCTAAGATGTTTGTCTTTGAGGCCCGTAAGAAGAAGGCGAAAAGAAAATCCATGGAGGTCAAAACAACTTCCTCAAACACGAGTCCATGATGACCCTAGCCTCGCTCCAAAATCTCCACCTATGTCTTAAGCCCCATTACACGAATAAAAGACCTAAGGATAAATGTTTTAAACTTTGTCTAAATGGTGGAGATGGTAGAGGCACGCATAAACCTATAGCATAGTCGAAATAGCGGATGTCCCGGCGTATACACTAGCCTATACACAAGAGTGCAGAGCGTTGGTGAGGAAAATGCCCAATATGTTCAAATTTGTATTTTGACTTGTTTGATGGTCGTTGCTTGAATTGAGTCTCTTGAATTACTAGCTTGTTCCAATGACCTTATATTGGCGAGATAACCCGCTTGGAGACGCGCTAACCTTTTGTGTCTTTTGAGTTTTTTTTCTTCCTTGTCTTGGGCAATTACACGTGCATGCTTGAGGAAAAGCATGTTTAAAGTGTGTCGTGTGTGAGCCCAAGTTTTTGCTCTTTTACGTGTCTTGTCTAGGTCTAGATCGAGTCTTTTGTGTCTTTCTTGTTGCGTTTTGTGTGCGGGAGGACACAATGGTCTGCGAGGGCAAGGCGGGCGAAATGGGCATCTGAGTGGAAACTTGCATGGCGGACGAACTGAGATACGATTGCATCCCGAGGGCACAAGGAGCTTCGCTCACAGCCAGGACATCTAACCCCAGTAGCTGTTCCGTTACACGGCGTGACCTCCTTACAAACCGCACAAGTTCAATCTCCAAGAGGTTAGCTGATGGGCAAGCGGAAGTGAAGAAGAGAAGACAGAGAGAGAGGTGCTGGGCAAGAAACGCGGGATCAGGATGAATCCCGCTAAATCCGGAAAAAATGCGCGCGAAGGCCAGATCCCATCAAATCAGGAAGAGATCATCTCAAATCCCTCTGGGCAAGGAAACAACGCCGATCAACAAGGAAACCCTAAGGGATTATCCAGCCCATGGGCCATCGCCATCGCCGATCTCTCTTAGCCTATATATATGGGATGAATGCGAGACTTGTGCGCATCATAATCATCGGTATCATCAGAAACATCATTTTTCACGCAGCTTTTAGTTCTTTCAGCATAATCACCAGCACCACCACATACATTAAGTCCCTTCAGGGCAAACACTTTTATTCGCTTTTCGTATGTTTGTTGGCGGCACTTTGGGCTCGTCGTTTGTTTCATTCAAGTAATAGTAAGTTATTTCCTTTTCATGATGGTTTTAATTAACTGTTGCATGTTTGTTTATTTTATGTCTAGCTAAGTCTTTATTCTGGTTTGGGTGTGACTAAGTAAAGCATGATTAATATAACTCGAGAGGTCTAAGTAGGGCATTACGATCTGCATGCGTATGTTCCCGAAGCACTAGGTCCTGAGCAATATATAACTTAACCAAACTCGGTGTGTTAGTCGTGAATAACATAGTGGGCAAGGGAGGGTTGCAAGTAATAATTGGATTAAGGTGTCGGGTGTCCCGCATCCCAAATAGTACGACTGGTGTGGGCGAGTTGGAGTAGTCCTAGCAGCTGCCTTTGCCAATACTGGGTTTGTCTAGATCATAACGCTGCCTGTAGGCTTGCATGTACTGAGGTGTCCTCATGCGTGGGCATTACGGGTTAGATAGTTTGCATAGGGTGTCCTTTGCATTTCTTTACACAGAAAGGATAGATTGGGAGGGGTGCGTCATGGGCGTGACGCGTGACAATGGGGTCACGACGTATGTCTCTTATAACCGGTTGATGCATCATGTAGTGAAAACCTTTGCATCTATGACCGAGTGTTAATCATGTTCACCAAGTTGTTGCCCAAGCCAGATTCGTTTTATCATTTGATTTTTCCTTTGAGTTTGTTTCAGGTTACTTTAGCCTTGCCTATATTGATCAAAATAATTACACCACCCTCATTCCTTTTAAGTGACATAAGAGATTGCTACACCAACTCCTCGTGGGATCGACTCTATACTTATCGCTGGCTACGCCTGTGATGGGCAATAGGTTATAAATTTATTTTGAACCCTAAACGACAGCGTGTCAGTGTACAAGTGTCAAGGATCCGATCAGATCATGGGAGAGAGTTCGAGAATATCTCTTTCACAAATTTTGTGAGAAAAGAAATTTTCCAAGAATTCTCGGTAAAAACACCTCAACAAAATGGTGTAGGCGAAGCGCAAGAATATAACTCTAATAGAAATGGCATGAGTTATGTTAAGCTCAAAAGGTCTGTCAAACGCTTACAGGCAGGATGTTAACACCGCATGTCATATCAACAATCGCATGAACATTCGACCGTGTTCCTTCAAACACCATATGAAATTAGAAGGAAGGAAACCTAATCTCAAATATTTTCACGTGTTTGGGTGTGTTTGCTACATCTTGAATGATAGAGTATCTCACCAAGTTTGATGAGAAGAGCGATAAAGGAATTTTAAGTAGGATACTCTAAATAGTCAAGCATACCGTATATATAATCTGAGATTACGGACCATTCAAGAGTCCGTAAATGTTGGTTTTGATGATCTTGCTAATCTCGCAGGGAAAAGGCATGATGAGAATGTGGCTGAACTGATAGAAGATTCAGAGAATCATGTTCCACAAAATGTTAGAAGCAGTGAGATCACCACTGCGGAAGCCACAGCCACTGGAACATCGTCACGAACATCTGAAGGTTCTAGTGACACGGAGGATGAAGCTGAAACTAACATCCAACAACAAAAAAGATGAGATCCTCTAGGAAGAATACGTAAGAATCATCCAATCTCTCAAGTCATAGGTGATGTTCAAGATGGTATTCGAACACGAGGTACAACACCATTGAACTACAGAGAGATGGTATTTTTTCATCCATATGTGCTTCAATGCCAGGTTTTATATGCTTCGTCTCTAAAATTGAGCCTAAGAATATAAAAGAAGCTTTGGGTGATGAGTTCTGGGTAGTTGCTATGCATGATGAACTTAACCAATTTGTTCGAAATGATGTGTGGTTTCTTGTTTCAAGACCTGTTGACAGGAATGTTATCGGAACAAAGTGGATTTTCAAGAACAAATCAGACGAACTTGGTGTCATAACTCGAAACAAAGCCAGACTTGTCGCACAAGGATACACTCAAGTGGAAGGCATAGACTTTGACGATACATTTGCACCGGTTGCACGCATTGAATCCATAAGGTTGCTCCTAGCCATTGCATGTTATTTGAACATCAAGCTATATCAAATGGATGTCAAATGAGCGTTCCTAAATGGTGAACTCAAAGAAGAGGTATACGTCGAACAACCCAAGGGATTTGAATATCCACATAAGCCTAACCATGTTTTCAGGTTAAAGAAAGCATTATACGGTCTCAAGCAAGCACCGAGAGCATGGTATGGTCATTTAACAAAGTTCTTAATTGATTTCGGGTTTGTTCGAGGGAATGCTGATAGAACGTTGTTTATCAAACGAAATCAGCACAACATTCTTATCACACAAATTTATGTCGATGATATGATTGTTGGATCTACCTCACAAAAAATGCTTGATGAGTTTGCAGGTGCTATGTCGTCTAAATTTGAGATGAGCATGGTAGGAGAACTAACATATTTCTTAGGTCTCCAAGTCAAGCAAATGGATGATGGAATTTTCATGTCCCAAAGCAAGTATGCACGGATATGGTGAAAAAATTCAGTGGAAGGAGCAAAGCATATGAAAACGCATGAATGGGGTCAAGTGACAACCGACCGAGATGATGCCGGAGAAGATGTTGACCCAACACTCTACGATCAATGATAGGAAGTCTCCTATATCTCGCAGCTACACGACCAGATTTGATGTTCAGTGTGTGTGTGTGTGCAAGGTACCAAGCTAAGCCTAAAATGTCACATTTAAAGGCTGTCAAACGTGTTATCAGGTATGTCTCTGGAACACTGGACCTTGGCATTTTCTTTTCAAAAGACACGGACACGAATTTGGTTGGATTTAGTGATTCGGATTGGGCTGTTTTTATCTTGGAAATAATTTGGTGTCTTGGCATAGTCGTAAGCAAAATTATGTTTCTTTATCTACTGCCGAGGCAGAGTACGTAGCAGCGGGAATTTGTTGTACACAACTCCTTTGGTTGAAACAAATGCTTAACGACTATGGTATTGTGAGCAATGAGCTTTTGGTATACTTGTGATAACATAAGTGCAATTAATATCTCTAAAACCATGTTCAACATTCTAGACAAAACACATAGATATACGACACCACTTTATAAGAGATTTGGTGGAGGATGAGGTAATCAAGTTAGATTATGTGAAACCGAAACCAAATCGTTGATATTTTCACAAAGCCCTAGATTATGAGAGATTTACTGAGTCTTCAGAGATCTCTTGGTCTTCTCTCGCCAATAAAGCTTGAATGTATTTGTTTGTATCACAAAATTATAATATCCGAATGTGATACAACTGCTTATTTGATAACACTTATCGTGTTGACATTTGTTATCTAACATGTTCTCCAATGTATACTCCACATGATGAAGAATATTTAGTAATATAGAAAACACCAAAGTAGTTTGGGGGCACAGTGTCATAGGCGACGATGCTACCTTACAAAAGTGCAGCCATGATTGCTTTTGAAAGCCCGAAAATAGTGCAATCGAATTTTATATGGGTCTCAGATTTATATGTTTTATTCGATTAAAATGAGCCTATGTTTACGGAGATGTTATGATAATAACCTGTGTAATACCCCTACAAATCCGTGAGTAATCCCAGAATTTTTAGAATTTCTGTTCCTTTAATCCCCTATCTTTTTCGAGATATCAGCGAAAAATAGGTTGAGTTGGTATCACATTTATCATAATCTGATTTTATCTCAACTAATCCCCATATTTTTCTCCTATTTTAATGGCGCCGTATGATGTGGTGTTTGTTCCTTTAAATTATGGTTTGTTAAATGAGATATATTGTGGATTTATGTCAAATCAACTGCATGCCTATCCACTTGCCTGAGACTCTGCGTATAAAGTTGTCACACTGACACGATCAAATCATCGAGCTATTTTCTTATTGCAAAGGCTGAGAAACGTTTTATCCCTTTCATCTATTTTGGTACGTTTAACCATTTTCTCTCCAGAAAAATGGATCCACCCACCTCTTCTCTGCTCGCCGGTCTCGCCAAGTTTCTGGAAAGTTCTCCCGAACTTCAACAAGCGTTGGCATCGACACAAAAGCCATCCACATAACCAAGCCCTAATACGACGCCGGAAACTGCACCGGAGAGGACTCTAGCATTGACAATGGAACCTTTAAAACCAACACCTCTTCAAATCATATATCCCGAAAAGGGCGAGCCCTCTAAACCTACAGAAAATGGGAAGAAAAGGAAAAGGGCGACCGTGCCTCACCGGTAAATTCTCTACCGCCAAAGGCCCATAAAGAAAAGGAAGTTCCACCTCCCAGAGAACCTACTCCAAAATCTGGTGACCCTCGTGACGGCCAGACTGCTACAGAGACATCATCCGAATCAAAGGAAGAAACATGGTTATCCCATAGTGACTCCTCGGATCCTCAGGAAGAAGACATAGGTTCGAAACCAAAAGAGCACGGCCAGCCAGATTCAAACTCAAGTGACGACGACGTTTCACTAGGTGAAATTCTCCAGAAGCTAAAGGAAGCAGCAAGGAAGAAGGGAAAAAGAAAAGAAAGCATTGTACAGTCTACCAAATCCACGGTTCCGCCCATTGTTCCTACAACAGCGCAGCCATCTGTTCCACCGACTGGTCCGACGGCATCCCCAACTACTGATCCACTAACACCTCCGAGTCCATATTCCGAGGAGGAAAATTGGGACTCTAGCTCGGAGAATCCTTCAATCTTTGCAGATTCTGATGTCGAAGTTGATAGAGCAATTTCCTTCAAATTCTACTCAAGAGAAGCTGAGAAAAGATGGGAACAATTGAAGCATTCGAAGTGCTTGAACAAGCGAAAGATTGATGAGGTAACCTTTTCCCAAAATAATCTGGTTGATTTCTTGAAAGAACGTGGTCTACTTCAAACTGTTTCGGCTATTCATCCCTACCCTAAAAACGTGATAAGGCATGTTTATGCAAACATGGACAAATCCTTCGCTGATTGTACCTCAAACAAATATTGTAAGGTATATTTTAGACGTCGGGTTTTTCATATTTCTGCTTGTGAGGTTAATGCATTTTATGGGATTGATGAGCTAACAAATGATGTGTCTGTTGATGACAATGATGAGATCGCAAAAGAAATAACAGAAGGAAGGGTTAAGAAATGGAAGAGTCCTATGTCCAGTGGTTGTTTAACGATCGCATTACATTACGTTTAAACCGATGACGACTAACGGCTTCGTCAAACAAGACAAGAGTTACTATGCAACATGGTATTCTGTTGTACAAGATTGGAAAGGGTATATCATTCAACTTAGGTAAGTTGGTGGTAGAACAAATAGGTGTCGTTGCAGGTAAACAGAATCCAGCTTTACTCCCGTTTCCATCACTGTTATATCAATTGTTGAAGAAAAATGGTTTGCCAGATGGATCACGTGACGTACTGTTCGAGGATTTCCAACAATTCTCCATTAGCAACACTTTTTCTCGGGGAATAAGCTTCCAAATTTGCCATGGAATAATCCTTCAAAATCCACAGATGGGCAAGATTCTGAAGCTAGATCTGAAGAAATGATTTCACTGCCTCGGTCAAGTGTGTGTGCTATGCTGGACCGTCTACAAAAACTGGAACAAAGCTTTTTGGACAGTGTACGTGCAGCTCGGATTGAAGTAACAGGTTTACGTATTGACTTACTTGGACTCCTTTCTTCTCAAAAAAGGGGAGAACAAGTAGGGGGAGCTGAAGTTGGAATGTCAAGTGGACATGGAAATATGGACGTCGACATTTGAATGTTTGTTGGCTGATGAACTGATGATGGATGAACACTCTTGAACTTTTTTAATTTTTCTTTTTGAAACATTTTTTTTAAGACAGGTTGTGATTGGTGTTTGTTGATGCTGGACATCTAATGGTTTTTATGTTTGGTATTTTATGCTGATCAGTTGGCATATTTTGATGTGATTGGTGTTTGTTGATGCTGGACATCTAATGGTTTTTATGTTTGGTATTTTATGCTGATCAGTTGGCATATTTTGATGCGATGTCTGATGTGTTTGGATGAATGTTTTATGCTCTACTGATGAATATGTTTGGTTGGTTGTTGCTGAATGTGTGGCAGGAAATGTTTTGATGATATTTGTGTAATCAGGGGGAGATTGTTTACATGGGGAGTGTATTCAGTTTTATGTATATTTTTGCGATTCAGGGGGAGACTGTATATACTGTAAATTATTGTGTATATGCAGGTTTTGTGAAAAAATGCAAAAAGGGGGAGTTTGTTAGAGTTGGTTAACTCTGACTAAGCCTCCTCGTTTCAATGAGTTAGTTTGTTTGTATAGTTTTGCCGTTTCTTCTCTTTGGTGTACAGGTTACGACATGTGTCGCGGGATGCGATGGTAACACACTGGAGAACACAGAAACAGATCGCTAGAGATCAGGTGGACTAAGTCTGTTCAGTTCCTATTTTCCAGGAGCAAGTCATGCAACTAACTGTCACGACTTAGTCACTACCTAGTGGGCCAGATCGTGGTCCATTACATGCAGTCGAAGGCCTCTTAACTTCTATAAAAGGAGAGGCAAGGCGACAGCAAAAAGTACGCAATCATTGAAGAAGAATCTGAAGATCTGTTTATGTTGTTGAGTCTGTTTTCGTAACATTTCCAATATCACACGAGTGTTTTAACTTCTAATGGTGTTAGAAGGTTGTCCTTTTTAGTACACGAGTGGTGTGAGGAAATCTTTAGTATTTTCATATATCTTGAGAGATAGCTTCTTAGCTTTTTCATAGATCTCGATAGATAGTTTTAGTACTCAACTTTCCGACTTTATCTTGTGGTAAAGTAGTGAGTTTTTGTAACGTTCGCTGTAAATTTTATAGTGAATCATTTCGCCATATTGGCATCTACAGATTATAATTTTAATCTGTAGAAAAAGTTTCTTCGGTGTTCTTCAAGATTTTAATTCCGCTGTTTTACTCTGTGTGTGGATAACAGTCTACATAACAGTTGTGTGTTTAGGCGAAGCAACACTTTCAATAGAAATTATAAAATATTGATTACTCTAGAAAAAAAAAGTTGGCATGTTTCACAATTACGATAAAATTATTAAAATATAGCAATTACAACTCTATTTTTTATTTTTTCTATGTAAAATATCCAATTAGACTTGACCGAAATAATGCCATATTATTGGAAACAGCCATATCTCCTACGATCATGATGCTTATAATATACCAGATATAATAATTAAGTATAAGAAATATAGTATTGACATATTCATAATTTGTTTTGAAATAATGTGGATATTATAGTATTACAATGAAGAAAAACATAATAATACTTATCTAATTGTCTCCATAACAATATATAGATTAGCTAGTGGGCGAAAAGTATGGCAAGAACATGGAAACAGATAAGTTCTTTAACGAAATCAAAATTATTTAATATTGCTTATTGATATCAAAAGAAATAAAATGTAACTTGTTTACCAATCATGTAACTTAAAATGACCTTGGGTGCTATCCAAAGTAAAGCCTGAATCCCTAATAGTCACAAGGCAATCGTTTGCTTCAATGTACATAAGTGAACATTTTGGGGCTATTTGAGAATTGAAAACTTCAAAAGATGTGCTCTTTCCACCCCATATAAACCTACAAGCATACATCGTAGTTGAGAATGCATTCATCCTAAAATCCCACTTGAATCTTTGATTACGCTTCAATGTGTGGTACCCAAAATCATCGTCTTTCGAATAACAGTGAATTGTGACTGAATCATCAATGACATTAAATATGGAAACCACAAAACCTTGAAAAGCCTGATAAAACTTCATGCTGCCCTCGAATGCCATAGCTTCTTCAAGGGCAAAACTTATTCGACGACTTCTCTTGAGTTGGCACGTGTGCCATTGCTTCGCTGATTAAGAGAAAAGTTACGATCTTGATTATAATGGTAAGGGATTTCGGGATCATTTTCGAAGTAATCTTTGATGATTTAACGTGGATGCGTGGTGTGTAGGGGAGGGATGTAAATAAATGTAGCCACTAAATTACGTTATAGATATTCATTTATGAATGTGTATGGATTTAGTGCAGCTCAATTTAAAATTTTTAGAAGTGAAACCTACCATTAAATTTAAGGACAACGGTTCCAACTTTATGGAATATTATTTATTTATATTTATCAAAAAGTATGAATAATATGGCCAAAACAACACATATTTTACCTGACATGTCCCATCCCTACTATTGATCATGTGTGATGTTTATAAAAATAAAAATATAAATATAGCTATATGTATAGTTATAATGAATATATTTATGTATAAATTACACTATCAATAACTTTATGAATATGTAATCATTTATGATGATATTGTTAAAATTCAATTAAGACTATATGTTATTAGTTATAATAATATGAACACTTATCACCATGTCGGGACCAAGTCTCCTCTCTAAACAATATCATTCAATTATCGAACAATTTTTAATATATTTTTCGTCCAAAATATATGTATATACACACAAGAGGGATTTTGTGTCACATAGATTGAATGGATCAGGATAATTATATATATGTCACCCATATCCAAATCAAAGTACAACCATATCACCAGGAAGACTAAATATACAAAATTACCAAATATGAGTTTGAATCTAAATATAAATGTAGCTTGGTTAATTCCGACCATCAGACGAATTCAAACATTAGAAAAATTAAAAGGATAATTCTATTCATTAGGGTCGACGATTCGTGCGTGTCGGGTCGTTATCGTATCGACACAACACGATAAGACCAAACAAGAACACGACCCATTAAGGATATGTCCGACACGAACACGAATACGACACAAAATATACTGACACAGACATGATACGAGCACGACACAAACACGAATATGATACGATTTTTTCGTGTTGACACGACACAATAACGACATGACATGAAATGATAAATTCAAATCAAAATTAAAAAATAAATTAATAAAAAAAATAAAAATATATAAAAGAATAATTAAACTATTATTAAATATATATAAATATCATCGAATTATACAAAAACGACACGACCCGACACGAATACGAATGCAACACGAAAATTTATCGTGTTATACGAACACGACATGAAATTATCATGTCGACATGATAAGGCTAAACATTGACCCGTTAATTTCGTAAGTATTTGTGTCGTGTTTCCGTGTCAATTCAAAAATTACTAGTCCTACTATTCATACATAAAATGTATATACGTAATACCCTTCCAAATTGAACTGGATCAGTCCAATTCGATTTCACACGGTTTGTATATTATATAAATTATGACATGTCTTTTTTACCACTATGTGGATTTGTATACTATATTTTTTTCTGCCCTTTTTTTCACCATAATTTTGGAAAGAAATCATTTGATTGAATCCCTATAAAATTGCAATTTCATGAATCACAATAATTTACATCTATAATGGTGCATTAAATTTTTAATCTTCGTTAATTATCCAAAATGTGCTCCAACAATTTTGTCGATGTTAATAGTGAAATTACTTTATATCAATAGATTCAATACTTTATGCGGCAAATAATCTATTAATTATTATTAATTATATAATCCGTTATGGATTCTTATCACCTCATCCATTTACAATCCTACGTGGTATCATAAGAACTTTGTATTTTTAATTTTCTAAATTATTGATTTTATGTCTTTTTTATTCCAAAATAATCATTCATAACACAAAACAAATCATTATAATAAAATTAGCATTGACGTTACAATTCTTACAATACTCAAGTAATTTATGGCAATTATTGAAAAAAATTAAGGTTTCCAATAATATTATTGGAAACATTGAGCTATTATTATAATAAAAGTATTATTGAAGATTGTGTTTGTGTATGGTTCATTTTACTGAAAATTTAGAATAAAAGTCCTTAAAATTCCACATATGATTGAGTATCAATGTGGTGTCTCTAATATATTATATAGAAATTTAGATAGATAATTTAATAATTAATGAGTTGACGATAAATTGTATAATCATTGAAGTAATCTTAACGCGATCTTACAAATACTAATAATAAAAATATTATCATTATGAATATAGTTGGAAGTAATAGTTTCTTATTTTAATATTTATTTTGAAATTTCTATCAAAAATATAATTATAGTGTTTAAATACGCATTCGATGAACTAGGATTTCCATTTTTGTGATTATTCATACATTAGTATACATACACAAAACTGTCAATACATTTGTGTGATAAAATTATATTTTCTCTTTTAATTTATCTAATTGTTTGTTTATTTACATTCTCATCTTTTTTTAAATTCCAATAATGATAATTATATCCCTATGAATTCTACGTCGACTTTTTATGAGATTTCACCAAATGAAAACTATTATAAAAAGAAATTTATATTCTTTCAACCATAATCCATATTTTAATTGATAGAGTGGTTGAACTTGCTATTATTTGAACTACATCGTCAATTTAATTTGGCCATTTTTTGGGCTAAATTATAAGTTTATTAATTTAATCTGGCCATAAATGAGATATTTGGTACAGTTTTTTAAAATAAAAGTTGAATTTCACATAGATTTTTTTCATGAGACTTCATCAATTAAATTATAAATAAAATGATACAATTTAAATCTCAAATCCATTTTTTACGAGTCTTCATAAATTCAAAATATAAATAACAAAAATTTGAATCTCACGTTGTCTTTTCACGAGCCTTCACAAATTAATAATAATAATAATAATAATAATAATAATAATAATAATAATAATAATAATAATAATAATAATAATAATAATAATAATAATAATAATAATAATAATAATAATAATAATAATAATAATAATAATAATAAGTACTTGAATCTTACATTGATTTTTCATTAGACTTCATCAAACGAAAATCTATATAAAATAATATTTGAATCCTAAGTGATATTTTAAAACATATTTTGTATTATACATTATTTTTATGAGAATTTAGCCATTCATAGCCTAAATAAAATGATATATTTAATTAATTGACTTGGAAAGGATACATGTATATATAGATGGGTCTGAACTTTATTGACATGTTTACGTGGAATTTTCTTTATTTTTAAATCTTTTGTTATTTATAAGTGATAAGCGGGTATTACTGAACATTTTTGTGACAAAAATACGTAATTAACATGTTTGTAATCTTCAGGTTTTTATTTACGACCAATTACTATAAAAACTTATTCGAATATGATATAATAATTGGTATTAAATAACTTTTTAATCAAGTTTATGATTTGTACGAGTATATACATTCTAGACAAGTTACAGTGATTGAATTATAGCCTCATCATTTATGTTTACCAGTGTGCTCCGCTACGATCAACTATTTTGTGTGGCTCAACCCTAGCTTCAATTTTTCACTTCATCATCATGTTCCGCTACGCTACTTTGGGTGATTAAACTTTAGCCAAATATGAAGTTATTTTTTAAATCTCTGCTTAAAAGTTATAACGTAAAGTGATTCCATGTCATAAATATCAGATTTAAACGTATTGTCTTGATTAAGAAGTATTTCATTTATATACATAACATAAAGTGAATTCCCGTCGAAACTCGATGGGTTATACACTAGTTTCATTAAATTAATTATTCTCCTCCCTTTTAGTTTTATTTTTGTACTCTCATGTTTCACCTTCTTAATCACTCTTCTTTGAGAAAAAAAAATATATCTTTCAGGCGAGAACATAAAATATTCCCATTAAATCATGAAAGGGAGATTGATTTGGTGCTAAAGACCAAATTTTATTTATTCCGACAAATTATTACATAGTAAAATCACAAAAATGATTATCATTCGCTTGTTCTATATTTCCTAATCGTATGATTGGGTAAATAATAGGATAATTAATTTATGAGATAAATAATTTCATTATATTGGAATTTCGTCAATATTATATGAATACTGAAATTTAATTCAAAATTATTTTATGCGATATATATAATTTCATTGTTTTTATTAGTTGAAAAATCTATACCATCATCACATTATATTGAAGGCAATTTTGGAATTCTATATTTTATTATGATATTATTATTTCATATTATAGACTATAGTGCATAAAATCATAAAACTATAGGAACATTAAAATATATATATATACATATATATAAATATAATTGTTATAATTTTGTGAATATTGTCACACCTTCACAATATATATATATGCATGGTCCAATGTATCTCTAGCGCATAAAATGATAAGATTCTAGGGAAATTGATATTAAAAATCTGAATTATGTTATAAAAATTCCTATAATTTTGAGAATTATAATAACCTAGTACTATATTATAAAATCATTTCATAACTATAGAATATAGTGCACAAAATGATAGGATATATAATTACAGGAAATTTATATTAAAAAAAGAATATACTAATGAAATAGTATATTTTTTATAAGTATGTCATCCTAGTACCATATGCTATTATTAATTTCATAATTTTAGACTATAGTATACAAAAGCACAAGAAGTTGAACAAAAGTCTTAATTACTAATGTTGCGATAAGAAATCAAACTATATTACATAAATTTAATACTCCATCCATCCATTCCAAGACAGCGACCAAAATCAGTGAAAAATGGGTAATTCTTCAAAACCTAGAAGCCTCATTTTAATTTGAAGATTAGTATTCTTCAGCTTATAATAATATCTTGTTAATGTATGAGTATGACACGATTTCTTGATTTTTTTTCCATTGCATGTATTTCTTAATAATGTTATTTTAATTCGAATATAATAATTGCAACAATTGCAATGCATTTCTTAGTTTCTCTAATTTATTTTCGTACGGTTATAACAAAACCTACAAATCAAAACTAAAAAAATATGGAAAGAAGATGATGTATAAAGAACTTCAAATATTACTAACATATAAAAGATTTGAACTTTATGCAATGTGCTTTGTAAAGACAAATGGTCTTTATTTTGATGATTAGTGTTCTGGCATTCTAACATACAGTTTCCAGAACTGTGTGGCATATATTGTGGTTAATATGTTGTACCAATTAAGCAATTTTGTTGGCCAGGTATAATTTGGTCTTCTTCTGCCTTTTGTCCAAATCTCTCGACATGCTTTCATGTTCTTTTGAAATTTTATACATATCTAATTGTTGTTATACACATAGCTATTTTTATGTGAATATGTTGACCTTTTGATTGTCAATATGGAATGTGTTAGAGCATTCTAAAGTTAAGGTGTAGAGTAATGATTTTCTTTTTAAAAAACTGTATGAGTTATTTAATGTTTCGTAGTAAATTCTTGGCATGGTTATTCTGTTATAAAATTATTTAGTTAGTTATATAATTTGGAAGACAACAAATGTGCTAAGAGGCATGAATTGTATTACTAATTGTTTTCTTATAATTGTCTTAGAATAACTAATCCATGTGGTTTGGATAAATATACGGGGTTAATTAATGGTGGTAGTGTGACTTATGAAATCATAATAAATTAATTATAACTTTTTTCTTTTAATGAGATGTAAAAGGCCCATTTATATTCTATATTCACTTAGCATGCTCACGCTAACAAAGATAGACTTTGCATTTATTTTCTCTCAAGTTTTCAATGCCATTTATGACTCTCCTTGAGGATCATTAATTGTTTTTTATGTAGAAACTACTATTGAACTTGACAATCAACATGAAGACGTAGAAGATGCAATAGCTCTAACAGGTTATTTCTCAAACTGCTTTTTTTGTGCACTAATGAATATTTCGGAAAATAATACCTGCATTTCTAATCACTATGGGTTACTTGTCTTGTAGTTTCCTGATTAAAACCTAGCTTCAAGGCTTTATTTCATGAACACAAGTTTGTATCTATTTTATTCAATTCTCTAGCAATATTACCATGTACTCCCTTATATATTACTTCACCAGTCCTAATGATTATACACTTGTTGTTTCGGTAGAGTTTGTTGCTTGCTGCATTGTTGCTCTGTGCCACCACATTCCATTTCCATTACTATTCTTCTTATTTATTGTCAGTTTTTTTTTTTTTGCCCCTCCATTCCTCTTTTTCATTTGTATTGTTTCTCAGTTATGATTGTTGTTGTGCTTGCTGGTTCGATCATTCCCCCATTTATCTCATTAATTACTATGTAATGAAAATTAAGTTGCTATGTATTGTCCAAAGATTTGCATTAGTTTGCATGTGCTTGTCTTTTTTATATAGTAGGTTTTGCATATTTGATGTGTCGTACGTTAGTTATTTCCATCTTGTTGCTCCAGCTTTTAAGTACCTTATTTTCATCTTGCTGCTCCAGCTTTTAAGTACCTCTATATAACGACCACTAACTTTAGTTGCTATAATGCTAATGAAAAATTTCATTCAATTGCCATTTTATTTGAGTAACTATATAAAATTGTCTTGGATTATTATGGGCCGATTGGAACAATGAATGTTATAGATGCTGATTTGTGTGTCTTCTTTTCTATGTATGCTTTTACCATATCATTACTTGATTATAATCTGGGAGCCATACAAGGAAAACAATAAGGACTTATGCTACCTAAATCAAGTGCTTATCACCCTTAATTTGGTAGGATAGGATTGGTTGTGGATACGGTTGGTCTACAATGTATGTGGGTGTCAATGTGTCATTAGCAATCTTCAACTAGTATACTATAATGCCCCAGTTATATTGTTTTGTTTTTGGCAGCTTAACACATTCGATATTCTTCGAACACATGTTAGATTGGGTTCACCCCTACTTCAGTTTGCTCGATTCAATCTCTTCCAATCTAATTTTGGTTTTGTGCTAATTGATGTTTTATAAATAGAAGCTCAATTAATAAATATGTCCTTTGAAGTTTGTGGATTTAACTGAGATTAATTCCTCAATTTGCAGATATTACGCGAGAACCTGCTGGTAATTCTTTTCATGGATTATATTGTTGGTTGTCTTTTGTTGTTGAGAGGTGCACGCATTAGCAGCTTGAAGATGTATTTATTTGTGATTTCAAAATACTCGGTTATGTATCTAGAGGCATGATAAGTGATTTCTTATCTAAACTTCCTACAAATTCTAGTGCAATTTATTATTTGCAAATTATCACTCTTGTATTGAATACTATGGATTTGAGACATCTTGTACGAGTTTATTATTGAATATACTTTATTGAATGAATGAATTTTTTCTCATGCTTAAGTTATCTTGTCTGTTTTTATTTTTCTTTATAGTATATTTTAAGTTATATAAAAT
Source organism: Salvia rosmarinus (assembly GCA_036937905.1). Taxonomy (NCBI): domain Eukaryota; kingdom Viridiplantae; phylum Streptophyta; class Magnoliopsida; order Lamiales; family Lamiaceae; genus Salvia; species Salvia rosmarinus. The sequence continues at coordinate 94,094,187 of CM072816.1, forward strand.
AATTATTTTAAAAGAAAAAAAGTATTAAACAATTAAAGAAGAACAAATATATTATAAAATATCACTAGGAAAATAACAATGTATATATATATATATATATATATATATATATATATATTATAAATATTTTCATATTTTTATATTTAGGAACATATAATCGTCTTAGACCACATATCGTGACAGAACCAGTTACATGATAAGGAGGTTATCATGGCGTTTTCAGGTGCTACAATAAACTGTCTTTCGTTACACTTCAGCTATTCTTACACTTGGTAAGATTACACCTACCGTAAATGCCATTATAGGTTAAGTGTAGTTACAGGATATTTTTAATGGCATTTCAACGTGTCATAATAACCTATTTTTCTTGTAGTGACAGCCCATTTCTTTTCGGCACGGTTATTTAGGAGAATGGTATAAAGTGATAAAAAGTAGATAGCTCACACAACTTTTAAAGAGATAATTATTTCCTACAAAGGAAACAGGTCATCTTGGATGTGACAGCTCAAAAAAGAATAATATCATTTTGGATGGGACGGATGAATTAATTCATTAAAATATATAAGTCTACCAAAAATTTAAACTGTGATAAAAAAAATCATCAAATTAATTGTGATATAAAACTAACACTATAATGTTTTTGATTCAAAACAAGTAATAATGTACATAAAAGTTCTAAATAAACATTATTAAAATATATTAAAAATAGATAAATATTACTATATGAGAGTCAAATTAACGTAATTAGTTTAAATAATTTATGGAGGAGCAATATAAAACAATGAATATTATGAAAGTAATATCACATAATGTAACTAGAGTTAAATTGCAGTTTGGAAGCAATAGATACCTCATTACATTATTAGACCTCAGTAAATAAAATTAAGTTGGAAATTGATCTTTAATTATGGAAGATATATATATATATATATATATATATATATTAAAAATTAGGGAAAATTAGCATAACTAGTTAAATTAATTTATGGGATAAAATCTTTAGTTATTACCAAAGATATGGAATTGGAATTTTGAATTTCTAATTTTGCTAATGTATTCCAAATTTTTCTGTCAATGGTATTTAAGTAAAATATTACTTCCCTTAATTATTAATTATGTGAAATTACTGTAATGTCCTATTATATATATACATACTATGTATAAATAGAACTACTCTAATTCTTCTGTTATGATTTATATTAAGAGAACTGATAAATATTGTTTCTCTTAAATTCCTTAATTATCACTTAGCAAATAATTGTTATCTTGAATGTTACGATGTAGAACTTAGCATAAAATACACATAATATATAGATCTAGACGGCTACACATGGTAGGAAGCATACCATAACGTATGTATACACAATTAGGTTTGTCAATAGATAGTTTTTGATAGGGGGCGGTTAATGAAGAAAAACACTCTTTGTATGAAAGAAAAGAATTTATTAAAATTGCAAATAATAATTCAAGTACCTCAAAACAACCTTAGGAGTTATTTAAAGGCATAAAACGAGTCTTAATACTAATAGAAATTAAAACGAAAGAAATCTTAATCCTAAAAAAAACAAAATACAGAAATAAGATAAAACTTACGAAAACCCTAAAAATGTAAAACGACCTTGAAAACGTTTGAATTTGGATCACCGCGCTAAATGCAATGAGTTCAACTCAAAACATCCTTCCGCTTTCGGAAAAGTATTATAATAACGATTTCGTGTCCGACTCCAAAAGTTACGTCCATTTCTATTTCTATCAACGACCACTAGGGGTGGGTCGGTACGGTATACTGAAAAAAATTTGCCGTACCGTATACCGTACCGAAAATTACGGTATGAAAAATTTTATACCGATACCGTACCGAACAGTTCGACATACCGAAAGTCGGTATACCGAAGATTACGGTATGACAAAATTTTATACCTTTACCTACCGACTTTTACGGCATACCGTACCGGACTTCGGTATACCGAAAATTACTGGATTATCTAAAATTACCAAAATTATCAAATATTACTTATTATAATTATATATATATATATATAAATATGACTATGTGACTCGTACTTCTATATTTATATATACTTTAGCATAATTAACTATATTGATATTCTAATTTAAAATAAAACAATTAGTAAATCATGTAATTACTTCTCAAGTTTTATAATTAACTATAATGATATTATATTGTTCTAATCTAGTGTCATTAACTAACTATATATATTGATACTATAATATACATTAAAATATATATTAAGGTTTGATTAAAATATAAAATACATATATAGTTATTGAAAGTTTAAAATATATGTCAAACATAAGTATTTTTAATTACGTACTAATAATATTGTCTATACAATGAATGAATTAAATATTATATTTAATATCATTTGATTATATTTATCTCATTTATTTTCAAAGTCTACTTATGAATTATAACATTCTTATCTCATTGTAGAATATTTATAAAAGTTAGGCGTAATTTATTTATCGATTATAATTATAGATATATAAATATAATTATATAACTCATACTTATATATTTAATTTTATAATTATATATGTTGATATTATAGTTTCAAATAATACTTAGTAGATCATGTAATTACTTTTGAGTTTAATCAATAGGTATCTCCTTGCATTAATTCTTATTTTTTATTTTACATCATAATATACATAAAGTATATAATAAGATTTGATTAAAATAAAAAATCATATATCGTTATTAAAAGTTTAGAATGTATGTAAAACATAAGTTATTTGCATTATCTACTAATAGTAATATATACTATACTATAAATTGAATATACTATTTAACATAATCTATTGTATAATTTATATTATTTCATTTATTTAATTTTAAAAGTATTTAAAAGTTATAATTATTTTAAACTCATCGTAAATTAGTCATATAACATAGATGTCACTTAGTTTAAAATTATAATTTTATTAAGAATAAAAGTTCTTATTCGCTTTTAATTATCAATAATAATATAGTTTATAATTTATCATTAATTATGAATTAATATATATTTTTAAAGTTAATACTAATTATATATAATAAATAAATATTATATTTCGGTACAATATATCGGTATACCGTACCGTAAATTATATCGAATTTTTCGGTATGTACTGCTTACCGGTATTTACCAACATACCGGTATATATCGAAAATTTCGGTATATACTGCAGTATGATATATATCGGTATACCGCGGTATCCAAAAAATTGATATTGTTACCGTACCGAAAATTAACGGTACAGTATTATACCGTACCGAAAATTACGGTATACCGAAAATTCGATATTTTTTCGACACGGTAAGTCCGGTATACCAATTTTTCGGTATTTTTTCTCATCCCTAACGACTACCCTTTGCACGATCCATTTATGGTAAACAATCTTCTACAACTTGTTCCACATCAGTCTCCCCTTCTTGAAATGAACTTATCCCCGAGTGATCCGGATAAATAGAAGGTTCAGTGGCATGATAATGGTATAGATCGGACATATTAAAAGTCCATGAAATACCCATGGAATCTGGCAAATCCACCACATAAGCATTATCTTTAATCTTATGGGTAATTTTGTATGGGACATACTGCTTTGGCTACAACTTATGATACTACCTAATAGGAAATCGCTCGCGTCGAAGAAAAACCATAACTTGATCGCCAACTTCAAACATATTCATACGTCGATGCTTATAAGCAGTTTTCTTGAACTTCGGATTAGTCTCTAATAATATCTGGTGGACCTCAGTCCCTCTTAAGCTAAATTAGCTGCAACAACACCAACAACTTTCGGTAAATTGACCAAATCAGCAGCATGGCGAGGAGGAGTTTGGTTGTCACGACCCCACGCAGGATAACCCGGAGTGAGCGGACTAATACTAGGAATAGTATTTATGGATGCGGAAGACTGTCACGATAAGGCTTATCACATGAGCATATAGAACTTAAGATTAAACATACACTTATAACATTTCGGATCAAAAGGGTTAAGCCAACAGATCCAAAGGATATTACGATCTGAAGGACTTCATAGTTCACATTATCTTAACATCCTACATGAAAATAAAACAGTTCAGAGTTGCAGCAAAAAGTGTGTGAATACATATATGACGATATGTATTCAAGGTTAACAATTTCTAACAAACATCAAGGACAAAGGACCTCCTCAACACTCCTCCATCATCAGTATCCGAGCTCAACCTGCACATTTAAAAACAAACATGCAGGGCTAAGTACAAAATTTGTACCCAGTGGACTTATGCCGAAAACATATTATTTTCTTTAAATACTCTGCCAATATTGTGGTAAGACTCAAGGGTTTTATTTGAAAATACCTTGTGCTTACTAAAATATTTTCATGAGTTTATAAAAGTTGCTTGGCCAAGCATTTTCTTGGTGTGCATGATCCATATCCCTTATTGTCATTCCATCATCTTATCATAGTCGAAAGTCGTGAAGGAGGCCTCCTTCTACGACCCCGTGACCGGCCGTGAATTATCCTTACAGCACACAGTCACCTTAGTGTACACGTTAATCCTAGTCAGGTATAAGCCTTCCGGCATAGAATCCGATATCGATTTTCATTCATAAGTTGGGAATAACCCAACAACATCACATCATTCATGGATAGGATACGATACACAAAACGTAAACATTTTGGCAGGTAATCATTTAAACAATTTTAGCAATAGTTGAAAAGTACTGTAAATAAAGACAGTTGAAAAAGAGTAGCAAAAGTGGTCCTATTTTGGTAATAAAGCCCACCTGAGAATTATTGTTCGTCTTTAACGTTTGCTTACTCGTCAACGTTCAGCTGGTGCGTCAGCGTCCACACCTTTATATAAAAAGGATGCTTTAGTACGTCGTTTACGTAATTCGAGACTTACAATTTCATATCGATATGAATTGAATTCTTTAATGAATTTAATTCATTTCTTAAACGCGTATCATTTTAACATTTCTCGTTCTTCGATAGACACGAGGTATGTATTGAAAGTTACCAATTTACCTCTCTTGGTAAATGGTCCAATGTTTTCTTACGTTTCTTGATTTCACGATTTCAAATATGAAATCCTTTCATATTAACGTGATGTCATTAGCAATTGATGCTTTTTACGCGTATTAGCGTATTTATCGAACGTATTTCGTACGTTGATTTCAAAAGTCAACAATTTTGACTTTTCTTAGTAATTAAATTACTAAGTCATACTTTAATTTTAAAAATCTTTCGAAAATAAATTTCTAATTGATTTCTTTTTATAAACAGTTTTTAATATGTTTAAAAATAATTTTTAAACATATAATTCATTATAAATAATGAATTTAAGGATTTAAAAATCCATATTCCATTTTTAAAAATAGCTCACGGCTATTTAGCTTTTTAATACCCAAATATTTTCCAAAAATTCTTATAAAATCCTAATATGTCTAAAATAATATTAGACATATAATTTATTAATAAACTTAATTAAAAAGGATTTAAAAATCCTTAAAAATCCTTAGAAATTCTCGGTAATTATAATAAATTACCAAATGGTGTCTAAAAATTTTTCTAATTTTATATAGTGTATTATTATACACTATGGTCATTAATATGTTATAATATCAACCAAACCACATTCATTCATCACCCTATTAATATGTAAAGCCACGGCATTTTTGAGAAAAATGCCCAATAATTTTTCTAAAATTTCAATAAATTAATACAAAGTCTAAACATTAGTCCATGACATTTTTATGTCATATAATCCATAATATGACATTTATATACCATATAAATGGTATACTAACTCTCGGCCCTTTTCATATTACACATTAAATATTTTTAAAATTTTTCCAACATATATACCATGCTCATAAACTATAGTGTAGCAACATTACATCATAATATACATCAAAGACCATTTGATCATCACCATTCGAGTGTGTAACTCATCGGTTTTTTGAAACAAATGTAATTGATCTTCAAAATTCTAACAAAAACATAAGATGCATAAATCATATTTTAGGCCAATAATATAACATTGCATGTCACAAAATAAAATTACACACTAATATATATATATATATACATGTCTCGCCTTTTTAAAATTAGATAGAATTTTTCAAAATTCTAATTAAATCACTATAGACTTTTATAACATCATAGAGTAATTATATGTCATTGCATGTCTCAAATAAAATCATTCATTAACATATAATTATATATATATGTTCGTTATTTTGAAAAATATAAATTGATCTTCTAAAATTTCCAACAAATTGCTATACACTCTTAGTTCATCATAACTCAAGATTATCACCTTGCATGTACAAAAATGAAATCATACACCTACTTATATATTTATACATGTCTCGGTCTCAAGAAGAAAAATAGCATAGGTTTTTTTTTTTTTTTTTTAATTTTTTCCAATAAGTACTATAAACACATATAACATCATAAATCACAAATTCATGCTCAAACAAATCCTTATAGCACTCGGCCATATCCTACATTTGTCATACAAGTTCACATAAATTTTTAAAACATGTTTTAGGCTTCCAAATAGTATGCTATACATTCTTAGAACATCACATAGCCATGGATTCGAAAGTTTTTCACATTAGATCATACATGCAAGACTGAGAAAGATTAAGAACACAAGCACCCATATTTATCTATCATCAACTAACATATATACACAAGATCTTTCAAAATAAAAAGTCAAGAACACATGAAATGCTCTTGCATTATGTTCGACAGTTTTTAAAAAAAAAGACAAGAACAAGCATGTTTAAATCGATACCTACCTTGTTGATATAGATTAAATAGACAAGGTACAAGGTATTAAGGTGTTATATGGAGATGAGAAGAGAAAAATCAAAGCTTGGAGGGTGAGAGAAGCTCTCGACTTTTTCAGAAAAAGAAAGAAAGAAGATGAAGTTTGAGAGAGAGAATGTGGAGGATTTAGAGAGAATGAAAGGGTGGAGTGTATAAGTGTTTGAGTGAGTGAGGGAATGAGTAAAATTTGAATAATCCCCCTCCCTATACCTCACACTCTCGGCTCTCTCTCTCACTTGCACACACAAGAGGCTCTTCACATATCTATAATATTTTATGAAGATAGTGGGCACTCTCATGAGTGCCTACACATTGAAATTCTGAAAATAGGATATATATCTATACATATAATGGAGTCTTAGTAAAAATATCTGAATATATATCATTTATATAGGCATGTAAGTGTGATATAATTAAAACACACTTTGTTACATACATATATGTAGTACACGGCTATTATGCCCAAACCCATTAAATAATTTAATTCCATGCTAAACATAGATATATACATCATAGTATATGATTTAGATGATAATTAATATCATAGGTTAATTAAATAAAAAAAATTCTAAGAAAACCCTAATTTGGCAAGATTAGGGTTTTCGAGCACTTTTCAAAATGCTCAATAAAACCATAATGTTCTAGCATGGTTTTAATGCTTAATAATACTATAATATCACTTAATAAACATAGAATATTAAAAGATGTTGTTGAAAAAAAATAGAAAATAAAAATAAAAACTAAAAACCCTAGTTTTCGAGAATTAGGGTTTTTCGAAACTAAATGTGAGATTTTTATTAATTCATGTGTTCAAGCATTATCTAAATGCTTAACAATACTGTATTATCATAAAAATATCATAAGAAATAATTTCCTAAAGTTTCTTGATCATTAAAACCATCGTTTGTTTTATTCTCTAGACGTTGACGTTTGAAAACATCTCAAAACGTTACGTATCGACTCATCTTCGAAATGGTCGTAAATAATCATCATCCCATTATTAAAGTATTCCATTAATAATGGAATTTAATTCTAAGCTTGATTGCTTAGAAAATATCGTGATATTTCAACAGTCGATATGCATTCGACGTTAAAAATGTACAGCCGATATAAGTTAAAACTTTCGATTCTTAAATTCACGATTTTCAGTGAATTTATAATAGGAATTCATTCCTTTGTAAGATAGATCGAATTCATATTCGATTTCAGACTGATTTGATTTCACGGCGAAATTCTATTTCACGGGTTTTAAAGACCGTAATTAGGCTTTTAAAACTGCGGGTTATTACATCCTACCCTTTAAAAGAAATTTCGTCCCGAAATTTGTATACCGAAAAGAATAACTGGGTATCGCCTTCATCAGATCTTCTAGCTCCCACGTAGCTTCTTCGTCTGTGGTGGTTCCATAGCACTTTGACCAGTGAAATTGATTTGTTTCTCAATTGTTGAATTTTATGGTCTATTATTGCTATAGGTTCCTCTTCATAGCTCATGTCTGAGTTGAGAACTACATCGTCTTGACGGATCACGTTTTTGGATCGTATACATATTTCCTTAATCGACATACGTGAAAACATTATGCACATTTCCCAAGTTTGGCGGAAGAGCCAACTTATAAGCCATCGGGCCTATTCTTTCTAGGATTTCATATGGTCCTATGAAACGGGTCTTAGTTTTCCTTTCACACCAAATCTTATGATCCCTTTCGATGGAGAGACTTTGAAATACTTTGTCTCCAATTTCAAATTTCACTCCGATCTGCAGACGTCAGGATTTCTGTCTCATCTTGAGCTTCTTTGATTCTTTGCCTAACTGCTTGGACGATTTCAATCATTTCATTCACCGCTTCGGCCCTATTACTTTCCTTTCACCCACTTCATCCCAAAGAAAGTGGTGATCTACACTTCGCCATACAAAGCTTCAGATGGGGCCATATCAATCGTCGCTGATAACTATTATTGTAGGTAAACTCAATAAGAGGTAAATGTCTTCCCATTTCGCACCTCGATCCAATACTACGGTTCTCAACATATCTTCTAGAGTTTGGATTGTCCTTTCATTGCCCATCGGTTTGTGGGTGAAATGTCAGATCAAGTTTAACTTTGTTCCCAATTCTCTTTGTAGGCACACCCAAAATCTTGATGTGAACTTGAGTCTCTATCGATGTAATGGATTTTGGTACTCCATGTAGTCGTATAACTTCCTTTACATATATTTGGGCTAGTCTATCACCCATATGTATTTTGAATTGGTAGAAAATGAGCGACTTGGTGAGTCTATCCACTATTACCCATATGGTAGTGTTTCTCTTCTAGACTTGGGTAAATCAGAACGAAATCCATCGTTATTTCATCCCACTTCCACTCGTATACCCAACGGTTGCAACTTTCCGTAGGGACGTTGGTGTAAAGCTTTACTTGTTGGCAAATAAGGCAACGTTCTCTACTGAAAGAAGCTATGTCTCGCTTCATGCCTTCCCACCGTAACTATTCTTTTGGGTCTTGTACATCTTCGCATCTTGCACAGGTGGGCGGTATAAGGTGTATCATGAGCCTCACTCATTATGTCATTCCGAATCTCAGCGTTTTCAGGAACACATATTCTCCCTTCGAACATTAAAGCATTATCTGATGCTTCATGGAAATCTTTCAATTCGCCAGTTCTTACCCTTCCTCTTATCTTTTCCAACTTTTCCTCCATCCTTTGTCTCTCAATGATCCTTTTTCTTAGATCAGGTGTCATGGTGAGCGTAGCGATACAATTCATGATCGTCTCTGGCTGTTTAACCAATTCAATTCTTAATTTGCTGAACTCCTCAATGAGTTTATCTTCTTGCGTAAGGAGACATCCCAATTTAGTTTGATTTTTATGACTCAAAGCGTCAGCTACCACATTCGCTTTACCTGGGTGATAGTTAATACCACAGTCGTAATCTTTTACTAGTTCGAGCCATCTCCTTTGCCTCATGTTTAGATCTCTCTGCTCGAAGAAGTATTTCAAACTCTTATGATCTGTATAGATTTCGCATCTCACTCCGTAGAGATGGTGTCTCCATATTTTCAGCGCATGAATCACTACTGCTAATTCTAAATCATGTGTTGGGTAGTTCAGTTCATGTGGTCGAAGTTGCCGTGACGCGTATGCTATTACTTTTCCTTCTTGCATCAAAACACAACCTAGTCCGTTCTTCGAGGCGTCAGTATAAATCACATATTCCTTATCTGATTCTGGGACAACTAACACTGGTGCACTTGTTAATTTTTCTTTGAGTTTTTGAAAACTCGACTCACATTCTTCAGTCCATGTGTACTTAACTCCCTTTCGGAGTAGTTGGGTCATTGGTCTTGCTATTTTGGAGAATCCCTCAATGAATCTCCTATAATAATCAGCCAACCCTAGAAAACTCCGGATCTCATTCTGAGTTCGCGGTGATTTCCATTCTTGCACTGCTTCCACTTTGGTGGATCCACTTTGATTCCATCGGCAGACACAATGTGTCCAAGGAACATTACTTCTTCACCAAAATTGCATTTCTTGAACTTAGCAAATAATCTTTCATTCCTCAAAGTTTGTAACACCATTCTTAGATGTTCCTTATGGTCTTCCTCATTTTCCAAATAGATGAGAATGTCATCTATGAAAACCAAGACAAACTTTGTTGGATTTGTATCTCGAAAGCGCTTTGGTTGAGCTTGTATACAATGTTTCGTTACCACTATTACAATCTCCTATCCGATTTGAATACTTGATTGCATATATCCGTGTCCCTTATCTCATATATAAGTTAGATCATACGATGTGTAGAAGATCACGAAGTCCGTATGATTGGTCAAGCTTAATGAGATATAAAAAGTTTCACACCGAGACGACTTAAGGACGAGTTGTCGGCTTAGCCGCAGATAGATAAGAAGTGACTTGACTTAGTTGCTTGTCTATGCCGGTACGCCTCTCGACGTATTGAAGGATCACGGTGAGATGAGTTCTTCTTTCGACCGTCGTGAAGAACCAAGATCTCGGTGACTTACGATGATCTAAACCTCGATAAGGTATTAGGTGAGTATGAGTTGTCGACCATCACTTTGACTTGTTATGAGTGAGGGTTATATGTTCTAACCCAAGATTCTCCGCATCTTGGGTGGTGGCGATCTTGTATGTCACGCTAGTTATCTCAGACGAGTCACCGTATCCGCTTAGGATGATGACGCCCCTTAAGGAGCTCAAAGGTTTATTGTACTAAACCCCGCAGTTGAGTTAGCTCAAGTACAATAATAAGGTTGAGTGGTACTACTTAAGAAATAAAGTTATTAATCGTTTTAAGCGATGATTGCTATAAATGATTAATGGACGCTCGATATCTTAAATACGGAGATTCGTAATGTCTAAGTGCAAGCCCGACTCAACTTCGGTAATAAAGGGTAAGTCAACATTCTTTCTCTAGTGGCATGATCGAATGTTTATAAATTAATTTATGTTCGGTGAACATAAGATAATTAATTTATTTGAGGCCCATCTTTATTCCTTGCATTTGATCCTCGGTGGCCCATCCAGCCCGTGAGATCGAGGAAAATCGGTTCCCTATTGCTCAATTGGCAAGATTTTATTCTCTTTATCCACATGGATATAATTATATTTATGGTATATGCATAGATCCTTTCCATATAAGATTATGGTAATAATCTTGAGAGTATGGAAATAATCCTAAGAGTATGGAAATAATCCAAGAGTATGGTAATATTCCATATAGATTATGGTAATATTCCATATAGGATTATGGTAATATTCCATATAGGATTAAGGTAGTGCATTATAAATATAAGGTATGAGATAATGTCTAGCTAATGCTCACATATTACAAGCAAGATTTTCGCCATCTCAATTAATTGAGAGAAAATTTTCGAGAGTTTGGGTGAGAGAAAAGGGTGATTTTCGCATTCTCCATAGCTCGCCCTCACCGACGCTGAGTTTGGGTATCCGGATACGACCCGTAAGGTCAAAGCACGAGTCTCGACCGCTCAATCCGCTCATCCGCTCGATCCACCTCGATTGATCCAAAGGTAAACACGAGAAAACCCCAACGTGTTGCACTTTAATTATATAGACGCATGCTAGGTTTATAATCAATGTATGGTGAATTAAACACCCAAGATGGATCCTCGGGGCGAGGGTTAACATATGTTTTCCCTACAAACTTGTCTAAGTATGGATGAAACACTCGGTTCATGAGGTCCATAAATACAGCTGGTGCATTTGTTAACCCAAATGGCATAACTGTGAATTCATAATGGCCATATCTTGTTCGGAATGCGGTTTTAGCTATATCTTCAGGTCGTACCTTGAGTTGATGGTATCCTGACTTGAGATCAATCTTTGAAAATATGCCAGCTCCTCTTAATTGATCAAACAAATCGTCGATTCTTGGTAAAGGATATTTGTTCTTGAGCGTCATCTTGTTCAGCTCTCGATAGTCTATACACATCCTTAAAGATCCATCCTTCTTCTTAACAAACAATACAAAGGCCTCCCCAGGGCGAAACACTAGGTCTAATGAAACCTAGGTCTAACAGCTTCTTGGATTTGGATTTTCGTTCTTCCAATTCCTTTGGGGCCGTTCTCAGGGTGCCTTTGACACCGGAGCCGATCCAGTTCCAAGTCGATGGTAAATTCCAATTGTCATCGTGAGGTAATCTGGTAGATCCTTAGAAATACATCCGAAATTCTCGACAATTTCTATGTCTTCTATCTTCGCCCGCTTTTCTTCTTCGCTCGTGTAAACGAGAAAAGCATGGTATCCTTTCTTATTCATCATTTTCCTCGCTTTCAATGCGGATACAATCGAACTCTCTTTCCCATGCTAATTCGGTGGAAGTGCGTTGCTTCTTGTCCAGAAAATGAAATGATATTTTCCTTTCCTTGCAAAGAATCGTGGAGTGGTTTGCGACCAACCAACCCATTCCTAGGATTATATCTACGCCACCCATGGGTATTATGTTCAAATTATTTGCCGTAACCCTAAGTGATCCTAAGTTCAACTCTAGGTTCGAGCGTAAATGTGTACGCTTATAATCCCTCCTATAGGTGAAGAGATTCTCATATCCCGATTTGCTTTTGTAGCACTAAGTCCCAACAGATCTCACGATGATTTTGCTATGAAGGAGTGCGAAGCACCGTGATCGAACAATACTATAACAGTATGTCGAGAAGGATTCTCATACCGCCAGTTTCCTTGGTCCCTGCTCGTTTTGTCGTCGGTGCAAAGCATATGCCCTAGCTTGAGGTAGTCGCGGTGACGCGTGCTTGCCTTTGTTGGGGTTGTTCTTGTTGTGCCGGGCCGCTGTCACCGACGCGTTGCCGTAGTGGTTGTTGTCTTCGTTCTTTGAGGTGGTTGCCACCGCCGCTGTTGTATTCTCTGTTGTGGCTGTTGCCATTGTTGTTGCTGCAGTTGTTGGGGAGGTTGGGGCTGAAATTGATAGCCCCGGTTGTTGGACATTACCAGTTGGTTCGACCTTCGATTGCTTCCGAACGTATCCTCGGACAAAAGTTTGCGTAATGTCCTTTCATACCACACCTAAAACAGTTTCCACTGCCCGCCATGCACATTCCCGTGTGCATCTTTTGGCACTTTGGGCACGAAAGAGCCCTTCTTTGTTCTTGTGGTCCTCTCGTTGGAGGAACAAATGCTGGCTTCCTCCATCCTCGCCTCGACTTGCCGAGTTCCTCGCCACCGCTTTTTGTTATTTCGTTCTCAAAATTTCCCTGCCGCTATTACTAAACCGTATCCCATTTCTCTTTCCCTATCCATCGTATTAGATCCGAGTGATGTTGGCTTATCATCTGGCATTGCTGCCTCAATGTCTAGAGCTCGTGTAAGAGCCTCTGTATAAGTCATGTCTCCAAGACCAGCGAGAGACATTCTTATTTCTGGCCTTAACCCCGACCTAAATTTTTCTGCCATCTTTAAATCCGTGTCCACTTGATCCAAAGGTGCATATCTAGACATTTCGCAAAACGTGCGATCGTAATCGCCATCGACATCTTTTCCTCGCTTTAACAAGAAAAATTCATGTTCTTCTTCTTCTTATAACTTTTCTACATACTTATCATACACTTCCTTTTAAAACCTTCCCATGTCAACTCTTCCATCATGCTCACGTGAAAGTTTTCTTTCGCCTCCCACCGTAAATCAAGAGTCCATTTAACCGAAGGCTACACATGATAGTCGCTCTTGTGTTGTGCACCTTAGAAATGTGAAAATTCTCTCGATAGTTCTCATCCACTGCTCAAAGATCTTCTGACTACCTTCCCATTGAAAGTAGGAGGGTTTTGTCTTAAAAATAATTCTTCTATCCTGCGATCAGGTTGAGGTGGAGGTGGTGGTGGTATAGCCTGTTCTTCTTGCTCAAGAGTTCTACCTCTTCTCCTAGGTCTGCCTCTGCCCCTTACTCCTCGTCCAGGGTCTTGTCTAGGAGGCATTCTGTTGTGTAAAATATATCATTAGCATCATGCATCATTTTTATAACTTGAATACGTATAATTTCATTATTGCCTTTTGGAAACAATAACTTAAATAAAACATTTCGTTCTTGTCGTACACAAATTTTGTTGCAAAGCCTCTCGGTCATATATACATATAATTGCAAATGCACCATAGATAAAGTACTTTGCAAACAAAAGTTATTACACCAAGGATTACTACATGTTTACTTCCAAAACATTTCAAAGGAAAGAGCCATACACATATCGGCTTAAAGGCTTTACAAAAATAAAAGTCATGCACAGTGGCTTTATAGCCTTACAAAAATCCAGTTCCCTCGCTGTTCAAGTTCTTCAAAACATAAATAAAACATACATAAAATAGATAGCATAATCCTTCAAGTTTTTACATCAACATCAATATTAACATCATCTCCTCGAATCTTCCTCATCCTCCTCAGGATCCTCTTCCTCCTCGTCCGAGTCATCGTCCTGACCATATGCCCTAGAGGGTCCAGCGCCATTACTCTCTATCATGGGAATATCCCGCAGTGGACCATAATCCAAACGAATCGGACTGTATCTGTCATGGATTGGGTTATACCCATCAAGGGTACCTATCACACTGATCCGTGCTGTCTGACGGAAGCTCTCGACTGGCGGTAGGGGTGCTGCCATCGGTGGTAGAGGTGGGAGTGGTGAACGCACCGGGTGTGCAAACATCAGAGGTGGAAAAACAGGGGCTCCCAAGGCTCTAGGTCTGGCTGTTCCGTCCGCTTGAACGAGTCTGCCCTCGTCAATCCGATATCGAGGCACCACTGGGTCAACTATCCGTGGAACCTCGGTGTCTGACCACCGGTGACTCATCACGCCATGTATACTCCCGTGGAGGGAGATAAGGTCCTCTCGGTGCTGCGCCATATATGCTATACACATATGTCAGGTGGCTAATGAACCTGGGTAGATCGCCTATCAAGTCATACCCTCCAGTCGCACGATAAATGTAGTCTCCGGAAACTTCACGAGCATAGTCTTCCCAATCACATGGGAGTATGGTAAGAAGACGTTTGATGCCATCGTAGTCCGTCACGCCATATGCTCTGGCGTTCCTCCACAACCTAAGATAGTACATCAAGAACTCTCCTAGATCTTCGCCGGCACACATCCAGCCTTCACGGTAGATACGGATAGTCTCTTCGGGAGTCGGGTCAGGTCCTATCCTCTTCCTCGCAATGTAGCGCATTTCCTCCATCTGCCACGATCAAAACTAATCGTTAGACACTACTAATATCTGATAGCAGATAGGGTAGCCTAGTACTTCGATTAATCAACTAGGATGAACCATTCAACCTATAAGGCAATAAATGATACGATTACAACCCATAACCAGACATTCTTACTCTACCTAGTAAACAGAACTTCCTATTGCTATTTTAAGCTACACGAGGTATTATAGGTTTCTTTGCTCTATCTAAAACTCGAGCTAAACTTTAACCAGACTCTACTGTATTCTGGAGATGGAAAAAGAGATTCTATCCTTCATAAAAAATGAGGTTCAGAATGTTAGGAATACGCAGGCGAAAACCATGCGTAAAACGGAATTTTATCGAAGGAATACGATTAAAAACAAATTTACTGCGAAATGCAGAAAATTTTCGCGATTGTAGCCACGTTTCGAGAAGATGCCGATGACGAAATTGTGCACGCTATGGCTGCTACCGACGTAGTATTACTATTACATCCACGTCTTCAAGTTGATGCTTATCATTCTGAAATCCAGGTCAACGGTCACGCACGTTGAAATTGTGATTATGGTCGCTTGTATTAAAACTGTGATACGATATCCACCTTCTTCATTCTTCATGATTAACGTCGTCCTCGATCATCTTTACGTTCGACTCCTGACGTTCACAACTTAGAACTAATGTTACATTCATGTTTCCTATCATTCTTTTGTTTTCTTTCATTGTGTGAGCATACTTCCTATATCGTCTACGTTCTTCTCAAGAGAATAGCATACTTTGTTATCAACATAGATTTCATAATTCACAAACACAACATCCAAACAACATCATAGTTCATTCATACATATTTGTACATATCATCTTGCTTTCATACGTTCGTCTTTAATCATCATGATTTGTTTCAAACATACATTTCAACTTAACCACTTCATATCATTACTATTCAATTTCAAAATTTTAAAGATTTTTGAAAATCCTTACTCATAATTTCTTATTTCAATCATCATCACACTATAACTTTCCTTTCCCTTTTTCCTCAAAAATCCTTTTCAAACTTGATCATCATATAAAATTCTTCACTTCATAAGTTTAAAAGAAACTAGTTACATTTTCCCGCTTTAGCTCGGTGTGATGGAGTGTTGAGGGTAGCCAGTAAATTTTCTAGAAGTCCAGTGACTCAATCTAGACTTAGTTTAAGAAGGAATTGGAGTTTCAAAGAGCAACCGCTCGATACCACTGTCACGACCCCACTCGGGATAACCCTGGTGAGCGGACTAATACTAGGAATAGTATTTATGGACGCGAAGATTGTCACGATAAGGCTTATCACATGAGCATATAGAACTTAAGATTAAACATACACTTATAACATTTCGGATCAAAGGGTTAAGCCAATGATCCAAAGGATATTACGATCGAAGGACTTCATAGTTCACATTATCTTAACATCCTACATGAAAATAAAACAGCCAGAGTTGCGGCGGAAAGTGTGTGAATACATATATGACGATATGTATTCAAGGTTAACAATTCCTAACAAACATCAAGGACAAAGGACCTCCTCAACACTCCTCCATCATCAGTATCCGAGCTCAACCTGCACATTTAAAAACAAACATGCAGGGCTAAGTACAAAATTTGTACCCAGTGGACTTATGCCGAAAACATTTTATTTTCTTTAAATACTCTGCCAATATTGTGGTAAGACTCAAGGGTTTTATTTGAAAATGCCTCAGGCTTACTAAAATATTTTCATGAGTTTATAAAAGTTGTTGCCAAGCATTTTCTTGGTGTGCATGATCCATATCCTTATTGTCATTCCATCATCTTATCATAGTCGAAAGTCGTGAAGGAGGTCTCTTCTACGACCCCACGACCGCCGTGAATTATCCTTACAAAGACACAATCACCTTAGTGTACACGTTAATCCTAGCTGTATAAGCCTTCCTAAGATAGAATCCGATATCGATTTTCATTCATAAGTTGGGAATAACCCAACAACATCACATCATTCATGGATAGATACGATACACAAACGTAAACATTTTGGCGGTAATCATTTAAACAATTTTAGCAATAGTTGAAAATCGTAAATAAAGACAGGTTGAAAAGAGTAGCAAAAGTGGTCCTATTTTGGTAATAAAGCCCACCGAGAATTATTGTTCGCCTTTAACGCTTTGCTTACTCGTCAACGCTCAATTTTGGTGCGTCGTTCACACCTTTATATAAAAGGATGCTTTAGTACGTCGTTACGTAATTCGAGACTTACAAAGTCTATAATAAGATTCGATATTTCATATCGATATGAATTGAATTCTTTAATGAATTTAATTCATTTCTTAAACGCGTATCATTTTAACATTTCTCGTTCTTCGATAGAGACGAGATATGTATTGAAGTTACCAATTTACCTCTCTTGGTAAATGGTCCAATGTTTTCTTCGCTTCTTGATTTCACGATTTCAAATATGAAATCCTTTCATATTAACGTGATGTCATTAGCAATTGATGTTTTTACGCGTAGACAGCGTATTTATCGAACGATTTCAGACGTTGATTTCAAAAGTCAACAATTTTGACTTTTCTTAGTAATTAAATTACTAAGTCATACTTTAATTTTAAAATCTTTCAAAATAAATTTCTAATTGATTTCTTTTATAAACAGTTTTAATATGTTTAAAAATAATTTTAAACATATAATTCATTATAAATAATGAATTTAAGGATTTAAAATCCTTATTCCATTTTTAAAAATAGCTCACGGCTATTTAGCTTTTAATACCCAAATATTTTCCAAAATTTTATAAAATCCTAATATGTCTAAAATAATATTAGACATATAATTTATTAATAAACTTAATTAAAAGGATTTAAAATCCTTAAAATCCTTAGAAATTCTCGGTAATTATAATAAATTACCAAATGGTGTCTAAAATTTTCTAATTTTATATAGTGTATTATTATACACTATGGTCATTAATATGTTATAATATCAACCAAACCACATTCATTCATCACCCTATTAATATGTAAAGCCACGGCATTTTGAGAAAAATGCCCAATAATTTTTCTAAAATTTCAATAAATTAATACAAAGTCTAAACATTAGTCCATGACATTTTATGTCATATAATCCATAATATGACATTTATATACCATATAAATGGTATACTAACTCTCGCCCTTTTCATATTACACATTAAATATTTTTAAAATTTTTCCAACATATATACCATGCTCATAAACTATAGTGTAGCAACATTACATCATAATATACATCAAAGACCATTTGATCATCACCATTTGAGTGTGTAACTCATCGGGTTTTTTGAAACAAATGTGTAATTGATCTTCAAAAATTCTAACAAAAACATAAGATGCATAAATCATATTTTAGGCCAATAATATAACATTGCATGTCACAAAATAAAATTACACACTAATATATATATATATATATATACATGTCTCGGCCTTTTTTTAAAAATTAGATAGAATTTTTCAAAAATTCTAATTAAATCACTATAGACTTTTATAACATCATAGAGTAATTATATGTCATTGCATGTCTCAAATAAAAATCATTCATTAACATATAATTATATATATATGTTCGGTTATTTTGAAAAATATAGAATTGATCTTCTAAAAATTTCCAACAAATTGCTATACACTCTTAGTTCATCATAACTCAAGATTATCACCTTGCATGTACAAAAATGAAATCATACACCTACTTATATATTTATACATGTCTCGGTCTCAAGAAGAAAATAGCATAGGTTTTTTTTTTTTTAAATTTTTCCAATAAGTACTATAAACACATATAACATCATAAATCACAAATTCATGCTCAAACAAATCCTTATAGCACTCGGCCATATCCTACATTTGTCATACAAGTTCACATAAATTTTTAAAACATGTTTTAGGCTTCCAAATAGTATGCTATACATTCTTAGAACATCACATAGCCATGGATTCGAAAGTTTTTCACATTAGATCATACATGCAAGACTGAGAAAGATTAAGAACACAAGCACCCATATTTATCTATCATCAACTAACATATATACACAAGATCTTTCAAAATAAAAAGTCAAGAACACATGAAATGCTCTTGCATTATGTTCGATAGTTTTTAAAAAAAAAAAGACAAGAACAAGCATGTTTGAATCGATACCTACCTTGTTGATATAGATTAAATAGACAAGGTACAAGGTATTAAGGTGTTATATGGAGATGAGAAGAGAAAAATCAAAGCTTGGAGGGTGAGAGAAGCTCTCGACTTTTTCAGAAAAAGAAAGAAGAAGATGAAGTTTGAGAGAGAGAATGTGGAGGATTTAGAGAATGAAAGGGTGGAGTGTATAAGTGTTTGAGTGAGTGAGGAATGAGTAAAATCTGAATAATCCTCCCTATACCTCACACCTCGGCTCTCTCTCACTTGCACACACAGAGGCTCTTCACATATCTATAATATTTTATGAAGATAGTGGGCACTCTCATGAGTGCCTACACATTGAAATTCTGAAAATAGGATATATATCTATACATATAATGGAGTCTTAGTAAAAATATCTGAATATATATCATTTATATAGGCATGTAAGTGTGATATAATTAAAACACACTTTGTTACATACATATATGTAGTACACGGCTATTATGCCCAAACCCATTAAATAATTTAATTCCATGCTAAACATAGATATATACATCATAGTATATGATTTAGATGATAATTAATATCATAGGTTAATTAAATAAAAAAAATTCGAAGAAAACCCTAATTTGGCAAGATTAGGGTTTTCGAGCACTTTTCAAAATGCTCAATAAAACCATAATGTTCTAGCATGGTTTTAATGCTTAATAGTACTATAATATCACTTAATAAACATAGAATAATTAAAAGATGTTGTTGAAAAAAAATAGAAAATAAAAATAAAAACTAAAAACCCTAGTTTTCGAGAATTAGGGTTTTTCGAAACTAAATGTGAGATTTTTATTAATTCATGTGTTCAAGCATTATCTAAATGCTTAAAAATACTGTATTATCATAAAAATATCATAAGAAATAATTTCCTAAAGTTTCTTGATCATTAAAACCATCGTTTGTTTTATTCTCTAGACGTTGACGTTTGAAAACATCTCAAAACGTTACGTATCGACTCATCTTCGAAATGGTCGTAAATAATCGTCATCCCATTATTAAAGTATTCCATTAATAATGGAATTTAATTCTAAGCTTGATTGCTTAGAAAATATCGTGATATTTCAACAATGATATGCATTCGACGTTAAAATGTACAATACGATATAAGTTAAAACTTTCGATTCTTAAATTCACGATTTTCAGTGAATTTATAATAGGAATTCATTCCTTTGTAAGATAGATCGAATTCATATTCGATTTCAGACTGATTTGATTTCACGGCGAAATTCTATTTCACGGGTTTTAAAGACCGTAATTAGGCTTTTAAAACTGCGGGTTATTACATTGGTAGACCATTGCAAAAGGTGTTTTTCTCATGGAGCTATGAATGGTCTAGTTGAAAGTGGATTCTGCTTGAGACAAGGGATAATTCCACTGCTTCGGTCGGTCTCCACAAATACAACGAACAAGATTCCCGAGAGCTCAGTTGACGACCTCAGTCTGACCATCAATTTAGGGACGAGCAGTGCATCTAAAATATAAAGAAGTATCGAATATCTTCCACATGGTAATCCAGAAATGGCTCAAAAACTTCAAATCGCTTTCTGAAGTAATGGATTTAGGAATGCCATGCAAACGAACCACCTCATGAAAGAAAAGACAGGCTATAAGTGAAGCGTCTGAAGTTTTCTTGCAGGGAATAAAATGCACCATCTTGGAAAACCTATCCATAACAACAAAAATGGAATCATCTCCTCTTTGACTCCAGAGCAATACAAGAACAAAATCCATGGAAAAATCCTCCCAAATAGCTTCTGGCATTGGCTGGGTGTATAGAGTCCCATATTTTGAACGCGCCCCTTAGCTGTCTGGAAAATATAGCAGCAACTCACGAAATGTCCAACTTCATGCTTCAATTGCAGCCAATAATACCGCTCTTCTAGGCTAGTCATGGTCTTATCCTTTCGAAGATGACGACTTAAACCACCACCATGCATATCACGAATCAGCTTATCCCACAAAGAAGTGCACGAAATACACAATCGATTTCCTTTAAAAAGATAACCCTCATGTGCAAAGAAATCGTCAAAAGGGAGCTTAACCCATATTCCTATAAAGTCTTCATCAGTCGCATATGAGTCAGAGTGTATTTCGAAACTTGTTACCTCATGAATCATTGTTACCAACAAAGTTGCATGCCTATTCAACGATAACGTGTCTGCAGGCTTACTTTGAGTACCAGATTTGTGCTTCAAGGTAAATGAAAATTGCTGCAAGTACACCACCCATCTCGCATGTATTTTGCGGATGTTCTTTTGGCTATTGATATATTTCAGAGCATGATGATCAGTGCACAACACAAATTGATCTTGAAGTAAGTAGTGTTCCCAATGCTTCAGAGCCCAAAAAAAAACACAGAATTCTTGAACATAGGTAGAACATTTTTAGCGTGGTTCACTCAGCTTCTCACTAAAATAAGCAATTGGTCTCCCTTCTTTGAACAGAACAGTCTCTTTCCTAATTCCACAAGCATCACACTCTATGACGAATAGTTTGTCAAAGTTAGGAAGTGCAATTACGGGGGCTAAACACATTTTCTTCTAATCAACTCAAAACTCCGTTGTTTTCCGCACCCCACTTGAATTTTCCTTTCTTTATGCAATCAATCAGTCATGGGTGCTACTATGGTGCTAAAATTTCGAATGAACCACCCAACAAGGTAGCAAGCCCATGAAAACTATGCAACTTAGTCACAGATTTAGGGATAGACCATTCTCGAATTGATTTAACTTTTTCTCATTCATATATCTCCACCGACCACAAAGACAATGAAAACAAGACTGGACTGTATGTAACTACCCTTCTTTTGGTTAATATATAGTAGAGCCAGCAAAATGAGTCCGGCCCGAAAAGTTTGCCCGGGGTACCCGGGGTTTGGGTTGGTTTGGGCTTAAAAATTAAAGGCCCGAAAAAAACCGAGCCTCAAAAGTCTGCCCGAAAAAAACCCGGGCCTACTGGGCTTCGGGCCAAAAAAGCCTGGGGGTTTGGGCTTAAAAAGCCCGCCCAGTATTCTATTAAATATTCATATTTTATAATATTATTTAATATACATATCTATAATTTTTTAATAATATTAATTATATTTTATAGTAAAATTTTCTTACTAATTCACATACTGATCATGAAAATAATTCTTTTTGCATTGCAACACATCAAAATTCTAAAAAAAATAACTTCATAATTCAAAATAATTCCTAAAAGAAATGATTTCAAAACATATAGGTGATGATTAATGACCTTATAATATGTAAAACTATTTCAATCATTGATCTTAAATATATCTTGTATAATTAATTTATTTTTTCTATTATTTTAGGCGTATAAGTGGAATTGACGCTCTAATAATATCATTTACCTTTGATTTGTAATTACTAATTTATTTCTCCTTAAATTAGAGAATTAAAATTATATTGCATTACAACATCATCGTATGAATACATAAATAAGTCAAAATGTACAAGAAGCATTATAATAAAAATAAGTAAGCTTAATATGTTCTTATCATTGATTCTTTATTTAAGTTGGAGTTATGAGATTTTATTTATGTATTTAATTTATTTATTTTTGTGAAATTTAAAATATTAATTTTATATATTAAAAAATTATCTAAAAAAGCCATCACTACCCGCCCGCCCGCCTGTCCGGGGTTGGTTTGGGCTTCATATTTGTAGGCCCAAAATTTTCGAACGAGCCCGACCCAAAAATATAAAGCCCGATGGGCCGGGCTAGCCGGCCGCCCGCTACTTTGCCATCTCTAATATATAGTTTATTTTCCTACAACACACCAAAACAGGCGCAAGTGCTCAAGATGCTCATCGGTGCTACTATTGTAGATCAGAATATCATCAAAATACAGTACCACAACAAAATTACCCATAAACGGTTTCAACACCTGGTTCATTACTCGTGTGAAAGTGTTAGGGGTGTTTGACAGTCCGAATGGCAGTACTAGCCAGCATACAAGCCCTCCTTTATTTTGAAAGTTGTCTTCCACTCATCTTCCGTCTAATGCAGATTTGATAATATCTGCTCTGAATGTCTACTTTGTTGAATTTTTTTTGCTCCGGGCAGGTTGTCTAACATGTCCTCCAACATTGGAATGGGAAATCTGTAACACACGGTAATTTTGTTGATTGTTCGACTGTCCATACACATACGTAGAGGTGGAAAGTAGCGGGCCGGGTCGGCCCGATCTCGGGCTCGTCGGGCTTTTATGCCCGAAATTTTTTCAGGCTAGAAATATGAAGCCCAAACCAACCCCTATGTTTTCATGACGTGCTTTTTTAGATTATTTTTAATTTTTAATATATAAAATTAATATTTTAAATTTCAAAAAATAAATAAATTAAATACATAATTAAAATCTCATAACTCCAACTTAAATAAAGAATCGATGATAAGAACATATTGTTTACTTATTCTTATGATAATACTTCTTGTATATTTTGACATATTTATATATTCATACGATGATATTGTAATGCGCCTAATTTTAATTTTTAATTTAAGGAGAAATAAATTAGTATTACAAATCAAAGGTAAATGATATTATTAAACGTCAATTCCACTTATACGTCTAAAATAATAGAAAAAATAAATTAATTATACAATATATATTTAAGATCAATGATTCAAAATAGTTTTTACATATTATAAGGTCATTAATCATCACCTATATATTTTGGAGATCATTTTTTATGAATTATTTTGAATGATTTATGAAGTTATTATTTTTTCAAAATTTTGATGTGTTGCAATTCAAAAATATATTTTCATGACCAGTATGTGAATTAATAAGAAACTTTTACTATTAAATATAATTAATATTATTAAAAAATTATAGATGTGTATATTAAATAATTTATAAAATATATATATTTAATAAAATATTGGCTGGCTTTTTAGCCCAAAACCCTGGCTTTTTGGCCACGGCCCAAGAAGTCTGGGTTTTTTGGGAGGCTTTTAGGCCTGCTTTTTCGAGCCTTTAATTTTAAGTCCAAACTAACCCAAACCCCGGCACTTCCAAGCTTTTTCGTGCCGGGCTCATTTTGCTGGCTCTACACATACGCCACGTGTCGTCATTCTTTGGAGTTAGCAAAGTTGGAACAACACAGACTCATGCTCTCATGTATCAGACCCTCAAGCAACAACTCACCATTTATCGCAAGATCGCCTGTTCTTTGGACTCATCTGGTAATGCGGTAAATTTGGAAACGTGGCTCCCAGAACCAGATCAATAGCGTATTGAATATTCCTCATTGGTGGAAATTATGTGGGTAGCTCATCCGACACTAAGTCTTGGAATTCCATAAACATGTCACGAACATGAGCTGTAATCTTTTCCTTGTTTGCTACCTCTCACGTCACGAACACTGACTTGACCACCAAAGCTTGAATCTTCCTTGTATCACGGACATCTGCTAATTGTTCCTTAACAAAACGAGTGAGCATTAAGAACTTATGAGGTTCAATTTTGTGTTTGAACCCTAATGGTATCAAGGTAATTTTCTTTACATCCTTCGAGAATTGGTAGATTTTATTTCGTCCATCGTGAGGAGTCCCTAGATCAAACTGTCATAGTCTGACAAAGAGTAATTGGCATGTATCCATATCTACCACGTCACATACAACTTTATCATAATAATATTTACAAATAGATAAAGGAACACGATATCTCTCTTTCACTTTAATTCCCTCTCCATTAGTAATCCACACGATGCTATACGGCTCAAGATGTATCTCCACATACAGTTTTAAATTATTAACCAAATTTTGAGAGAGAATATTTTCACAGTTGCCACTATCAATGATTAATTCAAAAACTTGATTATAAATCTTGCCACCTGGTTCGGAATAAAGCTTTCCATTGTAAATCCTCCCTCTATAGCACTAATGGGACCTTTCAAACCACGTATGTCTCATGTGCGCAATTGTCTTCTCCATCAGGGAGACAAACTCCGTCTTCTTCCTCTTCATACTCACCATCTTCTTCATCATGTTCAGCCATGTCGACAGGTCGTTACCATGGATAGTTGCTCGATTTATGGCCAATCTCTTAACATCGGCAACATTTATCCCCGATAGGTATATAGCACATCATGTTCAGCCATGTTTGGCAGGTCGTTACCGTGGATAGTATATAGATTATCACTTTGTTTCATTCCAACTCATTTTCTCGCTCATCACGTCTTTCCAAGGTTATAAATAGTTATCGAATCGCTCTTAGGGTTGGGGTTTGGTCTCGAACAATGAATCGCCAAAATTCTTTCGGTTTCTTCTCTCACATATGAGTTTCAAATCAATTGATTTCGCCACAGTTATATTCGAGCTTCGCTAAGGGTGGGGATAATCGACATCCGACTTTATCGTGAATTGTAGGTTTCACCCATGTATTTATCGGCCACCCATCGCCTCCGATCTCCATATCATTATTAGATGATAGGCACGTGATCGATCTTATTTTCGTAGGGAAATAAATGCGCAAGAACACCAAAGGTTTACGTGGTTCGATCTATGAATAAGATCTACGCCCACGGGGAGAGAGATTCGTGTATCAATGTGTAAGCGATTACAAAGAGTGTGAATGATCTATTTCGCCTAATCTAGCCTCTATTTATACACAAATATAATGAGTTTGACTCCAATTCAAGTCTTCCCATTAGATTCTTTAGATACGGCCGAGCCTTCCGCTCCCACCGGTTTTAGGAGTCTTCGGGCGAACTTGTCCAGCCCACTTGATGTCGGCTTACTTGTATTGGGCCCGATGTTGGGCCCGTAGTTGGGCAGATCCTATCACAACCCCCAAAAGACGCAGGCGAGGTCGTCCGGATTGGGGTTGTTTATGACGACGGGCGTGAACGATCCGCCGACATTCTTCTCTCGGCCCGACTTTGTGCGTGTCAATGCTTCCGACGTCAGATATCGTATGCCGTGCTGCAGAGGCGTCGCCGAGGTCACGTGTCGCTTGTATCTCTTGCCGAGGTGTTCGCTTCACCGACGAGGCGTTATGCCGAGGTCTTCGACTTCACACCGACGGCGTTATGCCAAGTCTTCGACCGCTTCACCGACGAGGCGTTATGCCGAGGTCTTCGACCGCTTCACCGACGAGGCGTTATGCCAAGTCTTCTAATCGCTTCACCGACGAGGCGTTATGCCGAGGTCTTCGACCGACTTCACCCACCGGGCGTTAAGTCGAGGTCTTCGACCGCTTCACCGACGAGGCGTTATGCCGAGGTCTTCGACCGCTTCACCGATGAGGCGTTATGCCGAGGTCTTCGATCGACTTCACCTACCGAGGCGCTAAGTCGAGGTCTTTGGGCCGGCTTCACCTTCCGGGCGTTGTGCAAAGTTGTACGCCGCTTGGCTTCACCCCGCCAAGTCGAATATGTAACCGTGTCGAGGTCGAGGCCGAGGTGAAGGCTCGGATGCGCGGGAAGGAGGCCGAGGCTCACGGCGGCGAAGGCCAAGGTCGGTTAAGGCCGAGGTCGACTGCGGAAGGCCCAAAGCGAGGCGGAGACGGCGACGGCGACGGCCGTGGTCACCGTTGGAGGACCGGGCGAGGCGAAGGTCGGCCGCGGAGGGCCGAGGTGAAGGCGGGCCGAGGTCGGCTGTGGAGGCCAAGGCGAAGATGGTCATGTATCGGGAGGCCGAGAAGACGGCGGGCCGAGGCGGCGTAGCTCGCCCTCGTATTAAACGAAGGTAATTCATCCTCGTAGAGTATCCGTCTTGAACTAAACGAGTATCCGCTCGCACGGGTAGTTCGTCCTCGAGAGTATCCGTCTTCGATATAAACGAAGGTATCCGCTCGCACGAAGGTAGTTCATCCTCGTAGAGTATCCGTCTTCGATATAAACGAAGGTATCCGCTCGCACGAAGGTAGTTCGTCCTCGTAGAGTATCCGTCTTCAACCAAACGAAGGTATCCGCTCGCACGAAGGTAGTTCGTCCTTGTAGAGTATCCGTCTTGATATAAACGAAGGTATTCGCTCGTCACGAAGGTAGTTCGTCCTCGTGAGAGTATCCGTCTTGATATAAACGAAGGTATCCGCTCGCACGGGTAGTTCATCCTCGTAGAGAGTATCCGTCTTCGATATAAACGAAGGTATCCGCTCGCACGGAAGGTAGTTCGTCCTCGTAGAGAGTATCCGTCTTCGATATAAACGAGTATCCGCTCGCACGGCGTAGTTCGTCCTCGTAGAGAGTATCCGTCTTCGATATAAACGAAGGTATCCGCTCGCACGTCGGTAGTTCGCCTTCGTAGAGAGTATCCGTCTTGAAATAAACGGTATCCGCTCGCACGAAGGTAGTTCGTCCTCGTGAGAGTATCCGCTTCGATATAAACGAAGGTATCCGCTCTTGTCACGAAGGTAGTTCATCCTCGTGAGTATCCGTCTTCGATATAAACGAAGGTATCCGCTCGCACGAAGGTAGTTCGTCCTCGTAGAGTATCCGTCTTGAAATAAACGAAGGTATCCGCTCGCACGGCGTACGGGTTCTGTTTTTGCCGAGGTCATCGGAGGGTGGTCCCTTTACTGCCTACATAGAGAACCGTCTTCAAATAAACGAAGGTAACTGATCTCGTATGTAGGAATGGTTCTGTTTTTGCCGAGGTTATCGGGAGGGTGGTCCCTTACTGCCTACATAGAGAGAACCGTCTTCAAATAAACGAAGGTAACTGATCTCGTATGTAGGAATGGTTCCTGTTTTTGCCGAGGTTATCGGGAGGGTGGTCCCTTACTGCCTACATAGAGAGAACCGCCTTCAAATAAACGAAGGTAATCTGATCTCGTATGTAGGAATGGTTCCTGTTTTTGCCGAGGTTATCGGAGGGTGGTCCCTTACTGCCTACACATAGAGAACCGCCTTGAAATAAACGGCGTAACGATCTCGTATGTAGGAATGGTTCCTGTTTTGCCGAGGTCATCGGGAGGGTGGTCCCTTCATCTACATAGAAATCTTGCCTTCGATATAAACGCAAGTAAATCTGATCTCGTATGTAGGCATGCGCGCGTTTAAATATACCTTCATCTGAAACGAAGGTAACCTGACCTTCGTCGAGGGAATTCGTCCTCCTTAGAGGTATAGTTCATCCTCCGTAGGGGTATAGTATGATGGGAAGAGGTAGCATGCATAAATGACAAATGAAATATGCAAGCACACGAGCAAATAAATCAAAAGATGAGGTCGCCTACTTGGAATTGTCGGGATTTGACATGTTTGGTTATAATACCGAGCTACTTGTTGCTCGCATCGAGCTTCTAATGTAGGCGAGGTCTCTCTCTCTTTGATTTCTATCGATTACCGCCTCGGTTCCTCGATCATCGCCTTCACGCTTTTCCGTCCGCTTGCTGCCTTGGCGAACCGCTCCGCTTATGCGCCACAGCCCGACGCAGACGGGCTCGCTGGTTCACCGCGGAGCCGGAGGTTCTCCTTGGTCGCTCTTTGTGATCTCCTTCGCTATGGTATCCGCCTCCTGCAGGCGGGGTGCCGTGCTCGCCGAGGTTTGACATAGCACTTCCCGCCGAGCTCGGCGTGCCTATCGCCGTCGCCGTTGTCGTTGCGGCGATGATTCTCGATGTATGACTTCGGTGTACCGGTCATGATTATTTCCAAACGGTGGTTGATCGAAGCACAAAATTTTGTTTCCCACAGACGGCGCCAGGATCGATCTTATTTTCGTAGGGAAATAAATGCAAGAACACCATAGGTTTACGTGGTTCGATCTATGAATAAGATCTACGTCCCACGGGAGAGAGAGATTCGTGTATCAATGTGTGAAGCGATTACAAAGAGTGTGAATGATCTATTTCGCCTAATCTAGCCTATTTATACACAAATATAATGAGTTCGACTCGAATTCAAGTCTTCTCCATTAGATTCTTTTAGATACGGCCGAGCCTTCTGCGCTCCCACCGGTTTTAGGAGTCTTCTTGGGCGAACTTGTCCAGGCCGAGCTTGATGTCGGGCTTACTTGTATTGGGCCTGATGCTTGGGCCTGGTAGTTGGGCCGTATCCTATCACACAGAAAATCAGAAGTATAATTAGCTACAAATTTTTGTCCATGTATCAACGTCTGGTATTGATTGAACAGAAACTGCTCATAATTTGAAGGCAGGAATCGAGCCATTATCATCCTCTTCATCTTCACCCATAATCCGGCTGGTTGTTTTCCCAAACGTCGCTGTTGATTTTGAACTTGTTCCCACCACGACGATGCTCTTCCTTTCAAGTGATAAGCTACGAGTTTCAACTGTTTGTTTTATGATATTTCAGCAAAATCGAAAAATCTCTCTACCTCTGCCATCCAGATGAGGAACCCTTCAATATTAAAATTCCCATTGAAGGAGTGAAGTATGCCTTCAATCTGAATTCATCTTGTCTGTACTGTCGGTTGTCCTTAGGATTGGAATTAGGGGTCTGGATTATTCAGATTCTCATGTAGCTTCGTTTATGTTCGTTTGACACTAATAAATAGTTCCTACAATCGCGCTTATCCGCTGCTTCTCTCGATCACATCAACGTGGTAGGTTCTATGTCGTTGTTAGCCATTGCCAATGAAAATTCAAAGCTCGATACCGACACGGATGGTAAACGTCAAGAAAAATGCTCTTCTTATGAAAGAAAAGAATATATTAAAATTCGTGAATAATAACTCAAGTAACTCGAAAACAACATTAGGAGGTATTTAAAATCCTAAAATTAGTCCTAATTCTAATAGAAAACTAAAAGAAATCATAATCCTAAAAGGAAACAAAATACGAAAATAAGATAAAACCTACAAAAAAACTAAAAAGACAAAATGGGCTTGCAAATGTTGGAATTTGGGCCTGGGATCACTTATGTCATTGTGCTAGATACAATGAGTTCAACTCGAAACGTCGTTCCGCTTCCGGGAAGGTATAATAATAGCGATTCCAAGTCTGACTCCAAAAGTTACGTCCGTTTCAATTTCTGCCGACGACCACTCTTCGCACGATCCATTTCCATCAAATGATCTTTTGCAACTTGTTCCACATTAGGTTTTACCCAAACCGACCCATAGCCGCTCATAGTCCATTAACAGCAGTTTCAATTCCGTCCAAACCCGCTCAAATACGGAACGGTCCAGACTCGACTCGGTCATTGTTTTTTTTTTTTTTACTATGAACTTGTCTAATGTGTTTTTAGATATTCTATTACTAATTAATTACCTTTTTTTTAAGATGAAAAAATCATATAAATTGATAATTATCTTCTTCAACAAACACAAGTAACTGATCGAGACAATCATATGAGTTTTCAAAGTCAATTTTCTTGAATGTTGAAAATTAAAACCTGTTCATTCTTGTTGATTGTCGATTGAAATAAGTGTCAATGGATTATAATATATCAATTGAAATATTTAAATAGATATTAACAAATGACCTGAGATTCCCTTCATTAACTTCATCTAAAATAAATAAATAAAAATATTTGCTTTACAACTTACAAGTACTTTATACAATTAGATAACTAAGACATATTATCTCTTATTTTATTAGTTATTTTGTGATCCGAACTGTCTTTTTTTCAACTTCTGTTTTAAGAATAGTTTGTCGCCCACTTCTCCATTGTGTAGTCTATGTTAACATATATTTTTTTTTACTTATTTTTATCTCTAAACTCAAAAATAATTATTGGCGTAATTAATTTTATAATGTACATGATCTTAAAGCTCGATTTGCTATGTTTATTCTTTTATTTCAAATTAAAATTGGAAAGAAAAAAATGATACGTTCAACAACATAATAAGATAAGAAGAAGCATTAACTGTCCAGGACCAAAACCTATTTCGTAGTTTATACCAGATATTTGGTCGATCAATTAAACTATTTAGTTAGTCGCCGTCCTATCCTAGAATAAAACCAGTATATAAGAAGAGCCCATCACACAAATTAATCCCAAGAGAGATGGGAGAAGTGAAGGTGATAGGAGGATGGTTCAGTCCATTTGTGAAGAGAGTGGAAATGGCCCTCAAAATCAAAGGCGTTGCATATGAATATATTGAAGTAGATGTGATAAACAAATCGCCTCTTCTTCTGCAACACAACCCAATTCACAAAAAAGTGCCTGTGCTTCTGCACAACGGCAAATCCATCGTTGAATCCGTTGTGATTATTGAATATATCAATGAAGTTTGGGAAGGTCCAAACATTCTGCCCAAAGATCCTTATCAAAGAGCTAGGGCTCGTTTCTGGGCTAAGTTCATCGATGAAGAGGTTCGAACATATACACCGCTTGCTAATTTTTCAATTGATTTTCACACACACACACACACACTGAGCTTTTCAAGAAAGGTGGGTAAATATTGATGATCATGTGGGATAGTGACGAAAATAGCGGTCGCGGGTTCTGACGATATTTTTCTGTAGTGTGTTCCTGCAACAAGGAAAGCTCTGTGGAGCAGAGGAGAGGAGAGAGCGAAGGCCGTAGAGGAAGCAACCGAAGCCCTAAAGATTCTGGAAAGTGAACTAAAGGGCAAGAAATTTTTCGGAGGCGACCAAATTGGATATGTAGATATCATTGGTTGTTTGCTAGCCTATTGGTTTCCAATTCTTGATGAAGTGGTTGGGCTCCATCTTTTCACACAAAACAAATTACCGAATTTGTGCAAATGGGCAGAAGAATTATGTGGCAACAAATTAATCAAGGAAAATCTCCCTGATAAGCAAAGATTGGTTGATAGAGTTCGTGGCCACTCTCAGACTACTAGACCTGCATAGAGTATTTTTTAGTCGATGCACAATAAACGGATGTAACACCAAATTAGAGTCTGATTTGGGGCATCTTCAATTTGAATGTTGTTTTCTTGTCTTCCTTTTGTTATGTTAAAGTGCTCAAGCTATATATGTATCGTTTGGGATTTTTATTTTTGTTTTGGAACGTACTGCTGCAGGTCAAACTTTGAATGTGTCCGGAATTTTCTTCCTTTATTTTTTTTGTGTGGAACGTATTGCAGAGACGACTGGTTATAAGTTCGGCCTGGTCTCGTTTGGTAGGTAAGATTGCAGTGATTAGATCATCAGTAGCGTTTGATTAGAACTCACTGTTGATTTCGATTTATATCTAATACGATAGAAATGAGGTTAATGATCGTTACGCCACGTAGCGATCGTCACGCCGCTCCACGATCACTATTCAATAACTATGGTTAAAAAACAATTAAATAACTATGGTTAAAAAACAATTAAAGCTCTCATAATTACTTATAACATATTCTATTTCCTTTTTCATTTTACAAAAATAGCGGTTACATTAGACTGATTTCAGAGGCATCACTTAAGTCATACACGTATGCTTACTTCAAGCTTTGCTTGTCTCCATCTCGTCGTTATTCATCCTTTCTTTTTCTATTTTCTTCTTTTTTCTTTTGAGCTACGTTCAAACATGGCAGAATACATATTTAGTTAATTAATTGATAATCTTGACTTTTTAAACTTTCTCGCTTACGCCAGTGTGAATGACGTACATTTGGTTACTGTTTTTTTTTCTTTATTTAATTAATACCATGAGAAAAGAATAAGTCGCAAGTAAAAGTTTAGTGTTCAAAGTTTCGATCATCAAAAAACATTAGTGAAGCTCTACTGTTTACAATAGCTCCTGAGCCAAAAAAAAAGGCCCCAAGAATCTTCATCCAAATTAGCAGGGCCAATTCTGACATTTCAAGGGCTTTAGGTGAAAAACAAAAAGGGATCCCTTAAAAAATAAAGGTTCGAAAATCATATTCTCAGTTTAAGATATCACATGATGGTCTTTCATGCTCAAATTACGGTAACAGATACATTCAATAATACTCTATATGCAATAAAAATACTAAGAAATGAGTCTGGAATTTTAACGAATTTAAGAACATTATCAATCAACTTGTAAGTAAGTAGATTGAATTTTTTAAATTGATAATATTATAGATAGTAATATAACCAATAACATTTTTGGAAAAAAATTGGAGCCCCTCAAATTTGGGAGTCCTAGGCCATTATCCCAAATTTATAGAAGGAGGGCTGCTCTGGCAAGTAGTGAAGCTATAATGTAACACCATAAATTTATAATTTAAAAAATGCTATATTTTTTTAAATAGATAATGCGGAAACATGTCAAAGTGATTTTTTAAAAAATTGAATAAAATATTAAATAATATATATAAAACTTCTCAATAAAATTTGCCAAATATAAGTCCAACAAACTCAAGTCAAAACTTTGCATAAGAACTGATGCCAACCAACGACCAAAAACAAACTACGCAAGACTTAATAGCATGACATAAGTTAGAGTTCTAGTAACTCAAATCCAATAACGATAATAAAGAAAAAAATTAAACAAAATAGCATAAGTCTTGGAATGAACTAAAGCGACATAACACCACTAGGCACACCCGCACCGCCACGCGCGCTCCACGATCACTTACCTGAAAATATTTTAGATAAAAGGGGGTGAGTACAAAAACGTAATCGCATGGGAAACAAGAAATATCATTATTTATGTTCAAACGTGTATTGATCGCTATATTTCTACCAAAATAAAATTGATAGTAAAATAGCAAGTATATTATATCGTATCCACAGGGACTGCGACTCGAGAACACAACAATTAATTAACACAGAATCTTTATTATTATCCAGGCAACAAAATCAAGAAAGAAGATTGTAAAACTAGACTTAGAAAATAAATAAGGGATAAAACCAGATATGAAAGACTGACCCTAGGGATGTACTTAACCTAACCAGATTCACACAATTAACCTATTAATCTGTTTACCAATTTAATCCGCATTCATATGAAGGATCACTAATATAACTATAGTTTCCGCCAGGACAGCCTATAGTAGTAGGTTAGCCTAAACTCTATCTCCGTCGGGTCTCAAGAGAAGTAAGCTAATTACCAAAAGCACACAAAGATTAACCTCCTACAGCTCACCTATCTCCGCCAGGTCTCAAGGCAAAAACTGTATTATGTATTCAAGATATCGATTATGCAATTAATTCCGCCAAGACATCAATCACATAACTAGCATGCATTAATATTGGCCAGATACCAACACATGAGAATTAAAGCCAAGAATCATAAATCATGAATGAGATGGCAAAACAGTATCAACAGATAAATTATATAAATCTAGTCAGACATACAAACTCTAGGATCAATACGGAATTTAGC
Organism: Salvia rosmarinus; assembly: GCA_036937905.1. NCBI lineage: Eukaryota > Viridiplantae > Streptophyta > Magnoliopsida > Lamiales > Lamiaceae > Salvia > Salvia rosmarinus. The sequence continues at coordinate 94,129,117 of CM072816.1, forward strand.
TACCCATAATTAAATTACTAAAACAATAAATAAATAAATAAATAAATAAATAAATAAAGCATAAATTAAGATAGATAGATAAAACCGTAGGATTCCACGATGAACAATTGTAGCGACTGGGTCCAGAAATCAACTTGAATTCTCGAATAAAAACTAATTATGAAAACTGGAAAAGAAAAGGAATTCTGCTCAAAGCTAAACAAGCTAAACTAAAATAACTAATCTAGAATTAAATAAAAACACGAAAGCTATTCTCAAAATTGAAAGCAAAAAGCAAAATAAAAGCTGTTCTGTTTTCGTCTCCTCTTGTAAAGTGTCTCGTGTCCTCCCTGCGGTGCAAAAATGTCTCCAATATGTATATACGGAAGCCTAGGGCCTCGCAACACGTGCCAGCAACCTTTTCTCGCGAAGGAGTCTCGCGAAGCGTCAACATGTGCTGCAAAACCATTGCTCCTCGCGAGTTAGGCTCTCGACCAAAGGTCGCGAGCACGGCTCGCGAGGCGTAATTCCCTGCGTGCGCGACTTCGCCGTTTCGCTCCGTTCTCTCGCTCGGACTCAATGCGATCCGCTTGAGCCGACGGACTCCTATCGAGATGCTATTTAACATAGTATACTTTGCACATCCATATTTTTCAAATCCATTACATCATATTCAACGTTGTTTTCAAACAGTTCTTCTTCGCACGAGCTAGCAATTGGGCTAGTGATTCCTCTTTATCGTGATCCACCTTTTTAACATCAAAACCTGTGCTAAAATGACATGAAACACACATGGCATAATATCTTCCAAGGTAAACATAAATATATAAAAAGACAGCTCAAAAGATCACTTATCAATTATAAACGAAACGAATATAGCCTTATAAATCAGGTAAAAATGAGGCTTATCAACTCCCCCAAACTTAACCTTTTGTTTGTCCTCAAACAAAACAGAACAAAGGAGAGACGACCAAAGAGAGGCAGAGAGTCGAACGACAAAAGCAATAAGCCTCAGAGCAATGAGCAATGAACGATTCAAATAAATGAATCAAATTACAACATCTTTAGTTAAACTCCACACATCATAAACATCATAAGCACAAGCCTTCTCAAACTTGAATCCTCACAACATGGATATATATATAAGAAATCTCAAACACTCAAGTGTATCAAGGAGGATGTGTATACTCTCAAAGTTAAAAAAACACATGGAATCTACCATAAGCTTGCAAATCGTCTAATTCTCCATTGCTCAAATATGTGTTCAAGAACTAAGATAAAAAGGTCTTATAAAAGGTTATAATGTAGGCTCTTTGGTAAGGTAGGATATATTTAGGCTAAGTGACTCATAATCCCATAATGAAAACACCATAAGTATCATAAGACACAATTCCTAAATTTTCACAATTTATTTCAATTCTCCATATCAAGAAGTCATTTTTCTCTTAAGAACTTCGCACTTATTATAATAGTGATATACTCATCTCAAAGCACTAGTTACTTACCCATTTATGTTCTTTTCACACACTTGTGTCATTTTTTTTATTTTTTTATTTTTTTTGGAACTTATATGGGTAAGCAACTATTTTTTAATAATCACTTTCATCATTTATTTCCTTTCTTTCCTTTCTTTTTCTCAACCCTCTATTCAAGCAGCCAAATAGCACTAACTACATAACCCAACTCACGGCTATATGAAAGAATAAGGTAGGCTCAAACGGGCTCATCGAAGGATAATAAAATAACAGGTTAGTGTTTGGATAGTGTATAGGCTAAGAAAAGAATGCCTAATATCATTTCAAAATTCTTAAGCATATCAATGCAACCTCGAAAAAGATCCAGAGCAAGTTCTAGAGAAACACATGCTATTTCAAACTAATCACACAGAAAGAAACAAGACTGAAAAGATATGACAGTCAAAAGCTCAAGTCTTACAGGTTTCAAAAGTGTGATCAAGTTCTCAAAGGCTCAATACTCACAATAATCATAACATGCTTCGTCTCACAAAATCAATTGCAATCAAATTTTCTAATAAAAACAATTCTCATCATCGGCTGCTCGTCATTCAACTAACCCCAAAACAGACACAAAACCCAAACACGAAAAAAACAAACCAAAAACAAACACAAAGAAAACAGAACAAAAACGAAAAACAAACCAAAACAAAGAAAAACATTGGGTTACCTCCCAACAAGTGCTAAATTTAAATGTCTTTAGCTAGACCAATACTAACCTCGATCAATCTGGTGTTTTGGCAGCAGACTTCTTCCCAAATCTGTGCTTGCCTCCATATTTTTCATTTACCGCAGACCACCACTGAGTGTGGAAGTGGCCTCCCCCAAACTTGAACGAATCACTCGGAGTTCCATACCAAGTCCATCTCTTCTTTGTAGCTCCCTTGTCAACTGCTCGTTTGACATCCAAGCTCGAGATTTGGCTAGCTGCAACAGTGGTGATTGAATGACACTCTTCATGCTCTGAACTATCGTGTCGCGGGATGGCATCATAGATTGAAATTTTTAGCTCCTCATCGTTGACACGAAATGTGAGATCACCTTCCTGCACATCAATTAAAGCACGACCAGTGGCTAGAAAAGGCCGACCCAAGATTAGTGGTTGATTTTTAAATTCGGGAATGTTTAAAACAACAAAATCAGCTGGAAATACAAAGTCCCGAATTCTTACCAACACATCATCAACTACTCCTTTGGGATAAGCTACTGACCTGTCGGCCATCATTAATGAAATTGAAGTTTTCTTCATTTTGCCCAGCTCTAAGCGGTTGAACACAGATAAGGGCATCAAGTTTATGCTCGCTCCCAAATCACACAACACGTTGGGAAATGTGTGTTCTGCAATCTCGCACTCCAACGTGAAGCTTCCCAGATCCTTCTGTTTCAGTGGCAACTTCCTCTGTAAAATAGCGCTGCATTCTTCAGAAAGGTTAATCTTTTCAAATTTACCTAACTTCTTTTTGCTTGCCACTGCATCTTTGAAAAATTTTACGTAGCCGGGCATGTTTCTGAGCGCTTCTAAGATAGGTATGGTGATGTTAACTTTCTGGAACATCTCTTTGAATCGGACGAACTCCTCATCATACTTTGTCTTCCCGATGCGCTAAGGAAATGGAGCTGTAGGCTTTGGGAGCGTTGGCTGATCCTTCGCGTTTTCAGCTTGCGCGGGTTCCTCTCTCTCCTTCCCTCGCGAGACGCTTCCTCTGAATTCTCTCGCGACGCGCTCTCCATCCATCTTCGCATCAGTTGCTCGCGTGCCTTCATACTCCGGATGATTTTCATATGAAGCTCCACTCCTCAAATAAATTGCATTGCACTGATTTGGAGGCATATGATTCTTAGGATTATGTTCAGTGTTGCTTGGGAATTGCCCTTGCCTGTGCATCCCAGCTCTCTCATTGGCCATCTGCCCCACTTGGTTCTCCAACATCTTTACTTGTTTTCCAAGGGCTATCACAGTGTTGTTAATGGCATTGACTGTGCTCTCCAAAGCGTTCATCCTATTCCCAAGCTGTTGGATCTGAATATTTTGCTGAGCCACAATTTGATGGTGACTCGTTGCTATTTGTTGATTGCTCGTCAACACTTGTTGCATCATATCTTGAGGCTCGGCTTTTGAACTCCACAATCATTCCATTATTAACAAAAAACCGGTGGTGGTTCTTTGAGCATTCTCGCATCGCATAGGAAAAATTTGGGTGATTCCTATTATTGGGATGATAGGGTGGGTTCCCACTCGATTTCCTTAGCCATTACTCCTTGGTTCACATATTGAACCTCCTCCATATTCTGCGCCATGGCCACGGTCATCCGCCTTTCCTCTCGGCCGTAGTCCTTCCGCAGAGTTGTGAATTTCTAACAAATCATCATACTTATCGTCCAACTCTGCGGCAGCCCACTCTTCCGATCGATTGCCTCCATCGCCCATCGATAACTGCTGGATGCCATCTCCTCAATTATTCTCAACGCTCATCTATTCATCTATTGAGAAGGCATCCTCCGGTGACGATCAACAATGCTTGGTGTTAGCATTGAGTCCATTTGTAAATTGGGTTACTTAACTGTCGGTGAAAACTCATGTCGTGGACACTTAGGGCGGGTTTCAATCGCTCCAGTGCTTCAAATAACGACTCATCTCCCAATTGTGAAAAATGGAAGATTTCGTCAATGATTTTATGTGCCTTAGCAGGTGGAAAATATTTGGACAGGAATTTCTCGCACAATTGCTCCCATGTAGTGATTCTTGATCTGTCCAGACTCTTCAACCACTCTTTCGCCTGACTCCGTAGCGAAAATATAAACATCCGCATCCGGATGGCATTAGCGGGCACTCCATTCTGCTTGATAGTATCATATATATCAAGGAATGCCTCTAAATGTGCGTTGGGGTCTTCAGTAACCCCTCCCCCAAACTGCTCCGCTTGTATCATGCTGATGAGGGCAGACTTTAATTTGAAATTATTCGCATTGACGTTCGGCCCCCATCCTCCACCTTGGAACTAATCCTTCGGTGGCCTGTACATGTGGTTGAGCGATATGGGTTGTGCTCGACCACCCATCTGGCCCATCTGATTATTCAACACCAGTTGGCGTTGCATTGCTGCTAGCATCTCCTCCATCTCGGTCATTCGATCATGGCCTTGGGGTTGTCTATCTGCCATTGCCTGTTGTCTTCTTTCTCGGCTCTCTCTCTCTCTCTTATGTGATCTTTCAATCTCAAGATCCAAGGGAATAATTTCTCTCGTATGAGATCTTGTAATCATGCACTGCACAGAGAGATAAAAACAAAATCAAATCTGAGAAGCAACACAGAAATAAATATTTTTTTTTTGTTATTTCTACTTTTTTTAAACGCCTGAATTAATAACTACAATCCAGAAAATTATCACTGTGAAATCTAAACAGTCCCTCGCAACGGCGCCAAAATTTGATCGCTATATTTCTACAAAAATAAATTGATAGTAAAACAGCAAGTATATTATATCGTATCAACAGGGACTGCGACTCGAGAACATAACAATTAATTAACACATAATCTTTATTATTATCCGAGCAACAAAATCAAGAAAGAAGATTGTAAAACTAGACTTAGAAAATAAATAAGGGATAAAACCAGATATGAAAGATCAATTCAGGATGTAATTAACCTAACCGATTCACACAATTAACCTATTAACTGCTCACCAATTTAATCCGCATTCATATGAAGGATCACTAATATAACTATAGTTTCCGCCAGGACAACCTATAGTAGTAGGTTAGCCTAAACTCTATCTCCGTCGGGTCTCAAGAGAAGTAAGCTAATTACCAAAAGCACACAAAGATTAACCTCCTACAATTCACCTATCTCCGCCAGGTCTCAAGGCAAAAATTGTATTATGTATTCAAGATATCGATTATGCAATTAATTCCGTCAAGACATCAATCACATAACTAGCATGCATTAATATTGGTCAGATACCGGCACATGAGAATTAAAGCCAAGAATCATAAATCATGAATGGGATGGCAAAACAGTATCAACAGATAAATTATATAAATCTAGTCAGACACACAAACCCTAGGATCAATACGGAATTTAGCTACGCATAATTAAATTACTAAAACAATAAATAAATAAAGAAAGCATAAACTAAGATAGATAGATAAAACCGTAGGATTCCACAATGAACAATTGTAGCGACTGGGTCTATAAATCAACTTGAATTCTCGAATAAAAACTAATTATGAAAACTGGAAAAGAAAAGGAATTCTGCTCAAAGCTAAACAAGCTAAACTAAAATAACTAATCTAGAATTAAATAAAAACACGAAAGCTATTCTCAAAATTGAAAGCAAAAAGAAAAATAAAAGTTGTTCTGTTTTCGTCTCCTCTTGTAAAGTGTCTCGTGTCCTCCCTGCGGTGCAAAAATGTCTCCAATATGTATATACGGAAGCCTAGGGCCTCGCAACACATGCTAGCAACCTTTTCTCTGAAGGAGTCTCGCAAGCGTCAACATGTGCTGCAAAACCATTGCTCCTCGCGAGTTAGGCTCGACCAAAGGTCGCGAGCACAGCTCGCGAGACGTAATCCCTGCGTCGCGACCGCCGTTTCGCTCCGTTCTCTCGTTCGGACTCGAATGCGATCCGTTTGCGCCTACGGACTCCTATCGAGATGCTATTTAACATAGTACACTTTTCACATCCATATTTTTCAAATACATTACGTCATATTCAACGTTGTTTTCAAATAGTTCTTCTTCTCACGAGCTAGCGATTGGGCTAGTGATTCCTCTTTATCGTGATCCACCTTTTTGACATCAAAACCTGTGCTAAAATGACATGAAACACACATGGCATAATATCTTCCAAGGTAAATATAAATATATAAAAAGACAGCTCAAAAGACAACTTATCAATTATAAACGAAACGAATATAGCCTTATAAATCAGGTAAAAATGAGGCTTATCATGTATACATCACAACAAAGTAATAGTCAATCATATTCAACCTCACCGGTATGAAATTCTGCATCACCGGCATATCCACTTGCATACTCACTGCATGCAATCAATATCATATCCAGCATCACCGGCCTAGAAACACCGTCTCACCGCCATAGGATGTACACGTAGCCAATGACTCATCGTCAAGGCTCAGCCTCACCGGCTTAAAAATCCCGCCTCAGCGGCATATGATATATACATAGCCAATGACTCACCATCAAGGCTCGGCCTCACCGACTTAAAATCCTACCTCACCGGTATAGGATACATACGTAACCAATGACTCGCCGTCAAGGCTCAGTCTCACCGGCATAGGATATATACGTAGTCAATGACTCACTGTCAAGACTCACCCTCGTCGGCTTAAAATCATGCCTCACCGCATAGATATACACGTGCCAATGACTCACGTCGAGGCTTTCCACTTGCATACTCACCGCATGCAATAAATATCGATCACAATCCAAACCACGATATACACGTTGGATATAAAATAACACTTCTCAAAACAATTTCATTTTCACAATAAATATGTTTATTCCAGATCACATATTTGCAAGTTAAAGAATATTTCACCCATCTTGTTTTGTCGAGCACAATAAATCAAAATCAATCAATTTTTGGGACGAGGGTCCTAGTTAGCCAAGACCTAATCAAATAAAATACATTAAATTTTATAAGGGTATATAAAGGAATCCTAAATGCAATTTCCTAAAGAATTAAATATTATTACAAAATCAAATGGCCAATTTATTTAAAAGTCATACCAAGTTAGCATAAGGGTATTGTTCTTAGAAACTTTAGATCCAAAATTTTATTTAAAACTTTTACGTACTAGTTACCCATTTTATTAATCAAACTTATATGCTTATCTAAATAAAGTAATAATAATTAATTACTTGAAATTATAAATCCAAGACTAACTGCTAATAAAATAAATCTTCAATTTCCATAAACTCACACCCCAAAAAATATAATAATAATAATGTAACCTCATTATTGAATTATTTTAAGAGTTAAACAAATAACCCAAATCAAATACCTAAAAATATAATTAAACATAATTACTCATTTACGAAACTAGATAAGCAAAATTTGATTTGAAACCCACAAACAAGTTATATGGTTGGCGTTGACTAGTGGCTTATTAGAAAACTTAATCCAATTCAAGAATCTTATATTTAAACCAATCAATCTTAACAATAAATACCATATTAAATTATCTATACTATATAATCAATTCGCGGCTTTGTTCCAAATCATAGTATTAAACAACTAATATTATTGTTGGAGTCTCCACTACAGCTAAGGGGGTGTTTGGCTAAGCTTATTTTAAAGAGCTTATAAGCTCCAAAAGCTTATAAGATGTTTCAAGAACTTCTAAGATGTAATGTTTTAAGAACTTATAAGTTGTTAAAGTGTTTAGATAATTGATCTTATAAGCTAGAGAAAGAATCGTGAGTTGGAGAGATAAAATTGACGAGAAATGAAGTTGGTAGTGTATATGTAGGAAATATCGAACTATAATAATGTTATTTTGGTAAATTCATGGTTGCTTACAAGCTTATGAAAAAATAAGTTGGGTTTGAGCAACTTATTTTTAGAGGAGCTTATAAGCTGTTTGAGCTTATTTTCACAGCTAATAAGCTATTTAAAGGCTTATTTTGGCAAACACTTTGCAATAACTTATAAGCTCCTAAATAGCTTATAAGCTGTTTTAAATAGCTTATAAGCTCAATCAAACACCCTCTAAATCATGGGGTGGAATATTTTTATATTAAAAAGAATTGGAGGGTTATTCTTGGGTTTATAGAGCAGTGACAGCGAGAAAGAAAAAAGTTTGGACAAATCGACGAAGGAAAAATCAATAAGTAAATAAAAAGTGAACCAAAATTCTTATCTGTAACACTTCATTTCATGGGATATCTAGAGTTTTAAAATCAAAACTTACCAAAAATCAAACTTGAATTTAATTACTTCCGCCGCACAACGCTTTTAGCTAGCTTTTTTCATATATATATATATATATATATATATATATATATATATATATATAGGGATGAGTTATAATACAAACCCCATAAAATAAGAAATAGAATTCATCTCCATCATCCATTTGCCATTAATCAATGGTTCAAGATTAAGTTATCACAACCCCTATAATTAAGGGATGGTTATTTTCGTAATATTCTATAATTACCATTATACCCTAATTTGATTTAATCACAACCACTCGTCTACAAAAATTAATGGTTTAAATTTATTCTCATTTCTTATTTTTGAATGTGTTTTATTTGAACCAAACCCTATATATATATATATATATATATATATATATATATATATATATATAATGCGAAAATGGGTTTAGAAGTTATAACCTAAAGATATCATAATCCTACTAGAACTCTTATTAATTAAATCTTAGTCCTAAATAAATATAAAATAGAACTTGGTCTCAACAAAATAATATTCTACAAAGTCCAATTTGAAAATAAATAATATAATTTGACAATTACATAAGCTCAAAACTTAATAATATAATTTGATAATTTCATTAGCCCAAAATTTATTTTATTACTTAGTCCATATTTTTTTTATATCTTTGTAAAGTAATATTTGAAAGTCCTAAAATAAATTATGAAGTTCGTTTTCTAGCAATGAGCGCAACCATGGACTTCCTCAAGTCCAACACAAAATTGAGCATGACAAATTAACAAATCCAACGTAAATTATTTAAAATTTAAAGCAAATTAAATCAAGCAAAAAGTGGGGCATTACAACCCTACCCACTTAATCAAAATTTCGTCCTCGAAATTTGTCTTACCAGGTACTATTAGGGATGGGTACTTAGCTAGAATTTCATCCTCACGCTCCCAAGTCGCTTCCTCCGGGCCATGCGACTCAACTATATTTTAATTAAAGTAACGTGCCGATTCTTTAACTCGTGGCTTTTTTTTTCGATCTAAAATCGATATGGGTTCTTCCTCGTATGTTAAATCCTTACTAAGCGATATACCACCATAAAACACCACATGACTCGTGTCATGCATATATTTCCTCAACATCGAAACATAAAAAATATTATGCATAGATTACAGCTCGGATGATAACGCCAAATGATAGGCAACATCTTCAATCTTTTCCAATATTTCAAATAGTCCGATGAAGCGAGGCCTTAACTTTCCCTTTATACCAAATCTTAAAACTTCATTTATGGCGCTACCTTCAAAAACAACTTATCACCAACTTCAAAATGCAAATCCTTTCTTCTTTTATTAGCATAAGACTTTTGTCTATCTTGAGCAACTTTGATCCTATCTCGATTTTTCTTGACAACATCAACAATTCTTTCCACCATCTTGGGTCCTAAGATTTTTCTTTCACCAACTTCATCTCAAAAGACAGGTGATCTACATTTTCTCCCATATAGTGCCTCATAAGGAGCCATACCAATACTAGAGTGGTAAGTATGGTTATAAGTAAACTCTATCAACGCAAATGTGTCTCCCAACTTTCTCCAATATCCAAGACACGAGTTCTTAACATATATTCCAAAGTTTGAATCGTTCTTTTTTACTGGCCGTCTGTCTAAGGATGATACGCTGTCGAAAACTTTAACTTTGTACCCAAAGCAAGGTGTAGACTGCCCCAAAACCTTGATGTAAAACGTAGGTCTCGATCAGATATAATGGATGTCGGTACCTCATGAAGTCGGACTATCTTCGAACATATAACTGTGCAAACTTGTCCATTGAAGACGTCATGTGCACTGGTATAAATATGCTGACTTAGTCAAATGGTCAACAATCACCCAAATTGCATCATTACCTCTCAAAGTTCTAGGAAGTCGAACTACGAAATCCATAGATATGTGTTCTCACTTCCACTCTGGTATCTCTAAGGACTTTAACAATCCTGATGGTATTTGATGTTTAGCCTTCACTTATTGACACGCCAGACATCGCTCCACATACTTTGCAATTGACATTTCCATGCCATACCACCAAAAACTCTTCTTTAAATCTTGGTACATCTTGGTGCTACTAGGGTGTGCTGTGTATATAGTTCAATGTGCCTCATCCATTATCTCGTTTCTCAACTTCTCATCCACTGGCACACTAATCGATTAATTTCCTACCAATTAAATGATAGTAAAACAACAAGTATATATATCGTATCCATAGGGACTGCAATTCGATAACACAGCAAATAATCAACACAGAATCTTTATTATTATTCAGGCAACATAATCAAGAAGGATGATTAATAAACTAGACTCAAAATATAAATAAGTAATAAAATCAGGAACGAAAGACTGACCATAGGGATGTACTTAACCTAACAAGATTTACACAATTAACATATTAATCTGTTTACCAATTTAATCCGCATTGATATGAAGGATCACTAATGTAACTACAGTCTTCCGCCAGGACAGCCTATAGTAGTAGGTTAGCCTAAACTCTATCTTCGTCGGGTCTCAAGAGAAGTAAGCTAATTATCAAAAGCACACAAAGAATAACCTCCTACAGTTCACCTATCTCCGCTAGGTCTCAAGGTAAACTTTGTATTATGTATTCAAGATATCGATTATGCAATTAATTTCGTCAGGACATCAATCATATAACTAGCATGCATTAATATTGGCCAGATACCAGCACATGAGAATTAAAGCCAAGAATCATAAATCACGAATGGGACGGCAAAACAGTATCAACAGATAAATCATTCGAATCTAGTTAGACATACAAACCCTAGGATCAATACAGAATTTAGCTACTCATAATTAAAATAATAAAGCAAGAATTAAATAAACATAACACAAACTGAAATAGATAAATAAAACCGTAGGATTCCACGATGAACAATGTAGCAACTCGAATCCTTGAATAAACTGAATTCTCCAACAAAACTAAGTATGAAAACTGGAATCAAAATAACTGGAAGAAAAAGGAATCTGAAAAACTGAACTAAACTAATCTGTCAAAATAAAACTTGCAAAGGTAAAAGTGTTCTGTGTAAAAGGGTTGTCAATCCTCGTTTAAAAAGCCCATCTCTTCTGTTCTCGTCCGCGGCTATATAAAACCCTAGCGCGCATTGGCTCGTGAGTCATGGTCGCGATAGAAGCTCGCGAGTCAATGCTTTTGCCCCGCGTCCGTCTCTCCTCACGATCTTTGCTCACGAGACTCACTCGTGAAGGAAATTCATGAAGCTCTTCCGTCCATCCTCGCTTGGTTTGATCGCGTGTCTTCATCGCGAGACAAAGTCGCTATGCGTCGTGGGTCAAAACTCCTCTTTATCGTGATTCACCTTTTTGACATCAAAACCTGTGCTAAAATGACACGAAATACACACGGCATAATATCTTTCAAGGTAAACATAAACATATCAAATGAAAGCTCATATAACCACTTATCTATTATAAAACTAATGGAAACAACCTTATAAAATAGGTAGAAATGAGGTTTATCAACTCCCCCAAACTTAACCTTTTGTTTGTCCCCAAACAAAGCAGAACAAAAGAGAGATGGTCAAAGACAGGCGATGAGTCGAACGACGAAAGCAATAGCCTCAGAGCAATGAGCAACAAAAGATTCACATTAAATGAATCAAATCACAACATCTTTTGTTAAACTTCACATATCATAATAATCATAAGCACAAGCCTTCTCAAACTCAAATACTCACGAGATGGATATATATATATATAAGAAAACTCAAACACTCAAGTGTATCAAGGAGGACGTGTATACTCTCAATGTTTAAAAACACACAGAATCTACCATAAGCTTGTCAATCGTCTAATTCTCCATTGCTCAAATATGTGCTCAAGAACTAAGATCAAAAAGGTCTTATAAAAGGTTATAATGTAGGTTATTTGGTAAGATATGATATATTTAGGCTAAGTGACTCATAATCTCATGATGAAAAACATGATAAGTATCACAAGAAACAAATCCCAAACTTTAATAATTCATTTCAAATCTCTACACCAAAAAGTCATTTTTCTTTAAGAACCTCCCGCTTATCATATAAGTGATATACTCATCTCAAGCATTAGCTACTTACCCATTTATGTTCAAACGAGCTCATCAAATGATAAAATGATTAACAGATTAGTGTTTGGATAGTGTATAGGCTAAGAAAAGAATGCCTAATATCATCTCCTAATTCTTAAGCACATCAATGCAACATTGAAAAAGATCCAAAGCAAGTTCTAGAGAAACACATGCTATTTCAAACTATTCACACAGAAAGAAATAAGACTGAAAAGATATGACAGTCAAAAGCTCAAGTCTCACAGGTTTCAAACATGTGATCAAGTTCTCAAAGGCTCAATACTCACAATAATTATTGCATGCTTCGTCTCACAAAATCAGTTGCAAACTATTTTCTAATAATAACAATTCTCATCATCGGCTTCTCATCATTCAACTCAACCTAAAACAGACACAAAACGAAACATGAAAAACAAAGCAAAAACAAAAACAAACAAAAACGAAAAAACAAAACAAAACAAAACAAAGAAAAACATTGGGTTACCTCCTATCAAGTGCTTAATTTAAATGTCTTTAGCTAGACCATTACATACCTCGATCAATCTGGTTTTCTGGCAGCTGACTTCTTCCCAAACCTGTGCTTGTCCCTATACTTAGCATTTACTGCAGACCACCACTGAGTGTGGAAGTGGCTCCCCCCAAACTTGAACAAATTACTCGGGGTTCCATACCGAATCCACCTCTTCTTTGTAGCATCCTCATCAACTGGTCGGTTGACATCCAAACTCGAGATTGGGCTAGCTGTGGCAGTGGTGATCGAACAACAATCCTCATTCTCTGAACTATCGCAACGCTTGATGGCATCATAGATTGAGATTTTCAGCTCCTCATTGTTCACCCGGAATGTAAAATCACCCTTCTGCACATCAATTAAAGCTCGACTAGTGGCTAGAAAAGGCCGATCCAAGATTAGCGGTTGATTTTTAAATTCAAGTACGTCTAAAATTACAAAATCAGTTGGAAAAACAAAATTCCAAATTCTTACCAACACATCTTCAACTACTCCCTTAGGATATGATATTGACTGTCAGCCATCATCAATGAAATCGCAGTTGGCTTCATTTTTCCAAGCTCCAAGCGGTTGAACACAGATAAGGGCATTAGATTGATACTTGCTCCCAAGTCACACAATACATTGGGGGATGTATGCTCTGCAATCTCGCACTCCAAAGTGAAACTCCCCGGATTCTTTTGTTTCAGCGGCAATTTCCTTTGTAATATAACACTGCATTCTTTAGAAATGTTAATTTTTTCAAATTTCCCGAACTTCTTCTTGCTTGCCACTGCTTCTTTGAGGAATTTGATGTATCCGGGCATGTTTCTGAGCACATCAAAGAGAGGTATGTTGATGTTTACTTTCTGGAACATCTCTTTGAACCGGGTGAACTCCTCGTCATATTTCTTCTTCCCGAGGCGTTGAGAAAACGGGACTGCATGAACTGGAAGAAGCGTCTGTTGGCTCGCGTCTTTCCCTCGCGATGTTGAGTCGTGAGACTCCCTCGCGAGGCTACCTCCGTGTGGCTTCGCGGCTTTCCCTCGTGACCGTTCCTCGTGAGTTAAGGTCGCGAGTCTCGGTTCTAATTTTGGAGCGTCTTTTCTCGTGGGATTCCCTCGCAACCCTTCCTCGTGAGGGAAGGTCGCGAGGTGTGGTTCTGTATGTGGCCCGTCCTCCCTCGCGACGACATGTCGCGAGGAAAGCTCGCGTGGTGAGAATCTTCAAATTCTTCATTCTCGCCTATTTTCTCATCCAACTTATCCCCTTCGTGCTCCAGGTGATTAGTATAAGATGCCCCTCAAATAGATTGCATTGCACTGATTTGGAGTAGTATGGTTCTTCGGATTTTGCTCAGTATTACTTGGGAATTAACCATGTCTGTGCATCTCAGCTCTCGCATTGGCCATTTGCCCCACTTGGTTCTCCACCATCTTCAATTGTTTCCAAGGGATATAACAGTGTTGTTGATAACATTGACTGTGCTCTCCAGAGTGTTCAACCTGTTCCCGATCTGTTATATCTGAATGTTTTGTTGAGCCACGATTTATTGGCGACTCGTTGCAATTTGCTGATTGCTCACCAACACTTGTTGCATCATATCTTCAAGACTCGGCTTCTTTGGCTCCACAATCATCCCATTATTAACAGCAAGACCAGGTGGTGGTTGCTGAACATTTTGAGCATTCGCATAGGAAAAATTTGGATGATTCCTATTGTTGGGATGATAAGCTGGATTCCCATTTTGATTACCTTGGAAGTTGCTTCTTTGGTTCACATAGTTAGCTTCCTCAATATTTTGTGCCATGGCAAGTCATCTGTCATTTTCTCTCGGCTTCATACTCCTTCTGCAGTGCCGTGAATATTTCTAATAGATCATCATATCTGTTGTCAAGCTCTGTAGCGGAAACTTTTCTAATCGGCTGTCTTTCAATTGGCCATTGATAACTATTGGATGTCATCTCCTCATTTATTCTCAACGCTTCATCTATTCCTCTGTTGAGCAGACCTCATCCGGCTGAAACATCCACAATGCTACGAGTGTTAGCATTAAGTCCACTATAAAACTGAGTCACCTGTTGCTCAGGTGAAATACCATGGTGTGGACATTTTCGGAGGAGATTTATGAATCTCTCTCATGCTTCAAATAACGACTCATCTCCCAATTGTGAAAAATGGGAGATCTCAGCAATGATCTTCTGAGCCTTGGCAAGTGGGAAGTATTTGGACAAAAATTTCTCGCATAACTGTTCCCACGTGGTAATCCGTGATCTGTCCAAGCTCTTGAACCATTCTTTCGCCTGACTCCTCAGCGAAAATATGAACATCTGCATCCGGATGGCATCGGCTGGCACTCCATTCTGCTAGATTGTATCACATATATCAAGGAATGCCTCCAAGTGTGCGTTGGGATCTTCAGTAACCCCTCCCCCAAACTGCTCTACTTGTATCATGTTGATGAGGGCGGGTTTCAACTCAAAGTTGTTCGCATTGACATTCGGCCCCTATCCTCCACCTTGAAACTGGTCCGTTGGTGGCTTATACATGTGGTTGAGCGGTATGGGCGATGGTCGTCCTCCAATTTGGCCCATCTGATTCTGTAACGCCAGTTGGCGTTGTATAGCAGCTAAAATTTCTTCCATCTCGGCCATCCGATCATGGCCTTGGGGTTGTCTATCTGCCATTGCTAGCCTTCTATCTTTGCGCTACCTTTTATGTGATTTTTCAATCTCAATGTCCAAGGGAATAATTTATTTCCTCTACGACCTTGTAATCATGCACTGCAAGAAGACAAAAGCCATATTAGATCCAAGAAAACACACGAAATAATATATTTTTTTTTTATTTTCTGTTTTTATAAAAAAAAATTAAAAAAAACACCTGAATTAATAACTACAATTCAGAAAATTATCACTATGAAATCTAAACAATAACCAGCAACGCGCCAAAATTTGATCGCTTAATTTCCTACCAATTAAATGATAGTAAAACAGCAAGTATAATATCGTATCCACAAGGACTGCAGCTCGAGAACACAGCAAATAATCAACATAGAATCTTTATTATTATTCGAGCAACATAATCGAGAAGGATGATTAATAAACTAGACTCGAAAATATAAATAAGGAATAAAATCGAGGAGCGAAAGACCACCACAGGGATGTACTTAACCTAACAAGATTTACACAATTAATCATCATATCCGTCTTTCTTAATAAGATTAGAAGAACTTTCGAACTTAGAATTATAAGATGATTAGTGTCCGATGAAAGAAAATTTTAAATTCGAACAAAGATTTATTTCATTGAATTTTATAAAGTGATAATGAGAATTATATATAATATAATAATCGAGTACGATTTATATGTATATATATTTATATATAAATCATTATATCAATAATAACATGTCAACGTTTAAATTATTAATTCATCGTCTTTGGGATCGAATTTGAAGCCCGTGAGAATAAATCGTTTAATGGACTTTAGTTTACAAAGCCCAAAAGTAAAGCCCAAACACAAACCAAACCCTACTATATAAACTCATCCTCTCCTTATTCTTGAACCCTAGCCCCCATTTTCAGATTTTCACTCATTCTTGCAAGAGGGATCTACAAAGGTTGAATTTTTTTCTCTAAATTCTTTTAATGTTTATATGCATATACGTATTTGTGTGTGTGTGTGGTGAGTGTGTCTGTGTGTGGGACGTGAGTGAGGGAGAGGCAGAGATGGAGCGGCGGCGTGGTGGCTCCGGCCACCGGCGTTCGGTCGAGAAAAGAGGGAGGCAGGCGACGAGAGGCGAGGAGGAGAGGGGTGGCGCGAGGCGTGTGCGTGCGTCGCGTGCCTTGTGTGCTCCACCGTTCGCGTGTGTGTGTGTATCAGCGTGCGTGTGTGTGTATGCGTGGTTTGACAGAGACATAGACGGAGAGAAGCTGGCGGCGGTGGCGGTCGTTCTACCGCGTGCTTGAGTGTGCCGTCGCGTGCGTGTGTGTGTGTTGTCGTGTGAGTGTGTGTGTGTGTTGTTGCTGTGGTGTGTGTGTGCTGCGTGTGTGCGTGAGGGTGTGTGTTGCCGCTGGGGGAGGGGTATGAAAGGGAGGGAGACAGAGAGGCTGCGGCGGCGGCGGCGATGGCTGCCGGGCGTGTGTGTCCGTCGCGTTGCCGTGTGTGCGTGGGTTTCGGAGGGAGAGAGACATGGCGGTGGCGTGGTGGCTGCAGCCAGCGTCGGCGAGAGGAGAGGGGTCGTGGCGGTCGCCGCCGGCCGGCGGCGATGGAGGCGGCGGCGGCCTCTGCCGCGTGTGAGTGTGTGTGAGTGGCGAGAGAGGACGAGAGAAGAGATGAAAGAGAAGAGAGAAGGGAGAACAAAAAAAAAAATATAAAAATGTGTCGCCGGAAAGTTGGCACGGGGCAATAACGAAAAGTGAGCATATTTTTAGGTTTAGGGTTTTGTGAGATTTGGGCTTGGTTTCTATTTTTTTTAATTGCTAATGGGCTTATTTTTTTTATTTTAAGCTTGGGCCCAAATTATTTTAATGTGTTGGGCTTAATTCTATAAACTGGGCTTGGGCTGAATAATTTAAATAATTGGGTTGTTCTTATTAAATTAAATGGGCTGGGCTCATTTTATTTGAAGTGTGGGTTTTAGTTAATTAATGTATTGGGCTGATTCATTTTTAATTAACATGTTGGACCTTAATTAATTTAAATCTTTGGGCTCAATTAATTAAATAATAGTTTGGCTTAGATTTAATTAATGATTGAGCTTTAATTTAATTAATTACTTGACTTGTTTTAATTAATTAAATCCTTAGACTTTAATTAATTAAATAAATATGATTTAACTTTAAGACTAAATTAATTAAATTATATTAAGTCTGATTAATTAAATAATTAACTTAAACTTAAATATAAGTTTAAATTATTTAATTATGGTAAGTTAATTAATTAATTAATTACTATTAAGTTAATTAATTAATTGATTAAGTTAAGGTTAAGTTCAGTTTAAATTATCCTTAATTTATGATTATGACTTACTTAATTAATGTAATTAATTTCTTTTAATGAAATTAATTAAGTTATGACGATTAAATAAATTAAATTATGTTAAACAAGTGCATAATTTGATAATTATATTATGTGTTATATTAGCGAGAGTCCTTAATATATATATATATATGATTTTAGTATGCAATTTAATTGTATTATACTTTTGTAAAAGTATTTAACAAAGGAAGATTATGAAATTTAATTGTTTTTAAGCGAAAAGTCGAACAAGGTATTGTTGGTGCCTTAGCCGAGATAAAATAGTTTTCAAATTTAATTACATTTTGAAAATCCGAACTTAACGAATCATAAGCTAGTATCGCCGTTTACTTGAACTTAAGGCTAGCTTTTGAGACCTATTAAGATTAGTGCTTCTTGTAGGTTTTGACGATCGAGGGATTAGCGTTGCTTTCGAGACAGCGTACTATAGTGAAATTCTTGAGGCTTTGTCCTATCGAGGTGGGCTTATCTTACAAAAGTATATTTGAGTTATATGCTCGATATTTCATGAAATCTGTTGTTTATCGATAAAATATTTTTGTGCGCTCTACTTTCTTTTAAGGCTCGTAAATGTATCGATCGAGATTCTCTTTTAAACCTAACACGTTAATTGGGAATTGTGTACACTAGTTAGTTGTTTGGTGGGTTGATCTCCATCGGGCACTAACATAATCATGAGGCGTTATAAGGGTGCTTATGCGGATGCGTTAGAGATGCGTCATGTTATTATGGTGCTTGTGCGGATACGTTCAGTACGTCATGAATTGTCGGGTTCGTCCCGATGACAATAATGGGAGCATGTGATCCGACGGTGGCTAGAGGCCGGGATCAAAGCGAGTAACGTAAGAGTCGTGACAATGGGCCCAAAGAAATGAAATATTTTGCATACTTAGAAGTGGTTTCTCTTTTAAAACCTTCTAAGTTATGTTATCATGATTGGATAAGCTGCTTTTGAATTTATGAAATGTTTATGAAAATGCATGCCCACCGAGTACATTAGTACTTAGCCCAAATATTTTCAAATGTTTTCGGGTTGATCAATGGGCGGCCAGGCGGTGAGATTTGAGTTCATTCCGTATTATGACGGATTATTTCCGTATTTAGACTTCGTGATGAATTAACTCTAAATTTTATTTTTCCTTCTTGTATATGACTTGAATTGTACCTTTTGATGAGCTTAGACTCTGAATCTTTGATGTTTAGCATTCTGACGTATTTTGGCTTTTAGAAGCACGAAACTAAACTTGTGATCACGAGGATAAATATTGTTTTGATTGGATTACATCCTTGATGTCTTCCATTTTCATTTAGGAAGCTATTCCCAAATTCTAAGGGTTTATTGCCTCGATCATTCAGTCGACTTATTTATTCATATTTCTCCTTATTTTTATTAAATCGTGCCTCGATTTACGAGCTTTTATTATTTCAAGAAATCGGTAGTGACAGTGGTATCGAGCACAACTTTCCTTTCGTGTCTCGACCGCCAAAACCTTTTCATGTCGAGTCAGAATAGTATCCTAGACTTCTTGTAATCTCGATGACTCTCACTCACCGTCCGCTAACCGATCAACAAGGTATGTTTTAAATGTTTCAAAGTGAGATTATGAAATGATGTCGCCATTGATGAATGTTTCCATGTGGATTACAAGTTATTTTCATGTGATGATTTGTGAATTGTCTAATTGCTTTCACATTGTTATTGTGAGTCATTGTACTCGAGATAGCTACGTTGATGTCGTGTTAGGGACAACCCGAACCCTAACGACCAAATGAAATTGATTGTCGAATTGGATTTTCAAATCTTTTCGATCATGCGTGAGACTTTTGGAACTTACATGACAATAGGTTTCACAAAAATGAAAATGTTTGATGGCGATATTTTTGGATTCATGTCCTAAAATGATCGGAATAAGTTATGGGTTCTCTCACGAACTGTTTGTGTACTCAAGGGCATTATGAAAGCGTAAGTCGTGATAGCCTCGCTATAACAACTTAGAAAGAACTAGTTCACGGTTTCACATAGAAGCGCTTGAACATAGAAGTAACATGGAAAGATTGAGGATTCACTGAGTTATACCATTATGGTTATGATTAGTTTCTCATATATGTGTTATCTTTTCGGAATGGAAGGCGCACCAATAGGAGATGGAATGAGAGGCACGGAAGGGAATGGTAGGGGTCGGGGCGAGGGCGAGGGCGTGGTGGTGTACAAGGAAGAGGTTTTGTTCATCAAGAACCTAATCCACAAGTAGCCGGGACCGTCTGTTGAAGAAAAGTTCATGAAGAAACCTCCGGCGTTCGATGGACTGGGTGATCCGATGGATCTTTGAGAAATGGATCGAGCTGTGGAACGGATTTTCAACTATATCCGATGTGAAGATAGGGAAAAGTGAAGTGCACCACCTACCGGCTCGTGGAAGAAGGCGACTTACGGTGGGAGTCGGTGAGGCGCACCATGATGAAGAGGAACTCGATGACCTCACATGGGAAAAATTCAAGGCGAATTATATGAGAAGTACATACCGAGGATGCTACCGTCGGAAATGAAGCGAGCGAGTTACGGAATCGAAGCGAGAGGGTGGAGCAGTCACTTTGAATATGAGCTTTCGACCAGCTGTCAGGTATGCTCCACATCGGTGGACAACGATGCAAAACGCTACCGGAAGTTCGAGAAGCGGATTACGTCACGAGATAGTGATTTCCCTAGCAAGTCAAGGTGATCTTACATATGCACGAGACTTGGCGGGGCTCTTACCATCAGTCACTTCGCCGAGAGAGAAGGAAAAGCTCCTCTACAGGTATGCATGCGCCGTTTCAAGACAATGGCAAGGGAAAGAAAATGGAATGAGGGTAATGGAAACTTGAAATGGGAAGAAACCACGGAATCGAATCGAGCGAGAATCAAAATCCGCCTCAATGATGGGCGAACACCTTGCGGAATGCGAGAAATTCCACCTAGGCAAATGTCGAAGGGCGAATGCTTGTTATAGCTGGGAGAAATTGGACATTTGCTCCAAAGATGTCCAAAGAAAAATGGGAGAACACCCAGCAGACCAAACCACGGAAATCAACAAAGCAAATCCACCCCCCGGAAACCAAGGACAACCACCAAGCGAGGGCTATGCTCTAAACCGGAAGCAAGCGGCTCGAGTGCAGAAATCGGCGGTATGGTCAGCGTGGTGGTATACATTATAGCTTTGTTTGATACAGGGCATCGCACTCTTTCATTTACATGTTGCTTGTAAGGCTTTAGACTTAACTCTGAACCATCTAGTGAAGCTTTAGTGATTAGCACACCAGGTGGAGAAAGAATGTCTGCTGAATATATTGTTTCGAACTTAGAATTGAACATAGGTGCTGAAGAATTTAGGGCATACTTATATGTCATCTCTATGATAGAATTTGACATCATCTTAGGAATGGATTGGCTCACCAAAGTCAATGCCACAATCTTGTGTAACGAAAGAAAGATCTCCTTCGGACCACTTGGAAAGGAAGGGCAATTTTCATGGGATAAGAATGGGAAAAGGAGTATCGGTGATATCCGCCATGAAAGCCACCAAGATTATGAAGAAAGGAGGTTGTTATGCATTTCTTGTCGACTTGACAAGAAAACCGAGTGGAGAAAACAATTGGAGAAGTTCCGGTGGTTCGAGAGTGCGAAGATGTTTTCGGAAGAATTGTCGGGTATGCCACGGATCGGCAATTAGAGTTCTGTCGACTTAGAACCGGAGCAGCTCGATGTCAAAAGCACCGTATAGGATGGCCCACCAATTACAAGAACTAAAGATTCAGACTCTGAGGCTGTTGGACCTAGGTTTCATACAACCTAGTGTATCGTCATGGGAGCACCAGGTCCTGATTCGTTAAGAAGAAAGCGGAACATTAAGGATGTGTATCGATTACGAGAGAATTGAACAAGCTCACTATTAAGAATAGATATCCTCTCCCGGGATAGGCGACTTGTTCGACCAGCCGAAAGGAGCTGGAGTATTTTCGAAGATAGACCTAAGGTGCGGATACCATCACTCAAAATGAGAAGGATGATATTCCTAAGACAACGTTTAGAACACGTTACGGACATTACGAGTTCACGATAATGCCGTTTGGGTTGACAAATGCCCAATTTGTTTTATGGATCGATGAATAGTATTCCATCAATATCTTAATAGTTTAGTCTTAGTGTTTATCGATGATATTCTCATCTACTCTAAGACCGAGGAACAACTAGAAGAGCATTTGCGTGTTGTACTCGAGAATTTCGAAACGAGAAATTATCGCCAAATTCAGCAAGTGTGAATTTTGGTTAAAGGAAGTGATGTTCCTCGGACATATCGTGTCGACCGATGGAATCAAAGTAGATCTGCTAAGGTATAAGCCGTCGAAGAATGGAGGACACCCTCAAACGCCAATGAGATCAGAAGCTTTCTCGGCTTGGCAGGATACTACAGACGATTCATTGAAGGATTTTCAAAATTGGCTAGACCAATGACACAGCTTCTAAGAAAAGGGTCCAAGTACATTTGGACCGAAGACTGTGAAAAGAGTTTCCAAGAGCTCAAGACAAAGCTAACCACTGCTCCAGTGTTAGCAATCCCAGAGGAGAATGAAGGATTCGTAGTTTACACGGATGCCTCAAAGTTGGGACTAGGTTGTGTACTAATGCAAAACCGAAAGGTGATAGCATCGCGTCTCGTCAATTGAAGCCCCATGAGTTGAATTATCCGACTCGTGACTTAGAGTTACACAAAGTAGTCGTGCATGCTTTGAAGATGCGGAGGCACCACCTCTATGGAGTCGGTGTGAAATCTTCACGGATCATAAGAGTTTGAAGTACTTTTGAAAGCGAAGGATCCGAATATGAGACAGCGAAGATGGCTCGAATTAGTAAAGGATTCTGTTGTACTATCGGCTACCATCTGGAAGCGAGCGTTGTGGCGGACGCCCTCGGTCGAAAGACTAAGGCAAAGCTAGGGTATTTAATTACCCAGCAGAGAAGCGATTCATGACTTATGCACGCTCGGTTTAGAAATAGTTCATCCTCCAAAGCGATGTCGGTTTGTATAGCTAGTCTCACGGCTACACGACCTACGAGGAATGATCATTGATGCACAAAGAGGAGATTGATTCACGGAAAGATGCGTCTCGCCGCGAGCGAGCGAAACAAAAGGATTCGCGGAAGCAAAGACAATGCTTTGATGTTTGGTGAAAGATTGTGTGTGCCGTACAGGAAGAACTCGAAGAACGAGATCATGGCGAAGCTCATGATACTCCATATCTCACAGCGTCCGTGAAGTACAAAATGTACCAAGATTTGAAGAAAAGCGTTCGATGGAAGGGAATGAAAAGAGATGTAGCCTCTTTTGTTGAGCGATGTTTGGCTTGTCGACAAGTTAAGGTACGTGCACCGAGACCGTATGGGATGTTACAACCCCACATGCGAGAATGGAAGTGGGAACATATCAACATGGACTTTGTGGTAAGCTACCAAAGTCGATTCAGCGGAATACCGCCATTTGGGTCATAGTGGACCGTCTATCAAAGTCGGCGCATTTTCTACCGATCCGGATGACGTTTGGTTTGGAGAAGCTTGCAAAATTATACGTTAAGGAGATAATACGCCTTCATGGAGTACACTGTATCTATTACGTCGATCGAGATTCAAGATTCACATCGCGTTTTGGAAGAGTTTGCAGAAGCCATGGGAACCAGTGAATTTCAAAGATGACTTTTCATCCTCGGACCGATGGCCAATCGGAAAGAGCGATTCAAATTTTAGAAGATATGTTACGAACTCTAGTCTCGACAAGGGTGGAAGTTGGGAAGACTTACTCCGCTAGTGGAATTTACTATAACAATAGTTACCGGTGACGATTGGGATGGCCCCATATGAGGCATTATATGGTGGAAATGTAGATCACCTCTTTATTGGGACTAGGTGGGAGAAAGGAAGTTGGGTCCCGACCTAGTACAGCAGATGGTCGAGAAAGTCGATCACATTAAGCAAAGAATCAAAGAAGCTCGGGACGGACAAAGTCTTACGCGACAAACGCCGATCCGACTTAGAATTGATGTCGGGATCGAGTTTTCTTAAAGTTTCCTTCAAATGGAGTTATACGTTTTGGCAAGAGAGGAAAGTTACGACCCGCTATATAGGACCCTTGAGATCTAGGCAGAATAGGTCTTGTAGCTATAGGTTGGCTTTGCCACCAAGC
The DNA here is from genome assembly GCA_036937905.1 of Salvia rosmarinus. Classification (NCBI taxonomy): domain Eukaryota; kingdom Viridiplantae; phylum Streptophyta; class Magnoliopsida; order Lamiales; family Lamiaceae; genus Salvia; species Salvia rosmarinus. Next base: position 94,153,404 of record CM072816.1, read on the forward strand.
ATTGGAGACGTGCACAATGTGTTTCATGTCTCGCATTAAGAAAATACGTGTTCGATCCGAAACACGTAATTAAGCACGATGAAGTAGTCTTAGCCTGGGACTTAAGTTACGAAGAAAGACTGTCCAAATTTTGGATAGAAAAGTTCAAGTTTTGCGGAACAAACAAATTTTTCTCGTTAAAGTGAAGTGGAACCATCACGGTATGGAGGAGGCCACATGGGAACTTGAGGACAAAATGAAATCTAAGTATCCCGATCTAGATTACCAAGGTATGTAATTTCGAGGACAAAATTTTTATAAGGATGGAGGATGTCATATCCGTCTTTCTTAATAAGATTAGAAGAACTTTCGAACTTAGAATTATAAGATGATTCGTGTCCGATGAAAGAAAATTTTTAAATTCCAACAAAAGATTTATTTCATTGAATTTTATAAAGTGATAATGAGAATTATTATATATAATATAATAATCGAGTATGATTTATATGTATATATATTTATATATAAATCATTATATCAATAATAACATGTCAACGTTTAAATTATTAATTCATCGTCTTTAGGATCGAATTTGAAGCCCGTGAGAATAAATCGTTTAATGGATTTTAGTTTACAAAGCCCAAAAGTAAAGCCCAAACACAAACCAAACCCTACTATATAAACTCATCCTCTCCTTATTCTTGAACCCTAGCCCCCATTTTCAGATTTTCACTCATTCTTGCAAGAGGGATCTACAAAGGTTGAATTTTTTTCTCTAAATTCTTTTAATGTTTATATGCATATACGTATTTGTGTGTGTGTCATGGTGAGTGTGTGCTGTGAGTGGGACGTGAGTGAGGGAGAGGCAGAGATGGAGCGACGGCGTGGTGGCTCCGGCCACCGGCGTTCGGCCGAAGAGGGAGGCGGCGGCGAGGGCGAGGAGAGGGGTGGCGCGAGGCGTGTACGTGCGTCGCGTGCCTTGTGTGCTCCACCGTTCGCTTGTGTGTGTGTATCAGCGTGCGTGTGTGTGTATGAATGGTTTGACAGAGACATAGACGGAGAGAAGCTGGCGGCGGTGGCGCGACGGCAGCGACGCGGTGGCGGTCGTTCTGCCGCGTGCTTGAGTGTGCCGTCGCGTGCGTGTGTGTGTGTTTTCACGTGAGTGTATGTGTGTGTGTGTGTTGTTGCTGTGGTGTGTGTGTGCCGCGTGTGTGCATGAGGGTGTGTGTTGCCGCTGGGGGAGGGGTATGAAAGGTAGGGAGACAGAGAGGCTGCGGCGGCCGCGCGATGGCTGTCGGGCGTGTGTCTCTCCGTCGCGTTGCCGTGTGTGCGTGGGTTTGAGAGAGTGAGAGACACGGCGGTGGCGTGGTGGCTGCAGCCAGCGTCGGCCGAGAGGAGAGGGGCCGTGGCGGTCGCCGCCGGCCGGCGGCGATGGAGGCGGCGGCGGCGACCTCGCGCGTGTGAGTGTGTGTGAGTGAGAGAGAGGGACGAGAGAGAGATGAAAGAGAAGAGAGGGAGAAAAAAAAAATATAAAATGTGTCGTAGGAAGAGTTGGCCGTGACAGCCATGACCGGAAAAGTGAAGCGATTTTTAGGTTTAGGGTTTTGTGAGATTTGGGCTTAGTTTCTATTTTTTAATTGCTAATGGGCTTATTTTTTATTTTAAGCTTGGGCCCAAATTATTTTAATGTGTTGGGCTTAATTCTATAAACGGGCTTGGGTTTGAATAATTTAAATAATTGGGTTGTTCTTATTAAATTAAATGAAATTTGGACTCATTTTATTTGAAGTGTGGGTTTAGTTAATTAATGTATTGGGTGATTCATTTTTAATTAACATGTTGGACCTTAATTAATTTAAATCTTTGGGCTCAATTAATTAAATAATAGTTTGGCTTAGATTTAATTAATGATTGAGCTTTAATTTAATTAATTACTTGACTTGTTTTAATTAATTAAATCCTTAGACTTTAATTAATTAAATAAATATGATTTAACTTTAAGACTAAATTAATTAAATTATATTAAGTCGATTAATTAAATAATTAACTTAAACTTAAATATAAGTTTAAATTATTTAATTATGGTAAGTTAATTAATTAATTAATTACTATTAAGTTAATTAATTAATTGATTAAGTTAAGGTTAAGTTCAAGTTTAAATTATCCTTAATTTATGATTATGACTTACTTAATTAATGTAATTAATTTCTTTTAATGAAATTAATTAAGTTATGATGATTAAATAAATTAAATTATGTTAAACAAGTGCATAATTTGATAATTATATTATGTGTTATATTAAGCGAGAGTCCTTAATATATATATATGATTTTAGTATGCAATTTAATTGTATTATACTTTTGTAAAAGTATTTAGCAAAGGAAGATTATGAAAATTAATTCGTTTTTAAGCGAAAAGTCGAACAAGGGTATTGTTGGTGCCTTAGCGAGATAAATTAGTTTTCAAATTTAATTACATTTTGAAAATCCGGGCTTAACGAATCATAAGCTAGTATCCTCATTTACTTGAACTTAAGGCTGACTTTTGAGACCTATTAAGATTAGTGCTTCTTGTAGGTTTTGACGATCAAGGGGATTAGCGTTGCTTTCGAGGCAGCGTACTATAGTGAAATTCTTGAGGCTTTGTCCTATCGAGGTGGGCTTATCTTACAAAGTATATTTGAGTTATATGCTCGATATTTCATGAAATCTGTTGTTTATCGATAAAATATTTTTGTCGCTCTACTACTGTTTAAGGCTCGTAAATGTATCGATCGAGATTCTCTTTAAACTAACACGTTAATTGAGAATTGTGTACACTAGTTAGTTGTTTGGTGGGTTGATCTCCATCGGCACTAACATAATCATGAGGCGTTATAAGGGTGCTTGTGCGGATGCGTTCGAGATGCGTCGTGTTATTATGGTGCTTGTGCGGATACGTTCGAAGTACGTCATGAATTGTCCGGGTTACGTCCCCGATGACAATAATGGGAGCATGTGATCCGACGGTGGCTAGAGGCCCGGGATCAAAGCGAGTAACAGAAGAGTCGTGACAATGGGCCCAAAGAAATGAAATATTTTTGCATACTTAGAAGTGGTTTCTCTTTTTAAAACCTTCTAAGTTATGTTATCATGATTGGATAAACTGCTTTTTCGAATTTATGAAATGTTTATGAAAATGCATGCCCACTGAGTACATTAGTACTTAGCCCAAATATTTTCAAATGTTTTCAGGTTGATCAATGGGCGCTGACGGGGCAGAGCTGAGATTTGAGTTCATTCCGTATTTTGACGGATTATTTCCGTATTTAGACTTCCGCTGATGAATTAACTCTAAATTTTATTTTCCCTTCTTGTATATGACTTGAATTGTACCTTTTGATTAGCTTAGACTCTGAATCTTTGATGTTTAGCATTCTGACGTATTTTGGCTTTTAGAAGCACGAAACTAAACTTGTGATCCTGAGGATAAATATTGTTTTGATTGGATTACATCATTCGATGTCTTCCATTTTCATTTAGGAAGCTATTCCCAAATTCTAAGGGTTTATTGCCTCGATCATTCGAGTCAACTTATTTATTTCATATTTCTCCTTATTTTTATTCGTCGCGCCTCGATTTACGAGCTTTTATTATTTCAAGAAATCGGGCCGTGACATTAACCTATTAATCTGTTTACCAATTTAATCCACATTCATATGAAGGATCACTAATGTAACTACGGTCTTCCGCCAGACGACTATAGTAGTAGGTTAGCCTAAACTCTATCTCCGTCGGGTCTCGAGATGTAAGATAATTACCAAAAGCACACAAATAATAACCTCCTACAGCTTCACCTATCTCCTTGGTCTCAAGGTAAAATCAGATTATGTATTCAAGATATCGATTATGCAATTAATTCGTCGGACATCAATCACATAACTAGCATGCATTAATATTGGTCGATACCGGACATGAGAATTAAAGCGAGAATCATAAATCATGAATAAGGCGGCAAAAGCAGATCAACGGATAAATCATTCGAATCTAGTTGAACATACAAACCCTAGGATCAATCGGAATTTAGCTATCTCATAATTAAAATAATAAAGCAAGAATTAAATAAAGATAACACAAACTGAAATAGATAAATAAAACCGTAGGATTCTACGATTAACAATGTAGCAACTCGAATCCGTGAATAAACTGAATTCTCCAACAAAACTAACTATGAAAACTGGAATCAAAATAGCGGAAGAAAAGGAATCGAAAAAGCGAACTAAACTAATCAGTCAAAATAAAACTTGCAAAGGTAAAAGTGTTACGTGTAAAGGGTTGTCGATCCTCGTGTAAAAAGCTCATCCATACATTCTGGATTCGTCATGGCTATATAAAACCCTAGCGCGCATTGGCTCGTGAGGCTTGGTCGCGATAGAAGGTCACGAGTCAATGCTTCTGCCACGCGTCCGTCTCTCCTCGCGATCTTTGCTCGCGAGACTCACTCGCGAAGCTCTTCTGCCCATCCTCGCGTGGTTTGATCGCGTGTCTTCATCGCGAGACAAAGTCGCTATGCGTCGTGGGCCAAAATTCCTCTTTATCGTGATTCACCTTTTTGGCATCAAAACACGAAATACACACGGCATAATATCTTTCAAGGTAAACATAATCATATCAAATGAAAGCTCATATGACCACTTATCTATTATAAAACGAATGGAAACAACCTTATAAAATAGGTAGAAATTAGGTTTATCACACACAAATTCTCTTATTATAAGAAAGTGTCTCATCATGCATAACTGAAAATACTCTTGGATCATAAGACACTTCCTTAGTTACATCCTTTGTAGGAACTCATCATCTTTTTGAGCTTCTCGAATTCTATGTCTCAACGTCGGATGTACTACCAAAACTGAAATAATAGCGTCCGCCTCTTCAGGTGTGGTCACCACTTCAAGACTTAATCTTTCAAAATCTTTCACCAACTCCTCTTATTGAGTTAACCTTCTTACATGATTTGTATCCATCTTTCTGCTAAGTGCATCTACCACAACATTTGCTTTTCGAGGGTGGTACAAATCTTACAATCATAGTCCTTCACCAACTCCAACCACCTTCGTTGTCTCATGTTTAGCTCTTTCTGCGTGAAAAGTATTTCAAACTCTTGTGATCGGTATAAATCTCATACTTATCCCCATAAAGGTAATGTCTCCAAATCTTGAAGCATGAACTACCACTGTCGATTCAAATCGTGTGTAGAATAATTTAGTTCATGTGGCTTCAATCACAAGATCATAAGCCACCACTTTTCCTTCTTGCATTAGCACATCATAAACCACCTTGACGCATCACTATATATTATGTATCCCTTAGAACTATCGAGAGATAGTCAAACCGGGCGGTTACCAACTTCTTTTATTATTTGAAAGCTTCTTTCGCACCTCTCCGTCCACTCAAGCGGCATTCTTTTCATGTCAACTGAGTTAGTGGTCCTGCAATCCTTGAAAAACCTTCGATAAATTTTCTATAATATCCTACCAGTCGAAAATTTCGTATCTCTGCGAGCTTGTCGGCCTTTTCAATTTTGAAAAGTGAACAATAATTCTTTACGTAGCACTTCATTTTGTAATATATATATATATATATATATATATATATATATATATATGCAGAAAATTCATGGGATATCTAGAGTTTTAAAAATCAAAACTTACCTAAAGTCGAACTTGAATTTAATTGCTTCCCGCACGATGCTTTTAGCTAACTTTTCTTCTTCATTTTTTTGTTTTGTGTGTGTGTCGATACATATATATGTAATGCAGAAAATGGGTTTAGAAGTTATAACCCTAAAGATATCCTATTCCTACTAAACTCTTGCTAATTAAATCTTAGTCCTAGATAAATATAAAATAGAACTTGGACTCAACAAAATAATATTCTACAAAGCTCAATTTGAGAATAAATAATATAATTTGACAATTATATAAGCTAAAACTTAATAATATAATTTGATAATTTCATAAGCCCAAAATTTATTTTATTACTTAGCCCATAATTTTTTATATCTTTGTAAAGTATTATTTGAAGGCCCTAAAATAAATTATGAAATTCGTTTTCTAGCTAGGGACGCAACTATGGATTCCCTCAAGTCCAAAACAAAATCGAGCATGACAAATATTTAAAAATTCAACGCAAATTATTTAAAATTTAAAGAAAATTAAATCAAGCAAAAAGTTGTGTGGTACAATTCGGAGTGAGCTGGGATTCAATGTCTTATAATTGATGTCTAATTTTCAATTTTCATAATCTTTTTTCATCCTTTTTCATCTTTTTTCTTCACTTTCAATTTTGTATCTTTTAGTTTAATTTTGTGATTATTAATTGGGGTATTCCATCCAAATAGGGTATATAGTTATTTATTATTATTTAATTTCACTTATATTAGTTAATAATTTATTATTATGGTTGATAAATCCAGAGTCATGGTATATGATTTTTAAGAAATTTAATTTTTTGAAATAATCGGTGGCACACACAAAATTGTGGGACACTGAATCTCATTCCACTCATAATTCAGTTCAATGAATACGGAAGTGGGTCGAAAACAGGCTAAAAATCTAATTAATTAGTGAAATCTAATACATTTGTAATAAACCATCAAGAGAGTAAATCAAGTATATGTTCGATTCGACATATCTTGCTTATGTATTTCAATAAGTGTCATTTTTCAGCATTCTTCTTATTTTTAATAAGTGACCTAGTTTAGAATTTGAAAGTGAAATTATTACCATTTTTTCTATTTTACCCTTATTTAATATTCTTGAAATTTGATAATTAGTTGTACGTAGTATTTATCATATAAATTGATAATTTTACAAAAATAAATTTCTCTATTTCTTTGATACGTTTAATTTGACGATTATTGAGTGAGTGGATGAGAGAGAGAGAGATTTGTTTTTCAAGAAAGATGGGTAAATATTAATGGTCATCTACTTATCTTGGAGAGTTAGGGTAATATTTGTCGGAATTTTTCATACTCCCTTAGTCCCACTTATATAGGTTTATTGAAATTTTTATTAGAATAAAGAAAATTATATAGGTTACTTCTTAATATGCTCATATTTATTCTTTGACTATTAATTAAGGGAGAACTTTATAAGTAACCAAAAGAAATAGTGGGATAAGTTTTATATCCACAATCATAAAAACATGAGTTTTATAGCCATTTTGGCTTAAAAAGACATAACTATCCCAGTGCCCACCATTTAAAATAATAACTCTCCTCTCTCTCTCTCTCTCTACCGAAATAGTAAGTACTCTCTCTCTCTCTCTCTCTATATCTCTATACAGAAAATAAGCTCTCTATATCTCTTTCTCGCCAAAAAATTGAATGGAATTAAATTAAAGTTGATAAACATTAATTGTAAAAAGAGGTTGGTAAACATTTAATTTGTAAAATTGCTAGACATTGAATTCAAATCACAAACGAATTCATTTGTAACTTTACAATTTCAAAGAGAAGCGAAAATAATTAATAGAACAAGTTGTTACCTGCGTTTTTTTCAATCAAACAGTGGAAATCGGCATTGCTAGCTAGATTAAGGTAAATTAATATCCGTATAGAATTTTTTCACATGTTCTTGAGTACACGGCTGTACACGGTTGATGATTTACAGCTTAAATATGTTTTTTTTAATAATTTTATGTTACTAGAATGATAACTTTAGTGTTTTGAAGAAAAAAAATACAAAATTTGATCGCTATAATTTCTTCCAAAGTAAATGATAGTAAAAACAGCAAATATTATATCGTATCCACAGAGACTGATAATTGAAAACACAGTGAATAATTAACACAGAATCTTGATTATTATCCAGACAACAATATCAAGAGATGAGATGATTGAACTAGACTTAAATAAAATAGGAATGAACTCAGATGAGAAAGTCTGATCCTAGGGATGTATCTAACCTAACCAGATTCACACAATTAACCTATTAATATGCTAACCAATTTAATCCAGTCACGATGAAAGATCACATAAGTAACCATCAATTTAAGTTACGACAATTGTGGTTGTAGATTACTAATTCACTTATTGCTGTTACATCTCAAGGTGGAAATTAGTAACTCCAAAAAGCTCACAAAGAATATGCTTCATACGGATGTTTCTATCTCAGTTACGACTCAAGGCTTACCCGTATTTTGTATTCAAGATCGATTGACAATCAAAACTGTTAAGTATTCAATTGTCAACTAGATATGCTTTAAAGTTGATCAGAAATTAGCACATTGTTGGATTTATATACTGGATGCAGTTTTGGTTGAGCTTGTATACAATGTTTCTTGTTACCACTATTACAATCTCCTATCTGAATTGTTTACTTGATTGCATATGTATGTCCCTTATCTCATATATAAGTTAGATCATACGGTGTGTTGTAAATCACGAAGTCATATGATTGGTCGAAGCTTAATGAGATATAAAAAGTATCACACCGAGACTTGAGGGCGAGTTGTCGGTATAATTGCGGTGTAGATAAGAAGTGACTTGACTTAGTTTCTTGTCTATCTTGATGCGTCTCGGCGTATTTATGGATCACGATGAGATGTGTTCTTCTATCGATCGTCGTGAAGAACACAGATCTCGGTGACTTCGTTGATCTAAACCTCGATAAGGTATTAGGTGAGTATGAGTTCTTGACCATCACTTTGACTTGTTATGGGTGAGGGTTACATGAGTTAACCCAAGATTCTCTCGCATCTTGGGTGGTGGCGATCTTGTATGTCATGCTAGTTGCTCAGTCAGTCGGCGTATCCATTTAGGATGATGGCGTCCTTAAGGAGCTCAAAGGTTTATTGTACTAAACCTGCAGTTGAGTTATCTCAAGTACAATAATAAGGTTGAGTGGTACTACTTAAGGAATTAAAGTAATTAATTATTTTAAGCGATCGAACGCAGAAATAATTAATGAATATACGATATCTTAACACGGGATTCGTTAAGTCTAAGTGCGAGCCCGACTCAACTTCAAATAAAGGGGTAAGTCAAGATTTATTCTCTAGGGGCATGAATAAATGTTTATGAATTAATTTATGTTCTGGGATGAACATAAGATAATTAATTTATTTGAGGCCCATCTTTATTCCTTGCATTTGATCCATGGGCTGCCCCATCCAGGCCTGGAGCTAAGAGAAATTTCGTCCACCTCCTTATAGAGTCCCTATGGGACTCTGTTTTGATCCTATCTATCTTAAGAGATATTATTATATTTATTAGATATGCATAAATCCTATCATGATAGGATTTATGATTGTATTATAAATATAAGGTCAGAGAGAAAATCAAAGGCTAATCCTAAGTGAAATTTTCGAGAATCACACCTCTCATTATTGAGATTTTCGAAAACTTTTCAAGGAGGAAGAAAGACGAATTTTCATAGCACTCTCCATAGATTGTCCTCACTCGACATTAGAGATTAGGAAATCGGGATACAGTCTAGAAGATCAAAGCACGAGTCTTGATCCATTCTTATCCTGACAAATTCACAGGTAAACACGCGAAAACACCAACGTGTTGTAATTAATTATATAGATGCATGCTAGGTATATAATCAATGTATGGTGAATTAAACATCCAAGATAGATCATCGGGAGAGGGTTAAAATCATATTTCCCTACACATATAAGATTAAGCTCCATGAACCACAAATCGATGATTGGAAGGTAAAGCAGGATTAACAGATAAATCACAGAAATCTAGTTAGGCATACAAACCCTAGGATCAATACAAGATTTAGCTACGCATAATTAAAGTATCAAAGCAAGAATTAAATAAATGAAACATAAACTGAATTGAAAAGATAGAACCGTAGGAATCCACAATGAAGAATGTACCAACTCGAATCTGTAAATAATATGAAAGCTTGCAGGAATCTAAAGTCTGGAAGAATAAAATCTAAAGCTACAACAAGAACTCAAGAACAAGAATGAAAAATAAGCTCCAAAAGAGGTTAAAACTAGATGGAAACAAGCTGGAATGAGATGGGACGCTAAAGGATGGTTTGGGGTATATATAGCTGATGGGCTGAAGACCTAAGCTAGGCCGGCCGCTAGTTGTGAGACATAGATTTTTCTAGAGAAGCTCGTGGCCAGGCTTGCGACCGCTAGGGTGGTCGCTAGCTTCAATACAAGACTTTTCGGGAGGAACTCGCGGCCAGGCTAGCGACCGCTAGGGTAGTCGCTAGCTTGTGCGCGACTTCGTTGTTTCGCTCCGTTCTCTCGCGTCCGAACTCCGAATTGCGATCCGTTTGCGCCTATGGACTCCTATCGAGATAATATTTAATATTGCATACTTTTCACATCCATACTTGTCATATCCATTTCATACGTGGTTACTTATTTGCCTTGTGCATCGATTATCACCTAAAAGGCCTACAAAACACCAAAGAAGAACCCCAAGAGCAATATCTTCTCAAGAAAGCTAAGAACATAATATCAACTATATAAACGCACTTAAAATGATCTAAATTCATTATAATAAATCATTATTAAACCAGTAAAAAGTGCGTTTATCAATAGGTTTATTGAAATTTTAATAAGAATAAAGAAAATTATATAAGTTACTTCTTAATATGCTCATATTTATTCTTTGACTATTAATTAAGGGGGAAGTTTATAAGCAACCAAAAGAAACAGTGGGATAAGTTTTATATCCACACTCATAAAAACATGAGTTTTATAGCCATTTTGGCTTAAAAAGACATAACTATCCATGAGCCCACCATTTAAAATAATAACTCTTTCTCTCTCTCTGCCGAAAATAAGCTCTCTCTCTGCCAAAAAAAATGAATGAAATTAAATTAAAGTTGGTAAGCATTAATTGTAAAAAGAGGTTGGTAAACATTTAATTTATAAAATTGCTAGACATTGAATTCAAATCACAAACGAATTCATTTGTAATATTACCATTTCAAAGAGAGGAAGAAAGGCAAAAATAATTATTAGAATAAGTTGTTACCTGCATTTTTTTTCAATCAAACAGTGAAAATCGAGCATTGCTAACTGGATTAAGTTAAATTAATATCCGTATAGAATTTTTTTCACATGTTCTTGAGTACACGACTGTACAGGGTTGATGATTTACAGCTTAAATATGTTTTTTTAAAATAATTTTATTTACTAGAATGATAACTTTAGTGTTTTGAAGAAAAAAAATACAAAATTCGATCGCTATAATTTCTAAAAAAATAAATGATTGTAAAAACAGCAAGTATTCTTGATTATTATCCAGGCAACAATATCAAGAGATGAGATGATTGAACTAGACTTAAATAAAATAGGAATGAACTCAGATGAGAAACACTGATCCTAGGGATGTATCTAGCCTAACCAGATTCACACAATTAACCTATTAATCTGTTAACCAATTTAATCTAGTCACGATGAAAGATCACATACGTAACCATCAATTTCAGTTACGACAATTGTGGTTGTAAATTACTAATTCACCTATTACTGTTACGTCTCAAGGTGGAAATTAGTAACTCCAAAAAGCTCACAAAGAATATACTTCATACGGATGTTCCTATCTCAGTTACGACTCAAGGCTTACCCGTATTTTGTATTCAAGATAGATTGACAATCAAAACTTTTAAGTATTCAATTGGCAACTAGATATGCATTAAAGTTGATCAGAAATTAACACATAAGATTAAGTTCCATGAACCACAAATCGATGATTGGAATGTAAAGCAGGATCAACAGATAAATCACAAAAATCTGGTTAGGCATACAAACCCTAGGATCAATACAAGATTTAGCTACGCATAATTAAGGTACCAAAGCATGAATTAAATAAATGAAACATAAACTAAATTGAAAAGATAGAACCGTAGGAATCCACAATGAAGAATGTAACAACTCGAATCCGTAAATAATATGAAAGCTTGCAGGAATCTAAAGTCTGGAAGAATAAAATCTAAAGCTAGAACAAGAATGAAAAATAAGCTCCAAAAGAGGTTAAAACTAGATGGAAACAAGCTAGAATGAGATGTGGGCGCTAAAGGATGGTTTGGGGTATATATAGCTGATGGGCTGAAGCCCTAATTCACGTCAGGCCGTGGTGCCTAGCGGTCGTTAGGTCGGTCGCTAGCTGTGAGACATAGATTTTTCTAGAGGAGCTCGCGGCCAGGCTCGCGACCGCTAGGGTGGTCGCTAGCTTCAATACAGAGACTTTTCGGGAGGAACTCGCGGCCAGGCTAGCGACCGCTAGGGTGGTCGCTACCTTGTGCGTTACTTCGTTGTTTCGCTCCATTCTCTCGCGTCCGAACTCCGAATTGCAATCCGTTTGTGCCTATGGACTCCTATCGAAATACTCTTTAACATTGTATAATTTTCACATGAATACTTATCATATCCATTTCATCCTTGGTTACTTATTTTCCTTGTACATTGATTATCACCTAAAAAGCCTACAAAACACCAAAGAGAAACCCCAAGAGCAGTATATTCTCAAGAAAGCTAAGAACATAATATCAACTATATAAACACACTTAAACTGATCTAAATTAAACATAATATATCATTATTAAACCAGTAAAAAGTGCGTTTATCAATAGGTTTATTGAAATTTTTATAAGAATAAAGAAAATTATATAAGTTACTTCTTAATATGCTCATATTTATTCTTTGACTATTAATTAAGGGGGAACTTTATAAGTAACCAAAAGAAATAGTGGGATAAGTTTTATATCCACACTTATAAAAACATAAGTTTTATAGTCATTTTGGCTTAAAAAGACATAACTATCCCCGTTCCCACCATTTAAAATAATAACTCTCATCTCTCTCTCCCTCTGCCGAAAATAAGCTCTCTCTCTCTGCCAATTTTTTTTATAAATAATGGTTAATTGGGGTACTCAAATACCCGAGTCAGGTATTCGGATACCCGACTAAAAATTTTGGATCGGGATCGGGTGTCATATTCTCTTCAAAATCGGGGTCTGGTAGCCGATTTTTTTGGGTAGGTTACGCGACCCGTACCGAATAGTCACCCCTAATCACGACCTAACCACTTCGATTGAGAAAGTTATGTGGCCTCCTAAATATTAAGTCTTCAAGTAACAAAACTTGATTGACAATGTCAACCTCTTCCTACTATCTCCATTTTCCTTACTTTTAAAACAGTCCATCCTTTGAATCTGCAGCCTTAAAATCTATAACTTATAATTATAATATATATCATAGACGATATCAAAATAAATGAAGAAGACAACATATAATTTAGAGTTTAAAACTCTTATATTATGGATCTAGACCTAGGGTCTTATTTTTTTGGACCCAATAGATTTGAACCGAAACTAGATTAAAAAAAAATGGATTTGGATCTAGGCCTAATAAGATCCGATCCAAATTCGATCCATTATCATCCCATGTAGGGATGTCAATTTATCTCAAAACCGATGGGTGGGCTCGAGGAGACTGAGAAAAATGAGAGTTAGGATCAAAATTTTATAGTCCAAAAAAATTAGCCTCGATTGGCTCGAACGAAAAATAGTCCGACGTAGGGATGTCAATGGGTGAGTTTTACCCGAGCCGATCCGAAACAGTTCAAAACACATTAAATTTTAAAGCAGCGGTTCTGGTTTCGGTTCCACTTTAGACCCGGACCGTTTAGATCCATAGTTTGATGGTCCGGTCCGATCCGGTCCGGATCTGGTTCTGGTTCCAGAACCAATACTTATTTATTGGTTCTGGTCCGAGTAAAACCCGTCTATTGACGAGCCTAAGTTTAAATAGGCTTGTCAACGAGCTAGTTTTATCCATATCTATTCAAAATCACTCATAACACATTAAATTATAAAGCAATGGTTTCGGTTCTAATGCGGTTCTTACCTTGGTTCAGTGCGGTTACGGTTCCAAACCCGCTAAGATCCGGACCGCTTAAAACCCATAGTTAATGGTCCGGGTCCGGTCCGGATCCAGTGTCTAATGGGTCGGATCCGTAACCGAATCATTACTTATTCTTGGTTACGGTCCGGTAAACTCCACCCATTGACATCCCTAGTCCGAGGGTTAGCCCAAAACTTGAATGGGTTTGTCCGAGTTACCGAAAATGTTCTTATTACTTGGTTGCTAGACTTCGTTACTTTGCTTTGGAATTTGACAATAAGGTTTTCATGCTTGTGGGATGTGTTTTGGTTTTCTCCATCACTTAATAAAAGAAACTTTTAGATATGAAAAATTGGAGAAATATAATCATTTAAATTTTTTGTATGACCAATATCCTTAACTCTCGGAAGTTACTTATAGTTATTATGTAAAGTTAGAAGTTGAAAATAACACTCATTTTTGTAATCAATATGAAGTTAAGTTTCTTGATTGAGAAAATATGACTTATTTTTAATTACAAGAATAAAGTTATCAAGAAAATTTATATATATTAAGAAAATCATAAATTTTCTACACAACAGGCTCACCCAAAAACACATGATTTAATATTAGGATCGGAAATTTCTAACTCAAAAACATAAAATTAGGTTCACTAAACCGAAAATAACTTGAAACTGAATGGATTGGTCTGATTGATCATATCTCTAGATTTTCTTCTAATACATATTTTCATGATCCCACTAAAAATCTAAATATGGTTAGTATGAATAAGCCATGACTAATATTGAAGCAATAGTATAAATGTATATCTGCAATATAATTATCAGAACGAAAAGTTAAATTACATGTAACACTTAGAGAACTAATTTAGATTACATATACTATTGGCCTTTATTCATTTAATATGTAGAAAGTTATATTGTATCCAAAAATGATAGCTCCTTTTCTTAAAGAAAAAATGATGTTTCCTCTTAAAAACAAACAAAGTCATCTTATGTGGCCCTACCTTTTCCTCTAAATAGAAATCAATCATCATCATTATAAGCTGTCATACACCGTTTTTCTAGATAGAATTTTCGAGGAATTTTGAACTTAGAATTTATTAAATCGATTCTTGTCCTGGAAAAAGAAAATTTTAAATTCCAACAAAAAAGAACTTATTTCATTTAAATATTATAAAGTTATTACGAGAATTATTATATATAATATAATAATCGAATATGATTTATATATTATAAATCATCATCTCAATAATATTATGCTAATGCTTAATTATTAATTCATATTCTTAAGGATCGAACTTTGAGCCCGTAAATAATTTATCCAATGGGCTTTCGTTTGAAAAGCCCAAAAGGAAAGCCCATGGACAACCCAAATTCTATACACTATATAAACTTCTTCCTCCTATTGTTAAAACCCTAGCCTCCCAAAACCACTCACTCCTTCTTGTAACCTCAACAAGAGAACTCCAAAGGTTTATACTTTAATCCCATATTCATTTTAGTGTTGATATGCATTTATGTATATGTATATATATGCGTGTGTGTGTATCATCGTGTATATGTGTGTTGTTGTATTGTATATGTTTGTGTGCGTGAGTTTTAGAGAAATGAAGGATGGAGTTATATGTGGTGTGTGTTACTGTCCGAGAGAGGGGGGGAGGCGGCGACGGTGGTGGTCGGGCTGATCACTGCTGTCGGCCGAAGCTAGGCAAGGAGGCGAGACGGTGGCGGCGCTGCGGGTGGGTGTGCAACGGCGTGTCACCGTCGCATTCGTGTGTGTGTGCGTTCGTGTGTGTGTTTGTGCAGCCGCGTTTGTGTGCTGTAGTGTGTGTGCGTCGTGGTGTGTGTGTGTGCGTCGCCGGAGAGGGAGAGAGCATGGTGGCAGCAGATGCCGAGAATGAGAGGGCGAGGCGGCGCCTGAAGAGTGCCGAGAGAGAAGAAGATGGGGGGGTCTGATCCGAGAGAGAGAAAGAGAGAACCGAGAGGAGGTCACGGTCGAGGTCGCGGCGACGGCGCCGACCGACGACGTGACTGTGGAGACGGCGGCGACGTCTCAATGTGTGTGCGTCTGAGTGAGGGCCGAGATAGGAGAAATGGCGAGAGAAGAGGGAGTACGAGAGAGAAGAGAGAGATGGAGAGAGAGGGAAAAAAAATATAATTTTTGAGGTCGCCGGCGACGGCGGCGCCGGAAAAGCGGTGCCAGAAAATTGACATGACTTAGGATTAGGGTTTGTGAGTATATGGGCTTGTTTTAAATAATGGGCTGTTCTTTTTATTTAAAATGAAATGGGTTCTTTTTTTTAAGAATTGGGCTTAATTTATTCAAAAAAAAGATGGGCTTAATTCATTTAAAGGTGCTGGGCTGTTTTTAATTAATTTTGGGCCGAGAATATAGGAGTGTTGGGCCGAAATTTATTTAAGTATTGGACTGATCCTATTTTTTTTAAAATTATGGGCTGAGGGGTGAAATTAAAGGAGTTGGGCCTTGTTTTATTTTTAATTCAAGTGTTGGGCTTAATTTATTTAATTGGTGTTGGGCTTAATTTATTTTTGGTGTTGGGCTTGATTTATCCAAAGTGTTGGTTCTAATTTATTTAAATGTATTGGGCTGCTCTATTTAAATAAATGAGTTGGGCTCTAATTAATTAAATAAATAGTTGGACTTTAATTAATTAAATAATAGTTGGGCTAAGATTTAATTAATGATTGGGCTTTAATTTCATTAATGACTTGACTTGCTTTAATTAATTAAATCCTTAGACTTTAATTAATTAAATAAATAAGGTTTAACTTTAAGACTTAATTAATTAAATTTTATTAAGTCTAATTAATTAAATAATTAACTTAAACTTAAATATAAGTTTAAATTATTTAATTATGGTAAGTTAATTAATTAATTAATTACTATTAAGTTTAATTAACTAATTGATTAAGTTAAGGTTAAGTTCAAGTTTAAGTTACTTTTAACTATGATCATGGCCTATTTAATTAATGTAATTAATTTCTTTTAATGAAATTAATTAAGTTAGAATGTTTAATAAATTAAATTATGTTAAACAAGTGCATAAGTTGATAATTTATTATGTGTTATATTAAGCGAGAGTCCTTAATATATATGAATTTAGAATGTATGTCAATTTCATTATACTTTTGTAAAAAAAAAAAAGAAGTATTTATCATAAGAAGATTATGAAATTAAATGCGTTTTTAAACGAAAAGTCGAACAAGGGTATTGTTGGTGCCTTAGCCGATATAAATTAGTTTTCAAATTTAATTATATTTTGAAAACCCGGGCTTAACGAATCATAAGTTAGTATCCTCATTTACTTTGAACTTAAGGTTAGCTTTTCGAGACCTATTAAGATTAGTGCTTCTCGTAGGTTTTGTCGATCAAGTGGATTAGCGTTGCTTTCCGAGACGTATACAATAGTGATTAAATCGGGCTTTGTCCTATCAAGGTGGGCTTTATTTACTAAAAGTATATTTGAGTTATATGTACGATATTTCATGAAATCTGTTGTTTATCGAATAAAATGTTTTTGTGCGCTCTGCTACATTTAAGTCTCGTATATGTATCGATCGAGATTCTCTTTAAATCTTAATACGTTAATTGAGAATTGTGTACACTAGTTAGTTGTTTGGTGGGTTGATTTCCATCGGGCACTAAAATAATCATGAGGCGTTATAAGGGTGCTTATGCGGATGCGCTCAAAGTGCGTCATGTTATTATGGTGTTTGTCTCGATACGTTCAAGTACGTCGTGAAATTATGAATTGTCCGGTTCGTCCCGATGACAATAATGGGGCATGTGATCCGGCGGTGGCGAGGCCCGGATCAAAGCGAGTAATGTAAGAGTCGTGACAATGGACCCAATAAATGAAATATTTTGCATGCTTAAAAGTGATTTCTCTTTTAAAACCTTCTAAGTTATGTTATCATGATTGGATAAACTGCTTTTACGGTTTATGAAATGTTTATGAAAATGCATGTCCACCGAGTACATTAGTACTCACCCAAATATTTTCAAATGTTTTCGGGTTGATCAACGGGCGGACGGGCGAGCCGAGATTAGAGTTCACTCCGTATTTTGACGGATTATTCCGAATTTAGACTTCACTGATGAACTAGCTCTAATTTTATTTTCCTTCTTGTCTATGACTTGAATTGTACCTTTTGACGAGCTTAGACTCTGAATCCTAAATGTTTAGTATTTTGACGTATATTGGCTATTAGAAGCACGAAACTAAACTTGTGATCCTGAGGATAATTATTGTTTTGATTGGATTACATCATTCGATGTCTTCCACTTTCATTTAGGAAGTTATTCCCAAATTCTAAGGGTTTATTGCCTTGACCATTCGAGTCAACTTTTTACCTTATATTCTTCCGTATTTTATTAGTCGTGTCTCGATTTACGAGCTTCCATTATTTTTAGAAATCGGGCTGTGACATAAGCATTCTAGGAGGAGGAAGAATCCCCGGCTATTTTGTTGATATTTAATTAACTGAAATCTTTTTTTTTTTGGAATTTATTATACTCTTCTATCCTCTCTCCTCTAATTTATTTTCTAAAAATTCAATATAAATTTTAACAAAAATAATTGAATATATTTTAAATGAAATAAAAATTTTATGTTAATAGAATATTAAGTTATTATATTCCTTCCGTTCATCAAGTACGTTCATTTAATTTTATTTTGGTCCGTCCACAAAAAAATGTTCATTTTCTTTTTTTGGAAACATCAACTTCACATTTTTATCCTAAATCTATCAACTTATTTACAAAAAAACCATTCATGGCCTATATTTTTACACTCACTATCCATTAATATATTCATTTATTATTTCCATGGCCTACTTTTTCACACTCACTTACTTTACACTCATTACAATTTATTAAAATCATGCCACAAAAATCAAGGAACGATTTTGGTGGACGGATGGAGTACTATATTATAAAAGTCCTATATTTATTTAACCGAACTCGTTTTCTTTTGTGAATTTATTATACTCTTATGTCCTCCCTCTATCATCTAATTTCTTTCCTAAAATTCAATATGAATTTTAATAAAAATTAATGAGTGTATTGTAAATGAAATAAAAATTTCATATTAATATAGTATTAAATTTATTAGTGATATATTATAGATAGTAAAAAATATAAATAAATGAGTTATTGAGAGTAAAAAGAATGGATAGTGATGAGTCATAGTGATAAAAATGTGTAAATAAATAGATTGTTTAGGTGATAATGGAGGATAGTGGTGCTCCGCAGATGGTAAAAGATGTAAATAAAAAGTGTTATTGAGGATAATAAGTAAAGAGTATTTTAGGGGACACTTTCCTTAAATGGAATAGGAAGGAAATTAAGGAATGTACCAAAAAAACTAGAAAAAAAATTGGGGAATAAAGATAGTATAATGTTTTCTTAATTAAACAGTAATAGATTCACAGTACCTGTAAAATCCTTTTCACTAGTAAAATTTAAATTATATTTATTTTATCTAATACAGTAGAGAGGGGTTATTGTAAAATCTTCCTTAAAATATAAACTACGAACTCATGAAAACGTTTGTATTCATCGTGAAAGCGTTTGAATTCGCCATGAAAGTAGACGTGTTTACGGGCCTGAACCGCCGGTTTAGGGCCGGGCCCGGCGGTTCGGCGGTTCCAAAAGTCAAGGCCCTAGCCCGGACCTACATACTAGATGGTGGTTTAGGGCCGGGCCTGAGCCCGGCGGTCCCGGTTCGGGTTCGAACCGCCGGTTTAGGGCCGAGCCCGCCGGTTCGGCCTGTTCGTGCAGCGATTTTGTATCGATCCGTTCTCTCTCGTCCGAGCTCCGATTTTCGATCCGTTTACTCTCACGAACTCGTATCACGATATACTTCAACTCTTATGAAGGGTAAAATCTCCAATTCTATCTCAATTTTTCTGAAAATTCAATCAAATATGCAACAAGTATCAAAGTCCAAGATTTTTAAAAAACTTTTAAGTTTTAACTTTTAACTTTTAAGTCTAAAGCTTAATAAACTTGTAAATATTTTTAAATTTGTAAACTACTAAACTTGTAAATATTTTTAAATTTGTAAGTTGTAATTTGTAAATGATTTTTTTTATGTTTGAACTTGTAAATACTTTGCATTTTTGCATTTGTTAAAATACGTATAAATATGTGTCAACACTTTGCATTTTTTAATAAATGATGAGTAAAATTACATAAATCCGTTTATGACTTTTACATAGGGATGAAAAAAAAAAAAAAAAAATAATAATAATAATAATAATAATAAAGGACTTGAGCTCAATTTAATTTCTAAAACTGAGTTGCCTACATATCCTCATAATCATAGAGGAATTAAAGTCCATGTAGTTCTATGGAAACTTCTAAATGCTCTACTCCGCACCCGATTCCGATCGATCCGTTTTGGAGAAGGCCTCGTCTTCGCTCTCGTTACCTTCATCCCATTGTGGTTCTTGAGCTCTAAGGTCGGCCCTACACCAATCATCGAGCAACATTGTAGCTTCAATGTTCGCCGGCTTCATGTTGCTTCTTCTTTGATCAAGCATTAGTCCTCCAATGCTAAATGCTTGTTCAACGGATACGATGGATGCCGGACGGCAAATAACTCCTTTGCCATGATTGAGATGATTGGGTACTCTCTTCTTCGACCACCACTTCAAGACATCGATCGAAGACCGTTATCTTCAACACCAAAGACAAAAGGAATTTGCAAATATATATCTAATTCACTATTACCTTGTCCTCTCGGCCTTCGGATGTTCTATTTTGGTACATCAAGTCATTTGTTGCACCAAAGGGTCAAACTCATTCATATCAAAAGGAAAATTAATCGTAGACATCATAGAAGAAGGAGTTGGAGTTTGAATATTATCATCACTACCATATTTCGACCTATATTCTTGAAAAAGATTTCTTAAATTCTTTTCAAGATCATATTTGATTTGATCTACATTTGGGAGATCAAAAGAAACTATTTCTCCTTCTATTCTAGCACCTAGAAAATCCATTTGATTAAAAGAATCATAATAAAGATTAAGCATTTGACAAATACCATCATATTTCCATTTAGGATCTAACACTTAGCAAGCAAAAAAATTGTAGGTATCTCCCTAAAATATTTTAGCCACTTTTGTGCCATAAAATAAATTACACCACATAAAGATGGTTTATTAAAACAAGTTTTAGAAGACATGGCAATATACATGCAATGTTCTAAAACCATAACGGAAGTGCAATAATAAACTCCCGATAATTGTTTCAGCACTATGAAATACCTTTAACAATCGATATAAATTCATGCAAGCATCCCAATGAGACTCATTAAGATGTAATTGAATAGATGTAAACTCTTTTCTAAAAAAATCACATAAATGACCCTTATATGAAATAGTATCATAAGTAGAATTCCAACGATGAGAAACATCCAATTTGAAACATGTATAAGCAATATTTTTTATACGACAATATTTTTGTCATTTCTTCCCACAAGTTTTGGAAGCATGCAAGCATTTTATAGCATTTCTAATAGGATTAACGGAATCTTGAAAAATACTAAGTGCATCTTGAACACATAAATTTAAAATATGACAAATGCATCTAGAATGAAAGTATTTTCCTTCAAAGAAGGTGCACATTCTTCAATAAGTTGAGGAATACTAGTGGTGTTTGCGAAGCATTATCAAAACCAACGGAAAAAATTTATTAATCAAAAATATTCATTTAACACACCAATTATAATATTAGCAATACCTAAAGCATTATGAGGCTCTTCAAACTCTCTAAAAGCAATTAAACGTTTTGCATAACCCATTTTAATCAATTCAATGACAAGTAATACCCATATAAGAATTCTTATTATAAGCATTCGTCCAAACATCGGCACAAATAGAAACTTTATGACCTAAACGAACCAAATATTTCTTTAAATCATGTTTTTTCCATGCATTGTCTCCTAATCTTCTTAAGCATAGTGCTTCTACTAACTTTGCATGCATTAGTGTCACGCCCCAATTCCCGAGGGAAGGCACGGATGCCGGGGTGTGATTAGGGGTGGGGGTTAAGAAGCGGGGAAGAAGGGGATACATATGACATACGATAAGAAGATGTGACCATGAAATCGGGCGGCATCTCCTCTATAACTAGGACATATCCTGAAGGGGAGGGGTGCACAAACAATCCACCAACAGAATAATATCGAT
This sequence comes from Salvia rosmarinus, assembly GCA_036937905.1. Taxonomy (NCBI): domain Eukaryota; kingdom Viridiplantae; phylum Streptophyta; class Magnoliopsida; order Lamiales; family Lamiaceae; genus Salvia; species Salvia rosmarinus. The sequence goes on from CM072816.1 coordinate 94,175,476, forward strand.
ATCATAACCTCAGAAAAACATGATCTTGGTTTATTATAAGTAATGCAAGAAAGCAAAATAGCATTACATCCTGTCAACTAGACCGGTCAACCACGTAGCATGCTCATATCGAGACTCACAACAGAATAACATAACAAATCTTGTTCCCAATCAGAAAGCAAATAAGGGACAAGAATACATAATTATCAGAGTACGTATATAACACAACATCGCGGAAGCATAGCATGAAGAACCCGCAGCCCACCCCTCGGCCGCCCGTCCGACCCTCCTCCATCCGTGAAAAGATTTGAAAAGAGTTTGGGGTGAGTACTAGCGCACTCAGCTGGGGTTTTATCATAAATCAAAAGAATCATGAGGCCGTGTTTAGAGCACTTACCTTAGAAGGTTTTAAAACGTAAATCCACTTCTAAGTAAGCAAAATAGATTTTTCATTTTCGATACCTGATCCGTTATTATCATTCTTCCCATCATAGAACCATGAACCACGGCTCGGAACGTATCCCGCCACCCATCTAAATCGATGCATGGAAATGGAAACATAAACAATATGCATAACGACGAACATGGAATGACAAACGACGTTGAAAATGGATAACCCGGGCATGTCTTCCTTTAGAAAACTCAAGCAACGGAAAACATCCCGACATGCGTAAACGCGAAAAAAAACGGAATCGGTACTTTAGTAGAATGCATGGCCGGAACTCAAAACCTAAAGGACCCGGCGCAAGGTGGCTCGGTGGCCACCAAATCGGCTGACACAGGGCGGCGAATCGGCGGCGATTCGGTGGAGGTCGGCGGTTAAATTGGCGGCCTCCCGCCGTTTTCCGTCCCGTCCCTTTAGAATCCCGAGTTCTATGCTATACGATCTACTAAAAGCGGAATCGTAACAAGAAAAGGACAAAACAAAAAAGCGGGCTGCCCGGGGTGGTTGATCGGCGGTGGTGGCTCGGCGGCGCAATGGCGCCGCCACGAGCCTCCCTACTCGATCCCCACCTCCAGCGCTTCGCAGCGTGCACTGGAGCTGCTCGGCTCTTCCATAAACACGGAGAGACGAAGGAAATGAACGTTGAAAATGAAGGCCCTAGCCTCCTATTTATAGGAAGCAGTCAAGCAAGTATGCATGCAATGCTTTTTTCGAAAACGCAAAAGCGACGCAACTTTGCAAACGGACTCAAATTTAGCAAACTTGGTACCCATGGACACGAAATAAAATACGGACACAATGACTATAAAAGATATGCTTTTAAAAGACCAATGAAAAGTCCGATTTTCGATAACTTCCCTGAGTGCCAAACCTTCATGGGTGGTCGAAACACCGATACTTAGTGTCTATGAATTCGTCATAAGACACTCTTCACAACGCCTGAGGTTTCGTGACGGTCGCATCACCGAATAAAAAGTCAACCTTTTGACCTTTTCTTGAAAAACGTGCCATGCAAAACGGAAGCTTAAAAAGAACGGGTATTACATCCTTCCCTCCTTAGAAAAATTTCGTCCTCGAAATTTCAAACACGTGGAGAAAACAACTCAGGGTACTGAGCCCTGAACTTGTCTTCCAACTCCCACGTGGCTTCCTCTTCTCCGTGGTGATTCCACAACACCTTTACTAACTGAATCTGCTTGTTCCTCAATTCCTCGACTTCTCGTTCCAAGATAGCCACCGGCCTTCTTCATAACTCGGATCCCGAGCAAGAACCACTTGGTCATGCTTGATCACGTGTTTTGGGTCGAACACGTATTTCTCACCGAGAAACGTGAAACACGCCATGAACATCTCCGATACTAGGCGGCAAAGCTAACCTATAGGCAACGGGCCTATTCTCTCAAGAACTTCGAAGGTCCAACGAACCTCGGTCAGAATCTCACCTCGCTTCCCAAAACGAACGACTCTCTCGCGTCGGGAAACCTTATGAAAACGCGATCTCCGATCATGAATCAAGATCCGTCGACGCTTGTCCGCATAGGACTTCGCCATCTGCCGCTTCCTTGATCCTTCGCTGATCCGATCGATAACCTCGACCGTCTGCTTGAACCATCTCGGTCCTAACATCTTCCTCTCGCCCACTTCATCCCAATAAAGTGGCGATCGACACTTCCTTCCGCATAACGCTTCATAGGAGCCATTCCTATGGTGGCCTCGATAACTATTGTTATAGGCAAACTCTACCAAAGGTAGTATCTCTTCCCAATTTCCTCCTCTCGTCGGCCACGATCGCCGCAGATGCCTTCCAAAACCCGAATCGTTCTTTCCGATCGACCGTCCGCTTGAGGATGGAATGTTTGATCGAGATTGACTTGGTCCCCATGGCTTCCTGCAGACTCCTCCAAAACCTTGACGTGAACCTCGGGTCACGATCTGACGTAATCGATACCGGCACACCATGTAACCATACGATTTCTTTGACGTAAAGCTGAGCAAGCTTATCCAACCCGTACGTCATCCGAATCGGTAAGAAATGAGCTGACTTCGTCAGTCTATCGACGACAACCCATATAGCGGTGTTTCCTCTCACGACCTTGGAAAACTCACCACAAAATCCATACCGATATGTCCCATTTCCACTGATTGGTAGCGGTTGCAACAATCTGACGGACGTTGGTGTACGGCTTTCACTGGCGACAAGCCAAACATCGCTCCACAAACGCTGCTACATCCTTTTCATCCCTTCCCACCAAAAGTTCCTCTTAAGGTCTCTCAGACATTTTGGTGCTTCCTGGATGAATTGATATGGTGCCTCATGAGCTTCACTCATGATTTTATCTCTCAATTCCCTATTGAGTGGCGGACATAATCTTCCTCGGAATAGTAGCGCGTTGTCTCTCGCTTAGTGAACCCCTTGCTATCTTCGATCCTTGCTTTCAAACGCATCTTTCCAGAATTCGCCTCCTCGCCACGCACTCACGATGGCTTCTCTTAGTCCGGTTCACCGTCAAAGTCATGACGAATCCTTGCACCGATTCCGCGGTGAATCACTTCCAGTCGAGCTTCTCGAAATCTCGAATAAGCTCTTTCTCTTGCGTGAAGAAGATATCCCAACTCGCCTCGACTTGCGGTCGAGGGCATCCGCCACAACATTAGCTTTCCCGGGTGATAACCGATAGAGCAATCATAATCCTTTACCAACTCTAGCCATCTCCTTTGCCTCATGTTCACTCTTTTGTTCAAAGAAATACTTGAGGCTCTTGTGATCCATGAAGATCTCACACTTAACTCCATAGAGATAGTGCCTCAAAATCTTCAACGCATGGACGACACGCTAACTCCGGATCGCGAGTTGGGTAGCTCAACTCGTCGCGGTTTCAACCGACGAGATCGTGAAGCTATAACCTTCCGCTCGCATGAGAACACAACCTAAACCAAGCTTGGATGCATCGGTGTAGACCACAAACCCATCGCTCCCTTCCGCACGGCTAACACCTGAGCGGTTGTTAGCTTCTTCTTCAACTCCCGAAAACTTGTTTCACAAGCTTCGGACCATGAAAACTTGATTCCTTTCACGGTACATTGCGTCATCGGCCTTGCCAACTTCGAAAACCCTTCGATGAAACGTCTATAATATCCCGCCAAGCCTAGAAAGCTTGAACCTCATTGGCATTAGTCGGAACCTTCCGCTACTTACATCGCTTCAACCTTCACTGGGTCGACTTTGATTCCTCCCGCACACGATATGTCCAGGAACATCACTTCTTTGAGCCAAAACTCGCACTTGCTATACTGCATACAACCTCTCTCGCTCGTAACGCTTTCGAGCAGTGCGGAGGTGTTCTCTATGCAACTCGCATTCTTGGAATAGATGAGAATATCATCGATAAAACCAAGACGAAACTATCCAGACATCGATGGAAAACTCGGTTCATCGATCCATGAAGATCGCCGCGCATTGGTCAAACCAAACGGCATCACGATGAACTCAGAAGTGCCCATACCTCGCCCCGAACGCGGTCTTCGCAACGCCCTCCTTTCTCGATCTTCACCGATGGTAGCGACCTCAAATCGATCTTAGAAGACACCGCTCCTTTGAGTCGGTCAAAAGATCGTCGATCATTGGAAGAGGATATCTGTTCTTGATGGTCGACTTATTCACTCTCGTAGTCAATGCACATCCGCATTGACCCATCCTTCTTCTTGACGAATGTAAATGGCGCCCCCGGTGACACGCTAGGTCGGATAAAACCTAGATCCAACAGCTCCCGCAATCGCGCTTTCGATTCTTGCAATTCTTTGGGTGCCATTACGTATGGTGCCTTTGATCTCAAGCGCCGCTCCCGGTTCCAAATCAATAGTGAATTCCACTTGTCTATCAAAGCGTAAACCCGGCAAGTCCTCGGAAACACGTCGGATATTCACACACCATCGCTCTCTTGCAATCGCTATACGTTGTTATCGTGCCTGTCAAACTTACCAAGAAAGTTTGACTTCCTTCCCGATCATCCTTCATCGCCTTGGTCGAGATCATTGGCACGCAAGCGCCCATCCTTATGCCGTGAAACAAACTTCCACCCTTCGCTGCTCGAAAAGCAACTTCTCTCGAGACAACGTATAGTTGCCATGTGCTTTTCCAACCATCCATGCCAAAGATGACATCGAAATCTTCCATTCCGATGACATGCAAATTGACCGAGACCTTCGCTCACGATTTCTACCTCCGGTTCGCAAATCTTTTGCTTTTAGCACTTCTCGACGGGATGCTAATTTCGAGGTACTGTGATTTCTTGGGTACCAAACCCAACCTCTCACACGCGATTCTCGAAACGAAAGAATGTGAGGCTCCTCAGATCAAACAAAGTGAAACGGGTATATCACTCATATGGATTATACCGCAAGATTTCCGGGAGCTTGAGCTGCTGCTGGCGATTCAGCGTACACCCTGCTTGCTGCGATGGCCTTCTTTGTCGGCCTAGGTGACCTCCTCGCTCCGTTGTTTGTCCTTGGCGGAGCATGATTACATCTCTGCGAGTGGATCTTTGCCTTCTTGGCGGCACCGCCGCCTCCTAACGGACAATCTCGAGCGTAATGTCCGGACTTCTTACAACGATAGCACTCGGTGCTACCTTGCTCGCACCGCGAAATGATTCCTTTGGCATTTACGCACCAAGGTTTTCCACTCCACCGCATGGGTTGGAAATTCCTTCCCAAGGTTGCCTTTCTCTCTCGAACGCCTTGATTCCTTGGAATCACTGACCGCCTGGTTCCTCGAACACCGATTGCCTTTCCTCGATCTTCCCATTTCCTCTTACCTCTTCCTCCGCCGATGGCTGTCCGGGTGGCATCGTTCTCTCTTGGGGCAACATTGACTCAATGTTTAATGCCCGGTTCATGATCGCGCATCGCCGATCTCCCGATCGACGAGCGAAATCGATCTCGGTCCGAGTCCTCTCGAACTCGCTCGCCTGGCACCTCGGTGCCAACCAGTGCGTAGCATAACGTGATGCACGATTGAACGAGCGATCGTACTCGGTGACCGTCCTTCTTCCTCGACGAAGATTCCGTAACTCGTTTTGCCTTATCTCGCTCGTAAACGCCATGCACGCTTTTTCCATGAGTTCTTCCTCAAATCTTCCCACGATACCTTGCCCACTATCACGGTGTTAGAGTCCTCCTTACGGTTCCCACCGTAAATCAGCCTCATCGGTTAGCCGAAAGATCGCGTAATTCACTTTTCGCTTCTTCGCACCGATGTATTCAAGATCCTTTCGTGGATCGTATCCAGCTCTCAAGATCGATCGGTTCGCGAGACCGTCGAACGTAGGGGGATTCTGCCTGCGAAAACTCTCGATCGCATGCCGCTGAACCAAAGGTGGTTCTTGGGCTTCTTCCACATTATTGTTCCTCTGATTCCTTGTTCTCGACATTCTGTACCGACGTTTGAAACATTAGAAATGCTTTCGCATAGATAATCGGATATCATCGCATAACATATATCATCACCCATATCACATATCATCACATATACCACATATCACGCACGATCACATATAATCATGCAATCCTGTCAACATATCATCGTTATGCATTTCACATAACATCATCATCACACATCACATAGATCATATATCATCATGGCATAGCACATATCACATATAAGCATCAAACATAAACATCCTGTCATAGACAGCGTTAGTATCAGTAATATTCAGTGTCCATGAAGGACTGTCAAAATACAAGATCAAGGTATCAAAAAGGTCGATGTGAGCAAAAGAATCGACTCGGTCATCACAAAAGATGCCGCTCGTCCATGCTTCTAGCGCATCATGACCGTCATTGTACACACCGACTACCTAGATCCCATCCTCCATATCCATCCACTATTCCCCGCTGTTCCAGCCGTTCCATTCTGCTCTCTCATCCTCTTTCCTTCCAATCGTGGCTTGAATTGGCCGCCGCTTAAAAGCGATCCCGCATGGAAGCAAGCCTCGTGGGTATGATCCCATCCAAGCCGTGCCTCGATTGCACGAGTGTCGGTGAAATTTGTGCTCGAGTCCTGCTCTCTGCGCTTGCCCTTCCTCAATGTGTCCGACCTCATCGTAGTCATCGCTATCCGGATTACCGGGTCCTCGAACCTTCACTATCCTCCTCGCTCATCTCGGGTCCTCCTCTTCCTCGTAGTCTCCTTCCTCGGATGCCAACTCGACATTCGGTGGCATGAAGATCCCGATCCTGGGCTTCTTCCCGCCACCGCCGGACGGACAATATCTCTCGCCCCGGAAGTTCCCGCCTCAAAGTCGCTTCCGGTCCTTCGGAAGGTAAGGATCGTCGATGGAGGTGTAGTGATCGGTGTATCTGTTGACCGGCGATCGCTCGATTGATGGTTGTTCTCCCAACGGCTCTTGGGAACATCATCCCTATCATCGATCCGGATCGATCCTCGAGGGTGTCTCGCAACCACATCCTCCTCGATGGCATACCTCGGTGGTCGTCCACTCGCCTCCATACTCGAGCGGCGAACTCAAGAAAGTCCAAGGTAAGGTGCCTCGTGATAGGATCTCGTCCGAACAACACATGTCCTTGCTTTCTGCCCACGGCTGCCATCCCGTTGGTAGCCTTTCGGTCATCCGATAGTAGGCCTCGTCTTATGACACTTTTCCACTGTCTCGAACCTTTCTCCATAACCCAACAAATCTTCCCAAAAATACTCCCAATGGCTCATGAATATTCCGGGTACATTCCCTGAATTTACGGATATGCTCATCCATTCTGTGAGATCTTAACCAACGTTGTGCGGCCATCAATATCCATAAACCTACATGTTAGTTCACCATAAAACAACAACAAATATTCACGTTTCCTTTACCATCCCAGTCATCTGGGTAATCATGTCTCATACACATGTTCATTTCAACACATCAATATCAATATCGATATTTATCATAATAATCACGTAAGCAAATACAGGATTCACTTACAAGCACTCGTTTATCAAAATAAACAAGATTTTCGATCAACAACATATTGTTATGTAAACACATAGACTTACATCAACCATACGTAATCACATTAATCATATCATATCATATAAACGATTTTCACATCACGCCCACATGTGCCCTTTTTGTTCCATCAACAATCACTTTCACATCAACATCACCATCCAACCATACCTCATCCACATCACGTTTACATCGCGTAAACTCTTACCAGGCCAAAACACATGAAACCAAGATCATATCAAGCTCACATAGCCGCATAAAGCATCAAGAATAAACACATACCTCATCCCTTTTTAAAGGAGGCGGATGACGGTGGTGAGGGTAGCATGCACTCGATAAAAGTTTAGAAGAACAAGTTCTAAACACTCAATTTCAAGAACGTACAAGATATAAAGCGAACGAATCGCTTTGATATCGAACAATATAGACACATACCCCAAAACCGAAAAAAGCGCTCGATACCATGCGGTATCGATAACAAAGCTAGATGTCAAAACCAAGAACGTTGCTCGATACCATCTTGTCACGCCCCAATTCCGAGGAAGGCACGGATGCGGGGTGTGATTAGGGGTGGGGTCAAGCGGGGAAGAAGGGGATACATATAACATACGATAAGAAGATGTGACCATGAAATCGGGCAAGATCTCTCTATAACTAGGACATATCACGAAGGGAGGGTGCACAAACAATCCACCAACAGAATAATATCGATATCATAACCTCAGAAAAACATGATCTTGGTTTATTATAAGTAATGCAAGAAAGCAAAATAGCATTACATCCTGTCAACTAGACCGGTCAACCACGTAGCATGCTCATATCGAGACTCGCGTGAGAATAACATAACAAATCTTGTTCCCAATCGAGAAAGCAAATAAGGGACAAGAATACATAATTATCGTAGTACGATATAACACAACATCGCTGAAGTATAGCATGAAGAACCCGCAGCTCCACCCCTCATCCGCCCGTCCTCCTCCATCTGTGAAAAGATTTGAAAAAGAGTTTGGGGTGAGTACTAGCGCACTCAGCTGGGGTTTTATCATAAATCAAAAGAATCATGAGGCCGTGTTTAGAGCATTTACCTTAGAAGGTTTTAAAACGTAAATCCACTTCTAAGTAAGCAAAATAGATTTTTCATTTTCGATACCGATCCGTTATTATCATACTCCCATCATAGAACCATGAACCACGGCTCGGGCGTATCCCGCCACCCCATCACATGACATTCATACGGCCGGAACATATCCAATCGGCCCACGCCCGAACGTATCCAAATGGCTAACTCGGTGTGGACTTGATTCAAACTCGTCGTAACCATAACCACCACATTACCATTTCGTGTGGACTTCCGGGTCTATCCCTTCGAACCATAACCACGTGTTCGGGTCTATCCCCTTATGATCAATACTCAAGATGGTGATCAACCCACCGAATAGAGATCATGCACAACCATGATAGAACCATATCTTGGATCGTAGAACGATAATAATTTCACAAAACATTTTACGGCGTTCATGTTTTATTTTGAAATATCGAGTAAATAACTCAAAATAAGCATATATAACCCAACTCGATGCATTTAAAACGTCAACCGGGAGATATCTACGGATCCGATGACTTCACCGATCGCCTTTGGTAGGTACACGGTAACAAGACGGAACAACTTTTGGGGTCACTTCCCACAAAGCAAAGCAACAAATATGATCCAAACGACGATCGTAGCAAAATTAGGGTTTTCGACTTTCGAACCCACATTGGCACTCTTCGGATTTTCAAATCAACTCGATGCGTAAGGAAATATATTCGGGGCATCAAGACCAATAATAGGGTACTTTCAAAATATGCATGCATGCAAGTTGACTCAAATCTTAGCAACAAGAAGTTTTCAAAATCGATGCTTATCCTCAAATCCGTGATAATCCATCCAAAATCAATGCATGGAAATGGAAACATAAACAATATGCATAACTATCTAACATGGAATGACAAACGACGTTGAAAATGGATAACCCGGCATGTACTTCCTTTAGAAAACTCAAGCAACGGAAAACATCCCAACATGCGAAACGCGAAAAGCGAAAACGGAATCGGTACTTTAGTAGAATGCATAGCCCGGAACTCAAAACCTAAAGGACCCGTAGCCAAAAGGTGGCTCGGTGGCCACCAAATCGGCGGCCACAGGGGCGGCGAATCGGCGGCGATTCGGTGGAGGTCGGCGGCCAAATTGGCCGGCCTCCGGCCGTTTTCCCGTCCCGTCCCTTTAGAATCCCGAGTTCTATGCTATACGATCTACTAAAAGGCGGAATCAAAACAAGAAAAGGACAAAACAGAAAACGGGCTGCCCGGGGTGGTTGATCGGCGGTGGTGGCTCGGCAGCAACGCAATGGCGCCGCCACCGAGCCTCCCGGCTCGATCCCCACTCCTCCAGCTGCCGCGCGCACGTGCACTGAGCTGCTCGGCTCTTCCGTAAACACAGAGAGCGAAGGAAATGAACGTTGAAAATGAAGGCCCTAGCCTCCTATTTATAGGAAAGCGAGGGTCAAGCAATGTTGCATAGCGACCTTTTTCGAAAACGCAAAGCGACGCAACTTTGCAAACGGACTCAAATTTAGCAAACTTGGTACCCATGGACACGAAATAAAATACGGACACAATGACTATAAACAATATATGCTTTTAAAAGACCAATGAAAAGTCCGGTTTTCGATAACTTCCCGAGTGCCAAACCTTCATGGGTGGTCGAAAACACGCATACTTAGTGTCTATGAATTAGTAAGAGACACTCTTCACAACGCTCGAGGTTTCGTGACGATCGCATCACCGAAACAAAAGTCAACCTTTGACCTTTCTCGAAAAACACGACATGCAAAATGAGCTTAAAAAGAACGGGTATTACAATTAGGACCAAGTCCCGCTTTATAACAATCTTTATAAGTAACTCTATCGGCATAATTAAAGGGAGTTTTCCATAGCACAATATCTAGCCATTGCATCTTCATATTTTCCTTTATCAAATTTAAATAAAGCGGACGCATCTGTTGTGGAATATTGCGAATGCGTTTGAATTTGAGCTTGGTCCGTTGATATTCCATACCGTGAGGATGAAAACTCTCTATGTGCCTATTGAGCGCTCCATAACCTCCTTTCTCGATCCATTTGTAGATTTTGCAATAGTTGCAATATGCAACGATCTCTCATGACCGTCGGGAAGAGGAGGTTCACTTATCACTTCCACTTTTCTAAAGAAAATATCAAAAGATATTTTAAGAACTATGAATATGAAATTAAAATTATGAAACAAATTTGTAAGAACGTAAAATTTACGTACCTAAAGTGCTTTACAAAACGCTGGACTTAAGTTCCTTTGATTTTGGTGGTTGTGGCGGCGACGACGACGCGATCTTGGTCAAACTCGTCATCATATCCGTCGCCGCCGCCATATCGCCGCCTTCGACTTCTTCATCGTCGTCTTGGTCGCTTCGAGCCTACTTCACCAAATGAGGACTTCTTTCCATTCGATGCACCATTTCATAAAATCGAGCATCTTCTTGACTTGTAACCTTCGGCAACTTGCCTTGAGATTTCCTCCACCGCTAAGGCCCTTCGTGAACGCTGAGTTGAAGGATAATCTCCTCCTCACTTCGAGTTGGAGCCCTTCATCACGGCCTTCCTTTTCCCTTGTTTGATCGCTTAAAGAAAAACATGATGATTGAGAGCTTGAGAGAGATTGAGAGCTTGAGAGTTGAGACTTGAGAGTAAGAATGAGAGCTTGAAAGCTTGAAAATTGTATGTAGATTGTAAATGAGTAAATTAAGGATGAAAAATGAGAGTAAGGATGATGGATATATTTATAGGATGAGAAATTGGGGGATATAGCCGTTTTTAGCCGTTGGAACCGCCGCTTCCGGGCCGGCCCGGCGGTTCCGGGCTAGCCCTAGGCCCTTCGGTTTCAACGGCCATAAGTGGAACCGCAGCTTCGCCCTAGTTCGGTTGTCCGAACCGCCGGTTCCGGTCCTTGAGTTGAACGAACCAAGCCCGGCCCTAGGCCCTGGCTCCCGGTTTCGGTTCAGGCCCGTTGACCGCCGGTTAGGGCCCGAACCGTTGATCGGCGGGCCGGGCCTAGGGCCGAATCGCCGGTTCGTAAAAACCGTGCACGTCTACATGAAAGTGTCTTAATAAATCTCGATGTTTGAATTCATCAAACAAAGTAATGAGTTCACCGTAGATCTTCACGAATAAAAAGTTGAAAATAATTCATATTTTATACTTTAATATTGATCAAATTCTTAATATAATATATAATATATTTAATAGAATAACCATCATTTATATTTATTTCAAACTGTAATGCGCTAATATATACTCCTAAGTTGTTTTGACTTGAAAAAAAAAGTATATTTTCTACAAAGTGAACTCTTCATTAACGCTCATCTTAATGGACGACAGACCAGAGGAGGATTTCCATCTCTTTTTTTTCTAAAAGATGAGAATTCTTTTTTGGTCAATTAATACAGAAATTTTAAAGGCTGCGTCACGGTGGACTCGAACCCGAGACCTTTGGCCTCGGGCATTAACCACTCTACCACTAGGCCAACACACACACAAAGATGAGAATTTGATTCTTGTTATTGTTCTCTGTTTCATATATACTAGTAAAATAGTATGTATGAGAACAAGTAAAGTTCTGATGTAAAAAAATGAATTTAAATAACATATTTCAAAATATAAATTTTAAAGCTCGGATGTCCGCATCCCCCTAACTGGAAGAAGAATTGCATTACTATCTTTATCGCAATCAGAAAGAACATAATTGTAGATAAAAAGATTAGCTCATATCTTATATCAAATAAATAAGTTATATATATATATATATATATATATATATATATATATGAGGAATCAAATAGTACCGAGCCGAGATAGTATGTAGTATTCAATCTCATCCACTCATCTCATAGATCCTATATGGTTGAGATTTTTTCGTACCTTTTAAGCTTAATTTCGCTGATTTTCACAAAAGTAATGGTAGATTAGTAATTTGATTTGTTATATGATTGCAAAACAAATTATGCATTTAGTTGAACTGAATAATGCATTCAAATGAACAAAAATACATGCAGTTGAACACAATAATTCATGCGGTTGGAAGCTCACGCTCGTGCTCGCGTGTCGCTCTGGCGTTCGCCTCACGTGCCCGTTGGCCTGTATTTTTACGTTTTGTTAAATGCATTGACATGTTTTGATCAATTCATGGACGTGCTTTGTTCAATGCATGTTTGTGTTTTGTGGCAAATATAGTTTTATGTTTTGTTCAATGCATTGTCATGTTTTGTTCAATGCAGTTTCATGTTTTGTTAAATGCATTTTTATGATTTTCGACAGCAAATCTCTCATTCATCATTCTATGTTAATTTCGCTGCCTCTTTCACGACATCGATTTAATTTGCTGTAAACCACCGCCATAGCCACCATATTTCTCGATTCTTCAATCATCTAGCAAATTTATCTTCTATTTCTTCTCAAAATTCATCAATTTTATTCTCAAATTTTCTTCTTCTTTTTCTTTCTTTCAAAATCTATTGTTTATTGTTGTTTGTTTATATTGTTGTTGTTCGCCGGTGCTGCCGCCGTCGTCGCCGGCGCCGTCGGCTACCGTTGCCGCCGTCGTTGTCTCCGTCGTCGTCTGTTGCCACCAAGGAGGAGAAGAAGAAGGCTGATTTGATTTCTTCCCATTTTTCCGCCTGCGAAAATTAAAAAAAGAAAAGAAAAGGAGTTGGCACGTGTCAGCTTGTGGTGCGACCATGTGTTCAAAATGTGTGGTCTATATTGAGTACTACTGTAACAGCCCTCTAATCCTAAGGACGGATTAGCGATGACTGATACTTGGAACAGTAATCAAAGAACATGAAAGAGAATTTAATTAAAGACTTATGGGACATACAACAAGTAAACTAAGAAGTTTTAACAATTATGTACAAGACACACATAATTTACATGTAGAAAGAGACCTACAGATCCTTAACAAAAGATTCAATGATATGAGAGAATTCAACTGTCAATATCAAAACATAAACTTAGGGTTCTATCGCAGCGGAAAAGCATGTGAATACACATATGACGATGTGTATTCAAGGTTTCTAACAAACATTATCAACAACAAAAAAAGCCCGACAACTCAACACGCCTCCATCCACCATCTACTCAACCTGCACATTTAAAAACAAACATGCAGGGTTGAGTACAAGAATGCACTTAGTGAACTCATGCCAAAACATTTTATCAATTTTAAATTACACTGCCCCATTACAGTAAGATAAAAGGGTTTTTATTTGGAAAGGTCTTGTACTTACTAAACATTTTCATTATTTCATAAATATTCGTCTGGCCAGACATATTTTCCTTGTATGTATGATCCATATCCCTTCACATATAACATTTCCATCAACTCATCTCGTAAACTCATCTCGCGCCGTAGGAGGAGGCCTCCTCCCACGGACGCCGTGACCGGCCGAGAACCCTTTCAGCACACAGTCACCAAATAGTGCACAAATCCTTGTCACTCCAGCACAGGATACAAATTCTCAATCATCCTTGCGGGTACTAACAAGGATACGAATTCAATCATTTCATAAGTTGGGAGCTACCCAACAATATGCATCATTCGATCATGGATAGGATACATACATAAACATAAACATTTTGGGCAGGTAATTAAATAAATCATTTCTTGTAAACAAGCATCGTAAATAAATCATTTGGTAAGCAATTTATCTTTTTGAGTATAGTAAAGCCCACCTGGTCTGTAGTCTTTTCTTAATTCGACTTCTTCCTACGCCAACGATCACGTCCGCGTCCCACCTTTACGTAAAAACTAATTTAATACATCGTTCATCGCATATCTTAACTAACAAATTTTTTTTTTTTGTCGTAAACATAGTATTCTATGTTTCTAAAATCTCATGAATTCTTAGTAGATCTAAAATATATTCTTAACACATAATATGTGTTAATATGTGATAAAATAAATTTAAAATCCTTAAACCTCATAATCCAGTTCTCGGCTCTTATATATAAAATTATTAAACTCTTCCCAAAAATTCTTATAAATCCATATAACATATTGTATTAACCTAGAATCATTAATATGTAATAGCATTAGCTATAGAAAATTTGAACATCACTTCTCTTCACTTTAAGGCTCTCGGCCAATACAACATATATATCAAATATTTTTCTAAAATTCTAATAAATTCATGTAACATTTAATTAGGCTCTACAACATTAATATGCTATAATATCACTTAAGCATGAATCATACCTCATAATAAACACTTATTAACAAACAACTAAACCTGATAACTATATTTCTCATATTTTTATCATTAATTAACATAAGCAATATAATAAAATCTAACGGTTGAAATTCAAAAAAATTTAATGTATATAGAAAGCTTGATCAATTCCTAACCTTTTAATCGACGTCGACTTCTCACGTCAAAGGTTTTGCTACCTAAGATTTGTGTAAGAAATGAAGAACACTGCTCTATTTCTTTTCTCTCAAAAGCTCACGGTAATAAGAGTGGTAAGGAAATGAGAGATGTTTTGTTTGATATAACTTATCATTTAATTGTACTAAAGTTAAAGGAATAATAATAATAGTTACTACACTTCTCCCTACTCACTTCGGTCACCTCTCCACATTTCAAGATAACTTTGTGACTCATCACTATTCTAACACCTCATCCTTCCTTTTTGCTAATACATATCACAATTAATTAATTAAAGAAACAAAAATCCTCACCTTTATTTAGTACAATGGATCGGCCACTCAAATTGCACAAAAGATGAGTTTTAATTTTTGTCTTATACTAATTATAAAGATCCTGCACCTTATCCCATGCATACAATCATTATCAAGAGTTCTAATATTTCTTCTTACCTCAATTTCCAACATTCTCGGTAATTACAGCCACCACACCTTACACTAATCAAAAAATTTACAGCACACACTTAAACATGCAAGCATGCATACACGTCTGAACACACACAATTATTACACCTATTCTAAATATGTAGTAGGTATAATATAATATTGTATCTATAACTTTGGGGTTAACCTTAACTTTTAGCTATTCTTTTATTAAATGCGGCCATATACATATATTCAATATATATATATATATATATATATATATATTTTCCTCTCTTTTTTTTTTTTTCTTTTTTTCTTTTACACGTATTATATATATATGTATCTATATATTTTATAATTATTTTAAATCCTTTTGGGATAAATCCCAAAACCTTGTCAACTTACATAACTCTCATATATACAATTTCTACAATCTTTTATTATTATTACCGATGCAAAATCCTAATTTTAAAATTAGGTTAATTTTAAACCAAGTTTAGATGGTCGGGTATTACAACTACATACTATCTCGGCGATTGGGTACTACGGGAACTTAATCATTTATATATATATATATATATATATATAGTGTTATATATGAACACTCCTTATAGTGTAAATATGAGGACAATATCAATCATTGATAAATCAATATGTACGTTTCAGATTCAATGCAAAAATTATATCGTAGATGCACAAATAACAATTATATACAAAAATATACATATAACTAATTCAGATACACACTTAAAAATGACCATTAGATTTTCAAATCTAATGGCCATGATTTGATCTCATTTATGTACACTAAAGATTGTATGTACATGAACCAATTCATATGTATATATATATATATATATATATATAGTGAGTTTTTATAAAAATATTTGTTATCCTACAAACGTGAGAACAATACATTCTCCATGAAAATTACTGCACTAAAAAGATTTAATTAAATTTTCGCTCCTCATAGAATTCGAACCCGGGTGGTTCACAATGCATCCATCCAACAAAGTAATGCATTATCGTAGATCTTCGCGATCTAATGATTGAAAATAGTTCTCAAGTTCTTCTTCGATTTTTTAACAGCAGCAACGCCATCGCGAAAAACAATGGGCAACAGATTTTTGAGAAGAAGAAGAAGAAGAAGAAGAAGAAGCAGAAGAAGAAGAAGAAGAAGAAGAAGAAGAAGAAGAAGAAGAAGAAGATTTTGTGAAGAAAATTTAAAAAAAAATTGAGAAAAAATAGAAGGGATTTGTGAGAGAAATTGAGTAATCAAGAGTGTTGGGAAAATTCATAAGTTATTGAAAATTAATCTATCTTAACTGTGTGTTTTGATTAGATCCTAAAACATGTGATTATTGCTTTATTGATGTAAGTAATGCTACTGGCTTGTTCTAGAGTTGAGCGTTTTTGTTACAGGTTTCAGCAATAGAACTACCAACTTGGACAACACAAGATTAAAGGAGTTCAAGCAGTATTGAAGTCAGCTTTTTTGATAGAGTATCAATATCAGCACAACTGATAGAAGCTCAACTGAAGGATCACAGACTGAAGAACTAAAGATTGACAGAAGGCCATCTAATGTCTGAAAGACTATGGTATAACGATGCTGATGAACAGAGCTACTGGAGTAAAGTCGAAGAGTGAATACTGATGTCATAAGACCGAAGGCTGAAGATCAGAGATTGAGACTGAGCACTGAAAGAGATGAAAGATTCAAGATATGACAAAGTGTCATATTAGTCAGCCGACTGTCCCCGCGGAAGTCTATGCTGGCTATTAGGAGTCAAAGTTGGTGTCCTAAAGTCAAAACTGCCTATCGATAGTCATAGCTGGCTGATGAAATGGCAAAGCTGGCTATCTATTTACATCTTCTGAAAGCGTTATACTGACTCATGTGTTCGAAACTGACACATGAAGGGAGTCCAACTTGTTGACAAAGATGGAGCATTCTCGGCTGGTCCAACCAGGAGTCAATGTTGATAGAACACGGAATTAACTCAAATAAAGAAACACGAAAGATTTTAAGCCTTGAGTGTTTGACTCGCCATATGTATTAGCATATTTGCAGAAGATCTACCTTGTCAGAAGACATTTTCAGAGTTGCAGAGCTATAATGTACTATGATACAGACCTCTGACTATGATGTACGAGGATTCTCAAAGGAAAGAATTCAAGCGATAAATAGAAGGATCTGATTGGTGCTTTCTCCAATGATACTATTCTACATCCTCTATATATATGCATGGAATCAAATATTTGAAGATTTCTGAAATACTGCACAATTGAAATCTCAAAACATTCAAGCTCAAGCCAATAAAACAATGGTTTTGAAGAAGAAAGTTCACAGTGCTATAAGTAAATCTCAAGAGCTCACATATATCTATTAGCTCGAGATTTTAGTATACACTTCCTTAAGTTTAGGATGTTCATCTTGTATACAAACTGAGTTTGACGTCTGTGTCAACTCAGATGCATAGTTGGAAACCTCTCTACTAAATCGCCCCAAAAGTTAAGTAGAAGTTTAGATAAGTAGACAATGAAGTATCAGTTGCTGAAAGCTTAGTCATCTAGCATCTATAAGTTAGAGGTTAAGTCGATTGCATCCGAAAGCAGTTAGTGGTTTTCTAACACCAACAAGCGTAGAAGGAATGTCGAGTTAGGTGGGACACTTTAAGGTGATTTGGGTATCTTGGTTTACTCTTGTACCTGTAAACAAGACTAAATCTAAAGTTAGTGGATTGACTGAGCAATCAGTCCGTGGACGTAGGAGATTATCTCTCCGAACCACGTAAAATCAACGTGTTATTTACTTTTAGTATTGCTTTCATATTATATGTTATTGAACTGTCATCAACAACACACAACAACACAACATTATTTTAAAACTCTCTAGCAGTATTTGATTGATACTGAAGAAATATAATCTGAAAACTGCATAATCAATATTTGACTAAGTGTTTCAAAGTGGCTTTAAGTTTTTTCAATAAGTCAAATACAATAACCACCACATTTCGTAAGTACATCAGTTATTAGTCCAACTGACTAGCTATCTTAGCAGTCAAAAAGTTTGCTAACTGATAACATTCAGCATAAGACACCACTTATTTGAACTGATCAGAAGTACTGCCATCAATACTAGATTGTTAGTTACCCGATCAACTACACCGAGTAACCAGTCAATCTTGTCAAAGAAAAAGTATTTGAAATTTGTCTAACTAGTGTATCCCCCATACACCAGTTCGTACCTAGCGGGACCCATCAAAGAGAAATAGTGACTATAACGGTGGTTTACGATAAATTTCATTGGTAATCGGAGAAGGAGGTGGCGGAACTCATGCATGTAACAAAAAATACTTATGCAATAACAAAACATAAACCTACATGTTGGCCAACGGATGATGGGAGTGTGCGAGCGCGTGCTGGGTGTGTGTTTTCAACATACTTCAAAATGAAAACTCATATGCATATTTGTATTCAGTTACATGCAGGTTTGTGTTTATTTATATGCATAAATTTGTTGAACAATATGCATGGTTTGTTTTCAGTATCACATAACAAATCAAATTATTATTACCGTAGCGAAATCAACGAAAATAAGCTTGAAAAATAAAAAAATAAAAAATTTACACCATAAGATCTATGAGATGAATAAATAAGATTGACTATTACGTACTATATATATATATATATATATATATATATACATACATATATGGGAGGGTTAACGTGAGAACCATTTTTATTGTGAGAATTAAAAATGATGAATTATTGTGAAAATTGATGAATCCATTGGAAAAGTTATTGAATCCAAAAATTAGAATTTTCGCCTCATGGAATTAGAACACGGGTGAAAAATTTTGAATTCAAGAACTTTCTCAACGGATTCATAAACTTTCATAGCAAATTCATTTGGTTCTTAGTTTTAGGATAGAAGTGATTCTCATTTGAACCTAACTCTACCCCTCTCTCTCTCTCTCTCTCTATATATATATATATATATATATATATATATATATATATATATATAGAGAGGTTAACATGAGAACCATTTTATCGTAAGAACGTGAGAACCAAAAAATAATTAATTCTTTGTTAAAGTTGATGAATCCGCTGGAAAAGTTACTGAATTAAAAAAAATAGATTTTTCGCTTCTCATAGGATTCAAACCCTATGTGAAAATTATGGACTTTTGGATTCAGTAACTTTTCCACCAGATGCATTAACTTTCATATCGAATTCATTTTGTTCATAACAAATTTTCATGGTTATTAGTTCTCAAATTAAAAATGGTTCTTATTTGACACTCTCTCTCTCTCTCTCTCTCTCTCTCTCTATATATATATATATATATATATATATATGCTAAATTATTCTAACAATTTTATACGAAAATCCCCCTTCAAGTAACTAGGAACCATGATTTTTTATAGGGTAAATATCACTTTAAATTCAAAATACATCCTTATTAAAAATATCATAAATTTTTTTAGAAATATTTATTTAAATCATCAACTATCAACTTTGTACAAAAACTATCGTGCATACATTTTTGTCCCCGAAATCTTGACATGGCTCGTCAAATATTACTTAGAAAAGATAAAACATAAAATAGCATAGATCCCGCATGAAATTACATGGCATTTTTAAGTGTCATTCGACGAGCCACCTCAAGATTTTAGGAGCCAAAAATGGTGTAAACACAATATTGATAGTTGATGGTTTAAATAAATATTTTTGATACATAGAGACATTTTTATAATACAAATATAATCTGAAATTTAAAGAAATATATGTCCTTTATATAATAATTCTTCTATTTACAACAATTTCATATTATAGGAAGATCAATAATTCAGATTACTTTCTATTTCCTTCAAAGTACGAGGGAATGAGATGGAAAAGTTGGATTCAATTTATTCAATTTTATAAGAGGGGCCGGGCTGTTAGTTCTTTCCCACTGTTTTGGCAAATTTGATGGGCCAGCCCATTATGAATGTTGAGCCAAAATGATCCAATACTTGGTTGAGGCCCATGCTATAATACTTAAGTCCCAATATAAGCTTTGATCGATTTTGTGATTTATCTTAAACCCATCGGTTACCTCGCCTCCTCCATAACTTATAGTGATTCTATATAGAGTCATAATTTTTCTCACTATAACCCCTATATTAAAAATTAATAAAAATATTAATAAATAACATATTTTACCTTTATAGCCAAAAAAAGGAGAGATTAATGCTTCAACTCAGTCGTCGCTGGCTGGTAAGAATAATGCAGCAACACAGCTGCAGCAGCCTATAAGCCTGTTAAAAAGAAAAAGGGTAGTTTCATATATAGAGAAATCAAGATTCTTCCTGCTAATACATCGATTAAAAAAGCTGGAATATACAATTTTTTCGAAGACAATCAGAATCGAGCTTTGAAGAAACAAACTAAACATTAGATATAATTCATTCCTTCTAAACTTTTGTAACATGATTTGTGTCATAAATTGCACGAAATGATTGAATTCACCCACTTTTAGAATTAAACAATTTCAAATAGAAAAGGGAAGATTCGGTTGTCGTTGTTACCATGTTTATCGTTGCAATAATTTTTGCTAATTTTCAGTCTGCCTCGTCAACATCGACGCCTCTTTCCCCTACGATTTTGGGGCACACATTCACTTAATCAATGAAACTGTCAAATGCCAGTATAAGGGTGTTGAGACGGTAGATTGGATTCTACATGAGGATGTATTAGCATCCTTTTTTAATCTTTTGTGACATGTCTTCTTATTGTTTTAGATATTTTTAATCTTTCATCTTATTTTTCTTATTGTTTAGATGTTTGATATGTGGCGGTCAAAATGTTATTCCCACCCCAAAAAACTAGCCATCTCTCAATTGTAATTCAATCTCTCTCATCTGTGGCATTAGATAAAAATTAAGTATGACATTAAATTTTATTATTTTTTGTAATTATAAAAATATTAGATGTCTTTTAAAATTTAAATTATAAATTTTTTCTATTATATATTTTAAACATATGTAAATTAAAATAATTATATCTAGTTATAATAACATTATATGTTAATTCTATCTATCATAAATTACAACCTCATCGATAGATATCATAATGAACAACATCCCCACAGATGGAGATCTCAAGTTTTCAAAATTTTCACCGATGAGGATCTTAATAAATAACATTCTCACGATGAGAATCTCAAATTTTCAAGATCACTATTGATGGTGATCTCAATTTTCAGGATCTCAAGTTTTCAAGATCTCTGTTGATTGAGATATCAAGTTTCAAGATCCCTACCGATGGAGATCTCAAATTTTCAATATCCCGCCGATTGAGATTTTAATAAAAAAAAATCTCCATCGTCCCTTTATCATAATCTTAGTTTAGTTTACCTTGTTATTGCATGTAATATAATAAATATTGTGATGTCTTGTAAAATTTAAATTATAATTTTTTTCTATTATATATTTTATAAACATATGTAAATGATAACAAACCGAAAAAAAATAACGAAATCGATATTTCATAAAATAGAAGAAAATAATATTTTCATTGACTTATTATTAATGAGTTATCATAAAATTAATATTCGATTAATCGCAATAAAGCATCATAATGTAATAAAAGAATACTAAATTTTTAAATTGTAATATATAATGTATAAGTTAAAAATAATACATAATGATAGGTTATGATATTATTTTATAATATTTAAATTAATAATAATTAGTGAGAGATATGACATAATAAAAGATACATAAATCAATAGGGATCAGTAAATATTTAGCTATAATAACATTATATGTTAATCTTATCTATCATAAATAACATCTTCATCAATATGGATCGCAATAAACAACATCCCACCAATAGAGATTTTAATAAACAACATCCTTAAAATGTGATATCAAATTTTCAAGATCCCTATTGATAGGGATCTCAAGTTTTCAAGATCCCTACCAATAGAGATCTTAATAAACATAATCTCCATTATCCCTTTAACTCACTTTTTTATTGCATGTAATACAATAATAACTTATAATAATATATTGTGATCTATATACTATATTATATAACTAAATAATATTTCATAATACTAATGCATATTTAGCGTTATATAGAGAAATTAAGTGTGCCATTAAATTTTGTTAGTTTTTATAATTAATATTATAAAAAACATAGATGTTTTTTATAATAGAGAATTTAGATTATCTTCTATTATATATAAATATATAAAAATTAAAAAATTGAAAAATATATGCAAATCGATATTTCATAAGATATAAGAAAAATTAATATTTTCATTGGCTTAAAATGAATATGAGTCATCATAAAATTAATATTCGATTAATTACCATAAAGTATCATAATATAATAAAAATAATATTAAAATTTAAAATTGTACTATATAATCTAAGTTAAAATAATCCTTAATAATAGGTTATGATGTTATTTTATAATATTTAAATTAATAATAATTAACAATGACAAACATGAACTAATAAAAAAATACATAAATATCATTAATATTTAGTTGTAATAACATTAAATATTAATCATATATATCATAAATAAGATCCCCATCGATTGAGATCTTAATAAACAACATCCTAATTTATTAGGATATCAAGTTTTTAAGATTCCTATCGATGAAGATCGTAATAAACAACATTCCAATCGATGGAAATCTCAAGTTTTCAGATTCCCACTGATAGAGATCTTAATAAATAACACTCTCACCGATAGAGATCTTAATAGACAACATCCTAACAGATGGGGATCTCAAATTTTTAAAATTTCACTGATGAAGATCTTAATAAACAACATCACCACTAATAGAGATCATAATAAACAACACCTCTCATCAATAGGGATCTTAATAAATAACATCCCAACCAATAGAGAATTTAATAAACAACATATATTAGCGATGGAGATCTCAAATTTTCAAAGTCCATATCTATGGGGATCTCAAGTTTTCAAGAATCCTTCCGATGGGGATCTTAATTAAGAAGATTTCTATCGTCCCTTTATCATAATATTAGTTTAGTTCACCTTGTTATTGCATGCAATACTTTAATAATTTATAATTATATATTACGATACCATATACTATATTATATAACTAAATAATATTTCATAATATTGAATTATGAGTCATCATATAATTAATATTCGGTCAATTACCACATGAATAATTTCCATATATTTACAAATTGAATTATAGGGGCACCATTCATGACCATATATGGTAGCTAGAACTTCCATCGATAAAATTCTGACAACATACATCGATCGTCGATAATATTTAGTTAGACTACCGATAATATTTGATAAATAGTAGGGATGGAGGAGAGAAAGATCAAATTTTGGTATTAGGAGAAAAATGTTGGAAATATAAAAGGATGCAATGCATGAGGTTCCGGGTCAAGTCTACCTTGTTGAGACGATGATTACTCTTTTTTTTAGGACATTAGTAATTACATCACAGATGAGGAAACAAGTTTTATTTAATTTGGAACTGACACGAATGGTAGCGTGTCTTTCTTTCTTATGCAAAACTTCTTGTACATCCGTCCACACGGTGCGGACGAACAAAAGTATCATTTATATTGAAGAACAATATTATTTATTTTTTATCTTGTAATTTCTTTCTTTCTTATATAAAAATTCTTGTAGATCCGTCCACACAGTGCGGACGAACAAAAGTATCAGTTATATTGAAGAAAAATATCATTTATTTTTATCTTGTAATCAACAAATATCATTTACATTGAATAATAATATCATTTGCATTGAATAAAAGTATCATTTACATTGAAGAAAAATATCAATGTCTGCATATGCGGACGTCCACGTAAATGACCACGTCTCTTTCTTAATATTTTGGGATTATAAATATGGAGTTATTTTTTTATTAAGAATTTTAATATTATTATTTTTGAATAGGTGGCTTTTTAGCTTAACTTATATCACTACGAAATTTATATCCCTAATCTCCTATTTCTGAGAGATCAAATCCTTAGTCCACACTTTTTATATTTGAATTCCTATTCTAAGAGCAAAAAATATTTAGCACCAAATTGTAGAATTGAGATTCAAATAGGATCCATTATGCCACATGGATTGGTAACTAAGTGCACCCTAGTCACATTGTATAATGTTTTGCGTGTAAAAAAAGTAAATTATAAATTTTAAGAAAACAGTATATGCTAGTTGCATTACAATTTATGTGACACAGTTGCGTTATTTTCTGGAATTTACCACTGAAGGACAATGAACATATCTATATCATCAATGTTCTTTTTTGGTAAGTAAACAAATAATTTTAAAAGACAAAACTTCGTGAGCGCGTGCTCACCATGCGCTACACATTAAACTGCTTTAATATAGTATTAATAAGGTAATTAAGGATAATTTAGTTTATTAATTATTAATTAGGATGTATTAATTATCAATTATAACTATTATTTTTACTTAAAATTTATTATTTTCAATTAGGTTTTATTAATTCAAAATGATATTTATTAATTCACAATTAAAATTTACTAATTCTAATTAGGATTTATTAATTTCAATTAGGGTTTATTAATTCAAATTAGGGTTTACTAATTTTAGTTAAGATTTATTAATTCATAATTAGAGTTTATTAATTTATAATTAGGGTTTATTAATTCAAAGTTAGGGTTTATTAATTCACAAATAGGGTTTATTATTCAAAATTAGGCTTTATTATTTTTAATTAGGATTTATTAATTCAAAATTAGGGTTTATTATTCAAAATTAGGTTTATTAAATTCAAATAGGGTTTCTCAATTTAAAATTAGGGTTTCTTAATTCACAATTAGGATTTATTAATTCAAAGTTAGGTTTATTATTCAAAATTAGGGTTTATTAATTCACTATTAGGGTTTATTAATTCACAATTAGAGTTTATTAATTTAAAATTAAGATATATTAATTCAAAATTATTATTTATTAATTTATAATTAAAGTTTATTAAACTAATTATTTTTAATTAGAAATAATTAAATTAAATTAGTTAATTAATTAGTATTAGTTAATTAGCATTAATTAATTGATTGATTGGGGTGGACTCACTGTGCGCGCAGCGTGCGCGCACAGGAGACCACCCCTTTTAAAAATTGCATCATGTAAGACTCTGAACCTATGACGACCTTTGACTTCAGACGTTAACTATTCTGTCACTAGGCCAATAAATGTACATAAATCACCAATTTTTATTTTCATTTGGCTAGTAAATGGTTATTTTGCAATGGAGATAATAGTGTGTAACTAACTATATACACAAAAACTTGTGTGCACGCGCTTACGTTGCGCGCACAAGTTTTGTGATTTTCTAAGTATCAATTAGTGTGTTATTTTATTATTTTATATTTTGTTTATTAATTCATAATTACGGTTTATTAATTCACAATTAGGGTTTATTATTCAAAATTAGGGTTTATTAATTCATAATTAGGGTTTATTATTCAAAATAGGGTTTATTAATTCACGATTAGGGTTTAATAATTCACAATTAGAATTTTTTAATTAACAATTAAGATATATTAATTCAAAATTATTATTTATTATTTTACAATTAAAATTTATTAAACTAATTAATTTTAATTAGAATTAATTTAAAGAATTAAATTTAATTAGAATTAATTAATTAAGATTAATTATTAATTAATTAGGGATGGTCTCACTGCGCGACAGGATACCACCCAACTATATATGTACCCTACATACAGTCTGGAATATACACGCCTTCCATATAGAATCACGGGGAATTAGTCCGTTGTAGTGTGTATAAGAATGGTAGAAGTCACGTCTTCCTGTTTTCACTTCTAGATCTTTTTTAGTTGATTTTTAGATCTTTAAACTAATATAATTAAGGTTGTATCTGATTCAGTAAATTAGAAGTTATGAACTTCTCAAACATTCACTAATCAGCTTGCCTGTTGTAATAGAAGTTTGGCATGATACTATTTCTTGTTATATATTGGTGTCAAAACTCATATTTTATTAAGTTCAATATATATATATGGTTATTGACACATAACTACACCAATTTTGGATCCATTTTGATTTTTTCCATGAACTTTAAAAATTATCACAAAATACAAAAACTTAATGACTTTAGTGATTTTACCACAATTTCAAATTTAAGCCAAATCAAATCTGAATTGATATCTCTAAAATTTACCATAAACAAAACGATCAGTGATATAAACGACATCCTAGAGAGATGAAATTGATTGTTTTGATCCCAAGTAGAATCAGACGATGAAACAAACGAGAAAATTTATTTTTTTAATGAGAGTTGACACAATGAATCTTAGAAGTAAAAAAAATCTAATTTATTTTGATGGAACGACGATGTTTTATGTCCTCTCTCTACGATGTCATTTATATCACTAACCACTTTGTCTATAGTAATCTCTGATATATCAAGTCAGATCTAATTTGGCCTGAATTTGAAATCGTGGTAAAATCACTAAAGTGATTAAGTTAATATATTTTGTCACAATTTTTAAAGTTCGTGAGAAACACCAAAATGAGCTCAAAGTTAGTGTATTTATGCGAATATATATATATATATATATATATATATATATATATATGTGTGTGTGTGTGTGTGTGTGTGTGCACACTGCACGCATTACTATATACCATATTAATTCACTGTAAAACCTGATAAATATACATAATCATACACCGATAATAAAGTGAAACATGAGATATAATGTGACATTAAAAAAAATCAAACTAGTGAAATTTTTTTCTAATAGATTTAATTATTTTTATATTTAAGTATATCTAAGATATACTTCCTCCGTCCCATCTAAGATGACATGTATTTTATTTTGGGCTGTCCCACCCAAGATGACTTGTTTCATTTTTAGGAAATAATTATCTCTTCAAAAGTTG
Source organism: Salvia rosmarinus (assembly GCA_036937905.1). Lineage (NCBI taxonomy): Eukaryota > Viridiplantae > Streptophyta > Magnoliopsida > Lamiales > Lamiaceae > Salvia > Salvia rosmarinus. Next base: position 94,202,771 of record CM072816.1, read on the forward strand.
TGGATTCTACTTACTTTTTATCCATTTAACCACTTTATCCCTTCTCATAAATAACCATGTCGAAAAGAAATTAATCGTCTTGGATGGGACGGAGGGAGTATAATGTAATTCATAAGTTCCCCAATCCAATTATTGCATCTAACGAAGAATCGGATTATTGTGACATATTAATATTTTAATAACTAGATAAAATGGTGACCATGTGTCTCACAAATTTAAAAATTAAAAACCAAAACATACATATGTCACGATTGTAGTAGCCACCTTTTCCTTCATGCAAATGAAATTCTTATAACAAGCTGGACAGCTTTTTCCAAGATTACACCAAAAATTATGAGATCAAACAATAGAAAAAAGGAATATAGTAGCCATTTAAAGGTAGAGAAAAAAGAAAGAAAAAAAGTTGAAATTGATTAAAGTTAACTTTTCAATTATAATGCACGAGGTGTGCAAAAAAGAGAACAACTTTGTGTTAAAAGGGCTGTCCACTTTCTACACTTAATGCTAATTTATTTTAATCACTCATCATGGCGGGTATCTCTCTTCCTTCTTTTGAGGTAGAATTAGATTCCATATGCTTTCGCATTTCGAATAATTTATGGAAATTATTCTTTGAATATTTTGATAGATTACTAGCTAGCTAGCTAGCAAGAGAGCCTGTCGGTGATATACTATCCATAACGCGCCTAATTAATACTCTCATGTCCCATTTAAAATATTTCACTTTCCTTTTTGGGTTGTCCCATTATAAATATCTCATTCCATTTTAGGAAATAATTATCACTTCAAAAAGTATGGGCCCTACCCATTTTTTAACACTTTAACTACTTTATACATTTCTCATAAATACTCGTGCCCAAAAAAATGAGACACTTTAAGTGGGACGGACGGAGAGAGAGTGTTAGATTCAAATGAAAATCATTTTTATCTTAAAAACTAAGAACCAAATGAATTTGTTATGAAAGTTAATGAATCCGTTGAAAAAATTATCGAATTAAAAAATTCAGAATTTTTCACCCGGGTTCGAATCCCATGAGCAGTGAAAATTCTATTTTTGGATTCAGTAACTCTCATAGCGGATTCATCAACTTTCACAATGAATTCGTCATTTCTTGTTCTCACGATAAAAATAGTTCTCGCGTTAACCCTACCTCTTATATATATATATATATATATATATAATCTAAGTATATATAGTGATTAAAGAAAGATTAGCTTTAGTACTTTGTTCTCGAGATAAGGAGCGAAATATACGAGTTAGGGAAGATTAGTCAAGTTTTATGTGGATTCCACTAGATTGAAGTTCAGATAAGATGCTACAAACAATTTGAGTTGTACGTAATATGTAGTGATACTAATACATTATGGAATTCGCTCAAAAAACAGAAAAACTAAGATATATAGAAATATTCCTATATTGACCTTCATTTTATTAATGTACATTTTAATTTATTGATGTGACAATATCGTAAGAACAGAGTTTTAATGATGCCGAATAAGTGAGGTGTTTTCTCACTAGGATGGCTCTCAAATTTGGTCAAAATTATTTTATATCTAAGATCTTGGCCACAAAATTTTATTTTTAATCGAAAAGGTATAGTTGCTTCCGTGTATTTTCGTTTTATTTGCTTGACATTTTGTTTTTTTATACTTGTCAACACAATGAACTATGCAAGTCACTTCATTTATCATATTATCAACAAAAAATTAAGATAATTCTTTCTCTCTCTCTCTCTATATATATATATCCAATATTTCTGAACGTAAACATATATTTCAATCAAAAAGTTGCTTCATGAAATTACTAAAAACTAGATTCCGTTCATAGAAAAAGGAATAAAAACAATATATTAACCTTAACTTTTGTAAATTGAACATGATCTTTTGTACACTTGTAGTGTCTCGTAATCAATTAGTATCCCCGAAAACAAAAGTTTTATTAATTGGGAAAATAGGGTATAACACTATTTTATGAAACCTTAAATAGTAAAAATAAGCTATGTGGCTAGCTTGAAGAGACTAGAATGGAGTGTTCCTAATCTTTAATATTCAATACCAATGTAGACCATTTTTTGTTGCAAATTAATTAGCTAGTATATATGAGGTGATCATATGTCATTAAAACAACTTATTATAGTTGCGTGTCGTTTTATTATCCAGCAATAAAAAAACTAATTTTAGCAATAGGAATTTCAAAACCTTAATCCATAAGTATTTGAAAAATAAAAGTTAACAAGAATATGTTATCAAGCACCTTTTCCCCCCTTTACAATCTGCAATAATTCCCGGGAAATCCTACGCTTCCAAAAGCGAAGCCACAGCAAATTCCCTAATTATGCTTTAGTTTTATTTTAATTTTAAGCTTCCCATTTAATTATATTTTGACGATTCTAGGTTAACATGCATCAACTTTATCCCAATTTCAACATGGCTTCTCAACTCCAATTAAAGTAGTATTTATCAAGCATTAGTAGTAGACCATCATACAGGGCCGGACTAGCAACCTCTACGGGCTTAACTCGGTTGATTAAGAGCTAACAGATTTGGAACAAGGGACGGACCAGCAAGTGGAGGGGCTTAATTGAGCTATCGCCAATCATTTTTTTATATGATCGACAAATAGTTGGTATTTTGTGAGAAGCGTCGAATAAAAGCTTCCATCATCAAACTAAATTATACTAAAATCGGCATTATTGAAATTTCGAACTCAAAATTCACCAAGAATTTGTTCTGCCTACTCATCATATCTTCATTCGGTTTTCATGGCATTACGACCCAAAAGAATAATATTCATTTTCTCATCGAGATTAGTTACAAAATTCAATGAGTTTATTGAAAAACAGATAATTCCGTTTAATATTAAGTGATATCTGATCGATCTTAATTTCGTAAGGGAAATAAATGCGCAAGAACACCAAAGATTTACGTGGTTCGATCTGTGAATAAGATCTACGTCCACGGGGCAAGAGAGAGAGAGTACGTGTATTGAGAGTGTAAGAAGCGATTACAAAGAGAGTGAATGGAATATTTCGTTTAATCTAGCCTCTATTTATACACAATGTATTGACCTAGATCTTGAATCCGAAGTCTTCTCTAACTAGGATTTGAGATCCTATCCTCTTGAATTAGGATTCTTTAGATATGGCCGAGCTTTCTGCTTCCCACCGACTTTAGGAGTCTTCATGGGCGAACTTGTCCGTGCCGAGCTTGATGTCGTGGTTACTTGTATTGGGCCCGATGCTTGGGCTCGTAGTTGGGTCAGATCCTATCACAACCCCCCAAAAGACGCAGTAAACGAGGTCATGCCGGATTGGGGTTGTTTGTGACGGCGGTGTTTGGACGATCTTTGACATTCTTTTCATTGTCGACTTTGTGTGTCAATGCTTGACGTCGTACATCGTATGTCGTGCTCGCAGAGACGCCCCACGAGGTCTTGTTTGTTGTTTGTATCTCGGCGAGGTTTCCGGCTTCTCGCAACGAGGCGTTATGCCGAGGTCTTCCGACCGCTTCACCCGACGGGCGCTGTCGAGGTCTCCTCGCTTCACCCGACGGGCGTTGTCAAGTCTTCGACCGACTTCACTGGGCGAGGCGTTAAGCGAGGTCTCTGATCGCTTCACCCGATGAGGCGTTAAGTCGAGGTCTCCGACCGCTTCACCCGACGAGGCGTTAAGTCAAGTCTTCGACCGACTTCACCGACGAGGCGTTAAACCGAGGTCTCTCGCTTCACCCGACGGGCGTTAGTCGCCAAGACGGATTTTCCGTCGCTGTAGTCTCGACGCGGGATACGCACTTAATGCGCATTAAATGTGGCAGCGGTTGGATTCCCGATAAAGTGCATATTGGGGGAATGTCTTCCTTGATACGCAATATCTCCTATCACTTTGCCTTCCACATTATTTCAATATTCAAAATTCCTTGCTTTCTGCGAAAGACGGTTATTCTTCGCCATTGACGTCCTGAAGCTTCTTGCCTTCTTCATCGATAAGCAAAAGTAAGTAATGGCTACTTCTTCTTATAACGAGTCGCCTGAGCGTCAAATCGTGTCTGTTTCCCCGTCTGATTCGTTAGTGTCTCTGCCTGTTTTTACCCGTATTCATATGCCTCTTTCTGAGTGTAGTCTGCGATTCCCCTCAGTGGGGGATTGCGGTAAAGTGTCTTCTTTTTCTTCAATCTTAGGTATTTCTGATATCAGGGATATCTGTTTTCAATATAGTATTCCTTCTGATATTGAGTTCGTTGCCCTCCCGAGGATAGGGCTGTGCCTCCGGATGGTTTTGTTGCCGTGTATGAGGACAGCCTCAAGGCTGGTCTTCGTCTTCCTTACCCTTATGTATACGTTGAGTTCCAAGAGATGTTTGGCATACCTCTTGCCCAACTCTCGCCGAACTCATTCCGCATATGATCGCCTCTAGGTGTCTATGCCTATAGCATAATTTTCCTTTGACCTTGGGGCTCGCCCTTCGCTTTTTGCAATTGAAGGCGGCTGGGGTGGTATTATCTATCACCCGTAGGAAATTCAAAGCAAAGATTAAATCGAAGATCTCCAACCGCGTAAGTTCTTCTTCTTACGCGGTTTCGTGGACATTTGAGTTTCCATGGCGATCCGATAAGATCGCCGATGTGATTGTCGACAAGGGCTTCGTGACTGGGAGGCGCTGACAAAATTGACCTTGTTGACGAGGTCTTCTCCGAGGCCGAGCTTGCGCCATGGGCTTAGCCCTTATGATCCCGCCTCCGTGGAGTCGGTGAAGGCGAGGCCCTTCTTCTCTTTTCTCTTTATTCCATGATTATTCGTGTTGATGCTGACCTATGTATTTCCTGGTAGTGAACCTTCTAAGAGAAAAGAAGAAAAGGAAGGGGCCGATCTCTACGGCCGAGCCGATCTCTGTGGCCGAGCCGAGGTCTCCGACCTTGAAGGATGTCGAGGACATGCCCGAAATGAGTGTGGAGCCTTCGAGATCCCCTTCACCGCAGCCACTCAAGCGCTTGAAGAGGCGGAAGCATGTAATCCCTGAGTCCTCGGTTGCCGCCGAGGCTGAGTGCGAGATCATTGGTTCCAAGTCAGCGCCTCGTCTCTTTCCCGAGGTTTTGTACTTGTCCTTATACTTTGTGTAGTAGTATAAAATTGTGTTCTTCTGACCTAATGTATATATTGTATAGGGGGTCGAGGACGTGGCGGGTGAGGTGTCTAAAGTATCCGATCTTATATCGGATTACTTGAAGGGCGCCACACTGTGCTTTGACGGGTGGCCCAGATGCTGCTCGGGAGGTGGAGGAGGAGAATACCCTCCTCGCTCAAGAAATTTCCGAGGCTCAGCTAAGATCCGGACCTCGTCAAATGCGAAGGCGGCGGATGCGGCGGCCATTGAGGCAATCGGCAAGGGCCAGTCGGCGGCGGCACTGTGGCGGAGGCGGCAGCCAAGGCGGCGAGGCCGAGGTTGCCTGATGAAGGCCGAGGTGGAACAGTTCGCCGTCGGGAGGCGGACATGGCGAGCTCGCAGGAGAAACGCCTGCACCTTTGCGAGAGGCCGCTCATGTCGGCGAAGCCCGGATGGTGTCGGACGCGGCCGAGGTGCTTAATAAGCGCGCCGCCTCTGATGCAATCGAAGATGTCGCTGAGACTACCTGCACTGACAAAGCCAAGTATGGGTACGAGGAGATCGAGGATGATGTCCCGAGACGGCCTATTTTGATGTTCTTGTCCGCGGCCCGAAGGAGCTTCCCGTGTTGCAGAACCTCGCCTCCTCCTCGCTTCTTTTATCCGCGAGTCTGCTCGCGCTGTCCGTGGATCGGGATCCCGACCGACGCCAGGTGTCCGATCATGCAAAGGGGTCGGGAGGCACTGATGCTTGGCATGGCGGACTCGTGGTTCCCAAGAGGCGGGTTTAACGGGTCGAAAATAGGCGGAAGAGGCCGAGGCTATCCAGCTTTGAGGCGGATGTGGACATGGCAAGCTTCCGGAGGTGTCGATCCCCATCTTTTCACTCCTTTTTTTTTTTTTTTTGGAATGTAAATGTATATTGATTTTTGCCTGGGCATGTTAATAAAATCACAAGTTTATGTTAAGAAACTTATCTTTTTTTTTATTCGCTTGTCTCTCGAATGCTTGATGCTTCTCCTCGTTGAACCGAATCAAGACCTATCGCGGCTCTTGAGTTGAAAGAGATCGAACTCCTCCATATAAAGGGACAGCTTGGTCATGTACAGCGGAGTCGATGTCACATGAGCCGCCAGAGAGCCGTGACGAGCTCCGTGCTCGCCTTTTGGAATTGGAGGAGGCGTTCGAGGTCGCCAAGGAGAAGGCCAAGGTTATAGCTGAGGAGCATGCCGAGTACGAGGAGATCATCCACCGAAATGGTGGGATGACGATCCCAGAAGTTGAAGCCAAGGTTGTCGAGGCCGCCACCACAGCGGGTACCGCGCGAATATGGTCGACCTCCGGCAATTCACGAGCAAGACGTGAATTAAAAAGGCTCGGGAGCATATACAAAACTGTCATCGCTCGACAACCACAGCTCGACGAAATGTTTCGACGGGATGCAGAGGCCTCTTCTTCTGCCGGAGCTTCTCGGTCTAGAATAAATGAACCGAATTATGACGATCCGGAGTGGTGCGCTCAAGAGAGGCGTGCTATTGCCCTTGAACGACGTGGATCCTCAAGGGGTCGAAACCGGGCGTCCTCGAGTGTCCGAGGTCGAGTTCGCAGAGCGGCATCTTCAAGTGATCGAGGTCGCGCTGGCCGGGCTCGTAATGTAGACCGAGGACGAGGTAGAGGTAGGATTAGTATAGATGAGCTGCTGAATCCCGATTTTTCTAGGGATTGGCTCAGCTTTTCCCGATCCGCCCGCCCTCGTAAAATATAACCCGTACATCTTTTATTTAATAAGAATGATTTCTCATCGACTTTGTATTGAACAAGAGTAATATCGAAGGTAGTTCGTCCTCGTAGAAATTCCGCTTAGAAATAGACGAAGGAAATCGCTCGCACGGCAGGTAGGGTTCCTATTTTTTGCCGAGGTTATCGGGAGGGTGGTCCCTTCATCTACATAGAGAGAACGGCTTCAAATGAGGGAAGGTAATCGATCTCGTATGTAGGAATGGTTCCTGCTTTTTTGCCGAGGTTATCGGGAGGGTGGTCCCTTCATCTACATAGAGAGAACGACTCAAATAGACGAAGGTAATCGATCTCGTATGTAGGAATGGTTCCTGCTTTTGCCGAGGTTATCGGGAGGGTGGTCCCTTCATCTACATAGAGAGAACCGCTCAAATAAACGAAGGTAATCTCGATCTCGTATGTAGGAATGGTTCCTGCTTTATGCCGAGGTTATCGGGAGGGTGGTCCCTTCATCTACATAGAGAACGGCTCAAATAGACGAAGGTAACTGATTTGTATGTAGGAATGGTTCCCGTTTTTGCCGAGGTTATCGGAGGGTGGTCCCTTCATCTACATAGAGAGAACCGCTCAAATAAACGAAGGTAACTGATCTCGTATGTAGGAATGGTTCCTGTTTTTGCCGAGGTTATCGGGAGGATGGTCCCTTCATCTACATAGAGAGGCGCTCAAATAAACGAAGGTAACTGATCTCGTATGTAGGCATGCGCTGTTTAAATTTACATTCGTATGAAACTAATGTAATCGACCTCCGCCGAGGGAGCTTGTCCTCCGTAGAGGGTAAATAATAATGTGAAGATTAATTATGCATTAGTGACGAGTAGAACTTGCAAAAATAAAATTTTATTGATAAAAGACGACGCGACCACCAAATAAGACTCGACTCTAAACAGACTTTAAAGACACGATCGAACAAGACCCGACCTCGACACTTATGCATAATATCTCTTCGGATGAATGATGTGCCATGCTGGGTAATTGCTCACCGGACAATTGAGCGAGCTTATAGCCCTTTGCCGAGGACTTCGTCCGACCCTGTAAGGTCCTTCCCATGTGGCTTCCACTTGCCGAGCTGCGCGCTTTGCTTACTTCATTATTTCGAGTACGAGGTCGCCCACTTGAATTGTCGGGTTTTAACACGCTGGTTGTAATACCGAGCTACTTGTTGCTTATACCGAGCTTCCTCGATGTAGGCGAGGTCTCTTTTCTTCGAGTAGGTCTAGATCACTCGTAGATTTTCCCCATTTGCTTCACAGAGAAGTCAATGGTCCGGGGACTCGCACTCCGATCTCTCGCAGGATCATCGCTTGGTTCCATACACCAAACTATAGGGTGTTTCTCCGCTCGAGGTCCGAGGTGTTGTTCGATGCGACCATAAGACTGTGGTAAATTTTCCACCCAGAGGCCCTTAGCTCGGTCGAGACGAGTTTTAGACCCTTTACGATGGTCCCGTTGGTAACTTCGGTCCGACCATTTGCTTGAGGATGGGCCACCGAGGTGAACTTTGTTGGATCCAAGCTCGACACCAATCTTTGAATGTCTTATCCGTGAATTGTGTTCCGTTATCCGAAAGGAGGATATGGGGATGCCGGCGACACACTATGTTCTTCCGCACGGTTGAGGCGTTCTTGCTTGTGATTTTGCCAAGGGCTCCGCTTCACCCACTTCGTGAAGTAGTCGATCGCAACAATTAAGAATTGAGCTGTCCCGGTGCTTTACAAAAGGGCCCACAATGTCGATCCCCATTGCATAAACGGCCAAGGGCTCTGTATGGAGGTGAGGTTGATCTGCGGTAGCCTTGGCACGCTCCCATGGATTTGACACTTTGGACACTTTTTACGAGATCCATCGAGTCTTGGAACATTGTCGCCAATAGTATCCCCATCGCATGACTTTCTTTGACAAGGCTCGGGGTCCGATGTGGCTTCCGCACGAACCTTCGTGTATTTCTCGAGAACGTAATTAGCTCGGTTCGGACCCAAGCACCTTAAGAGAGGTTGAGATATGACTTTCAGATAGACCCCCGCTCAATTGTATATCGCAGATTTGTTCAGATCCTCCTAGCTTCCAAATTGTCATGGGCGATTCGCCTTCTCCGTGTACTCTCGAACGGGAGTCATCCAATTGGGTTCTTCATCCGAGACTACGCTGACCTCGGCCCGCCTTCGCATCGCCTATGCTTCGCTTGGACTTCCTCTCTTGGCGGGCTCGTTGATGACGAGGCCAATTTACTTAAGATGTCACCGGCTATTTTGCTCCTCGATGCGAACTATCCGAAATGTGGGAAAGTCCGCTGCGGTTTTTCGCTTTTCAAGATACTTCTTCATTCATGCCTTTTGCCTCGTATTTTCCCAACATTTGGCTTACGACGACTTGAGAGTCGCCGTGAACTTGCACGGCTCGTGTCTCGGAGACTTTGAGCGAGGCGAAGTCCCGCGATCGATGCCTCGTACTCCACTTCGTTGTTCGTATTTTGAATGTGAACCGGTGAGTAGGCGATCTCTTGGTCGTCCGGCCTGGGAGTAAGATACCTGCTCCGCTACCCTTTTTCGGCCCCATCAACGTGAGTTGCCAAGACTCCCTCGGTGTTTCAACCATGGGTTCGGCTTCGCATCGTCGTCGACACGGACTCGGTGGGCTTCGTTTTCGACGGTTAGCCTCGGCAAGGAAATCTGCTAGGCTTGACCTTTGATGGCTGGCGAGGCGAAGGATATATCGTGCTCGCCCAGCTCGATTGCCCATTTCGCGATTCTCCACGATAGCTTGGCTCGTCAATACTTGCGAAGTGGGTAGTCGATGAGGACTTGTATGGGATGTGCATGGAAGTATGGACGTAGTCTCCTCGGGCGCTTATTAATGCTAAGGCAAGCTTCTCAAGGGCGATACTGCGTTCCGGGCCTTTAGTGCTCGGCCGATGAAATACACCGAGGCGACGTCCTTCTTCTCGTACCAGATCGCACTTATGGATTCGTCCGAGGCGGCGAGGTAGAGAAAGGACCTCTCCTCTTCGGAGACGGATAGAGTGGGAGCTTGGCGAGGTAGCTCTTGAGGTCTTCAAAGGCGGACCTGTACCTCATCCCATGAGAATTTCGGGCCTTTTGAGTATCTTGAAGAAGGTAGGCGCTTATCCGCGACTTTTGAAAAAAGCGGCTTAGTGCGGCTATCGCACTGTCGACTTGTGTACGTCATGGATGGTCTTCGCATCTTCATTTCCAAAATGGTTTGGACCTTGACGGGTTTGCTTTTAGCTCTTCCTGTGAAACCCAACACCCTAAGAACTTTCGCACCGGACCGCAAACGTGCACTCGGGATTCGCTTTTAGGTTGATTTTCCGAAGAAGGCCGAGGACGATCCGAGGTCGGAAACACATGCGCTTCTTCTGCTTTTGACGACGATGTCGCTCACGTATACCTCCACATTCGACCTATGTAGGGTTGAAATATTTTGTCCACCATCCTTTGATAGGTAGCCCCGCATTTTAAGGCCGAATGACATCTTTTATACGCAAAGACTCGAAGTCGGTAATGAAGGCTGTCTTGGCGGCCTTCATCATCCATCGTGACTTGGTGATACCCTTGTATAAGTCCAAGAAACTCAAGACTTCGTATCCGACCAGTAGCGTCGACCTTCTTGTCAATGTTGGGAAGAGGATAGCAATCCTTTGGGCAATGCTTGTTGAGGTCGGTGTAGTCAATACACATTCGCCATCCCTCCTCCTTTCTTCACCATCATCGGGTTGGCTATCCAGTCGGATATTTGACCTCGAACAAGATCCGGGCTTTTAATAGTTGGTTCACCTCGTCATGAATGACTTGGTTTCGTTCGCCCGCGAAGATTCTTTGCTTCATCGAACCGGCTTTATGTTCGGTCGATGTTGAGCGGTGAGTGATGATACTCGGCGAGACTCGGTCATGTCGAGGGAGACCAAGCAAATACGTCCCGAATTCCCTTTAGAGTTGGATGATCCGATCCTCACTTCAGTGCCGTGGTGAAACCAACCCGGGCGACCTTCAATGGCTCATCTTTGTACAATGCGACCTCTTCCACTGACCGCCGTGAGTGGCGATGTACTTCGACTCAACTCCTCGGGTTTCCTTAATTGCTATGCCTGGGGCCGGACCGAGGTCCCGCACCTCGTAAGGCAACTTGCATACATTCTTTGGCTTGCTTCTGATCACCTCGGATCACGGCTGTTCCCCTCGTGGTGGGTATCTTTATCGTCAGGTGGTACGTTGAGCATACCGCCCTTACATCGTTCAGCCAATCTCGCCCTAGTATGATGTTATACGGCGAGTGGGCCTTCACTACGAAGAACTGCACCACCTTGGTCGAGGTCGTTGGTGCTTTCCCCACCGTGACGGGTAGCTCGATTATTCCCTCCGGTCGTGTCTCTTCCTGGACGAAGCTTCGGAGTGGCAGCGGTGCCTGTGCGAGGTGTGCTTCTTCTACTCCTAGCTTGTCAAAGCATTCCTTGAAAAGGATGCTCACCGACGCCACCGTTGTCAATGTAAACGCTGCTTACCAACTTATTTGCGACTACTACCGATCACCAACGCATCCCGGTGGGAATAATTGTCGCAGTACGGGTCGCCCTCGGAGAAGGTGATCGCCTCGTCCTTCGACCCTCTTGTTGGTAGGTTCGCGGTTTTAGGACTTGGCATCGACCTGTGAGGACTTCGTGACTCCACGGGAGCCCGTAATAGTGGAGATCACCCGTCCATATTGGGGTTCGTCGTCTCCTTCCTCGTCGGTGTTGCGCTTTGTTTTATTGTAGAGGCGCAATTTCCTCTTCCTCCGCTTTTTCTTCTTTTGGCTCGTCGGCTTGGCGACTGCCCTCGGTATTTCTTCGTGGATCCGTCCGAACTAGCATCTCTATTTCACCCATGAGCTCTTTGCACTCTTCGATGTCGTGCCGTAATCCTCATGGAATGAGCGATTTATCCATAGGTCGGCACCTCTTCCTCCCCGCCATCGGTCGAGGCTTCTAACAGTTCATATGGAGTGCGAGATTTCGCCTCGGCTTTGTCAACGGGTGTATTGAGGTCGCCCGAGGCGCCACGCGGACCGAGCCCGGACCTTATCGGGCGATAATCTTTCCAAGCGCTTGCACCGCCTTGGTTCCGATCTTCCTTCCTTCGCTCTTCTTCCTTTTCCGAGGGTCCCGCTTGCTCGCTTTCTCTTGTCGGCCTCGTCCGCTTTGGCGAACCGGTTGGCTATGCGCCACGCCTACTGTCGCGAGACGGGTTCGATTGACGATCTCTCGGTATAAGGCCCCGGCAAGATGCCGCTTTGGAAGGCCGAGATGACTAACAGTCGCTCACGTCTTGACCTTCAAACACCCTTGTTAAACCTCGCCATGAAGTCACCGATGGGCTCGTTACGGCTTTGCCTTATGGTGAGAAGGTGTGCCGGCGATGTTTTGACCGCCTTTTGAAGAACCTTCATGGAAGGCCGCCATGAGGTCGCGATAGAGCCGATGCTTCCGTGGTAGACCGTCGAACCACCGCGGGCGTTGTCGACGAGTAACTCCGGAAGAGTTTACACATATGAACCGAAATGAGACGCTGGTTGATCATGTTGTATTGGACCGCGAGAGGAAGTTACGTGGATCCTCAACCCGTCATAGGGGCGATGCTTGGTACTCGGTATTTATCCGGAGAAAGTATTGAGTATCCTATTTGAGAACGGGTGGCTATCTTCCGCATCCATCGAAGCCATCCTCCGGTGATTGGGACGGAGTTCGACGATCGAACTCGTTTAGGTGACTCGGACCGACTTCACGGCGGCCCTGATGCCTTTTCCTGCGCTGCTCGTCCCCTGGAGATCGGGGCGGAGTTCGCTGGATGGATTTATTCTGGCGATCGAGGCCGGCTTCGCGACGATCACGACGTCCTCTCCCGCGTTGCTCGTTCCTTGCGCGGTCGGTTTGGGCCCCACCTCTCGCCAGTGATGCCTCGCACCTAGACGAGGCTTCTGCCCGCTCTTCGTGACGTGGCCGACCCTGTGCTTCACTGAGGTACTGGAGAAAGCTCTCCTTATTTTTCTCGAGAAATCCTTTGACGGCGTCGTCAAGGCTTACTTGCGGAGCTGGATGTTCCCCTGGATTATTGCTACGATTTCCTTCGCTATGGTAACCTGCCTCCTGCAGGGCGGGGTGTCCGTGCTCGTCGAGACTTTGGATATGTCCTTCGGGGGTTTCTTCTCTGATTGGGCTCTTCCCGAGCTGAGCTCGGCGTTCCCTTTCGCCGTCAGCGTTGTTGTTGCCGGCGACGGTCCTGGATGCATGGCTTCTGGTGTACCTGGTCATGATTATTTCCCTGTAAACGGTGGTTGATCGAAAACACAAAATTTCGTTTCCCACAGACGGCGCCAGTGATCGATCTTAATTTCGTAAGGGAAATAAATGCGCAAGAACACCAAAGATTTACGTGGTTCGATCTGTGAATAAGATCTACGCCCACGGGCAAGAGAGAGTACGTGTATTGAGAGTGTGAAGCGATTACAAAGAGAGTGAATGGAATATTTCGCTTAATCTAGCCTCTATTTATACACAATGTATCGACCTAGATCTTGAATCAAAGTCTTCTCTAACTAGGATTCGAGATCCTATCCTCTCGAATTAGGATTCTTTTAGATATGGCCGAGCTTTCTGCTGCTCCCACCGACTTTAGGAGTCTTCATGGGCCGAACTTGTCCAGCCGAGCTTGATGTCAGGATTACTTGTATTGGGCCTGATGCTTGGGCCTGGTAGTTGGGCCGTATCCTATCAATATCCAAACTATTATATGAACCCTTATTCTTCTACTTTACAATGCGTCTTAGGGATAAGAATGTTAGAGTTATGAAAATCTGAAGAAGAAAGTGGTCATCTTTTGTAAAACACGTCACAAAGCATGAAAAGTAGTGCTATCTTTTGATTTTTTCTGGGGGAAGATTTTGCTTTTCTCATTTATACCTTCTAAAGCAGGAAAGCTACTCCCTACTTTGCCCAACCATTACGTAATGGATTCCTCACACCTTAATTCTTTTGTAGCTTCAATTCGCATGATATTCATATATTGGGAATAATAATGCAGTAATTATGTGAGTTATTACATTTTATTTTTGTGCTTCTCGTGATAATGTTAGTCATCAAAGAAATAAGATAAATAATAACATGGAAAGCCGTTTGATGGAAAGAAAAGGTACTTGTGTTTTAATAATTAATAGATGCACTGTTGTGGGAGTTCGGATATCTGAAGTTTTTGTTTTGTTTCGTTTCGTTTTGTTTTTGTTTTGTAATGTTATTTCATTACCCTTACTAATAAAAATTTTAATCCCTTCCCTTCATCCCATCAAAATAGTCATGCTGATATAAATTTGTTTTTATAGTAAAAAAAAAAAGAGAACGAGTTATAAGTATAAACTGTAATATAAAGAGTTAATTTATTTTGGTTATTTTTTATACTGATATATCTTTACATATTGATAGTATCACAATGAGATGTGTTGTCATATTTGACTTTTGTGAAGAACCAAGATTTGAGTGACTTGACGTACGTAGCCTAAACCCTAATAAGGTTGTAAGTGTGTGTATGTTTCTATTTAATTGTCACTTTAACTTGTCATGAATGAGAGTTAAGTGATAATTCAATATTCTTCATATTTTGGGTGACTACAATTCTTATACGACTCTTAGTAATCTATATTAGGTAGCCATATCTAGTTTAGGTTGTTAACATCCTCTTAAGGAACTCAATAAAATTATCGTACTAAACCTTATAGGCTGATTAAGTCCATGTACGATAATAAGGTGAACGATATTACTTAAGAAATTAATAAGTAATTAATTAATTTAAGTTATCAGAAGCTTTAATTAATTAACAGATGTTTGATATCTTAAATACGAAGGTTCGATAAGTCTAATACAAGCTCTGATTCAATTCAACAATAAAGAGATAAGTCAACATTAAGTCTCTAGTGGGATTGATTATTTATGGCTGGTTTGGTGGGCTTAACATATGACATCAGGTCATAGACGGCTCATCTTTATTCTTTATTTTTGATCGTTAGACTAACCAACTAAGCCTATTAGACCTCTATTGTAATGCATCTTCTTTTCGGTAGTCCATCTCATAAAAACTCTACAGTTAAGCGTGCTTGGTTTGGAGCAATTGTGGGATGGGTGACCCCCTGGAAAGTTTCTCAGGGAGTATGTGAGTGAGGATAAAGCACACTAAAAAGATTTGTGTTGGTATGTGGGGTCAGTGGTCAATCCGAAAGCGAGATCGTTACAGATGGTATCAGAGCCGAACCTCTCCCAGTACAGTGTGGTTCGGGGACGAACCAAGCGGAAGGTGGTGTGCATGTGACGCTCGGGGCAGAAGTACGGAGTAATGGCCGGTGCAGAGACATGGATAAGGAGCGACTCCGATTAAGGCTTCAAAGCGGAGGGATACATGAATGAACCGAAATGCACTGAATGAGAGATTTTGAGAATATGCAGGTATTGAGACTGCATATTCGAGGAGAGCTTAAAGGATTTGATATGTGCTACTCATACCAATAAGATGCATCTTCTTTTCGTGAGTCCATCTCAATGAGGGGTGAAAATTTTATTTTTTGGATTCAGTAACTTTCACGATGAATTCATTATGTTTTTTGTTCTCACGATAAAAATGATTTTTATGTCAAAAACCAATTTTATATCGAATTCATATATATAGAGATGAGTTCAAATAAGAATCATTTTTAACGTGTAAATAAAGAACCACAAGAATTTGCTATGAACAAAATGAAAAAAATGGATGAATCTGTTGATAAAATTTTTGAATACAAAAATTTTGATTTTCACTTGAGTTCGAATTTTATGGGGTGATTTTTGCAGATTCATTAATTTTTTATTTGTATTCATCAACTTTCACACTTTAAAAATGATTCTTACATTATATATATATATATATATATATATATATAGAGAGAGAGAGAGGAGAAGGTTAACGTGAGAACCATTTTTATCGTGAGAATGTGAGAACCAAAAAATAATGAATTCGTTGTGAAAGTTGATGAATCCGTTGGAAAAATTACTGAATCCAAAAAAAATGAAATTTTCGCCCTTAATGGGATTCAAACCCTTGTAAAAATTTCTGAATTTTTGGATTTACTAACTTTCACAGTGAATTCATCGTCTTTCATAACGAATTCATTTGGTTCTTAGTTTTTAGGATAAAAATGTTTCTTATTTTAACTTAATATATATATATATATATATATATATATATAGGGGTTGGATCCAGTGAGAACATATCTTTTTTGAGAACTTGAGAACTATGCACAGACGTATAAAGTTGATGAATAAAATCTATAAAGTTGTGCACAACGAAAACATTCTAAAATTGTTACACAACAAAATAATTTTAGAAAGTTTTCGTTATGCACAACTCTATACTGTTTTGTGCATCATCTTTAACGTCTTATGCATGGTTCGCAGAGTTCGCAAAAAAGATGTGGTTCTCATTTGATCCACTTCCTATATATATATATATATATAGGAGATGGATCAGGTAGAAATGGATAATTTAGTAGGAAATAAGAATGAATATGGATCATTGATTCGTTGGATCAATGGTTGAGATTTAATTTCAGTTATGCTACAGTTTTGTGTTTTGTGTGCTATGCAGATTAATGTGCAGCACTATAACTCTTCTTGTGTTACACTGTAATGAAAGATGTGTTAAACTAATATTTAACATATGTGCTACGAAGAGAGAAATATGTGCTAAACTGACATGTGCAACACAATAATTCTGATTGTGCTACACAAATATGAAAAATATGCTAGACTTACCTATCTATTCATATTTCCTGCACTTATTTCCATTCTCACATGAATTGAACTATCCCATATATATATATATATATATATATATATATAGAGTTTGGTTCAAATAAGAACCATTCTTATCCTAAAAACTAAGAACCAAATGAATTAGTTATGAAAGTTGATGAATTGCTGAGAAAGTTAATGAATTCAAAATTGAATTTTTCACACCGGTTCGAATCCCATGAGGGCAAAAATTCTATTTTTTGGATTCGATAATTTTCTCGTGATTCATCAACTTTCACCGTGAATTCATCGCTTTTGGTTCTCACGCTCTCACAATAAAATTGGTTCTCACGTTAACCTCCCCTATATATATATATATATATATATATATATATATATATATGATAGTTGAACAGTCTCCGGTTGCACTGCTAGCTAGTTTTGTTGGTAATTTTGTTTCCCAGTTTTCTCATTTTCACTTTTTCTTTATATAGCAGCAACTTAAAGGAGATACAATCACACACAGATCTATCTTATCACTCATCACCAAATACGATCGTCAACTAATTTAAATTTTTAGTTATGTCGACACAAGTGCTTATATTATATGAAAAAAAATTGTTAAAATTATGCAAAATTACTTAAGGGGACAAGTTGTTCGCCCAATTTATCATTCCTCAGAACCTGATCAAAATCTGTAAATTCAGATCCATTTTTCAGGATTTGGATCTTCAAAAAATAGAATCGCGAGATCTGAACCGGATCCAGATCGTTCCTTTAAAATCTGGATCCCGAGTTATGTGATCTAGATCCGATCAAGATCTGATTCATGGATCCACACACATATATATTTATATATATATATATATATATATATATAATTTTAATTTGTAAGTGTATTATATTATTTTTCTTTCTAGTCGAAGTTGAATAAACTAGGTTATGGAATTGGATGGTTGGTCAATAACATTGAAAATTGTACCTTGTATTTGCAAAAATTTTGTATATAAATTAGATATGAGTGCTCCATTTTCTAAGATGTGTGCTACTTCTTCTATTTCTTTTGCAATATTATTTGCTGTCATGAAAGCAAAAATAAATTTATAAATAACATCTTCTTGTATAGTCATGATTGTAGAAATTCTAAATAATTATTATAGTGTTATTGGGTATTTAGATTATTATTATGATGTTTCTATGAATTATAGTTGATTTAGGATTTATTATATAAGAGAAAACATGTGGATTCGGGTCTAGACCCTGGACCATACAGATCTGGGTCTGGAGCTAAATTTTTTGGACCCAATGGATTTGGATAGGATTTGAATCCAGCAAAAAAATTCGAATCTGAATCTGTACCTAACAAGATTCGATCCAAATTCGGTCCATTGCTATCCCCACTCACTAATTGGGTAATTGTCTTTTATTGATTCCTTTCTATTTTGATTTCATAACTTCGTAGTCCCTCCATCTGAGTAGGCAAATATATATAAGAAATATTTCTCAAACATTCAGTTTACAAAACATTACAAGTAAACGATATTATTATAGTCAGCTAGCAAATATAATATTAAATCTACAATGATTGAAATTACGAAAAAACAACAAATAACAAACATAGACACATCATCATATCCAAGCTAGGGTTGAGAGTTGTGAATACTATCTAGGTAATCAAATATAAAAGCACAATAAATCAAGAACAAAAAATTGACTCTACGAAACGTATTAATTCAATATAAATCATGCAATTAAGCTTCAATTTTCTGTTCAAAATGGAACAAGGTGGGACGCCACGGGTAAGAACGTACATGCCGACATAGGCGGATTTATGTAGGGGCAGCACTAGGCCAATGTGAGCAACCCCAAATTTTTCTTATGTTCATGTATTATATTAAGCACAATCCAAAATTAGTCCAGTCCAAAATAATTAAAAAAAAATAAAACAAAGTTGATATCTGTTGAATTACTTTTTCTCAGTGTTGTCTTATATTTTTAATTTCTTTCAAATCATTCAATAGTAATGATATCTGAAAGCTTGCGAGAAAATTCTATCATGAAGATTTCACTGACTAAGGCATTGTTTGATTAGACTTCGAATTAAGATGTTATAAGCATGACATGATAATGATGCAAGAGTTTCAAGTTCTACACTATCTTATGTTACCTAGACTAAGTCATATAATTTTGAAATTGTCTGTTTATGCTGCTATAACTGAACAAGCATTTTTCTCAAAGAAGCATGTGAAGACAACATTTTGAAACAAAATGAATGGTGATTTATTTGATAATTCACTAATGCTTTATATTGAAAGAGATTTTACTATAGATATAGCTATAGACTCAATTTTTGGATTTTATGTATTGACTATTGAAGTCTCGTAATGCACAATTTATGAAAACTTAAAAATATTTCGTTATTATTTAAAGTACTTATTTTTCAATTCACCTCATTATCGACTTCTACATCGGCCTTGCATGCTGAGTAACAGCAGCTGTGCAAACGCACGCAGCGGCCCCACCTGATGCGTGCACCCGCTGCCTAGTCTGCCCACCTTCTTTGGGGCATTCTATCGAACATGTGGTGGGCTACGCACACACGTGCGCGCATTGTGCCAGTGGCCCGTCCAAGGATTCGGCTCCTACCTAACACTTATTTTAACTAGTAACTAAATTTTATTCAATGGTAGCAGGTTTGGTCTGATTGCCCATCCATGGCTGGCTCGTCAGACAGAGATGATGGCTCGCGAAGAGGCGATGTATGCGTGTCAAGAAGAGATGTATAGGCCCCAGACTCCGACCTACGAGGACACCCAGGCTATGCGCACATCAGAATAGTTAGGGTCACCATTGGCCCCCCTGCCCCACCTCCACCATGAGCGCGTCTCATTTTGTGAGTAGTGCTCATTAATTAGTTTTGGTTGAAAATAGGAAGTTATAATCTAAATACAACTTATACTTCTATAACATAATTAGTAGCGCTAATGTATACAAGTAGCCAAACAAAATAGGAGTACAAGTTTTATAGCCTAGTCAATAAAAACATGAGTTTTATAGCTATTTTGGCTTAAAAAGACCAAAATATCCCCGAAATAAATTAAAAAAGGTAAAAAATGGTTCTCTCTCTCTCTCTCTCTCTCTCTCTCTCTCTCTCACGCTCGGCTCAATTAACTCTCTCTCTCACTCTCTCTCTCTCTCTCTCTCTCTCTCTCTCTCACTGACTCTCTCTCACTACTCTCTCTCACGGACTCTCTCTCTCACCTCTCTCTCTCACGATGAACTCGAAAAAAAAAAGCGAACTCACTCACCGTGCATTGTGCTAAAGTGAAAAACCGAACTCTCTCAAAAAAAAAAAAAGCGAACTCTCTCACGACTCACGCAAAACCCACAACACGAGTGATACTGGATATGATCCACCAGACTCCCGGACGCGCCGAGCAAGCAAGGCGAAGAGAGAGCCTCCACGGCGAAGAAGCTTCTCTGAGCGGCCACCGCCCCAACACACAAGCACGCCGTCGACCTTCCCGCTTGGGTCGACGAACTTCCCAAGACCGATTTAGGAGCACCACGCCTCGGTGAGTAATCGTGCATTTAAAATAGAATTTTAGTATGTACACGATAATTTTCATGTAAGACACGATAGTTTTCATGTATGACACGATAGTTTGTGTGTTTAGAAACTTATAAATTGAAATCGATTGCAATGTTGTTGAAATTCGCTAAAATAACGATCGTTGGTGTACACGTCCCTAGCAGCAGACAGATCTTAATACTGCGGTTAGCACTGTCAAGAACCATACACGCTTCTTCAAGATTGCGGTGCTAACTGTGTATCAAGATCTGACACAGTTAGGACCGTAACGCAACCGCAGTATGGTTCTTGAAGACACGGCCCCAACTGTGTATCATTATCCGTGCAGTGCTAGGACCGTGTCAAGCAACCATACACGGTTCTTCGTAACACGGTCCCAACTGCAGTAGATCTTAAGTACACGGTTAGCACCATGTACTATGGTTGGTTTGAACGTGTATTACGCTGTTAGAACTTCGTTTAGTGTATACCGATTAATCTTGTGCATTTACTGACCTCGTTATAGGTGGTTACGACCGCATATGCAAGGCTACGTCGACGATCAACCAATACATCCGAATTGATGTATTAGCCGAGGTGAGGACATGTCAGAGCAACGGCGGATGTATCGATGTATTTAGATAGAGCCGCTTTGGACATCTTCTTCATCTCGTGAGAGGGAAAGCGCTAATAATGCTACCGCACAACTGGATGGCCCGACTGTGTTGTGGATCCTAGTTTTATGGAGTTCGAGATTTGGTTTCACGCTTGTGGAACCGATATACGATTTGGGATGATTGAGTTTGCCTCGGTCTCCTGGATTGCGCTTTGGGCCGCCTTCCTTCGATCCGAACTCGAGGCACGAGATTCCCTGCATCAAAGATGTTCTATAGGTTGTTTCGGGCCTGAGGACTACTATTTCAGAGTCTGCACCGATTCATCAAACAACGGTGGGTGATGATGCCACGACTACTTGAAGGCGGCTTTCATATTAGTAGCTTACCTCATCGCCCTTTGCAGGATAGGAAGCCATCGAGCCACGGGTTTGGGCGCCACCGAGGATTTTGATATGTGGCGAGTTTTCCTGGGGCTCCTATTCATTCCGTGTCCTCTGTCACGGATTGATGTGCTCAAGAGGCACCCGAGCGAGGTGGCGACTTTCGAGGAAGACGTACCATTTCTATGGTCCTGTTTGTGTCACACCGCCTAATCCAAAGGACAGATTAGAGAAAACTGAGCTTGGAATGTTGAATGCAAAACAATTGATAAAAATAATCAAAAGATTTCAGAAAGATATTTATCGAACTTCAATGGTCAAACCTTATTTACAAGGCAAAAGTCATATACGTATATAAAGGCTACGAGTTCCTTTAACAAGAGGGTTCGATAATCTCGTATGATACAATCGTCACAATAACATACAAAATATTCGTAATATGCAATGAAAGCATGTGAATGCATATATGACGATATGCACCTGGGGTTCTTTCTTTCAAACATAATAAATACAAAAGGTCCCCGACTACTCAACATCTCCGCCCATCACCATCACTCACCAATCGCACATTTAAAACAATATGCAGGTCGAGTACAAATAATGCACTCAATGGCTCATGCCAAAATAATTTATCACAATTTGAATTACTCGCCCATCACAAGAATAACACACAAGGTTTTGATTTGAAATACTGTGCTTACTAAATATTTTCTCATCATTTTAATAAATATCGCCACAAGCATTTTCCACGTATGTATGATCCACATCCACCACAATCAATCATTCACAACACCTCCTACTGAGAGGAGGCCTCCTCTCACAGACGCCGTGACCGGCCGAGCACCCATTCAAAGACACAATACAAAATAATCGGTGCACAAAATCCAGCCATCTCAAGACAGATACGAATTCTCCATCATTCTTGGGGTACTTCCAAGAATACTAATTCAAGCATGTCATAAAGTGGGGCTACCCAACATTATGCATCAACCATCATGGATCGATACATACATAAAACATAAACATTTTGGGTGTAATTAAATAAATCGGTTCATAATTATTTGCTTGCAATAAAGCTTCATAAATAAATTATTTGGTAAAATTCTACCGCTTGAGTATAGTAAAGTCCACCTTTACTTCTAACTTCGAATTTCACTATGCGTGCTCTTCTCCTCGCTATGAGTGAACTTCACGTCCCACCTTACGCAAAAATGTTCGCTTAGTAATCGTTGGCACGCCGAGATTTTCAAAGTTCATTCAACTTTGATAATTAAATTAATAATTCAAGTCTCGATGATTCTTTATACGCCTTAATACGCTGAAACGACGCGTATATCAATAAAATAATTCTCAGATATCGAGAGAGACGTAATATGATTTACATGCCTCATTTTAACATTTTAGGTTAAACAATTAACGATAATAACGTTATTCAATAAAGTGATTTCAATAATGAAATCTTTTCTCACAATTGAGATATTCTAAAAAAGTAATACGCTTTTCACGATTAACGTATTTAACTAACGATTTCAGACGTTAATTTCGAAAGTCAACCATTTTGACTTTTCATTAAAAATATTCAATAAAACATATTTTAATCAATATAAATCGATTTTCAATCGATTTCTTTTCATAAAGCTTTAATCCTCGATTTTCACGAAATCGATAATTCTGATTAATATTTTCTTTCAATATTAATCTTTTATTACATTAAGCATTATTTATACTTTTAACATTATTTAATATAACGTTTCGTCGTAAACATAACATTCTATGATTAATAATTCTCAAAATTTTAATATGTCTAAATTAATTTCTAGACATATAATATATTATTTTTTGATTAAAAGGATTTAAAATCCTTAATAAAATCAATACAGCTCACTACATGAGCTATAATTTCCAATCTTGTTATAAAAATTTCTCTAAATTCATATAGTGTATTATTTTATACCATGATCATTAATATTCATTAATATCACTATAGAAATTTTTGAACACCACCTATATACATACTATAGGCTCTCGAAAATCCCTCAATAATAATCAAACAATTTTTATAAAATCCTATAAAATTTCACTATGCTTATATGCTATCATATAGCACTAATACATCATAATGTTATGTAATAACACAAAATAACCCATTAATTCATACACTATATGGTTCGGCCATTTTGAAAATAATTAGCTACAATTGTCCAAAAATTCTAATAAATTCCTACAACACCTAATCAATACCCTAGATCAATAATATGCTATTATATCAAGCATATAAAAATTGTACAATAACTTAGCATTTCAACAAAATTTTCGGTAATTTCAAGAACTAAGCATAGGATTTTTATAAATTTCAATTTAATCACTATAGGCTACTACAACACCATATATCATTAATTCATACTCAAAACCTTCAAGAAAATTTTGCACTTAGGAAATAAATTCATAGCATGCTTGAATCAATTTTTTAAACATGATATATGCTTACATAAAATCATACTACACATATTTAATGAACAAGCTATCATGCTAACATAATTCATGCTTAAGAACACATGCTTGAAAATTAAATCTAACCATTAGAAAATTAAAAACTTAGGGTATAATCGAAGCTCGTTCGATTTCTAACCTCGTTAACTGTATTGATTTGGTGTAGGATGATTAGAGCTCAAGCTATTTGGAAGAGAATGGAAGATGAATACTTGGTTTTCTCACCGGATGCTTCGGCGTAATGTTGAGAGGAGAGAAGGAATGAAGTGTTAAGTGTTTTCAGACACTAAATACACTTAAGTATAAGAAAAGGAATTGAGACCACTTGATACCTCTCGGCTCTCTCACAATTAAACATGAAACAAGTGAATAAAATTGGTCAAAGCATATGTCATGCTCCCAAAATATCTCTTACACCATATTTACTACATGCATGCTTTATTAAAAGTTTTGGGAGAAACAATTAAACAAAACAAAGCTTTGTCTCAACCCTTGCATGTTGTCACGATCAATATGTAGAAGGAAGGATTTTCAGATTTTTCATGTTGTAATAAAAGTGTATTTATTACACTCTTCCCAAATATTTGTGCAATCAAGTATATAAAAAAATCAAGATCAAATTTTATTTCAATTGCCAATTATTTCGCTATTACATAAACCAAAAGCTATTGTATTTTTCATCTACACAAATTAATTGGTAAGTGTGTATTAATACTACACTTAAGAAATATCACAAATTGGATGATCAAAAATTAAATGATCCTATGTTAATTCACATAGGTGTTTACGGCATTTTCACATCTTAATGCCCAAATTTTCATTTTCATGCTATAAGTAGATATATAG
The DNA here is from genome assembly GCA_036937905.1 of Salvia rosmarinus. Lineage (NCBI taxonomy): Eukaryota > Viridiplantae > Streptophyta > Magnoliopsida > Lamiales > Lamiaceae > Salvia > Salvia rosmarinus. Next base: position 94,227,372 of record CM072816.1, read on the forward strand.
CATAATGTATATCCTAGATGATAATTTATATCATAGGAAAAATTATTGGAATTAATCCATAAGTAGAAAACCCAAATTCTCGATTTAGGGTTTTTCGAGAATGAATAATGTTCAAAAATATTATCCCAAAATTTTCTAGCATTATTTCAATGCTAATTAATATTCTAATTATATAAAATAATCATAGGAATTTAAATACTATAATTCCTTGATCATTAGACTTGATTCTCAAGTCATCTCTAAACGTTAACGCTTGAAACGCCTCAAACGTTAAATATCGACTCATCTCAAAATGGTCGTAATAAAGTCAGTAATCACTTTATTAATTTATTCCAATAATAATGGAATTAAATTCTAAGCTTAAAAACTTAGAAAATATCACGAGCATTTAATTATCGATACGTAATCGACGTTAAAAATTATACTGTTGAAATACGTTACACATTCTCAATTCACATTCATTCGTGAATTGTACATAGGAATTTATTATTCCAAAATAATCGAAATCGTTATTCGATAATTTATTAATCAAATTATTATAATAATTTTCTAATTTACTTAAATTAATATCGTAATTAGGCGCTTAAATAATCGGGTATTACATTCCACCCCTTAAAGAAATTTCGTCCCCAAATTTACATACCTTAGAAAAGATCGGGTATTTTTCTTTCATTGCGCTCTCAAGCTCCCACGTGGCTTCCTCTTGTCCATGATGTTTCCACAAAGACTCGACTAGTGGAATCGATTTATTTCGCAATTGTCGAACCTCGTGGTCTAGAATAGCCGTAGGTTCTTCATTATAGCTCATATCCGGATTGAGGATCACGCCGCCTTGATGGATCACATGCTCGGATCGCATACGCATTTCCTCGAGTTGTGATACGTGAAAACATTGTGCACGCTTCCCGCACTTGGCGGAAGAGCCAACCTATAGGCGATCGGGCCTATTCTTTCAAGGATTTCATAAGGTCCAATAAATCGGGTCTTAACTTTCCCTTACTCCAAACCTTATTATCCCTTCGATGGAGAGACCTTTAAAAGACTTTGTCCCCATCCTCTAAATGTAGCTCGATCTTCGCAGACGTCGTAAGACTTTTGTCTATCTTGAGCTTCCTTTATTCTTTGCCTAATTTGGCGACGATCTCAATCATTTCGCTTATAGTCGGGCCCTGTGGATTCTTCTTTCACCCACTTCATCTCAAAGAAAGCGGTGATCGGCATTTTCTCCCATATAAGGCTTCATACGGGCCATATCGATCGCCGCTGATAGCTATTGTTGTAGTAAATTCGATGAGAGGTAAAACCTCTTCCCATTTTGCACCTCGATCCAACACTACAGCTCTCAACATGTCTTCGAGTGTTTGATCGTCCTTTCGATTGTCCATCGGTTTGAGGGTGAAAAGTCAGGTGAAATTTAATTTCGTGCCCAATTCTTTTGCAAGCTAGTCCGTAATCTCAAGTAAATTTCAATCTCTATCGATGTGATAGTTTTGTGACTCCATGCAGCGCATAATTTCATTTACGCATACCGGCTAGCTTATCGCATCTGGGTAATCTGAATTGCGTAAAATGTGCACATTTGGTGAGTCTGCCCATTACTACCCATATAGCGAAGTTCCTCTTTTAGACTTCGTAAACCCGTAACGAAATCCATAGCTATATCTTCCCATTTCCACTCGGTATTGCCAAAGGTCTGTAGCTTTCCGTAGGACGCTGGTGTAATGCTTTTACTTGTCGACAAGCAAGACAATAGCCTACAAAAGAGGCTATGTCTCTTTTCATACCTTCCCACCGTAACTTTTTCTTCAAGTCTTGGTACATTTTGTACTTCCCGGACGGGTCAGATAAGGTGTGTCATGAGCTTCACTCATGATTTCATTTCAAGATTGTTGTTGTCCGATACACAACCTTCCTTCAAATAATAAAGCATTATCTCGTGCTTGAAAATTGTTCATCCTTCCGTCCTTACCTTGGCTCTTGCTTTTCTAACTTTTCCTCCATCCTTCGTCCTTCAATGATTCTTTTCCTCAAGTCGACGTCAAAGTGAGTGTAGCAATACAACTCGTGATCGCTCTCGTTGTTCAATCAATTCAATCTTCATCATTTCAAACTCTTCAATGAGTTTTTCTTCATTTGTGAGGAGACATCCCAATTGGTTTTCGACTTTACGACTCAAGGCATCGGCCACAACGTCATTTTCGCCCGGTGATAGTTTATACCACACCATAGTCTTTTACCAATTCGAGCCATCTTCTTTGTCTCATGTTTAGATCTCTCGCCGAAAAAGTATTTCAAACTTTTGTGATCGGTAAAGATTTCACATCTTACTCGTAGAGATGATGTCTCCATATCTTTAAGGCACGCACCATCGCCGCTAGTTCCGCATCATGTGTTGGATAATTTAATTCATGCGGTCTCGCTTGTCGAGATGCATAGGCTATCACTTTTCCACTTTGCATTAACACACACCTAATCCATTTTGGAAGCATCTCAGATAGACCACGATTCTTTATCTCGCTCGAACTACTAATACAGAGGCGAGTTAGCTTTTCCTCGAGCTGCCCTGAAATTGCCTCACATTCATCACCCATGTGAATTTAATTCTTTTCTCGAGTAGTCATTATTGGTCTTGCTATCTTTGAAAATCCTTCATGAATCTCCGATAGTAACCGCCAATCCCAAGAAACTTCTAATTTCATTTTGTGTCCTCATGATTTCCATTCTCGATCGCTTCTACTTTGGCCTGATCAACTTTAATCCTTCTACGATACAATGTGTCCAAGGAACATTACTTCCTTTCGCTAAAATTCACATTTGCTAAATTTAGCAAAAGTTGTTCATTTCATAGTTTGCAGATCGTCCGGAGGTGTTCCTTGTGTTCGCCTTCATCCTTTGAATAGATGAGGATGTCATCTATGAAGACTAAGACAAATTTGTCTAAAATGGGTGGAACACCCTATTCATGAGATCCATGAATACCGCCAAGATTGGTCAATCCGAATGGCACAACTATAAATTCATAGTGGCCGATCTCGCTCGAAAAGGTCTTTGATACATCTTCAGCCGCACTTTAAGTTGGTGATACTGATTTGAGGTCGATTTTCGAGAACACGCTAGCTCCTTCTTAGTCGATCAAACAAGTCATCTATCCTTGGGAGTGGATACTTGTTTTTAGCCATTTTGTTCGGCCTCTCGGTAATCTATACACATCCTCAAGGAACCATCCTTTTCTTTACAAATAACACCTGCTCCCAAGGCTAAACACTAGGTCTCGATAAAACCTAGGTCCAACAGCTTGGATTTGAATTTTCAACTCTTCCAGCTTCTTTGGAGCCATTCTCACGGTGCCTTTGATATCGGAGCCGATCCGGTTCCAAGTCAATGGTAAACCCAGCTTGTTCATCGTGAGGTAATCCGGTAGATTTTCGTGAAAACATCCGAAAATTCTCGCACAATCACCACATCTTTAACTTTTATCGTTGTTCGATCTTCTCCGTTCAAATAAACAAGAAATGCATGACATCCTTTCTTGTTTATCATACTCGCCTTCAACATGGATATAATCGAATTTTCTTCCCATATCGATTCCGTAAAAGCTTGTAGCTTCTTTCCCGTGAAAATGGAATGAAATTTTCTTTCTTTACACAGATTGTAGCATGATTTTCAGCCAACCAATCCATTCCCAAAATTATATCTACATCACCCATGGGTATTATGTTTAAGTTATTCGTCGAACCTTAAGTGATCCTATGTTCAACTCTAGGTTTGAGCAAATGTGAGTAATGACCATAATCCCTCCTATGGGTGAAGAGATGTTCATATCCCGGTTTGCTTTCTCGCATCTAAGTTCCAATAGATCTACACATGTTCTTGCTACAAAGGAATGTGATGCTCCGTGATCGAACAAAAGTATAACGGTATGTTGAGAAGTGTTCCCATACCGCCAGTTTCCGGTTTTGTTCATTCTCCTCCCAGCAGCATATGCTCGCTCGAGCCTACCGAGGTCGACGGGCCGCCGCCTTTGTTGATTCTGCTGTGGCTGCTTCATTGGCGTTGTTGCTTGATTACGCCGCTGTGGTGGTTGTCGTTGTTGTTGTTGTTGGGGCTGAACCGAATCGCTCTTAGGGATTGGGCGTTGCGGGCTGATTCGGCCTTCCCACCGTCCCCGTGCGCACTTCGGCAATCGTTTATGTAATGGCCCTTCATGCCACACTTGAAACAATTTACCAAACGACAAACCCTTTGTGAAATTTCTCTCGCATTTTGGCAAGGAGTTGTTCTCGCTCGATCCTCGTGGTCCTCCCGTCTCGAGGGGTTAAAGACCGGTTTCTTCCATCCTCGCCCTCATGGTACTCAGTGTTCCTCGCCACGGCCGCTTGTTATTAGTATTCTCAAAACTTCCTCGGTGTTATTCCCGAACTTCCTTCCCATTTTCTTTTCCCTTTGTCCCCTGTGTTCGATGTCCGTGTTCGGATCGACTTTTCTTCCGCATAGTCGCTTCTATGTCCAAAGCTCGCCCAAGAGCTTCTGTAAGTCGATTCCATGGTCGGCTAGAGACATTCTTATCTCTCGATCTCAATCCGGACTTGAATTTTTCTCGCCATCTTCATATCCGTATTCACCGATCGGGGCATATCTGGACATATCGCAGAAGATGCGATCATAATCACATCGACATTTTCTCCTGCTTTGATTATAAAACTCATGTTCCTTTCTCTTCCGATAACTCTTCTAACATACTTCTCATCAGCCCCTTTAAACTCTTCCTGTGTGAATTCATTCATATGATCCTCGTCAGAAAATCTTTCGCCAAGCTTCCCACCAAAAGTCGGCAGTCCCGTCACTTGAAAGGTAATACAGATAGCTGCCTCGCTACTGCAAATAAGAAAATCAAATATCCTTTCCATAGCCCCGATCCATTGCTCGGCATCATCCGGCTTCCTTTTCCATCAAAGGATGGTGGGTTCTCGCTAAGAATAATTCCTCGATCCCACGATCGGGTGGAGGTGGTATTGGTTGGGGTATATTCGCAGTTCTGCATGAATTCTTCCTCCGCCTACCTCTACCTCTTCCTCTTCCCTTCCCTACCTCTTTGTGCAGATCCCGCTTGGCGGCATTCTCGTTGTTTAAACATACAATAAATATTGAAAATCATTTTCACAATTAACATATATAATATCATCATACAATTTCTTTTGTAAGGCAGCTTTAATTCAAGCTATTCATTCTTATCACACAATCATTTCTGCCGCAAAAGCCCGCTTCGGGGTTATCATATATATACATCAGAAAATTTGTGCCTCGAGGAGGACTATTCTGTACAAACAGTTGATACAAAAGAGATAATGTACAATAGATGGCATCTCAAAAGCTTAACCCGCATCGAACAACATACGGGATTACAAGATAATACAAAATACAAAGTTCACTTCCCTTTTCAAAACACAAAAGCAACCTACACACATACTGGACTATATACATACGGACTAAAACCTAGCTAAACAGACAACGGTGTATCACTCATCATCACATCGATCCTCCTCGTGATCCTCCTCGTCGTCGAATCGCCATCGAGTCGCTATCGAATCATCGTCCGAGTCGCCCTCACGGCGGCGCACTCGACGGTCCCGCCCGTCATCCCCAACCATAGGAATGTCGCGGATCGGATCAAGTCATCACGATCATCGAGACCCTCATCCCGCCCTCTGTCGACACGGCTCACCGGGCGGTGCCGCGCTGTCATAGGCGGCAAGATATGAAGCGGTGGGTGTATGGATGTCCAATCGACAATGGGAAACACCGGGCATCCCCAATGCTCGGGCCGAGATGCCACGGTCACATGAGCGGTCGGTCGCTGCTTCCAAATCTCTAATCACGGATCAACCACTGAGGAACCTCCAAGTAGAGCCACTCCGGTGACTCGTCACGCCACGATATTCCTGAGGAGGTACGGTCCTCTCGGGCTACCCCAGATACCAAAACGAGGTCAAATGGCTCACAAATCTCGGTAGATCCGCTATCGTGTCGTAGTCACCACCATATCGGTAGATGTAATCTCCGATATTTCCTGCATAGTCTTCCCAACAATCGGTAGCCGCATCGAAGACGCTCACGCCATCAAGTCTGCCACCCATGCTCGTGCGCCTCCTCCAATGACGAAGGTAGTGCATGAGGAACTCTCCGAGATCATCTCCCAAAGACATCCGATACTCATGGTACCTATGAATAATCTCTGCAGGGTGGCACTCGGTCCAAGTCTCGCGTCTAGTGGTGTGTCGAGTCCTAGCCATCCGTCATGCATAAACGAGCATAAGACAACTAAATAAGGATAATCGATGCATAGATAAAAAATAAACTTAACGCTGCCTCGCTAAGCAAAAGAATAAATCGGACAGTCTATAAAGCGTATAAACAATCCAAACACCTCGATAAATGTATAAATGTTATACGGAAATTGTTCTCATATACAACACACGCTAGCTTTCCTACCATACTAAGAACATACTGCCTAGCAAAGATAAACAAAATCTTATCATATAACTAAATTCTAGTTCTATAAAATTACGAGCTAGCTTCTACTAGCTCTCGTGATTTCTGGAGACTGAAACAGGGATCTTTCCTTCATAAGAAATATAGTACAGTCCGTTAGGAGTACGAGGAGAAAAACATGCACAAATCGGAGTCCGAACGAAGGAGAACGGACCAAAATAAAATCACTGCACGGGCTGTTCGCCCTTGCCGAGGTGAACTGCCCGGGGTGGACTGTACTGATTCTCGTGAATTTTGGAGAAGGAATCAGGAGTTCGATCCGTCATAACAAATAAATTATATTGTGTTAGGAGTATGTAGGCGAAAACCGTTCGCAAATCGGAGTCCAAACGAAAAGAACGGATCCAAACAAAACACCGCGCAGCAGAAAAATTTTCTCGCGTTCGCAGATCGTAGGCAATGCCGATATCGAGGTCGTGCATGCCGCTGCCGAGGCGGACTGCCGAGGCCGAGGTGACAAGGTGACTGAGGTCAGCTGGTCTGTCGAAATGAATCGCCGAATCTTGAAATAATGGTCGATTACGACAAAGGCGGCTCGGCGTAATCGAGGTCGACTTCGAAGTGGATTTGCCGAGGCTAAAATACGGCCATGAATTGTCGAGATGCAATCTTCAAACTCGGTGGATGTCGAGGTTGACACCAAATAAACTCCTGTGTCGATGCGGGGTGAATCAATTGAAGTCGCGCAATGCCGAGGCGCCAACCGGTCACCGAGTCGAGGTAAACTCGGGTCGACTTCAAACGAGGTGGAAAGTCTTAGCTTTTCAATTTGAGTTCGATTATTTTGTTCTCGAAAGAAATGGAGAAGAGTTTGTACATTTGTCCGCTCTATGTTCTTTTCAAAGAGGATCATGCATCTTATTACGCCTATGTTCCATTCGGGATGACATAGGCATTAATCAAAATCAACATTGAGAAAAGATGAATAAATATTCGAATACGACGAACATAGTTCGCTTTAACCATACGCATTTCTTGCGAAAAAATTTCATCAATAAATCAATAATTCATGGTTATTTACAACCTTTTCAAATCATTTGTCGATAATGTTCTATCGACACAAATCATTTGTCGATAATGTTCTATCGACAACAAATCATTTGTCGATAATGTTCTATCGACCACAAATCAAATTCATAAATCTCAAACTTTTCTTTTCAAAGATGAGAAAATATTTTACCTTTTTCCCGGTCGAAATGGATGTGATGGAGTGTTGAGCGTGAGTCGATGATTTCTAGAAGTCTAGTGACTCAATCTAGACTTAACTTTTGAAAGAAATTTTAGGTTCGAGAGCAATCGCTCGATACCACTGTCACGACCGCCTAATCCAAAGGATGATTAGAGAAAACTGAGCTTGAATGTTGAATGCAAAACAATTGATAAAAATAATCAAAAGATTTCAGAAAGATATTTATCGAACTTCAATGGTCAAACCTTATTTACAAGGCAAAAGTCATATACAGATATAAAGGCTACGAGTTCCTTTAACAGTAGGTTCGATAATTCAGACAGATACAACTGTCACAATAACATACAAAATATTCAGAATATGCAACGGAAAGCATGTGAATGCATATATGACGATATGCACCCAAGGGTTCTTTCTTTCAAACATAATAAATACAAAAAGGTCCCTGACTACTCAACATCTCCGCTCCATCACCATCACCACTCAATCGCACATTTAAAAACAATATGTATCGAGTACAAATAATGCACTCGATGGCTCATGCCAAAATAATTTATCACAGCTTGAATTACTCGCCCATCACAAGAATACACGAGGTTTTGATTTGAAATACTCGTGCTTACTAAATATTTTCCATCATTTTAATAAATATCGCTGCCAAGTATTTTCCACGATGTATGATCCACATCCACCACAATCAATCATTCACAACAATTCCTGCTACTGGAGAGGGCCTCTCACAGACGCCGTGACCGCCGAGCACCCTTTCAAAGACACAATCACAAAATAATCGCACAAAATCCAGCCATCTCAAGACGGGATACTGAATTCTCCATCATTCTTGGGGTACTTCCAAGAATACTGAATTCAAGCATGTCATAAAGTGGGGCTACCCAACATTACGCATCAACCATCATGGATCGGATACATACATAAAACATAAACATTTTGGGTGTAATTAAATAAATCGCCATAATTATTTGCTTGCAATAAAGCTTCATAAATAAATTATTTGGTAAAATTCTACCGGTTTGAGTATAGTAAAGCCCACCTTTACTTGAACTTCAATTTCACTATGCGTGCTCTTCTCCTCGCTATGAGTGAACTTCACGTCCCACCTTTACGCAAAATGTTCATAAGTACGCTTGGCACGCCGAGATTTTCAAAGTTCATTCAACTTTGATAATTAAATTAATAATTCAAGTCTCGATGATTCTTTATGCGCCTTAACACGCTGAAACGACGCGATATCAATAAAATAATTTCGTATATCGAGAGACGTAATATGATTTACGCCTCATTTTAACCTTTAGGTTAAACAATTAACGATAATAACGTTATTCAATAAAGTGATTTCAATAATGAAATCTTTTCTCACAATTGAGATATTCTAAAAAAAAGTAATACGTTTTTCACGTATTAACGTATTTAACGAACGTATTTCGTACGTTAATTTCGAAAGTCAACCATTTTGACTTTTCATTAAAAATATTCAATAAAACATATTTTAATCAATATAAATCGATTTTCAATCGATTTCTTTTCATAAAGCTTTAATCCTCGATTTATCACGCAAATCGATAATTCTGATTAATATTTTCTTTCAATATTAATCTTTTAATACATTAAGCATTATTTATACTTTTAACGTTATTTAATATAACGTTTAAGTAAACATAACATTCTATGATTAATAATTTCGAAAATTTTAATATGTCTAAATTAATTTCTGACATATAATATATTATTTTCGATTAAAAGGATTTAAAATCCTTAATAAAAATCAATATAGCTCACTACATGAGCTATAATTTCCAATCTTGTTATAAAATTTCTAAATTCATATAGTGTATTATTTTATACCATGATCATTAATATTCATTAATATCACTATAGAAATTTTTGAACACCACCTATATACATACTATAGGCTCTCGAAAATCCTCAATAATAATCAAACAATTTTATAAAATCCTATAAAATTTCACTATGCTTATATGCTATCATATAGCACTAATACATCATAATGTTATGTAATAACACAAAATAACCCATTAATTCATACACTATATGGTTCGGCCATTTTGAAAATAATTAGCTACAATTGTCCAAAAATTCTAATAAATTCCTACAACACCTAATCAATACCCTAGATCAATAATATGCTATTATATCAAGCATATAAAATTGTACAATAACTTAGCATTTCAACAAAATTTTGGTAATTTCAAGAACTAAGCATAGGATTTTATAAATTTCAATTTAATCACTATAGCTACTACAACACCATATATCATTAATTCATACTCAAAACCTTCAAGAAAATTTTCGGTACTTAGGAAATAAATTCATAGCATGCTTGAATCAATTTTTTAAACATGATATATGCTTACATAAAATCATACTACACATATTTAATGAACAAGCTATCATGCTAGATAATTCATGCTTAAGAACACATGCTTGAAAATTAAATCTAACCATTAGAAAATTAAAACTTAGGGTATAATCAAGCTCGCTCGATTTCTAACCTCAGTTAACGGTATTGATTTGGTGTAGGATGATTAGAGCTCAAGCTATTTGGAAGAGAATGGAAGATGAATACTTGGGTTTTCTCACCGGATGCTCTCGTGTAATGTTGAGAGAGAGAAGGAATGAAGTGTTAAGTGTTTTAAGACACTAAATACACTTAAGTATAAGAAAAGGAATTGAGACCACTTGATACCTCTCGCTCTCTCACAATTAAACATGAAACAAGTGAATAAAATTGGTCAAAGCATATGTCATGCTCCCAAAATATCTCTTACACCATACTTACTACATGCATGCTTTATTAAAAGTTTTTGGGAGAAACAATTAAACAAAACAAAGCTTTGTCTCAACCCTTGCATGTTGCCGTCGATCAATATGTAGAAGGGAAGGATTTTTCAGATTTTTCATGTTGTAATAAAAGTGTATTTATTACACTCTTCCCCAAATATTTGTGCAATCAAGTATATAAAAAAAAATCAAGATCAAATTTTATTTCAATTGCCAATTATTTCGGCTATTACATAAACCAAAAGCTATTGTATTTTTCATCTACACAAATTAATTGGTAAGTGTGTATTAATACTACACTTAAGAAATATCACAAATTGATGATCAAAATTAAATGATCCTATGTTAATTCACATAGGTGTTTACTGATTTTCACATCTTAATGCCCAAATTTTCATTTTCATGCTATAAGTAGATATATAGCATAATGTATATCCTAGATGATAATTTATATCATAGGAAAAATTATTGAATTAATCCATAAGTAGAAAAAACCCAAATTCTCGATTTAGGGTTTTTCGAGAATGAATAATGTTCAAAAATATTATCCCAAAATTTTCTAGCATTATTTCAATGCTAATTAATATTCTAATTATATAAAATAATCATAGGAATTTAAATACTATAATTCCTTGATCATTAGACTTGATTCTCAAGTCATCTCTAAACGTTAACGCTTGAAACGCCTCAAACGTTAAATATCGACTATCTCAAAATGGTCGTAATAAAGTCTGTAATCACTTTATTAATTTATTCCAATAATAATGGAATTAAATTCTAAGCTTAAAACTTAGAAAATATCACGAGCATTTAATTATCGATACGTAATCGACGTTAAAATTATAATTGTTGAAATACGTTATACATTCTCAATTCACATTCATTCGTGAATTGTACATAGGAATTTATTATTCCAAAATAATCGAAATCGTTATTCGATAATTTATTAATCAAATTATTATAATAATTTTCTAATTTACTGAAATTAATATCGTAATTAGCGCTTAAATAATCGGGTATTACATTTTGGGCCTTACAGATTTGGTCGTATGAGGCCATCCCCATCGAGGACGATGTGTGGTGTCGAGACAATGAGATACGGATTCCGAGATGCTTGATGTGGACTACATGGAAGTCCCCACCCAAGATAATCGGATTTTTGACGAAAGGTAATTTTAATCTCATGTTTAGTATTTGCTATATATTTATTAAATACATTATAATTAATAATGTATGTGTTTTTGTAGCGTGTATGTCATCGTGTGATGGAGCCGCCGAGACCGAGTTGTCAGAGGCATACTACTTGAGCCTATACGAGGGCGATCAGATGGCTATTCGGTTTATGCCTGCGGGGCGGCATGCCAGAGGCGCACATGACGTGCCTGTGCGTGAGAGAGTGCCCCGCAGCAGGGTGGCAACAGAGCATGTCCCGATCATGCAGCGAGTGGCGAAGGTGGTTGGGAAGATGAAGTGCGGAGATACATCTCGGGTTTTTGAGCCGAGTCGACTGGCGCATCTCGATCGCAATGCCGCGTCGTATACGGTGAGGCGCCAGAGCTGCACCACGTGTGCTGCGAACATGCCGTGAGTGTTCGACCAGACGAGGCCTCCATTGCCGCCAGTGATCGAGACCGTCCGTCGTGCCATTGTGGACGGCGATTCGAGAGGGGCCTCAGAGTTCGAGTGGCTCGACGTGTGTTCGAGCGGTTGACGGATTTCTTCGGCGAGATCTTCGAGACCTAGATCTCGCACCTCATATCTCGCACGTGGGAGCTACGCCGCTATTCGAGCATATCGATCGGGCGCTCGGCCTCCCAAAGCATGAGGAGGGGCCCGCACTAGCCACCGACGATCCGCTACACTACAGGTCGATCCGCAGGAGGTGCCCGTTAGCCACCGACGATCTGCTTCACGGCAGGTCGATCCAGAGGAGGGGCCCCACATTAGCCACCGACGATCTGCTTCACGGCAGGTCGATCCAGAGGAGGTGCCCCACATTAGCCACCGACGATCTGCTTCACGATCGGGTCGTCGAGAGTCTAGTCACGCCAGCCAGCGGAGATCGGCAGCTCGAGAGCCAGTCGTGCCTGAGGGTGATGGATCGTCTGATGGTGGGGATGCTGCATCGGAGACCCCACATGCAGCTCCCGTAGAGTATGGTACCCCGAGGCGCCACTCGGGCCTTCGAGGTCTTTAGGCACGCGGGCCCGGATGTTTTTGTCGTGGCTCATTCAATCAAGATGTCGCCACTCAAGCATCGCTCGATCATATCACCGACCCGATTCTCGGTCACTAAGGCGGTACTTTATTACAACATTTATTCAAATTTTGTTTATATATTTATAATTCAATTAATGGTGTTCTTTTTATGTGTGTTAGATTATGGAGTTGTTCACTTTGTACATACATTGGAAAATAATCAACCCACATCGTCCCCGGCAATGTATTATTGCCCACGATCAATGAAGCTCGATGCGTTGTAGCACCGATTGATTTTATGTAAGTTTGAAATGTCCTTAAATTATTCCAACATAGATAGCTTTAGCTTTATATGGGTATAAATTATTCCCGACTAAATTTATTCATTTATGCAAGAAGCTGCTTTTGCGTGAGTTCACCCTACCATCATCCGATGATCCTATGGGCTATAGGGTGGTATCAAAGACCACATATCCACGATGGCAAGTACCATGACTTGTTAGCGATGGTACGAGGGAGCGATGCGAGCATAGCAGCATCGTGGTTGTCTTGATGACTGTAAATTTATTACCTCATTTCTATTTTTTTCTATCCAATTGAATGTAAACTTTAAAATTATCAATGTTGCGTATACTAGCCATCTCAGAACGCCGAGGGCAATCACCGGGTCACGAGTCAGATATCTCTTGTTGCGTGGACTCTTGAGGTGTCGACTCACGTCAGACAACCCCGACTCTCGTGCGTTGAGACGTTACCGATGTTGCCCATTATTCGCTTTTCCTCGATCGACGAGGGTAGTCGGATTTTGAACAACAATCCATTGAGGACGCCACACAACGAGCATCCGACATCATGGCGAGGTGCCCCATGATCAGCGAGACAGTGTAAAGACTCGGTGAGTTGCGGTGTCTTTGCATGCCTCTATATGTATCGCCATCACGTGTATACCTCGGAGGTTACATCACGATCGGCTACATACGATTCAACAGACAAATGATAGCTCGTAGGATATGGACATTGTCTCGCTTTTGATTAGTTACCTCGACTTTTTGTATTTATAACGGATATTGTAGAATTTTATCCGTGTTAGTGATATTTTTGTTTGTATTGGAGGTGTGACCTCTTTGGCTATTGCTTGTTGTTGGCTATTTGTCGAAAGCGGTTCGGCTTATCCATATTTTATAGGTTATGCGCCTGCTTTTTACATGTATATATAGTTTGTAAGTTTAATAGTTTTGTCGAATTTGGAATTAACCAATAGGGATTCAATTGATTTAATTAACCGAATACGGGATTCAATGGATTCAATTAACCGAATTTGCAATTAACCAATAGGGATTGAATTGATTCAATTAACCGAATATGGGATTCAATGGATTCAATTAACCAATTTACAATTAACCGAATACGGGATCAATTGGATTCAATTAACCGAATTTGCATTAATCAATTTGTTGGATTGGGGATTGCACGGGCGTGTCAAGGCAGACGGGCATTGTTGGCTATTTGTCGAGTGCACGCCGTGCACGACTGCACCGTGCACGATCATGCACGCCTGTGTACTGCGCACGCCTGCACACGCCCGCAGTACCCCGTGCAGCACGCCTGCACACGCCCGTGTACCGTCGTAATCCAACAAAACCAACATAAACCAACATAATCCAACAAAACCAACATAATCCAACAAAAACCAACAACAATCCAACATAATCCAACAAAAACCAACATAATCCAACAAAAACCAACATAATCCAACAAAAACCAACATAATCCAACAAAAACCAAAAACAATCCAACATAATCCAACAAAAACCAACAACAATCCAACATAATCCAACCGAATCCCCTAATTCAACAAAAACAAACATAATCCATCAAAACCAACAATATTCAACAAAATCCAACATAATCCAACAAAACCAACAATATTCAACCAAATCCAATATAATTCAACAAAATCCAAAACAACGAATATCATCGTGATATAACAAATATCCTTACTCACGAGGCCGTTGAGGACACAAATTCCTGATATGCTCTTCACTCGACAAATACTACATTTTTCCTACGTCCGTGTCCTTTCCACATGTTTTCATCCCTAATGGCAATAAATGTTGTGCATGAGCTTGTTGTGGCCTCGACCCTTGCAACGCGTGTGCATATTTGACGACGCGATCTTGACGAACCCTCAACAACCGATTGCATCCTACTCAATCTAGGACGCCCACCCGACGTGTGATGATTGGAGGTCGAATAATGTAAGCCGACACAGTCCGTACAATCCATGCACCGGGATGTGATATGATGCAATTCGATAAGAATAAGTCGCCGCAAAAACAGATCGTCGATAATATCGAGCCACGATCGGTGACTTATAAACCAAAGACGCCTAAAAAAGAAATTAATCACAAAATAAATTAACCACAACATATGAGTTGGACTCGACGCTTAGATAAATACCGCACCTAATAGCAAAGACAAGCGTGACAAGCGGATCTCGTCCAAATCGAACTCACGATATTCACATGTCCCATTCTCGCAAATCAACCACGATGATGTGTTTTCCTCTTCGACTTTAAACATGTGTGTCGCCGTTGAATCGAACAACCGTCGCCGCCTTTCGACAGAGGCATGTAGCTCGACGCGGCTACTTCATCAACTCATCGGACCTTCTTTGCTGTACTAGCTCGTCAGACGTCAAACCATTTCTCCGTAATAGATCGAAAAGTCTCAAGCAACGAGCAAACAGTAGACGCCGAGCCCACAACAACCGACTATTGAACTCTCTCACGCGTTCAAGTCATGAAACTATATCGTCAGACAGACACTTCAACCTAGACCACCTATGCTCGCCAATGGAAAGTAGATAATGGTGGGTGTCGGTTTTAGAACATCCACGGCAGAAACAAATCTATCGAAATCCTCCGATCGATAGCATATGCAATGACTTGATAATCAGACAAACATGCGATCCAAATCGCGCCATATTCTTCTCGCAAATGGTAAAGCACAACACATGCGCGACGCTCGGATACACGGACTCCACAACTTTTTCGATGCCCTTATGTTGATCGACACAACTAAGAGATCATCAGACGACCAATGCATGAACGCAGCCGAGATAAAACCAAGTCCATGACTCTTCATCCTCAATCGACCTAACCCAATAGCAACTGAAGATTCCTTCATTTCCATCCTTCGTAAAATACAAAACAAATTCCTTTGTTCTTTCCCTTAAGACGAGTCCCGTCTACAACGACGACCGTCCGTAGGTAATGCTTGAAAGCATACAAACACCGCCCAAGAGCAAGAAACAACATCGAAATTCGCCATCATGAGCCGTCTCAATATCATATAGTGTCCCGGTTCGATTCTCTCAACAGATGCAAATATGATGGAAGCAATTGATAGACTGCTCGAAATCGCCATACGTCATCTCTATAGCGACGCTTCTTGCTCGGAGAGCAAAGTCGTAATCCATCTCAATGCCAAATTGTCGATGCATCTCTCCAATCATCTCTTTCGACGATTACCACACCTTCATCGACCAATTTCCGTGCAAAATACTTGCCAACAATCTTAGCGGTGCACCGTCGTGAGCAAAGGCGATTCAAATCCAAGTGACAAGTACGATCGTTGTTCAACTTAATTACTCTCCATATCGCCGCCCTCCGGACGGCTCGTAGCTTAAAATGACAACCGTTGTCATGCTTGCAAACATACCCCAAACATGTTTTACTCGACCGATCGACCACGCACTTCACATGATTCTCCAAGTGGTATAATCCCACGGCTATCGCCAAGTCATCTTCGCCTTAAATATCGAATCAACGATAATTAGTCGGTATGGGGTCCACAAGGTTCGACCCAATCTAATGGCAATGCAATCGTCACAATCAAGTAATGGAATAACCCGCCATGTAACTCATGCGCTATATTATCATCTCGGTTCGTGAAGTTGTAGCATGAGCCTCACCATCATGTCATTGTTCGGAAGTGAAGTTCTACCGTCCGATAACCTTATCAAGATGTCCTCGTTGTCGAATCCAAGCACCAAATTCAGAGCCAATGAATCAAATATATCTCTACGCCGGTTCGTGTCTTCCTCTTCATCCAATACACCAGCTCGTCTTCCTCCTCATTCAAGACAACGGCTTATCTTCGTATAGTCGAACCAAGACATCTTGCATTAGACTCGGCAAGATCAGATCGCTGTGAACTATATAATACCGTGTCTCTGTGTGTACCGTGGCTGCATCGCTGCCTTTTCAATCACATACACAATCGGATCATCCTTTTGTTCCACAATCAATCGGAACAAATCGTCGGGCCAACGATACTTTTATTCTTCTTCCATCACTAGCGCGTCAGATAGAAAAGCATATAATCGATCCACCATTGTTTCCTACTTGGTCATGAATCTCTTAGTAAATTAGCACGTGAAATCTGCTCTACAACCATGTATACGAAACCTCGTCACTTATATACTCTACTATGTCCCAACTACCACCACGACGATAATAAGACGTTGCAAGACATCATTGCAAAATAAGACATAAAAGATAACGATCATATACATAGGATGCACGAGATACATAGGATGCACGGATGCACGGTTATGCACGGGTCAGCATCGTCATGCACCGTGCAGTCGTGCACGATGCACGACCGCAGTACGGACGAGTAACGCACGGTTTATGCGTTCATAAGTACACGGTATAGCCGTGTCGTATATGGTTCGTGTTAGCATCTCATATTTTTAAATTTAACTTGTTAAATGATCCCAAATATTAAATTAATCACTTTATTAACATAAAATCAACACAAATAACATATGTGACGATAATAATTCTACCGTACAACCGTACTCAAGAACGATTTTTTTCCTTCAAAACATGAAATTTATCATTCCAAGAATATAAAAGTATTAAAAACATATTTAGGTGTAAATCATCAACTCGTGTACAACCGTACTCAAGAACACGAAAAAAATTCTATACGGATTTAATTTACCTTAATCCAATATAGCTATGCTCGATTTCCAATCGTTTGATTGAAAAACGCAGTAACAACTTCTTCTATTAATTATTTTCGACTCTTTTCCTTTCTTTGAAATTGTAATGTTACAAATGAATTGTTTGTGATTTGAATTCAATATTCACCGATTTTTCAAATTAAATGTTTACCAACCTCTTTTACAATTAATGTTTACCAACTTTAATTTAACATTCAATTTTAGCGTAATTCATTTATTTTTCATAGTAGAGAGAGAGAGATAGAGAGAGAAAGTTATGATTTTCTACGAGAGAGGAGAGAGAGAGAGAGAGAGTGACCCAAGGATATTTATGTCTTTTAAAGTTCAAAATGGTATAAAACTCATGTTTTTATGAGTGTGATATATAACTTATCCAACTATTTTTTTTGGTTATATATAAAGTTCTCCCTAATTAGTAATAATCGTATTAAGTCTTTGACTAAATTTATCTTTTACAAGAAATAATGAATTTTATTACACATATCAAATTTTAAATAAAATAATTAATATTTTAAGTGTTAATTTAAATTTAAAAACTTTGTTTAGGAGTTCAATGATTTATCGTATTAAATCCTATATGTTAATTAAGTTTAAGTACAATAATGAAGTTAGTTGGTACTCTTTAAGAGATTGATAAACAATTAAATAATTTAAGCTAGCAAATACTTTAGTTAATTAATGAATACTTGATATCTTAAATTACGAAGACTATTAGTTATGATGATTCTGCAAATTTTGGTTGAGATGGTATCTACGTACATTGAAATTCAAATTTATTTTTAAAATTAAAAAAAAATAATCCAAATTCATGAAATTTTGGGGCCGAAAGAGCTGGACATAGAGAAGATGGAGAAAGAAGCCCCAAATTTCTTGAGATGTATTTTTTAATTTTAAAATATATTAAAATAAATCGAATTTCCATATGGATGTATCAATCAGAGTTTTCTAAGTCATTAATAACTAACGGCTGACGTAAAAAGAGAAGCAAGTTGCATTAGGATAAAAGTTGAAGTGTTAATATATGTAAGTAGCCAAAAAAATAGGAATAAGAGTTTTATAGCCTAGTTCATAAAACATTTAGTTTTATACCATTTTGGCTAAAAGATCAAAATATCCTGAATTTTTTAAAAAAATGGATATACTCTCTCTCTCTCTCTCTCTCGACTCACCGCACTCACTCTCTCTCTCACCTGACTCACCACCACCGAACTCACCTCTCTCTCGCTCACTCTCTCGCCTCACCGACTCTCTCTCTCCATCTCTCACGACTCACTCTCTCTCTCTCACGACTCACTCGACTCTCTCACTCTCTCACTGTAAAAATAGAAACCCACAACCCACGGAAAACCCACGACTCACTCCCCGGAAAACCCACGACCCACGACTCACGACACACACCTCACGACTCACACAAAACAACAACATAAGTGATACGGATACGGATCCACTAGATATTCCCGGATGCGGCCGAGCAAGCGGCGTCGGGGAGAGAGCTCCTCCACGCGGAAGAAGCTTCTCGCGGGAGCCGCCGCCGCACAAGACGCAGTTAACGCCGTCGACCTTCCGCTTGGTCGACGAACTTCCCAAGCACCGATTTAGGAGCACCACACCTCCGGTGAGTAATCGTGCATTTAAAATAGAATTTTAGTATGTACACGATAATTTTCATGTAAGACACGATAGTTTTCATGTATGACACGATAGTGATGAAATTTCGATAGTTTGTGTGTTTAGAAACTTATAAATTAAAATCGATTGCTATGTTGTTGAAATTCGTTAAAATTAGATTGGTTCGTAAAGACACGGTTCTATAGTGTCATCAAGATCAGACACGTAGCACCGTGTCCACCAACCGCACGGTTGTTCGTACACGGCGCTAACGTGGTACGGATCTTCAAGACACCTGTTAGCACTGCAGGTCAAGAACCGCACGTTGGTCGAACACGGCAGCTAACTGTGCGGTTCTTCGATGCACTGCTAGCACCGGTAATCGAAGAACCGCACACGGCTCAAAGGCACTAGCACCGTGTACTGATTTGAATCGTATTACCGTTAGAACTTCGCTTAGTGTATACTTGATTAATCTTGTGCATTTACACCTCGTTATAGGTGGTTACGACCGCATAT
This sequence comes from Salvia rosmarinus, assembly GCA_036937905.1. Taxonomy (NCBI): domain Eukaryota; kingdom Viridiplantae; phylum Streptophyta; class Magnoliopsida; order Lamiales; family Lamiaceae; genus Salvia; species Salvia rosmarinus. The sequence continues at coordinate 94,247,291 of CM072816.1, forward strand.
GCAAGGCTCGCGGACGATCAACCAATACATCCGAATTGATGTATTAGCCGAGGTGAGGACATGTCTAGAGCAGCGGATGTATGGACGATTTAGACTGAGCTTCTTTGGGCATCTTCTTCATCTCAGGAGAGGGGAAAGCGCTAATAATGCGCTGCACAATCTGATGGCCCGACATATTGTGGATCCTAGTTTTGCGGAGTTCGAGATTTGGTTTCACGTTTGTGGAACCGATATACGATTTGGGATGATTGAGTTTGCCCTGGTCTCCGGATTGCGCTTTGGGCCGTCTTCCTTGATCCGAACTTGAGGCACGAGATTCCCCGACCAAAGATGTTCCATAGGTTGTTTCGGCCTGGAGGACTACTATTTCAGAGCTCCGCAGCCGATTCATCAAACAACGGCTGGGTGATGATGCCGCAGACTATTTGAAGGCGGCTTTCATATTAGTAGCTTACCTCATCGTCCTTTGCCGCGATAGGGAAGCCATAGAGCCATGGGTTTGGGCGTTGGCTGAGGATTTTGATATGTGGCGTAGTTTTCCTTGGGGCTCCTATTCATTCCAGGTCCTCTGTCACGGGATTGATGTGCTCAAGAGGCATCCGAGCGAGGTGGCAGCTGTATGGAAAACATTTGTTAACCTCGCCCGAGGATCCATCTTGGATATTTAATTCACCATACATTGATTATAAACCCAGTAGCGCGTCTATATAATTAATCGCAACACGTAGGGTTTTCACGTGTTTACCTTTGGATCCAAGAGGTCGATGGAATGAGATGAATGGATCGAACGGATCGGACTCGTGCTTTGACCTTCCGGATCGTATCCCGTTGCCCAATCTCCAACGCCGAGTGAGGACGATCTATGGAGAATGCTTCGAAAATCACACAATGCTCTCTCTTCACAACTTTCGAAATTCTCTCTAACCCCAAGAGGGCGAAAATTCTAGTGTTGTTATGTGAGCATTAACTAGACTTTATCTCATACCTTATATTTATAATGCACTACCTTAATCCCATATGGAAATTACCATAATCCTATATGGAAATTACCATAATCCTATATGGAATATTACCATAATCTTAGGATTATTTCCATACTCTCGTGATTATTTCCATACTCTGGGATTATTACCATAATCTTATATGGAAAGGATCTATGCATATACCATAAATATAATTATATCATTGTGGGATAAAGAGAATAAAATCTTGCCTTTGGGAGCATAAGGGCGCCGATTTTCCTTGGCTACGGGCTGGATGGGCCACCAGGGGATCAAATGTAAGGAATAAAGATGGGCATCAAATAAATTAATTATCTTATGTTCGACCGAACATAAATTAATTTATAAACATTCGATCATGCCACTAGAGAAAGAATGTTGACTTACCCTTTATTACCAAGTTGAGACGGGCTTGCACTTAGACATTACGAATCCCGTATTTAAGATATCGAGCGTCCATTAATCATTTCTAGCAATATGATCGCTTAAACGATTAATAACTTCATTTCTTAAGTAGTACCACTCAATCTTATTATTGTACTTGAGCTAACTCAACTGCGGGGTTTAGTACAATAAACCTTTTGAGCTCCTTAAGGGGACGTCATCATCCTAAACGGATACGGTGACTCGATACAGATAACTAGCGTGACATACAAGCACTGCCACCACCCAAGATGCGGAGAATCTTGGGTTAGAACATATAACCCTCACTCATAACAAGTCAAAGTGATGGTCAGCAACTCATACTCACCTAATACCTTATCGAGGTTTAGATCATCGTAAGTCACCGAGATCTTGGTTCTTCACGACGGTCAGAAAAGAAGAACTCATCTCACTGTGATCCTTCAATACGTCAGAGACGTACCAGCATAGACAAGCAACTAAGTCAAGTAACTTCTTATCTATCTCGCAGCCCAAACCGACAACTCGTCCTTAAGTTGTCTCAACCAGGAAACTTTTTATATCTCATTAAGCTTGACCAATCATACGCACTTACGTGATCTTCACACCGTATGATCTAACTTATATATGAGATAAGGGGACACAGATATATGCAATCAAGTATTCAAATCGGATAGGAGATTGTAATAGTGGTAACAGAAACATTGTATACAAGCTCAACCAAACGCTTTGAGATACAACCAACAATCTCCCACTTATACTAAAGCAAACTTTTAGTATACAATGTGTCTTTCTACTAGCTATTACAAACAACCATCACTTTGCTTCTCCCACTTATACAAAAGTTTCCTTTCTAAGTGGGTGCCATCAAGCGCAATCCAAGTCCTCTAACGTGTCCATCGTAGACTTGTTGCGGCGCTCTTCGTGAATGGATCCGCTAGATTTTCCGTCGTATCAATCTTTTCAATCAGCACGCCACCTCGTCTAACGATTTCTCGTATGACATGATACTTTCTCTATGTGTTTGGTCGCCAGGGGTCCGTGGTTCCTTCGAGTTTGCCATCGCACCGAGTTATCACGATGAAACTATGATACTCTTGGGCAAACCAGTACCACACCTAGATCCATGAGGTAGTTCTTGAACCATACAGACCTCCTTAGAAGCCTCCGGCGGCTACATATTCGGCTTCCATGGTAGAGTCCGCAATGCATCGCCGCTTTGCACTCCGCCAGATACGGCCCACCTCCCAAGGTAAACACATAGCCCGAGGTCGACTTTTTCTCATCACGGTCGGCTTGGAAATCCAGTGCTCAGATAACCCAAAGGCATTAGACTATCTCGCATGGTAAACTAGCCTATAATCTCGAGTCCTTTTCGTGTACTTGAGTATATGCTTTACTCGCAATCCAATGAGCTTGTCCGGTTAGATCGATATCTAGCTACTATGCTACCGCATAGCGTATATCGGGCCTCGTGCATAAGATTACGTACATGAGACTTCCTACGGCGGAGCGTAGGAACTTGTCTCATTTCCTCTATCTCCTTTGCAGTCATAGGTGACTGCGTCTTAGATAAAGGAACGCCATGTCTGAAAGGTAGCAATCCTTTCTTGGCGGTCTGCATACTAAAACGAGTAATCACAGTATCAATGTAAGACGCTTGAGATAAGCTCAACATTTTCTTCTTGCGATCTCGGTAAACCTTGATCCCAAGAATGTACGCTGCATCTCCTAAGTCTTTCATTTGAAACTGATCGGATAGCCAACTCTTTACGTCTGATAACAGCTTCACGTTGTTGCCAACTAGAAGGATGTCATCTACATAAAGTGCAAGAAATACCACATCACTGTTGACATCTAACCGATACACACAACTCTCGCTAGCAACTGGGTAAATCCATAGACTTTACTACCTCGTCAAAGCGTAAGTTCCATGATCGGGAGGCGCTAAGTCCATAAATGGACTTCTTAAGCTTCCATACTAGATGCTCTTCACCTTACCACATAACCTTCGTGTTGTCGCATATAGATGTCTCTACCTTCCTCAAGGTAACCGCTTAGAAAAGCGGTTTTAACATCCATTTGCCAAACCTCTAGGTTCAAGTGGGCTGCTATGGCTAGAAGAATTTTGATGGACTTGAGCATTGCTACAGTGAAATGTCTCATCGAAATCGATGCCCTCAACTGAGTGTACCCTTTCGCCACAAGCACGGCTTTAAAAGCCGAAACCTCTCCATCGGAATCTCTCTTCCTCAGTATATCCACTTACTACCTACGGCTTCTTTGCCATCCGGTAGAGTGTCTTTCATATACATCCATAGCCGTTATGGACTCCATTTCTAAGTCCATAGCGGTGTGCCATGATCTTGCATCAATATCTTGTATCGCCTCCTTGTATGTCCATGGGTCGATTATTGCATGTTAAATCTGCTGGGACTAAATCAAGATTCACCCACGAACATAAATCGCTCGGGTTGACGAACAACCCTCCCACTCACGACGAGGTTCTACAGCACTATGGCAACGGTGGGTGCAGATACTTGTGGTTCTCTAACTTGCACAACTTGCGTGTGTAGGTACCACTTGACGGTCGGTATCTCCAAAGGAACTCGACCCACTTCAATTTCTTGAAGTATCCGGTGTCGATCCTCCCACTAGACTCGACATCTCGCACCTTTGGCGCCTAATCGGTGGTGGAATACGATCATCTTCTAATTCTTGAAGAATGATTTCAACTTTGGACTTATGATTTTTCATATAATCCTCTTCTAAGAATCGGGCATTAGTGCTAATAACGACCTTCCGATCCTTAGACTATAGAATAAACCACCTTTAGTTCCTTTAGATAGCCAATAAACGCCTTGCGTCGATTTAGCCTCCAACTTGTCGCCTTTTGTTCAAAGACATGCCGGATCGCCCCATATCCTTATGTGGCTTAAACCGGGCTTCGCCCAAACCACAACTCGAAGGGTCTTTTCGACCGACTTGACGGTACTAGATTTAGCAAGTATGCCGCCGCCTCTAAGGCATATCCCCGAATCGAAATAGGCAATGTAGCATAACTCATCATAGATCTAACCATTTCCAAAAGAGTCCTATTTCTTCGCTCCGACACACCATTTTGTGTGGTGCCGCCTGGTGAAGTCTTGTTTGGATGTAATCCCACACTTCACTAGATAGTCCATAAACTCGTTCTCGAGGTATTCGCCACCGCGATCGACCGCAGCGACTTGATACTCTTACCTAGCTTCGCTCCACCGCCTTAAACTCTTTGAATTTCTCAAAGCATTCGGACTTCGGTGAAGCGGTATATGTATCCGCACTTGAGTAATCGTCAATGAAAGTGACAAAATACTGCATTCTCCACGAGCTTGTGTGGACATCGGTCCACACAGTCGAATGGACTAACTCCAACATTTCTTTGGCTCTATAACCCTTCGCTTTGAAGGGTCCGGTCGACATCTTACCTTCTATACAGATTCGCAGATCGGGAACGGAGTAACCGTGAGATTACCCAACGCCCATTCTTAGCCGCCTTTGGATCCCATTTAGATTGATGTGACCTAATCTAAGATGCCGAGAGAAAAGTAGAGTCATCTTCAAGAAAACTTTCTCTTTTGGTTTGATGTAGATGCAACATAGTTATAGGTATTATGTTTTGCGTAAATAGTATAAAGCGAATTATATAAGGTGCAACACGATAACTTCGTCATTTCTTATGATAGAAACACCACTATCAAAAATAACGTAATATCCATGAGTAAATAATTTCAAATGTAAACAAGGTTCCTAGAAAATCCGGCACATATAAAACGTCTTTCAAAACTAAAACTGTTGTCTCAAAACATAAAGAAACATCTCCAACTGCAACAACTTCGACTTTCGCCGCGTTGCCCATGGAGATCGTTATCTCGCCATCAAACAGCTCCCTTGTCCGCAGGAACCCCTGCAGGTGTAACAAACATGATCGGTTATACCAGATCTACTACCCAAGAATGGGTAGAACAAGTCGCTAAACATGTTTCCGTTACTAAAGCAAACAGCGTACTTGAGCCTCGAGCATAGGGCACTTGGCCTTCCAATGCCCGATCACCGCACTTGAAGCACTTGCCCTTCTCATTTGGCTTCTTCAAGCCTCCTGGCAACCATGTTCTTGCTCCCATTACTCCCACTATTTCCTCGCTCTACCACCTTTGGTACCCTTTTCTATTTCCATTTTGCGATGAAAATTTTGGGCCCTTAGATGTGCTAGCAAGAGCATGTGCTCCTTTTCCCATAACTCCTTCCGCAGCGAGATCATTAAGCAACCGACTAAGTGTAAACTCGGTCTTGCTCATGATCGCATTCACGCGAAAGTTCTCAAAAGACTTGGCGGTATTGAGGATGATATCGACCTTGGCTTCGCCGTCAATACCTCCTCCCAACCGATCAAGACTATCCATGAGATGAGTCATGTGGAGACATGTTCATGGACCGAACTTCCTTCTTCCATCATACACGCCAAGATTTCTCTCATTGTGTGGAAGCGATCGTCCGATCCGATCGCCCAAACTTACTCTCGAGACTTGACCAAATATCGATCGCGTCTACCATCGATCGATGTCGTACTGCAAGCCTTTGGACATAGTAGTCATCATATAGCATTTAGCCATATTGTTTGACTTATTCCAAAGTCCGCTTGACTCTCATTGCTCATTAGTCGATGCGCCGATAGGGCATCGGGTTTAGGAGTAGTGAGAACAAACATGTGTTCTTCAAATGATAAGAACATATTCCATGTTTCGCTTCCACTCGATAAAATTTGGACCGGATAACGGATTTTGTGCGAGCATATTGATAATCGGCGTAAGAGACATATCTCGAAACGATAATGTAAACACATAAGCATACGATCGCAAATAATTCGTAATAATAATATTGTAACCTTTTGATAAAACAATATTAGTTGAAACCTCCAATCGCCCAAGGAATCCCACATGCAAGCCACGCGTGTGGGCGCTACACATGAACCCCTCGACCGCACTAAAATATACATTTTAGTCGCTTAATTTCAATCCATGTCAACTTATCCTTATGACAAATGAAATTAATGATTGGACCTTACTGACCACATCACTATCGCAAGAAGGACTTCATGGAAGTTGTACTTGAGGTGATGTCTAAGCATTGACCACAATTTTAACAATGGAAAATGAATTCTTAGAATTGGTATACTCACTCGGACCATACCGCTTCCAATTTAAATTCTTTTGTTATCTCATTTTATATCTATCTCTAGAGAACTTATGAAAATCGCACATGCAAGCCACGCGTGTGGGCGCCACTCACAAAGCGTCCTCACTTTGTTTAGAGATCAAAAGTGGAGGTCTTGACATTTTAATTTGAAAAATTAACTTGTCGGGTTGCTTGCTTAGTCTTTTTATTCAAAAGGTTTGTCCATGCAGATCACGTAATCCTAGCATGCTTTTCTATAGAACTCAACATGTAAAACATGCTCGCAGAATTCTAAAATATGCTTGATAAACGCGATAAACCTAGCATGCTTACTATGCGCATCCAATTACGTAAAACACTTAAAGGTTTGTCAACGTAATATAAACATACATAGCATGCTACTGCATAATTTAAACATCCACGACATGCATATGAACGATAAAAATAAAATAAAACGTTCATCGCGGCCCAATCGTGAAACCTGCACATTTAAATCTAATCTATTACATAGATTTACAAAGTACAGAAATAAACTTTGAAAACGGGCCTCGCGTGCACGGGCACGGACCGGATTCAACAAATGGGCCTCGCGTGCACGGGCACGGACCGGAAAATCTGGATTGGGCTGGAAAAACGGGTCTGGGCCGGGTCGGCCCAAAGCGTCTTGGGGTCGCGCTGCTGCAAAGCCCCACCGCGCCCGACCTTTGCGCCACACCGTGTCCTCGCGGGCTTTCGCGGTCGCTAAAGCGACCGCGACCGACGAGCGTGAACATGCGTGGCCACCGCCCAGCGCCGAACGCTCGCCGAGACGTCGTCGCCCGGCAGCGAAACTTCGCGACCGAGATCGCTCCGCTGGCGCGGGTTTCGCGCGACAACGCGCCGTCGCCTGTTAGCTCGCACGGCCGCGTTGCCGCGCGGTCATCCTCGCGACCGTGAGCTCGCTCGCTAGGCGCCAGGGATCTCGCGCGAGAACGCGCGCCCCGTCGCCCGCGGCCCTCGCGATCGCCCTCGCGACCGCGAGGCTCGCTCGCGAGAAACCGCCCAGAGGACTGCCGAGAGACCTGTTTTTCCCGTCGTTTCGTTCTTCGTTCTTTCGTCTTCGTTCTTCTTTTACAGATAAGATTTACAGAATAAAATCTAATCTAACCACGGATTTTCTCGTGGTGTAAAAACAAAACCCAACAAAAACAATAAACGAGCCACGATGAACGACAGATCCACAATTAATTAAACGCACGTAATAATCAAACGTGAATTAATCCAACAGAGCCAAGATTCTGATCCCAGGCTCTGATACCAATTGTAGGGAAAACATTTGTTAACCCTCGCCCCGAGGATCCATCTTGGATATTTAATTCACCATACATTGATTATAAACCTAGCATGCGTCTATATAATTAATCGCAACACGTAGGGGTTTTCACGTGTTTACCTTTGGATCTGAAGAGGTCGATGGAACGAGATGAATGGATCGAACGGATCGGACTCGTGCTTTGACCTTCTGGATCAGATCCGGTTGCCCAATCTCCAACGCCGAGTGAGGACGATCTATGGAGAATGCTTGGAAAATCACCCAATGCTCTCTCTTCACAACTTTCGAAATTCTCTTAACCCCAAGAGGGGCGAAAATTCTAGTGTTGTTATGTGAGCATTAACCTGACTTTATCTCATACCTTATATTTATAATGCACTACCTTAATCCCATATGGAAATTACCATAATCCTATATGGAAATTACCATAATCCTATATGGAATATTACCATAATCTTAGGATTATTTCCATACTCTCGTGATTATTTCCATACTCGGATTATTACCATAATCTTATATGGAAAGGATCTATGCATATACCATAAATATAATTATATCCTTGTGGGATAAAGAGAATAAAATCTTGCCTTTGGGAGCATAAGGCGCCGATTTTCCTTGGCTACGGGCTGGATGGGCCAAACCAGGATCAAATGCAAGGAATAAAGATGGGCCTCAAATAAATTAATTATCTTATGTTCACCCGAACATAAATTAATTTATAAACATTCGATCATGCCACTAGAGAAGAATGTTGACTTACCCCTTTATTACCGAAGTTGAGACGGCTTGCACTTAGACATTACGAATCCTCGTATTTAAGATATCGAGCGTCCATTAATCATTTCTAGCAATCATCGCTTAAAACGATTAATAACTTCATTTCCTTAAGTAGTACCACTCAACCTTATTATTGTACTTGAGCTAACTCAACTGCGGGGTTTAGTACAATAAACCTTTGAGCTCCTTAAGGGACGCCATCATCCTAAACGGATACGGTGACTGACATGATAACTAGCGTGACATACAAGATCGCCACCACCCAAGATGCGGAGAATCTTGGGTTAGAACATATAACCCTCACTCATAACAAGTCAAAGTGATGGTCAAGAACTCATACTCACCTAATACCTTATCGAGGTTTAGATCATCGTAAGTCACCGAGATCTTGGTTCTTCATGACGGTCGAAAGAAGAACTCATCTCACCGTGATCCTTCAATACGTTAGAGACGCATCAAGATAGACAAGCAACTAAGTCAAGTCACTTCTTATCTATATCGCAGCCTAAACCGACAACTCGTCCTTAAGTTGTCTCACCAGTGAAACTTTTATATCTCATTAAGCTTCGACCAATCATACGCACTTACGTGATCTTCTACACAATCGTATGATCTAACTTATATATGAGATAAGGGGACACGATATATGCAATCAAGTATTCAAATCGGATAGGAGATTGTAATAGTGGTAGCGAGAACATTGTATACAAGCTCAACCAAATCGCTTTCAAGATACAAATCCAATGACCTTGGGAAGACGTACCATTTCTATGGTCCCGTTTGGGCCTTACAGATTTGTCGTATGAGGCCATCCCAGACTTAGGACGATGTGTGGATGCCGAGACAAGGAGATACTGATTCGAGATGCTTGATGTGGACTACATGGAAGTCCCCGACCCAAGATAATCGGATTTTTGACGACGGTGTAATTTTAATCTCATGTTTAGTATTTGCTATATATTTATTAAATACATTATAATCAATAATGTGTATGTGTTTTTATAGCGTTTATGTCATCGTGTCTTTGGAGCCGCCGAGACCGAGTTGTCGAGGCATACTACTTGAGCCTATACGAGGCGATCCGATGGTTATTCGGTTTGTGCTGCGGGCGGCATGCCGGATGTGCATACGACGAGCTCAAGCAGCCACAAGCAAAGTGCACATGCGTGAGAGAGTGCCCAGCAGTTGCGCAGAGCATGTCCCGATCATGCGGCGAGTGGCGAAGGTGGTGGGAAGTCTGAAGTGCGGAGATATATCTCGGGTTTTGAGCCGAGTCGACCGGCGCATCTCGATCGCGATCGGCGTCGTGAGACATGAGGAGGCGCCGAGCGCACACGCGTGTCGCGAACACGCCAGAGTGTTCGACTAGACGAGGCCTCCATTGCTGCTGCCGGATGGCGACCGTCTGTCCGTGCCATTGTGGACGACGATTGGGAGAGGGGCCTCGTGGCTCGAGTGGCTCGACGTGCGTTCGGCGATTGGATTTCTTGGGCGAGATCTTGAGGCGTAGATCTCGTACCCTATATCTGCGTGGGAGCTACGCCGCTATTGAGCATATCGATCGAGGCGCCGGGTCCCGGCATGAGGAGGGGCCCAGATTAGCCACCGACGATCCGCTACACGGTCGATCCGGAGGAGGTGCCCACATTAGCCACCGACGATCCGCTTCACGGCGGTCGATCGGAGGAGGTGCCTCACATTAGCCACCGACGATCCGCTTCACGGCAGTCGATCCGGAGGAGGGTCCAAGATTAGCCACCGACGATCGGGTCGTCGAGAGTCTAGTCACGCCAGCCAGCGGAGATCGGCAGCTCGAGAGCCAGTCATGCCTGAGGGTGATGGATCGTCGATGGTGGGGATCTTGATCGGAGACCCCACATGCAGCTCCCGTGAGTATGGTACCCAGGCGCGACCAGGGCCTTCGAGGTCTTTAAGCGGCGGGCCCGAGATGTTTTGTCGTGGCTCATTTGAATCAGCATGTCATGACTCAAGCACTGTTCGATCATATCACCGACCCGGATTCTGAGTTCACGGGCGAGGTACTTTATTACAACATTTATTCAAATTTTGTTTATATATTTATAATTCAATTAATGGTGTTCTTTTTTATGTGTGTTAGATTATGGAGTTATTCACTTTGTACATACATTGGAAAATAATCAACCCACATCGTCCCGACAATGTATTATTGCCCACGATCAATGAAGCTCGATGCGTTGTAGCACGATTGGATTTTATGTAAGTTTGAAATGTCCTTAAATTATTCCAACATAGATAGCTTTAGCTTTATATGGGTATAAATTATTCGACTAAATTTATTCATTTATGCAAAGAAGCTTTTATGAGTTCACCCGCTTCATCCCGATGATCCTATGGGCTATAGGGTGGTATCAAAGACCACATATCCACGATGGCAAGTACCATGACTTGTTAGCGATGGTACGAGGAAGCGATGCGAGCATAGCGCACCGTGGTTGTCTTGTCGACACGGTAAATTTATTACCTCATTTCTATTTTTTCTATCCAATTGAATGTAAACTTTAAAATTATCAATGTTGCGTATACTAGCCATCCGTAACGCCGGGCAATCAACTCGTCACAGTTCGCATATCTCATTGCGTGGACTCTTGAGGTGTACGACTCGTCAGACAACCCCGACTCGAGCGTTGAGACGTTACCGATGTTGCCCATTATTCGCTTTTCCTCGATCGATGAGGGTAGTGGATTTTGAACAACAATCCATTGAGGACGCCACACAATGAGCATCTGACATTGGCGGAGGTGCCCCATGATCAGCAGTACAGGCAGAAAGACTCAGTGAGTTGCGGTGTCTTTGCATGCCTCTATATGTATCGCCTCATCACAGGTATACCTCGGAGGTTACATCACAATCGGCGTTACATACAGATTCAACAGCGATAGCTCGTAGGATATGGACATTGTCTCGTTTTTGATTAGTTTCCTTGAGTTTTTTGTATTTATAACGGATATTGTAGAATTTTTATACGTGTTAGTGATATTTTGTTTGTATTGGAGGCTGTGACCTCTATGTATATGTTGTGGAGGCTGTGACCTCTTTGGCTATTGCTTGTTGTTGGCTATTTGCTGAGTGCAGGTTGGCTTATCCATATTTTAGAGGTTATGCTGCCCGTTTTTTTACATGTATATATAGTTTGTAAGTTTAATAGTTTTGTCGAATTTGCAATTAACCGAATAGGGATTGAATTGGATTGATTAACCGAATTTGCAATTAACCGAATTTGTTGGATTAGGGGATTGCGGGTGTGTCTGGGCGTGCACGGGCATTGTTGGCTATTTTACGAGTGCACGTCGTGCGTCACGGTACCACGACAGCAGTATGCGCACGCGATCGCGCATGGCACACGATCGCAGCACAAGACACGGTCGTGCACGACTTGCACCCTCGTGCGGGCGTTTACCACTGCACGGGCGTGTACCCTCGTGCACGAGGGTACACGCCCGTGCACAATCGTGCACGTCGTGCACGACCGTGTACCGTGCACGATCGTGCACTCCCGTGTACCCCCGTGCACGCCCGTGTACCCTCGTGAATCCAATTGAACCAACATAATCCAACAAAAACCAACATAATCCAACAAAAACCAACAACAATCCAACTGAATCCCCCTAATTCAACAAAAACAAACATAATCCAACAAAAACCAACAATATTCAACAAAATCCAACATAATCCAACAAAACCAACAATATTCAACCAAATCCAACATAATTCAACAAAATCCAAAAACAACGAATATCATCGATATAACAAATATCCTTACTCACGAGGTCGTTGAGGACACAAATTCCTTGTATGCTCTTCACTTGACAAATACTACATTTTTCCTACGTCGTGTCCTTTCCACATGTTTCATCACTAATGGCAATAAATGTTGTGCATGAGCGTTTGTTGTGGCCTTGACCCTTACAACGTGTGCATATTTGGCGACGCGATCTTGACGAACCCTCAACAACCGATTGCATCCTACTCAATCTAGGGCCTTGACCGGCGTGTGATGATTGGAGGTCGAATAATGTGTCGTCTGTAGTCTCGGTACAATTCATGCATCGGGATGTGATACGGATGCAATTCGATAAGAATAAGTCGCCGCAAAAACAGATCACGATAATATCGAGCCACAAAGTCGGTGACTTGTAAACCAAAGACGCCTAAAAAAGAAATTAATCACAAAATAAATTAACCACAACATATGAGTTGGACTGACGTTTAGATAAATACCGTACCTAATAGCAAAGACAAGCGTGACAACAAGGGATCTCGTCCAAATCGAACTCACGACATTCACATGTCCCATTCGCAAATCAACCACGTATGATGTGTTTTCCTCTTCGACTTTAAACATGTGTGTCGTCGTTGAACGAACAACCAAGCGACCTTTTCGACGAGAGGCATGTAGCTCGACGCTGCTACTTCATCAACTCATCGACCTTCTGCTGCACTAGCTCGTCAGACGTCAAACCATTTCTCCGTAATAGATCGAAAAGTCTCAAGCAACGAGCAAGCGGTGACGTCGAGCCCACAACAACCGACTATTGAAACTCTCGCACGCATTCAAGTCATGAAACTATATCGTCAGACAGACACTTCAACCTAGACCACCTATGCTCGCCAATGGAAAGTAGATGATGGTGGGTCATCGGTTTTAGAACATCCACAGAGAAAAAATCTCTCGAAATCCTCGATCGATAGGCATATGCAATGACTTGATAACTGTACAAACATGATCCAAATCGCGCCATATTCTTCTATAAATGGTAAAGCACAACACATACGCGACGCTCGGATACACGGACTCCACGACTTTTTCGATGCCCTTATGTTGATCAGACACAACTAAGAAATCATCGGGATGACCAATGCACGAACGCAGCCGAGATAAAAACCAAGTCCATGACTCTTCATCCTCAATCGGACCTAACCCAATAGCAATCGGGAAGATTCCTTCATTTCCATCCTTCGTAACAGCGACAAAACAAATTCCTTTGTTCTTTCCCTTAAGATGAGTCCCGCTCACAACGACGACCGATCCGTAGGTAATGCTTGAAAGCATACAAACACTGTCCAAGAGCAAGAAACAAATATCGAAATTCGCCATCATGAGCCGTCTCAATATCATATAGTGTCCCGGGGTTTGATTCTCTCAACAGATGCAAATATGATGGAAGCAATTGATAGGACCGTTCGAAATCGCCATATGTCATCTCTATAGCGACGTTTCTTGCTCGGAGAGCAAAGCTGTAATCCATCTCAATGCCAAATTGTCGATGCATCTCTCAATCATCTCTTTCGCTTCGCATCACACCTTCATCGACCAATTTCCGTGCAAAATACTTGCCAACAATCTTAGCAGGCACCTGTCGTGGAGCAGTGCGATTCAAATCCAAGTGACAAGTATGACTGTTGTTCAACTTAATTACTCTCCATATCGTTGCCCTCTGGACGGCTCGTAGCTTAAAAGGACAACCTTTGCCATGCTTGCAAACATACCCCAAACGTGTTTTACTTGACCGATCGACCACGTACTCTACATGATTCTCCGTGGTACAATCCCATCGCTATCGCCAAGTCATCTTTCGCCTTAAATATCGAATCAACGCATAATTGGTCGGTATGGGGTCCACAAGGTTCGACCCAATCTAATGGCAATGCATCGTCACAATCAAGTAATGGAATAACCCGCTATGTAACTCATGCGCTGTATCATCATCTCGGTTCGTGAAGTTGTAGCATGAGCCTCACCATCATGTCTGTTTCGGAAGTGAAGTTACCGTCCGATAACCTTATCAAGATGTCCCGGTTGTCGAATCCAAGCACCAAATTCAGAGCCAATGAATCAAATATATCTCGTCGGTTCGTGTCTTCCTCTTCATCTCGAATACACCAGCTCGCCTTCCTCCTCATTCAAGACAATGGCTCATCTTCGTGTATAGTGAACCAAGACATCTTGCATTAGACTCGGGCAAGATCAGATCGTTGTGAACCATATAATACCGGTGTCTCTGTGTACCGTGGTTGCGATCGCTTGCCCTTTTCAATCACATACACAATCGATCATCCTTTTGTTCCACAATCAATCGGAACAAATCGGTGTCGATTTTCAACGATACTTTTATTCTTCTTCCATCACTAGCGCCGTCGTATAGAAAAGCATATAATCCGATCCACCATTGTTGCCTACTTGCTCATGAATCTCTTAGCAAATTAGCACGTGAAATCATGCTCTGACCATGTATACGAGAACCTCGTCGCGCCTATATACTCGCTCTGTCCCAACTACCACCATGACGTATAATAAGACGTTGCAAGACATCTGTTGCAAAATAAGATATAAAAGATAATAGTCATATACATAGGATGACGGATACATAGGATGCACGGCCATGCACGGTCAGACACGGATGCACGGCCATGCACGCATCGCGCACGGATGCACGGCCATGCACGGTGCAGCATCGCCGCACGGTCCGCACGGTCCGCACCGGCACGGACCATACACGGCTTATAAGCCGTGCACGGTCGTGCTTTGTGCACGACCGTGCACGGTTCACGACCGTGCACGGCTTATAAACCCGTGCACTGATGAATTTTGTGCACGGTTTGAAATTCATCTGTGCACGATAGAGTCGTCGCATACCTGCTCGATGTTAGCATATCATATTTTAAATTTAACTTATTAAATGATCCTAAATATTAAATTAATCACTTTATTAACATAAAATCAACACAAATGACATATGTGATGCATAATACTTCTACCGTGTACAACCGTGTACTCAAGAACGAATTTTTGTTTTCTTCAAAACATGAAATTTATCATTCCAAGAATATAAAAGTATTAAAAACATATTTACTGTGTAAATCATCAACTGTGTACAACCGTGTACTCAAGAACACGTAAAAAAATTCAATCGGATTTAATTTACCTTAATCCACTAGCAATGCTCGATTTCCTTTGTTTGATTGAAAAAATGCGGTAACAACTTCTTCTATTAATTATTTTCGCTCTCTTCCTCTCTTTGAAATTGTAATGTTACAAATGAATTGCTTTGTGATTTGAATTCAATGTTCACTGCTTTTCAAATTAATGTTTACCAACCTTTTTTTTACAATTAATGTTTACCAACTTTAATTTAATTCCATTCAATTTTGTGGCAGAGAAAGCATTCAATTTGACATTCCTTTATTCTTTTCGTTTCGGCAGAGAGAGAGAGAGAGGAGAAGATCCAATATTAATTTAGGCAGAGAGAGAGAGTCGAGAGAGAGGAGAGAGAGATATATATTATACTTATTTTCGGCAGAGAGAGAGAGATGAGATAGAAGATAGGAGAGTTATTATTTTAAATGGTGGGCCCAGGGACAATTTTGTCTTTTTAAGCCAAAATGGCTATAAAACTCGTGTTTTTATGAGTGTGGGTATAAAATTTCTCCCACTATTTCTTTTGGTTATTTATAAAACTCCCCCAAAGTTGAAAGTATAGATATTATTGGATATTAGTGATCGTATGAGATGTTTTTGATAGTAAATAAATATATGTAATTTAGAGTATTTTGAGCAATTAGCCTAAATCTAACTTGTTATATAAACCGTGTTTTGTGAAGACCAGTAACACCTATGCCTCTAGCACAACACACCAAAAAAAAAGTAGACATGCCTCAAAAAATGAGTACCGTATCAATTAATAAACTCTGCCTTAAAATATTTCTTATTTTTCTATTTTCCAATTTTCGAATCAGTCATTAATATATATATAAAAAAAAAAATATTGGATCGAGCTGTTAGATTCTAAAGTAACTGCAATGACTAGTATAATAAAGATTATAAAGACGTGCATGTAATGTCTTTAAAATTAAACTGGAAAAGTTCAATCAGTTAATGCTTCTTTTAGAAATATAAAATTCATAGCATCCGCCTGATAATTACTGCAATTTGACACAATAAAGAAAATAGAAAGAAAGAAAAAATGTCCAAACGGCTTTTTCCGTTGTATTTGTTCCCGACCTCGTAAAAACTAAAAGAGAAACCAAGTTATTTTCACTTTTTTTTAATCAAGTTATTGTCACCTTTATTTTGCTTTTACTTCTTTGTTTTTCTTTTTGTATTTGTTCTATATTAGCTTCTTCTTTCTTGTTCTCTTACTTTATGTCTTGGAAACTCATCACTTTCTTTAAATTCAACACATTGGTTCACAATTTAGGCATCAAAATCCAAACGATTACCCATTTTAAAAACACCATTTTTGATTTTGGAGATCAAGAAGAAAAATTGTACTTTTCCGAACAGGCACGACCTACTTAAATCGAGATACTTTGCTCTCCGCTTTTGGGAATTAGTGTTTAGAATTTTGTTTAGGTAAAAGAATGTTTTTAGAAATCAACTAGTCTAAAAGTGTAATTGGTATTCATATATATATTTTTTATTTGAGACTTTGTAATTTAGAGTACTTTTGTATTTAATTCATACTAAAAATTATAATTATTTTTTACAGATTTTTTTTTTGATCGTTAATTATCTGATGGCTGATAATGTGCTTGGTTCGATGAATTCGGTTTATGTGTAATAGTATTATAGTATATATCATGAACATAAAAAAGAACAGACAAGCATGGACGTTGGATAAAATCAATTGCGCGATGGATGAATATTTTGTTAATTTTGCTTTTTTACGTTTCAGCTTAATAAAACTGATCTAATGGCATATGATGATTTTATCTTACAAAATCTAACAAAAAAATATACTATGATTTTAAGTTACATAAATTGATTGAGTTTGGATCAAATCATGACGAACAATTAGACCACTAAATAATTAAGTACAGCTGAGATCGTCACTATTAATGATACAGTCAGGATTGTTAGCATGATATGCTTTGGACTTTTTATTTTCCACTTCAAAATTTCAATTATTTTACCGCTACTTGCCTTTTTATTTGTTCCCACATAAATTATTCATAAACATCTTTTTCTCTCGCTTACTTACTAAGTTTGATAAGACTACGATTATTTCTAAAACCTTAGTCTATGTACAAGTTTTCTAAATTTAAATTACAATTACCTTAGTATATATATGTATATTAATGATTATTTTATAATTACAGTTACATTAAAACTATAGTCTATATATGTACATATGGGCTATGATTTTTGAAATATTCTGAATAATAATTAAAAGTATCATACCTGTGATGACTTACAATCTTCACATATAAGTTCAGTATTTTCACCCAAAATTGACTACAATATTTGTTCCATCATAGTATAATATATATATGCTACGAAAAATGATGGGAATTAATTTCTTTGAGTAGGAAATGACGACGGGAATGCATAATTGTATATCAAGAGTAAATATGAATTAACTAATTTATTTATACCCGATTAAATTCGACCGAACTTACCTAGAAAATGAATTCATTTCCCTTTTCTAAAAATATAAAAAGTAAAAAACTATTGCCGCAAATCCTGAATCTTGAACACTACGCGCCTATCCACATTTTCAAGAATTCCCAAATCATCAACCGACCGATTTTCCGCACCATCCTCACCGCCGTCGTCTTCAAACGACATATTCAAATCCAATAAAGCACCGTCGCTTCCCGCTTTCCGATCAAAAGCAGGAGAGGACGCCCTCGACCTCGAGCTGAAACTCTCGCAGCTCAATACAACAATGGCTTCGGAGAGACCAACCTCGTCGCCATTGCTGTCAATGATTCTCCCCTTCTCGATCGCCCTCTTGATTCCCATCTGCGAGCAGTAATCCGCCTGCTCTAAATCCTCCACCAAGAAAACGCGGTGAGGATCCGCCGCCACCGCCGCCGCAAACCTATCGATATAGCTCTTGCACTCATCCCTCCCTCGCTTGTTCCGGCAATAATCCTCCTCCGACGACAATGAATCCACGAAGCTGCTCAACCCGATCGTTGCGAAGCTCGAATACGAGCCGAAAACCATCTTGGCTAGCTCCCTCGCGATCTTCTCCTTGGCCTGCTTCTCATCGGCGCCGAGGAAAAGGAGCCACGTGTCATCTTTCACGTCGTCGCTGCTGTGGATTTTCCTCCTCAGCATTCCCGACCTGCACTGCATAATTGTCCCCGCGATTTCGGGGATGATCTCTTTCTGCCATGGGACCTTCTCCTCCAGCGCATTGCAGAGGAGGTTAAAATTTTCTGCATTGAATTTTTTGAACTTTTGTGTGCAGTCCGTGTACATGACCTCCCCCGATGAATCCGAATTCGGGGCCGAGAGGAAAGGTGAAGAAGATGATGCAGGTTGTTTGTGGGCTGACCTGCAGAATGAGTTCCATTTCTTGCATAGCTCCCTCATAGCCTCAAAGTTCTGAAATCAACAAGTAGTTAGTTAGTTATTGTTCTAAATTAAATCACAAAACAATTACAAAAAGTAAGAAAAACATGTGAAAATTAGTTACTCAGTTCGTCACCTAGGGATGCTACCATTTTCGAAATAAGGCGGTTATTTATGATAGTATAAAAATAGGCTAATTAGAATTCTGCCGAAATTGATTAAAACACCCCAGTCGGATTGCCGCTTAGTACTTTGAAGTTTCATAACTCAACAGCTATTTTCTTACAACTTATGTTAAAATAATCTTGAGTAGTCATGTGGTTACAAATTATGTTAAGGAATCTTGAGTAGTGATGGGAAAAGTGAACCCCATATATATTATTATTATTATTATTATTCAACTTTATAAGTATTACTATACGATAATGAAACACTAGACTAAAATAGATAGCTAGGCACCTGGTCTTTGTCATTTAGTCTTCTACTTTCATCTTTAAGCCAAGAAGGCAATCTCGACAAGGCTCGCTCATTGGCACTCGCTTGCAAGTCTCTTGCTTCGCTTTGGAATTTCTCCGAACATTCCACGCAGCAAGAAAGCTTAATCTCTCCATTCTCTGCTCCCGCGTTTCCTCTACCTTCACTCTTTTCATCACTGAACCAATAAACAACATTTCTAAACTATTAACACATTCATCAACTTTAATTAATTCTCTCTCTTATAAATCGTGAAAATAATAAAAATACCTGTTGGATACAAGGGAAAAGGCCAAGCTATTAACAGGAATGGTGAGAGGGTGGAGACCCCAAACACTTTGGAGAGATTGGTAGCCGTTTTGCACCTCATGTAAGTCTGGAAGGTGGCGATTCCCATTAGCCAAAACCTCTCCATCTCTCCAATGCCCCAAACCAATCTCCCTATCTCCATGATCATGTGCTCCACGGAGCAGTAGTAGCTCCCTTCTCTCTCTAAACTAACCCTATAATCGCTGATCCATTTCAGATCTCCCAGATACAGCACTACCCCTTTCCCCACCAAGCTCCGCACCAGACTCATGAGCTCCCTTATCTTGAGCTCCACCTGGTCGCGGTGGAGGTTGGAGAACGTGTAGAGCGGCGGTATGCTTACGAACTTCGCCTCTCTCAGAGATTCCGGCACCTCCCCTCTCTCAACCCGATCCATCAATGCTTTTACAGTAGCTTCCAAGTTGGACGTGTTCTCGCCTACTAAGACAACACTCCTTTTGTTCTTATTCATTAGTAGAGTGTCAATCATGACATCCAAATCTTCATTTATGGTCGGAGTTGGAGATGGTGATGAGAGGGTTAGATTAATGGTGGTTTCTTTGGATTTAGGAGAAGGAGAGGAGAGGTCTAAGGAGATGGATTTCTCGACGTTCATCTTCACTTGTGTGCTGGAGAAGCCGGCTTCTCGCATGACTCGGCTGACGCTGGGGTCGTCAAGGATGGAGATGATGAGCTGCTCGATCTCGATCTTCACGGCGAGGAGGGGCTGCTGCTGGCTGTCGGTGGAGCCGCGGCGCTGGTGGGCCTGGGCGCGCTTGAAGGCTGCGACGAGGGCGTTGGAGATGGAGGGGTGAGGGGAGGAGAGCATGGGGGTGGAGGAGGAGGTGGGGAGGCGGTTGAGGGCCACGTTGAAGCAGAGCTCGAGGGCCTTGCACTGGAGGGGGTGGGAGTGGGACTCCAGACACGCCACGCGGAAGAGCCCCCCGGGGGCCGCCAGCATGGTGCTCGCCACGTGAAGCGGCGTCACCTGCGCGTGGCCGCGCCGCTTCGCCAGCACCACCGCCTGCTTCACCACCCCGCCCGCCTCCGCCGTCAGAGCCTGCTGCACCGCGCAGTTCCCGCTCGCTCTCATTTCTTATTTGGATCAGTGTAGCCAAAACTAATTAATTTTGTTAATTGATTGGAAAAAGAAGCTACGGGAAACTCGGTTTTTGTTGCATGACAATGGATAAAGCATGTAGTGAGAAGAATGTGGGGGAATTCTTACTGGTTTTGATGAAGACAGTTAAATATAGATAGAAGAGAAAGGGAATTCTTTTCTTGGAGATGAGGTAAAAAATAAAATGTATGTTATCCGTTTTGCGAGGGTATGTATGAATACATAGAGTAGATTAGTATTATATGCATATGTATTAGGAATAATATATATGTTTATTGTAGAAATGAACTTTTGTGGTTGTGATGGCAATTATAGAAATGTAGAAAATAGTGCATTAGTCCAAAGACGAATGTTGCAGTGGGAAAGTGGAATGCATGTGCTGACAAGGAGGAGGAATACCAAAGGCAAATCAGCTTTACTCTCTATCTCATTCTTTCTCCATACATTTTATATCATTTGTTTTTTATGCATATTTATGAAATGTGGTGTTAGTGGGACTCTGCCTTTCATGCAGCTTACACTTCTGCATTTCTACTATTCTTTTTTATGCATATTTATGAAATGTGGTGTTAGTGAGATGTTTTCTTCTTCTCGATCCATTCTCTAAGATTGAATTTGGATGCACATATAATCTATTTAAATTAATTAACGTAGAGATATAATCTCACATACACGAATATTTGACATTTCCGCAGGTATGAATATGGAACAGTTTGGTAAGCTATTCTTTAGTTATTGGAGAATGTTTAGTCATTAAATTAAGTGCAACTTTTCTTTTTACCCAATGACTCAAGCGTGGTCGTAGCATTTTCGTTCAAGAATGACTAAAGTTAACTGTATCGGGTAAAAAGTTACAAAAATTACCAAATTATGAATAACGCTTTAATTTTTTGTGTATACATCACAGTTATAGCTCACTTTATGGTAGTCCTAACTAGGGATGTCAATATGGGTCGAAACTCACTACTACTCGAATAATTGATAAAATTAGAGGTTAGGGTTGGATTTTATAACCAAAAAACGTCAACCGAATAGCCGAACCGAATAGCCCGACAACCCGAGTGGGTTAGCCGAATCTGAGCGGGTTGGCCCGATTAACATCCCTACAACTATACAAGAAATTATAGAAGATATTCATAGTGTTGTTAAAAGTTACAAAAAATAGTGAATTAGCTATTATGGAATATGAATATTCGATATATTAAAAATAATTTAGTTGTGAGCATTATTTTCTAATTTTGATATTGTAATATATTTTAATTAGTATTATATTGAATTAACTTATTAAAATTTTCTAGATATTAGTTTTAATTCGCTATAATTGTATTATATTATTAAAGATCATTTAGTTACATGGAATGCACACATTAAAGCATATTAGAAAAAAGAATTTAATTATGAGCACTATTTTTAATTTTTATTGTTTGATATTCAAAGTTAGTATAATAAGATTTAAAAAGAACTTGTGATGTATTATATTTATTTTTCAATTATTTGTTTTACTCCAACGCTTAATATAAAATATTTGATATATATATATATATATATATATATATATATATATATATATATATATATATATTTTTTCTTTCGGCCGATGGGTTAGCCCGAACCCGAGAGTTTAGGGTTAGGGTTGAATTTTTCTAACCCAAAAAATGTCAACCCGAATAGCCCGAACCGAATAAATGACAACCCGAGTGGGTTAGCCGAACCCGAGCGGGTTGGCCCGATTGACATCCCTAATCCTAACATTGATCATTCTTTTTTTGGGGGTGGGTGGGGTATTTTGTTTGTGGGCACAAACACAAATATAAGTATTGTAGAATGAATAAACGCAGAAAACGAGGAGGTGGAAAAGTGAAGCAAGGTGTGGGGGCTGTCTGTTTGAAGGAATCGGGAAGTGTGTAGGATTTTGCTTCCACAACCAAACGAATAAAGCCTCGCGCGCTCTATTTACCTAAATAAAGCTTGTAAAGCTTTGCATGCAACCTCCTCTTTTTCTATTTTGCATGGGGATTATGAACTTCCCAATTACTATTCCCCCACCTCTCTCTCTCTCTCTCAGAAACAAAACAAATGATTAATGTTACAGCTGAACGAGCCAATGACAAAGTATATGCTACAATTAATTAATTTGAGTTAAATTATATGTTGCATAAATATATAGACTATACTTTCTCTCGTAGTAAGTAAAATTCAATCTGAACAATTAATCATTGTATGATCTATCAATTATCATCAAATTATGTATTGTTGTATACAATAATGCATCTTTGTAAAAATGCATCCATATATGACAACAAAATTGATTCTTTTGATGACAATCCCGTAGATCATTTGATAATCAGTGGTTTAGATTGGATTTTATACATGTCCACCACATGAACTTACATATATATGTGTGTAATATTTATATATATATACGAGATGGATTATTTTATGAAATGAGTAATAAATTTAACAATACTTTGTCTCGGAGCAATACCTTGTTTGAGTTTGCGTGCTCGTTTTTCTCAGCGTGGCATGTACAGAAAGAGATGAAACCCATGCATTGGTCACCATCGATTTCATATCAATCTCTATCTTTGAAGTTCAATTCAGAAAAGAAATTTAAGGGATGAAAAGAAAAACTCAATATTTAACACATAATGCAAATAAATTACTCTATTATCATCCAACAAAGTGTTTTTTTTTCTCTCTCTCCCTCTCTCTTAAATGTTTTTCACGAGGGTCCTTCCGTTTAGGGGTGAGAATCGGTCGGGACCGGTACCGTCCCGAGTCCCAAGTCCCAAGTCCCGAATTTTGTAATTTTGGGTCCGGTCCCGTCCGATCGGGACTTGGACTCCGGTCCAAAATTTACAATTTTAGTCCCGGTCCGGTTCAATTGAAATTTTCCGAAAATGTCCCGAAGTCCCAAGACACGAAATTACCCAAAATGTCCCGAAATTACCGAAAGTCCCGAAATTACCGAAAATGTCCCAAGTCCCGACGTCCAAGTCCCGAATTATTCGAAAATGTCCCGAAAGTCCGAAATTAAAATTAGATATATTTAAAATCGGGACTTGATTTCAACGGACTCGGACTTCGATACCGAAAATCAAAATTTCTCGGTCCGGTCCCGGTCCCGGTCCCGAACCCGTAAATTTCGGGACTCGGGGTCCCGAATCCCGTCGGGACTCGGGTCGGGACGGGAATTTCCCGAGTCCCAGTCCCAAATTCTGACCCCTACTTCCGTTGGATGGATTACTGCAAAATCGTTTTGGATCCAATGCTTTCTTGAACCAAAAGAAATTAGTCCATGCTCACACAATAGACACGCAATAACAGATTAATTAATTGTGTGATTAGATAAAGCAATCATAAATAGGATTAAAATTCTCATTTTGTGTGTGTGTGTGTGTTTTCTGACAAAGGAGAAAAGGCTACTTTAATTAGCTGTAGAAGTGAAGAAAAATAGAGAAGGTTCGGCTTAGAGGACCCAAGACGAGCAATTCTGCAAGCAATATATTTCCAAATTTATGTACTAAAAACATGTCTTATTCCTACAGTTGTGCATAATCTCAAAATCGAGCTATTCTCTACCTCGGAATTTGAGTTTGCACTAAAGTAGCTAACGCAGTATCATATCAATATTTGTGAATTTACGCCAATTTTCACCAACATTAAAACAGTTATATGTACAAATGTGAACTAAAACAACACCCTTGGTCGGCGAAAATTTTCCAATTAGGCTTCCTAAAACAAATTTCCTACATTCGTCGATGGCAATATACCATAGTACCCATATATAAAGAGACGATACAACAAAATACCGTTCTATATATTTTAATTTAAATTTGCGATTTATTAATTCCATTTACGTGTACTATATAAGTATAAAGCATATTGAATTTTGAGGGTGCTTTCATTATGTATTGATGGACACCTTTTCATAGATAAAAATGGCTAAATATTATCTTCATTCAAAGGTAGTCTCAGTCAAAAAGGCGTCTTCCTATCTTTGATGGCCTAAAAAGACATCCAAAGAGCACCCAAATAAACTGTATGAAAAGTTCTCTACTACCACTAAAGCAGTGCCATTAATTTCAACCAAATTAAATTTTACTCTCTCTCTCTCTCTGTATGTTCCTTTTGATAGCTATTTGACCCATGCTTTCACGTCCCACAAAGACAAATAAACCTTGTTCAAATAGGTTAAATCTAAAAAGCTACCAAAAATCACAATTAAATTTATCAAGTTCAGGCAACATGGTATACGAATTTGATAAAAATAAAGAATTTGACATTATTGAAAATAGGTTCAAACATTGTGAGTGTTGTAACTTGTTTTGGTAATTTTTTGTATAACAAAATTATAGATTAAAAATTTAAATATATTTGGGTAATTAGTAGGTATTACTAAATAAAAATTTTAGGATTTTCTATTTTTCTAAAATTTGAAATCCCATATCGATTTTTCATAAGACTTCTTCAATTGAAAATCTAAATA
The DNA here is from genome assembly GCA_036937905.1 of Salvia rosmarinus. Lineage (NCBI taxonomy): Eukaryota > Viridiplantae > Streptophyta > Magnoliopsida > Lamiales > Lamiaceae > Salvia > Salvia rosmarinus. Next base: position 94,272,732 of record CM072816.1, read on the forward strand.
AAAATGTTACAATCTGAATCATATCAATTTTTTACATGAATAAAAATCTAGTTAAATAAAAGAATACAACTTGCACAATTTATATAGTCTTGGATTCAAAATTGTCCCTACTTTAATCAAGGGGAAACAATTATATAATTTTAAAGTGATTCAAAATAAATAGTTTCTTCAATTTAATTTGAAGTAAAATGTTTTTTTAAATTTAATTTGGCATTTTCAGGATTTTTATTCCCATTTTTCTAAATTTTGGAATTTAACAGTTATTTTTTTATGAAACTTTACTGATTGAAACCTAAATAAAGTATACATTATTATTCCAACATCGAATTTATGAGACTTGACCATTTTAAAATCTTACTTAAATATAATTTTTACAATTTTTAAAAATAATTACTCTCCTTCCATCAAAAAGCTTGCATTGATTTTGGTGGCATGAGTTTAATGAATTGCAGTGAGTATAAAGTGAGTGGAGAAATGATATCACATTATAAGTGTAAAATGGTGGGGGAGGGGGTGTAAATAAATGGATAGATTGAAGGTCAAAATTATAGAATTTATGTGGAACTAAGTCCAAATGAAGAAAATGCATATTTTTGATGGACAAATCGAAAAAACACTAAATGCATGTCTTTTCATGGATGGATGGAGCCAGTGGCGGAGCCACGTTGGGCCCTGGGGGGCCCTTGGGCCCCCCTGAAGTTTTGAGTATTAATAGTATACAGTTAGTAATCAGACATAAACTTCTGTGTAGTCTAGTTGGTTTGTTTGATTTCTCCTTATTTGAGCACCCGGGATCGAACCCCAGCGTTCTGTTTCTTGTAATTTGTTTCCTTTTTCCTTGTCATCAGTCATCACCCACTTTCATTCTCTTATCTTTTTCTTTTTTGCTTTTCTTTTTTCCTCTTTTATTTTTCATTTTTTTCCATTAATTTAATTATATTCTCTTGTTTCTCTATTTTGTACTCTTTCTTTTCTTTTCTTTTTTCTATTATTTGTATTATGTTGATAAATAAAATATGTATGCAAAAAATATAGTGGTTTATACAATCTAATTTCTAAAATTTTTATGATAAATTATTCTAACAACAACCAACTGAAAGCATCAAGTCATTTAAATTCTTATTTTAAGCATCTAAAAAATTTGTTGATGATAAAACAATAAAAATATAGATCAATTGAATATATCATGATTATTTTAAAAATATAAGTGTTGAACCAAACTATAATGAACTTAATTTCGTACATTGAAAATGAAGTGTTTGTTAATGCTACCAATAAAATTATTATGCACGATTTCCGAAAATGAAGAATATAAGATAAACTTATGATGGTGATTATGTTTAACTTTTATTTTCTAACATTGTGATGTAATTTAAATAATATTATTTACTTCTAATTTTATTTTTAAAAATTGGGCCCCCCAGAGTAAAATCTCTGGCTCCGCCACCTGGATGGAGCATATGATTTTGGATTCAAGACCGGGGGAATAAAATACTTAATTTCAAAGTGATTTGAAATAAATAGTTACTTCAATTTAAAGGTATATATATATATATATATATATATATATATGGAGTGGATAAAATGAGAATCATATTTTTTTTACGAACTCTGCGAACCATGCATATGACGTTGAAGATGATGCAAAAACGATATAAAGTTGTGCATAACGAAAATTTTCTAAAATTATTTTGTTGTGCAACAATTTTAGAAAGTTTTGTTATGTACAACTTTATCTTGTTTTGTGCATTATCTTCAACGTCTTATGCATGATTCTCAAATTCCCAAAAAAGATGAGTTCTCACTGGATCCAACCCCTATATATATATATGGATGCGTTATGGTGAGAAAGCTCTGTAGTATAGGAAATAAGAATAGTTATGTAAGTGTAACATATCTTTCATATTTGTGTAGCACAATCAGAATTATTATGTTGCACATGTTAGTTTAGCACATCTTTCATTGCAGCGTAGCACAAGAAGAGTTCTAGAGTTGTATAGTAATCCGCGTAACACACAAAACATAAAACTGTAGCACAACCAAAATTAAATGTCAACAATTGATCCAACAAATCAAAGGTTCAGATTCATTCTCATTTCCTACCAACTTATTCTTTCCTACCTGAACCATTTTCTATATATATATATCCAATGAAATTTGAAATAAATAGTTTCTCCAATTTAATTTGATTAAAATAAATTATTTTGAAATAAATATTATGTTCGAATTTTAATTGAGACGAATATATAACGAACTATTATAGCAACTTATTTGATTATTTAGAAATTTAAATGAATATGGATAATTAGGAGGTATTATTATATGTGAGATTAGGACGAGAACGAATAGTGAAATCATTTTTAATGAGTATATAAATTCTAAATTAGTCCAATCATTAATCTACATGTGAAATTATTTTCATTTTTAATCTTTTATTATTTATATTAAGCAAATAATTCCCTGTCAAAACTCGATGAGTTTCATACTAGAATCGATCTAAATTCATCTCTTCTTTCTCTATCAGTACAGTCTACACTTATCTATCAATATGTTGGCAAAATAAAATAAAAAATTAGTAGAACAAAAACGAAAAGTGTGGTGTATGTGTATGTGTGTCAGGAGATAATACAGGATTAGCACCCCACTAATCATCTTTTCTCTCTCTAGTTTAAAGTAGATTAAAGCACTATATACCATGAAAGCACTAATAAAAGCAATGTATGGCACTATCTACTCAAAAGACTCTTGCTTTTCGATCTTCAAATACGCGTACGTGGCCATGTGGGTTAAAGCTATTTTATTTAAATACATTAATTTAGTTCTTTCAAACTAATTATGTGAGAGAGATCACGTATATGTGCATAAAAAATTTTGTATTTGTTGATAATGAATATGATTAAACAATTTTTTTTTTTTTTGTCAATTGAATAAAGATGAACTCGAACCGATTTTCACTCTACCACTAGATGATTAAACAAGTTGTTGGGTTTGAATGTAACTCGTGAATTAAATAATAAAATGAAAATAACATACTCTTTAGGATAGATCATGATTAATGTGAACAAACTCATATCGAATGATTACAAGTTTTAGCTTTCCCGATCCTTGTTAAGGACTTAAGTAAATTTTGGCTTCAAGACATTGATTTGATAAGTTTTTATGTGCATAATGAAGATCCAGCCTAATCCTTCATCCTAATTAAGCGTCTAATCTATTAATTATTTCCCCACAATATAGTATTAATTATAAAAGAATTAAGTATATGGAGTGGTTGGTGGCATATGTATTAAAGGCACGCAACAAGGGGAAAAGTTGTTCCAATTTTGACATGACAGCCTTCTTAATGCAAAGGTGACGGAATTGCGTAACTCACACTCCTTTTTCTCAAAGTCCCTCACTATTTTTTTTGGGTTAATCTTTCAAAAGGTTACCAAATTATAGAGTTTGTATAAAGAATAGAACTAAACAAAATTTTATATCAAAATAGATAATAAATTTTCATTTTCTTTCAAATAAGGTATCTATCTATTTTTGTTTTCTTCTATAATTTTTTATCTAATTGATCTCAAATGAATACAAATATTATTTTTATTTACTATACACTCAAGAAAATAAATTTAGTTTTTTCAAAAATCAAATTTAAAATATTTAAGAAATTCAAAAATGAATGTGAATAAAATTGTATTGTTAAAATATTTAAAATTATATAATATATTTGCTAAATATATAATAATAATAAGAATAATAAAATAATAATTATTATTATTATTTTACTATCAATAACAATGATAGTTAACAAATAATATAATGGTAAATATCAATTTAAACCCTAAACTATCATGTTTTATCAAATATATCATGTACTTTCAAAATATTAATTTAAAACCCAAACTATCATATTATTATTATTTAAACCCCAAACTATCCCGAATACATGGGCATTTTTGATACAAATATGATAGTTTGGCAAATAATATTTTGAAAGTTCATGATATTTTGATAAAACATGTATATTTAAGTTTAAATATATTTACCCATAATATAATTAGCGGTGAATCCCAATAATAATAATAATAATAATAATAATAATAATAATAATAATAATAATAATAATAATTATTATTATTATTATTATTATGATGATGATAATAATAGCGTTAACAAATAATTATATTATCCAAATTTTTATTTATTTTGAAAATATATTCATTTTATGTACATTCATTTTATCTTAAATTCATTTTTGGGAAGTAGTTAAATTTATCTTCTTCAGTGTTTAGTGAATTAAAAATAATATTTTTATTCATTTGAGAATATTAGATAATTGTAGAAGAAAATAAATTTTAAGATATTTAAAAGGGTAAAAATAGATAAATTCCTTATTTGAAAGAAAATAAAAGTTTAGTACCTATTTTGATACAAAATTTTGTTTAGTACCTTTTTGATACAAACTTTATAGTTTGATAACCTTTTGAGAAATGAACCCATTGCTTTCTTTTGTTGTCGCAACATTAATTTGCTTCCAAATCGACGTATTTAATACACTCTCATCCGTCCTTATTACATAGGTTACTTGGATTTTCACAAGAATTAAGAAAATCATTATTAAAAAAATTATATAAGTAACTTCCTAATATGTTCATATTTATTCTTTGATTATTAATTAATAAATAAGTTAATCAAAGAATTGAATAAGGGTATATTAACAAATGAGTATAAAAAAACGTGTTCATTTAATTTCATTTTGGTTCGTCCATAAAAAACATTCACTTTCCTTCTTTGGAAACATCAACTTCATAATTTTTTTTATCATAAATCTACTCATTTATTTAAAAAAAATCACTAATGACCCATATTTTTACTCTCACTATCTATTAATATATTCATTTATTATATCCATGGCACACCTTTTAATCTCATTATTCATTAATTTATTATCTCTACTCACTTTACACTAATTATAATTTATTAAAACTTGTACTATAAAAATCAAAGAACTAATATGGTGAACATGAGGAGTATCATTTATGGAAACAAACTTATATATTTGAGAATGAAAAAAAATCTATATAATAGAGACGGAGGGAGTATATTATTAGAAGGATGGTATATGTGACGTCGATTCATGCAAAAGTATTTGACTACATAATTACTATATCATAAAAGAAAATAGAAAAATATATTAAAATTTTGAAGAATTAAGATACAACAAGGTTTGTTTTTGTTATATATATATATAAATTAAATAATCTTGTAAAAATCAAAATAAGGAAGAAATTAACGTTAAGCATAATCTATATCTGTAAGAATTAAATATTTTTCATAATACTACTACTCCTAATAATAATAAACAAAAAGTTTTAATGTCATACTAGACTACATTTTGTACCAAATTTAATAAGTTGTATCTCAATGATACTACATATTTGCATGGTCCTATAAGAAAAGGTCAATATTCAAGCCAAATATGGATGCTCATCAAAGGTCCCAACATGTCAAACTAACTAAACATCGATTTTGGCCCAAGTTGGTTCTTCCGATTGAAGCAGATGAGGAAAAGCTCATGGAATTATAAGAGAAGTCCAACCCTCAGAAATAGAAACCAAGTAACTTCTTTGTTAAAGTTGGTGCCACAAATAAGAAACTTTTAAAGCACTACTACCATTGAAATGTAGAAGTGAAACATGTAATATGTATATAAATAAAAAATGAAAGAAAGAAAAAAATGAGGAAAAAAAGCCAAAAACAATAAACAAAAGGGAAAAGGAAAAAAAAAAAGCAAACCAAAAGGAAGGCAAAATGATAGCTCCATTAATTTGTATATAGTTATATATGGTCAGTAATATGAAATAAATGTATACAGTTTATTTGGACTTATAGCTAAAATAGGTTGCCCCTTATAAGAGGGTTAAGGCCCATAATAACAATAGAATCAAATTCATCATATATACATAACTCATATGACAGAACTCCTATGATAGAGGAGACTCAGCAGTTCTATAAGGACAAACTTGTCCTCCATAACAACCAAGATAGATTTGTGAGCTAAATCTGTTCATACATCAGCCCTTTGAGCAAAAGCTTGGGGATGCCTTCGAGTTACTTGCTATTTACTCTCAACACCTATATTTTGAAATTCAAATTTTTGATGGAAATCTAACTCGAGTATCGAAGTCTCTATCTGAAGTATCTCACTAACTTTGTTTTGTAGTTCTCGTGACAAACCAAACTTGTTGTATTCATACCAAAGGTGTTTCGAGAGTTCACTAGAATCCATTCTTAACTTATCCGTCTTCGTTTGACCTTATTCAAGGTATTTTTTTCTTACTAGATATTCAATCCAGATCTAATAATCAACACTATGACAATTGTGTGATTCATCAATTTTACTTTGTGGAACGATTGAATTTTGCATACCAAAAGGATTCAAATTTCAAAGCCCATGAGAGACAAAACTCACAAGAAAGAACTAAGATAGAGTTTTTATTGGACCAAGTTGAACTCTAAAAATACTCTTGGGCCACTATATTTCTATCAAAACCCATCAAATCCAAGTCTGGTGGGCCGCAAACTTTTTATTTTGCCAATTACTATATGGTTTATTTGTATGCAAAATAAGGAGTTTATTTTATAATCTCTCTTCGTTTATTTAATTTGATGGGCTCTTGGATTCTGGGCTTTTCTATGCGAGTAGATAACCCTACTGTTGATAAAGCAAAAATTCTTGTGATCCTCAAAGGGTTAGAGCTAGCTTGGGACAGACGTATATCAAAGTTAATAGTTTAAACCGATTCCGAATCGATATTTAAATGGGCAATGGATTAGGTGATGAGCATCTATAGAATCCCTTTCAAGAGTTTTTCAATAAATATCGACATTTACTTTATCGTTCTTGGGACATCAAATTTAGACACATTAATCGTTCTATTAATAACTGGGTTGAAGTTTTGGGATTCCGCTTCACCGGTGATAGAGAATTGCTTCTAGCAAATCTAGCTTAGGCTTTTTTTTCGTCTGTCTCTATGTATAAAAAAGAAATTGATTTGATGTTTTCCATGTTAATTTTAAGATGAATAAAGATAAATGAAATTAAAGTTAAAACAGTTTTTCATTTATTCCAATAAAACTGCCTGCATATTTTGTTGAAGGGTAACCACATGTTTTTTCTCCTTATAGCCTATAAAGTTAATTAAGATACAATTTATTGGATCCTAATATCTAAAATATGGTCTATTTCTAACAATTCGTGCATATTTGGGTGTGAAAGTGTAATGCCATTTATTTATACATTGCTAATGATGAACGAACAAGAAGAATTCGATTTACAATAGTTTTATGGAAAATGTGCAAAAAACAATCCTAATGTTTACATGTAGAAGTGGATCCAACTTCATATATAATTTTGGAACAAATGCAATCAAATTGACTTTAAATAGAGGAATTTAATAATTCATTCTGGCATCTAGCGGATGACTATTTAATTCCATTTTTTCTAGTTTAAAGAAATTAACGATACGGCTTTTTTTTTTTTTTATATCAAATTCCAATCGTCCCAGCAACTATAGCTGGCAAATGTAGCGGGATGGGCCGGACCGATCCCGAGCCCGTAGGACTTTTATATTTTTTGGGCCGGGTCGTGTCAGCTCCAAATTTTTCGGATTTAAAAATATGAAACTCAAACCAACTCTCGGACGGGCTGACTTTTTTTTAGATCAATTTTTTAATTTTTTAATATATAAAATTAATATTTTTAATTTTAAAAGAATAAATAATTATATAAAATATTAATATTATTAAATAATTATAGATATGTATATTAAATAATATTATAAATATGTATATTTAATAGAATATCAGGTGAGCTTTTTTAGCCCGAAACCTCGGTTTTTTTGGCTCGAAGTCCAGTAGGCCCGGGGTTTTTTTTGGACGGATTTTTTAGATCCGATTTTTTTCGGATCTTTAATTTTTAAGCCTAAATCAGCCCAAATCCTGGGTATACCGGATGAGTTTTTCGGACCGGACTCATTTTACCGGCTCTAGCAACATACCCAACAATATGGGTATGTTTAGTAAGTTATCTATGTGGACTTTCAACGAAATTGACTGGATAGGTTTCGATCGTGGGATAGTGTACCGTGTACGCGAGTTATCAGCTTAAACTTTGGATTGAAATTTCGACTAATTCAATTTCAAATCTATAAATTGATTTTGGTTTTGAAACAAGCTTCGGGATTGTCCAGCCGTGAGATCAATGTTGGCAACTGCAGGCAAACAATGGTTTTTTTTCTTCTCACCTTAATGTTGGCAACTGCAGGCAATTTTTTTTTTCTCACCTATATCTGAAGGTGAAAATGTGATGCAATTTAGTAGAATAAAATGAATTTACACGATACGTTCCTAGTTATTAATATTGTTTTAATTTTTCTAGATAGGTAGTTTGATTGCGTAGAATTTTTACTTTGTTTAATTTTTATATTTTGTTTAGGATTTTCCTTTTAATAAATTATATTAAGACTTATGTATTTTCATTTATAATAGGACAAACTGTAGCTTAAATCGTAAAAGGTTATTGATGTCTAAATACATGAACTTTAGGCAAATGATAATTTTTTTTCATGAAATTATCAATAAATACACGAACTTAACATTATTTTGATTTTTCCCACAAATTGAATGATTGTCAAAATTGAAGCTGACATGACAATCGACGTGGTGCTACTTCATCAAAACGGCGTTGTTTTATTTATACAATATATATTAATTGACGGTTAAATACATGAACTTTAGGCATATTTTGATTTTTTCACGAACATTAAAAATTTATCAATAAATAAACACTTGATATTATTGTATTTTTTTTTCACAAATTGAATTATGGTCAAAATTAATGTTGATATAACAATCGACGTGATATCGCTTTATTAAAACAACATCGTTTTCTTATACAATATGTATTAAAAAAATCTTAAATCCACCTTAACCTACACCCACACCGCATCCCACCACATCTCTTTTTCTCTAACCTCAACTTATGATAAGGTTTGAGTAGGAGATAGTTGTGAGGTGTATTTAAGATTTTTTTTAATACATATTGTATAAGTAAAACGATGTCGTTTTGATAAAGTGATGTCACGTCGATTATTATGTCAGCTTTAATTTTGATCATTCAATTTGTGAAAAATATTACAATGACGTTAAGTTCGTGTATTTATTGATAAATTCTTAAAGTTCGTCGAACAAAAAATCATAATGCATCCAAAGTTCATGTATTTAAGAGCCAATTGATATATATTATATGAGTAAAACGTCGTCGTTTTGATGAAGATGCGTCACGTCTACTACCATGTCAGTTTTCAATTTTGACAGTTATTCAATTTGTGGAAAAAATCACAATAATGTTAAGTTCATGTATTCATTGATAATTTTGAAGTTCGTGAAAAAATCAAAATATATCTAAAATTCATGTATTTAGGCGCTAATAACACAATCCTAAACTATTGGTCTTGTACCACACATATCCTAAATTATTGTTAATTATTATCAAATACCCAAATTATTAAAAACTAACAAAAATGTCTTGAAATTAAATTTTCGACGTCGGAAAATTGAACTGGCTCACTAGTGACAAAATTGAAATTTAATAGAGAAGACAAAAACATTTCTCATTTTCCCTTCTTCTTTAATTCTTGTTTCCTCATACTCTCTCTCTCTCTCACACACAGAGCCACATTACAAACTTGCAGTATTAATATGAACAGCAGATCGGGGAAGGGGCGAGGGACATGACGGTTAGAATCTTCCAACTTCTTCCACAGACCAACAATGTCGCTTCCGTCGCCTCCACAACCACCGTGCTCCTCCTTTACCTGTGACCCCACCGAGCAGCTCACATGCTTCTTCCCTTCCTACATCTGTTAGCGCCTCACCACCCTAGACAACTTCTCCTCCAACACTATTTCATCCTCTCGGTGCCCCTCCTCTTCCGAAGCAATAAAATCCCTCTTCTTCTCCTCCACAAAACCCAACAACTTCCCCCTCCGCTGCTGCCCAAAACACTCGAAGCCCTCTTCCTACTTCCCTGAGCTGCGTTGTACCAAGTTGTTCTCTATGTCCAAGAACGAAGCTCTAGGACAATTTTTTTAGCCCCATAGGAAATCCTGCAATGTTAGAGTGAGAAACGCTCTTTGGTTCATAGTTGAAAGATGTAACCCAACAATCTTGAACACTTGTGTACTTTTGTTGAAAAAGTTTGCGGTTCAATGAGAAAGAGAAATATATGAATTTTTTTTCTTTTTTAATAAATTTAGTTAAAATTTCTCTTGGCACTAGCGAGTCACGTTAGTTTTTTAATACAGTAAATTTACTTTAATGATATTTTTGTTAGTTTTATTATAGTTTAGTATTTAATTGCAATTGTCTTTAGCTTAGGATATTTTTGGTGCACGATCAATAATTTAAGATTTAATATGCAATTTATCTTTTATAATAAATAAAAATAACAAATTCTACTCAATTAAAGTTAGTGGTGTTCCAATCAAGTTTCCTTGTACGAATAGGGAAACTCAATCATGGAAATATCAACCTTTGCGGATGCACCAAGCAATAAACAAATCGTATGTTCTTATCAAAAAAATTTAAGTGCATATAATATTACAAAAATGTAATTCAGAGATAGATATAAATCTTATAACGACACAATTATTCACACCACTGATTAAATTGCAAAAAAAAAAAAATTGAGACGAAAAAACAACGTGTTGTTATTCCTCATTAAAATATACAATATCTAAAAATGAGAAGGAAAATCCTATTTCTAAATCATTACATCTTGAAAAATAACAGCAAAATTTGCAATAGTCAAATTTTAATTTTATAGTGTTATTACTGCAAAAAACATGGAAGATACAGTCCATTGAAAAAAAACTAAACAAACTTCCTTGCATTTGATAATAATTAATTAATTAAAGTTTTAGACAAAATTTAAAACCCAACAAAATAAAGCGCTGAAAATAGGAAGAAAAGAAGAAAACAAATCTGGGAAGCACCATTATCCTCCAAACTGGAGATTTTTAGATAACACACGCCCTTCACCTTATCTCCTTCCTCTCTCTCTCTCTCTCCAGACAATGTAGCAACTATGCAAGAAACACTCTACCTCTCATCCTCCGCCGCCGCTGCCACCACTCCCTCCCTTCCCTCCCCAACCCCAATTTCCCTCCATTCCCCGGCCCAAACACCTCCAATTTCCTCCCATTCCTCCACCATCTCCCTCCCTCCCCCCGTCAAATCGCCGGCTAATCACACCCCTCCGCCCATTTCTCCGGCCACACCGGAAACCTCCCCAATCCAGGAAATCATCCTCTACTTGGATTCCCTCGGCGTTGACTCCTTCTACTGCCTCCACTCGCACCCGCCCTTAATCTCCACTCCCGTTTCCCAAATCAAATCCACCGTCGATTTCCTTCTCTCCCTAGGCATCACCGTTCAGGATCTCCGCCGCATTTTCCCCATGTGCCCGGAGCTCCTGACGTCCTCCACCTCCGCGACCGTAATCCGCGCCACCACCTTCCTCCTCCGCGAGGCTCGTGTGGAGGCCGCCGACCTTCGCTACGTCATCCACCGCCGCCCCCGCCTCCTGACCTGCAGCGTCGAGCGGCAGCTCCGCCCCACTCTCTATTTCCTCCAGGGCACCATCGGCATCGAGGACGTCCGCAGATTCACCTCCCTACTGTCCTGCTCTGTGGAATCGAAGTTTATACCGAGAATTGATTACCTGCAGAAGTTAGGGTTTTCGTACAGGGACACGATCGTGATGTTCAGGAGGTTCCCGTCGCTGTTCTGTTACAGCATTAAGGAGAATTTCGAGCCGAAATTCGACTATTTCTTGGTGGAAATGGGGAGGGACTTGAAGGAATTGGTGGCGTTCCCGCATTATTTCTCTTTTAGCTTAGAGAATAGGATAAAGCCGAGGCACAGAATGTGTGTGGAAAAGGACGTCTGCTTGGCATTGCCGACGATGTTGAAATCGTCAGAGGCGCGGTTCCGGGCGAGGTTGGAGGTGTGTTGTAGCTCCTCTGCGCCGGTGAGGGCTTCTCCGTTGTGGTGCACAAGTATTAATACTCATGGTGATAATGTGACATAGATGAAGAAATTGGTGTTATTTGTTTATGTTGATGTATGTATGTTACTTTCTACTGTTGAGAATGATTGGTTACAAGGTTTATTCAATTAATGATTGCTAAGAGTTATGGATGAGCGATGTTGTGTTTACTCTCTTATGTTGATAATGCCTCCCTTTTTGAGCGATGCTAGTGCTAGAATGAGCTATATATGAAGCAGTTTGCTCAGTTGAACATTGCCATTTTAAGACTGTTTCTGTTGCTTTTATATAATGATTGGTCATTTACAACTTTCTTCACAGCAGATATATATTAGTTTGTGTTCCTTATTGCCCATGGACTTGAGAGATTTTTATTAGTGGTCTACTGTTCTTTTCATGCTTGTACAAGTGAATCTACTTTCATGTTATATCTGACTATCTAATATGATTGGAGTGAAAGAGATGTTCGAGGATTTTGATTGGAGTTGAGTAATATCATTGTCCTTCTACTTTTCAATTGTTGATATCTAATTAAACTTTTATTTAGTAGGTAAATCCTAAAGGGAAAAATACAGATAGCTTTTAGATATAGATGAACACAAACTACATTGTGATTTGGTTGAGAGTGAAAGAGTTGATGGCGTAAATACTGCTCTAGTGCTGAACTATACTAGACCTATGACTAATATTACTTGGAGTAACTATTTAACGTAAGAGGGATGGTCTGTTAACTTTCTTGCATAAGAGGCCTTAGACCTAGTTGCTTTTGTTTTCTAACTTTATAATTTGATGTAAAAAAACCTATTAATATTAAACCATATATTAAACTACTATGGTACTTGACTATTCTGCTTCGACATAAAAATGAAAGTAGTCTTTGCTAGATATTTCCATGATGGGAATAACAAAGTTGACTTTTCTATAGATTTGATTCATTTAGCTTTGTTAGAAAGGAGTAAGAGACCATGAACATCTATTTCTAATACGTAAGTAAGTATTTTCTAGGAAAGCGCTTATAGAATAAATAAACCAAACATCATTTCATAATATCCATTGAGTTTTCACATATTCCCTTTGCTAAGAGTACATAAAGACATATAACTTTTTAATTAGGGAAGTTGTAGTTTAGAATTTATAGTTATACTTTGTGTATTTTAGAATTGTATGTTGTACCATTTTAGGGAATGACTTTCTGAAGTGTGCTCCACCTTTCAGACATCTTTTTGCTAGCAGTCCATCTTTAAAAAAAAAAACTAAATAAAATAAAAATTTCACAGGTAAAGCGACTATAAGATGCAGTACAATTAATTATTATCATGACCTTGATATGTTGAAGCACTAGGAAGGACATGCCTTTGAGAAAGTGCTAGAAAGACTAGTTACAAACTCATGATCTCACAAAGTGAGCTTCATTGAGTATTTTGAAATGCCATTGTTGATTGAAGGCTTTTGTAACGACCGGCTTCGGATTGACGGCTGACCCCAGCACCAACACGAGTCTTTTCGGTGTGCTCGTCCTCACTCACACACTTAAATTATGTTAAACAAGATGCATCTTCTTTTCTGGAGTCCATCTCATAAAAACTCTAAAGTTAAGCGTGCTTGGCTTGGAGCAATTGTGGGATGGGTGACCCCCTAGGAAGTTTTCTCAGGGAGTGTGTGAGTGAGGACAAAGCACACTGAAAAGACTCGTGTTGGTCTGGTCACCGTCAATCCAATCCCGGCCGGTCACATGATGGTATCGAGCCGAACCTCTCCCAAGACGGTGTGGTTCGGGGACGAACCAAACGGAAGTTGGTGGACATGTGACGCCCGAGGCAGAAGTACGGAGTGATCGCCGGTGCGGAGGCATGGACAAGGAGCGGCTCCGATTAAGGCTTCAAAGCGAAGGGGTACATGAATGAACCGAAACGCACCGGAATGAGAGGGATTTCGAGAATATGCAGGTATGTGACTGCATATTCGAGGAGAGCTTAAAGGAATTGATATGTGCTACTCATACCAACAAGATGCATCTTCTTTTCGGGAGTCCATCTCATAAAAACTTTAAAGTTAAGCGTGCTTGACTTGGAGCAATTATGGGATGGGTGACCCCCTGGGAAATTTTCTCAGGGAGTGTGTGAGTGAGGACAAAGCACACTGAAAAGACTCGTGTTGGTCTGTGGGGTCAACCGTCAATCGAGAAACCGGGTCGTTACAACTTTTCTATATAGGATTAAGATACTTGTTACTGGATCTAAAAATGTGAAATTCATCAGTAGACAAATAAATGTTCCTAGTTGGCTTTAGTGTTTCTGGGATTTCTAGGATTTCACTTTGTACATTTGGACTAATAAAGTTAATCTAGTTTCATGAAAATCAATGGTTTATACTACTGAATCGTATTAGTTGCTTGTAAAATGAGATCTCCCACCGCTTAAGGAGACCAACCAACTTGGTAGGATGTTATTGAATATGTTAAAACCAATGGTAGCTTCCCATTGAACAAATGGACAGCTTCTGCCACATGTTGAGATGGCCATGTTCTTATCGAATATGAAGTGAAACTCCAAAGTCTAGAGTGGGCAGTTACGAAGACCATGTCCAGAAATCCACTTTGATGCATGAGATATTCCACCCAGTTATTATGGATGTTCACTCCTGTCTTGAGTAATGAATCAGAAATGTAATGAGCAGAAAGCAGAGCTGCAGAGGTTGATTACTTCTCTACTGTATATTTTTTAATGTCATTTTCTCCTCTATATGTCGTTCTTATGTACTTTATGTAATGTTATATGGTTTATATTCCAGGACAATTAGATGAGAGTTGACATCACAGACCTTGTTGACCAGTTTGTTGTGCGAGAAGCTTTATTCTAGGGAGCTTGATGTGGGGCAGTTGCAAGCTGAGTTTGCTGCAATTATTAGAGGCAATGAAGCACGGTTGGTAATTGCTCTTGCATAAAGACCACAAGATGAAAGAAGATGAACTTCGCGTAAATTTAACTACAACTCCTTTGTGAACTTAACACGAAAGATAATATTTTATTTTTAGATTTGCATGCATTTATCTCCATGTAGCATCTTAATTACATTTTTCTTACGCATCCAGGTTCTGTTTTCTGAAAAGTATACTGCATTTTTTTAGTTGTAAACCTTCCACCTTATATTTGTTTATTGGAATTTCATGTAATGTGCATGCAAATGAATGACTAAATTCCATATTCAGAAATTTTAAATTGGTCTTAAGAGAGACCGCATCTTGTCTGTAGTCAAATTTCTGCAACTTCTGTGTGCCTGGTAACAAATTAGTGTCTCGTAGATGTAGCTTTTGTGCACCTTAATTGGATCAAAGGATTTACCTTCTGTTCTGTTCGTGATGACAACTGAAAGGAATTCATAAATTAATAGCTTCTAAGGTGATAGGAAACATTTGGGTATAGTATTTTAGTTGGATGATTTTCTTGGATACCCTGTCACTGCGTGCTTTGCCTCTCTCCTTCCTAGCTGATTTGGAATCTTTCCAGCTTCAAGGGAGCTCCATGGTCTTTTAACGAGCTCAATGATTCACTGATAACCATGTGCCTTAGTTCGACAGAGTTCCATTCTGAGACACTCAGCGGTCAGGGATTCTGGCCATCATCCATCATTTCCATGTTGTTCAATGATAGTCCGAATTTGGCTTCTTATTGGCTGCTTCCTCAGCATTTTGGCATGTCCTCCTGGTTTGGATCTACATCCCAACGAAGATAAATAAAAATCTTTTGAAATGGCAAGAAAATCAATGGATTACCTTCGTTCTCCTTGGATGAAAAGAGGGAAGAGTTCCGCCTGCGTTTCATTCTCTTCCATCTTACCTTTGATTGCTTTTAGTTTAGTTGTTTCCCTTTTTCTTTTTTTCCTAGAATCTGTGTTTGGTGGTTGATAAGCTGCTAGTTAGAGGTTAGCATCGGTCTGTTTGGTCGAAAAATTGACCGAGCCAACCAAATCCGACCGAATACAGCAACAGTAACCGACTAAAGCCGAACCGAACTTGAGTTAGGTTTTTGGTAGGTAACTGATTTAACCGAATTTAACTTGTGTGTGTATTTTTTTTTAATTAAGAAACTTGAGTAATAGCAGCAATGTTTGATTCGCCGTCAATATCAGGATACTCGAGCAACATTTACCACCAGAGCAAATCTCTCATGAACAACGCCATTAGGAACTGCAACTAGGGATGTCAATGGGTGGATTTTACCAGGATCAGAACCAATAAATAAGTAATGATTCTGGTTCTGGAACCGATCCATTAGACATTGGATCCGGACCGACCCGATCATCAATTATGGATCTTAAGCGGTCCGGATCTGAACGGATCTAGAACCAGAACCAGACCAGAATCGGAATTGAAATCGAAACCGTTGCTTTATAATTTAATTGGTTATGAGTGATTTCGAATCGATATGGATAAAACTAGCTCATTGACAAACATATTTAAACTTATGCTTGTCAATAGACGGGTTTTACTCGAATCAGAACCAATAAATAAGTATTGGTGTTGGTTCTGGAACAAGAACCAGATTCGGACCGGATCGGATTATCAAACTATGGATCTAAACGGTCCGGGTCTAAAGCGGGTCTGGAACCGAATCAGAATCAAAACCGTTGCTTTAAAATTTAATGGGTTTTGAGCGGTTCCAGATCGGTCCGGGTAAAACTCATACATTGACATCCATAACTGCAACTATAACCTTTAGCTAGTGTCTGGCCATGCCAAACAAAGGGTGATTGTCACAGCCCAATCCTGCTAATCCCGAAGGAATGCATTGTCGGACAGCGACTTGGGGTTGGATTAAAGAAGCGGGAAAGAAAGGGGATTTTAGTGTTGATTTCTAAGCCATATCATTGGTAAGGAAACATGATTAAATGCGAAAGCATAAGTGATATCAAGATCGGAATGAAATAATTTAAATATAAGATTGATTCAGAGAATCTGACCGAACAATAATTGATTATGCAATCACTACTAGGATATTCAAGAGTTCAACATATATTTAGAATTCAAAAGAGTTTAAATGTTTGCAGTGGAATAAACGTGCGAGATATGCATATGAAGATGCATTCTCAAGGTGAACCAAAAGATGTTTCATTTCCATCGACAATTTTTTTGGCTCAATTTCACTCTGTTTCATCACCAACTCAACATGCACATCAAAAACGAATATGCAGGGCTAAGTACAAAGTACTCAGTGGCATAAGCGGAATATTTTATATTTTTTTTCACAAAATTGTACTACCACATTCACAGTAAGAGACAAGAGTTTTACTTGAAAGGCCTTGTGCTTACTAAACATTTCCAATTATTTTCGCAACATTGTCTGGCCAAACGTTTTCTCACAACTTATAATCCAAGTCGGCTATGGAACGCACCGGAAGCTCGGCCTCCCTTCACCCGGACGCACGACTGACCGCGAACTGTTCAGAGGCTAAGTGTACACAATCCTAACTAGCATCTCACCAGTAGGATCCGAATTCGTAATATCTCATGTTGGCTCAGCCAATCCAAATAAATATATATAAAACAATAAACATTTTGACAGACAGTATCGTATTTAAATATTTGCAATTAAAGAAAGCATTAAAGCATAAGCAGTAAACGATTTTCATAAAAATCATATTTTGTATAGATAAGAATGTCCACCTTAAGAATTATCCTTCTTGAAGTACTTGCTAGTGATCATTCGTCGTTTTCTTTTACGTCCACGTCGGACCTTGTCAACGTAATAAATATGATTTAGTGCGTAATAAATAAAAAGAAGAATCAATTTTTTTTAAATAAATCTTCAAAAATAAATTTTTTTTTTAAATTCGTTAGTGTTCTTATTAAGCCATAAGCAATTAGATATGCTCATATATGTAACATATATTTACTTTTGTTAAAGGAATAATTTATTTTAAAAAAATATAAGAAATCATCAAAAGTTATTTATATTAATTATTTCCTTGATGACGGTGTGATTTTTCAACAAAATGCAAAATCAAAGAAAAAGTCGAATAAAATATATAATATGGAATCAATATGTTCTAACTATATTTAAATGTAAATAATTTTCATGCATGTCAAATGATATGGTTTGGGAGATTTTTTAAAGAAATTAAATTTGTTTCCTTATATTAAAAAAAAAAGGAAACATGAGATTATCTTTGCCTTCCAATCTTTTTAGGGTAAAAAAGACAGTACAAATATTTAATTGCTGAACAGGGTCACATAAAGTCAAAATCGGTCGGATCCAAATTTTAGGGACATTTTGTGTATACATATTATGTATAAATAGATTTAACCATATACAAAATCAAAACTTATTTCACATGCATTTAATTATGGTATATATATAAGTTTGTAAGTTTCCTTTTTAATGATAAATGTCAATTAACGTTCATAAAATTACGATTTTTTTATATACATAATAAATATTTTAAAACAATATATTAATAATGAGAAGTCGAAAATATTGTGATAGAGGATCCAGAAATACAAAATTTATAGTTGTGAATATTTTTAACAACAACGACGACATCAGTGAACCCACCAAATTTATCGTAAATTAATTTATTATCTAATAACAAAAAATTTCATCACAGTTGAATTCGCCTGGGGTCATTAACCTTAATCCTCCAGTGTCCATCACCAAACTTAGCATGCTTAGCCATATCCCTATACTTTGTAATCCTGGCATCTGCTTCCGGCGTCAAGGCGCAGAACCGCCTCAACTTCTTCGGCATGCGATCGTGCACGCGCCACCACCTCTCATTGGCGGAGTCGCTAGCGAATATTTGCGTTTCCGCCTTGTCCCAGTTGCAGTCGTAGTCCTTGTAGCACATCCACGGCTTCAGCCCCAGGTAGTGCAGCGCGTACAAATCATCCGCCACCAGACGATCTTTGCTGCCAAGGTTTGAGTCGAAGTGCTTGAGATGGTTGACCTTCTTGGGGAGGCGGTGCCACCACGGGAACATCTCATTGAGGAAGTCCTGGTCACCACCGTTGGACGACCGCACCAGCCATCTCTGCTTCATTAGGGTTCTGAAGGTGCACGCGGAAGGTTCTAGAAGCATGAGCCCCGAGTTGAAGATGTCCCTTGCGTTCGGGGCTGCGGAGATCTGCGGGTAAGTGAAGAAGTGGTCGAGGTTTCTAGTGACGATGAGGTCGGCGTCGATGAACATGACTTTGTCGTACTCTTCTAGCTGCCAGAGTCGGAGCTTGCTGTAGTTCCACTCGTTGTAGGAGTTCTTCTTCGAATGTGGGCTTCGTATGCGCCCGATCATCTTGATCTTCCAGCCGGCTGATCGGAGGCCGTCAATGGATTCAAGGGAGATGTGGTCGTCGGCGAGGAGGATGAGGTCTTTGCTTGTGTTTGTTTGGATGATGCTTTCTGCTAGAGCTATGGCTCCACACACGTAGGCATTCGACGAGTGTACTATAGTAGCATAAGCCTCTCGTGGCTGCTTCAACCTATCAATCCATAATTCTTCACCTAAAATTAAAATTTTACGATTTTTAATTCTTTAAAGAAAACATAAAAATAAAAAAAAGGAAATGAAAATAGTATAGCTAGCTTGCCAGGATATGGTAATGGAGGGTTGAGTTGACAACTTCCGACCGGCATGAGTACTATTTGTCTCATCCTCCTTAATTGAGGTTTGTAAATCCAAGAATCACCAATTTGCAACACAAGATCATCACATCTAAAGATCTCCCACATAGTACCATTTGACCCTATAAACACTGCAAAAATTGGTCTACTAACCTTACCTTGGGCTCTCCCACAGCTTACTAACAAGTTGGCTACCACCAAATTCAATTGCAATCTAAAAACATCCCTTAATCCAGTTGCATTAGAAGGAACCCTAGCAACCACCACGTCCAGCTGCTCATAGTTTTGGAACATCGGC
The DNA here is from genome assembly GCA_036937905.1 of Salvia rosmarinus. Lineage (NCBI taxonomy): Eukaryota > Viridiplantae > Streptophyta > Magnoliopsida > Lamiales > Lamiaceae > Salvia > Salvia rosmarinus. The sequence goes on from CM072816.1 coordinate 94,292,743, forward strand.
ATTGGTACCTTGGGACACTTGGCACAGGTCTCATCGATCCAGTTTGGATACAAGTGGGACCATTGCAAGGCTTCCACGCGGTCGAAGTCTACCTTAACGATCTTCCCTTTCGTGGGAACCTTGTCCCTCATTGTCGTTTCATCCACGTTCACCAGTGCAACGTTGATGCTCTCATCTCCCAACTCTCGTGCAATGAACTCGTACCAATTAAGGTTTATGGCTGGTTTGGTGTAGGTTACTGCATTTTGGACGTCTTCATGCAGCTGTCTTAGGTATTGGGTGTTGAAAGTTATGAGGACTATCAACAAAAGAATGAAGAAAGAGATGAAGGGCTTCGACGCCATTAAGGAATATATATGGTGGTCTAATTGCTGTTGTAAACATTCATAAGAGTTTGAGCTAAAAATAAAATGTAAAAAGTTTTGAATATTATCAACCAACTAAACCTCCCAACACTTGCAAGAAATCTTGATCAGGTATCTCTTTGTTGTATATTTATGTGTAATTAAAACTTGTTTATGAATCATTAAGTGACAATTAAGATGGAAAAAGTGAAAACTTTAAGAAAGTGCTGCTATTTGTATTTAAATATTGACCGAATTAGCAATGCGTAAATAGTGAGTAAACTATATATGTTATGATCTAACTTGTATTTTTTATATCAGAAAATTAAAAGGGGAAGATAAATGAAATAAATAAAAATAAAGTAAAAAAAGCAGATTTGAGCTCACCTGGGAATGAAACTTATTAACTACAATTAAAATTTAAATATAACGAATGTATCATGCATTTAAGTGTACCGAAGTATGCCTTTATATACATATTTCGTGATGTGCACTTTATATGATTTTTTTTATGTTTGCTTTAACTATACATTTAAAATGTTGGAAGTTGAAATCACAATTTTTGTTGCTTATGCAATAAAATTTGTTGTGTTATTTTTTGGACTCAAATAACAATGTTTTACATAAACATAAATTAGTAGGAGTATCATTTTGAGGTTTTAATTGGTCATGTTCAAAACATTAATTCATGCATACATATAAAATGAATATACTAAAAAGCCACACTAAACGATATTGAATGAACTCATAAAAAGAGATCGATAAATGCGTATGCGTAGGTATGAAAGATTTAGAAAGCGATAAAGAACACATGAGTTTTAACGTGGTTCGATCAAAGAAAGATCTCGATCCACGGAGGTGATGGTCCTCAAGATGTTCACTATAATTGTCTTACAATGAGTATCTCAAAGAGCTCTAGTATTCGAAATTTGCTAACCCTTTTACCTTCAATCTAACTCCTATTTATACACAGACGTAAACCTTGTAACGAATCCCTTGATTGGCGGGCTCACGATCTTCCTATAACCGACCATGATCTTCACCATAATTGCCCATGATTAACACCATTACCCCATTATCTTCGCCTCGACTCGCTTTAATTGTGGTTTGGAGGTTGTGATTCGGCGCAACCGAGTAGGGCAACATTAGGTCGCCCTAGCTCTTTTGGGCCTACTAGTGGGCACGAGAGGTTGGGCCATATCCTATCATAGCCCCGAAAAGTCGAGGAATAGCCTTGCCGAGGGTGAGCGGAGAATGTGTTTTGCCGAGGCGGGATGTTGCTTGGCTGAAGTTGTTCGTTGAAGGTTCTCGATCTCTTGCTGCAAAAGGAAGCCAAATTATGACCTGGTGGCGGTCTTTGTATAAGTTACACCGAGGTCTGGTCTGAAGCGGCTTCGCTCTTCTGGAGGACGTCGAGGTCCGAACTGAAGGGAAAATCTCTTGTAAGGGGCGGTGTTCGTTGGCAGGGAACCGAGGTCTGATTTGGGTAGCTGCTTCTTGAAGGAAAGACGAGGTGCGACCTGTTTGACTCCTGCCTTTCTGGAGGAAGTCGAGGTCCGACCTGAATGGCTTTTGCCGGTCTGAGGAGAACATGGGCGTAGTCCGAGGTCCGAGCTCAATGTAATCATTACGTGATCAGACTGGCGGTCTGTCTTACCATAGAGTACGTCATACGCGCCAGGCGGTAGTTGGGCGCTTGAGCGATGTCTTGCGCGTCGATTACACATCCAATCGTAGATAGGCACGTGTGATAAACGAAACGGCAGATTTTAGGCGCCATTTGTCCTATAAATAGGTCCAAATGAGGCAACTGTTCATTTCCTTCTTCGACGTTTTATTCCAGAGAGCATACTTGTAGAAATTCCCAATTCCTCTTTCAATTTTTTTTGAAGAAATCGGATATCTCGCTCCAGAAAAAGTAAGTATGTACTCTTCATCTTCTCATTCCTCTTCTCGCCTCGATAATTACGGTTCGGTTTGGGTTACGCCGCCAGATTCGATGTGAGGATTATATATGCCACAACCGCCTAGGTAAATCTATAGGACTTAGTTCTGGGTTTCACGGGTGTCATCGGTATGGGATGGCATCGAGTTGGTGCGGCGAGGTCAACTTTAACGACAGGAGGAGCTTTTGGAGGTTGCGGAGAAATACCACATTCCGGAGGATGCATGGTGGTGCTGCGAAACCCAATGATAGGCGATGGCCCTCCGGAGGGTTTATTACCATTTTGTAGATAGTTTAATAGCCGGGCTTAGGTTTCCTGTTGCCCTATTTTCCTTAGCCTTCAAGAGTATTTTCGGATCCCCATATGCCAACCGACCTCGAATTCTATTAGGTCGGTTGTTGGGCTAGGTTGGCTGTTATGGCATAGGCGAGGAGTTTTCTTTTGAAGTTTTGATGCGTTTTTAGCATCAAGTCTATAGGGGTGTATTATCTATCACCTCGCTTTGAAGTTTAAGATAGCGTCCCCTCGAAGGTATCCCACCGCAAAATAGATATTTCTTTCATGGGTGAGGGGTATCCGAGGTATGAGTGGGGCCTCGGTGCGATGAAGGACGTGAAAATCAATCCCACAGGCCCCATGGAGAAAATGTTGAGCGATATGGGTGAGATCTATCGATTAATTATACCGAGGATGACTTGAACAATCTTTGAATGAGTGTTTATAGGTCGAAGCTCCGATCGAGTCCGATTTGGGTGAGGGCAACCTTCTTATCTTTATCCTTCCCGTCTGATTTCGTTGTGCTAACGAAATTCTTATTCTCATGTGCGTTGAAGATTGACCCCAGCGAGAAGTCGATATAGCGGGCTCGACGCCCCGCACCATCTGAGCGAAAAGAGCCATGAGGAAGAAGGCGAGGTGAGTGAGTCCACCCAAGATCCCGTGGTGGTGGTGGGCGCCCGAGGACTTCTTGGTGGCCTCAGGCGACCTCGAGCCCGACGCGGAGATCGAGGTTCATGGCCGACCCTTGCCCGAGTACCGCTTCAAAGCCTCGCTTTATCCTTCCCAAAGGTATAAGTCGCTACTCTTCCCTTTGTAATTTTGTCGTTCTGCGTTGCTAATTGTTTTATATTCGGGATGCGGCCTCGGTGGCGGTGAGATGCACCGCATGGCGGTTTTGTTCTTTGAGCGCCTCACTGAGGCCATGGAGAGGCGGCCCATCTTGAATCCATGCGGACGCCGCCAGGCGGACGCCGAACTTGCAAAGGCGAACGCCGAAGTGGCAAAGGCGGCCGCTGAGAGCGCCCTAAAGAAGAAGGACCGGCCCTTACGAGTGGCCCGTCTTTGAAGTGGAGCGCTCGGGAGGAGGCTGCCGAGGCGGAGAAGAAGGCGGCAGCAGACAAGTGCACTTCTTGGCGGGCGAGGACCTATCTTGAGGGCCTTCGCCAACAGCTTATCGAGTCGGAGAGTTTTCCTCCTTCATCTCCGACTGGCGGCGGTAATGAGGCCGCGGTGATATCTCGCCACCTAGAGAGGCGGCGGCCGAGACTGATTTTGACAAGGCCCAAGACGGTTGGGTTGAGGTCGCACTCGGGAGGTATGCATGAATTATGCCCGCATAATCGCCGGGCGACCTCCTTCCCGTGGTGGATGCCTTGGCATCTTCGCCCGCTCTCGATGGCGGGCGTCAGAACTCGAAGGCAGAAGATGAAGGCGTGGAGCTTCAAGCATTCCTTGCGAGGTGAGAGCCGAAACCGAGGAGGCGGGACCGAGCTCGGACGTCCCTTCCGGAGATCGGCAGCCCTTGGAGGAGCAGCAGCAGCAGCAGCGGCAAGCAGGAGGTCGGTGAGTCCGGCAATGAGCCTGAGGTCAGTGGACCTAATGTAATAGGCTGATTTGCCGGGGTCGATAGGACCACGTGTTGTACAAACTTCTATTTTGAATAATAGACACATCTTTTTAAAATGCCTTTTGTCTTGTTTATTTCTAGCATTCCACATCTCGATACTTCGGACTCGATCATGAGTTACTAATAAAACTGAAAGAAGTCCGAGGTGCTCTAGCCGAGAAGGATGAAGAGGTGACGTATTGGAGGAGTCGGTGCCGGTGACTCGAGGTTACGCCGACATGGATGTCACTCGGCATCGTCGACCGAATCGAAACAGTTGCATGAGGTCGATCAGTGGTCCGCCTCCTGACTGAGAATGAGGCGTTAAAGTTAAGGATTACACAACTCGAAGTCCAGGGGGCTGATTTATCTGCTGATGTGATTCAAGACGGTCGATGCAATGCGAGGCGGCTCGGTGACAATGGAGGAGGCGCTCGGATCTCGTAAGAGCATGCGAGTATGAGAAGGTAATCCACGGACTGGTGGAACTACCATATCTGAAGCCGATGATCGAGTTCGAGCTTGTTAGCGGAGGCATGGTCTTTGAGGGATGAGGAGGGGCAAATAGCGAAGTTTAAAGACGCCTCGACTCATCACGAAATACATGCGGATGTGCGAGATCGTTCATAAGCGCGCATGCCCCATCCATGAGTGAATCTACAGCGCGCGCGGTCCAATAATTGAAGAGCTCGAAGAGGAGGCGGTTCGCGATCACGCCAAGTGCTCCGTCTAATGGGTCCACACGAAAGGGGCGCTTAGAGACAAAGACTTTCGGCGGTCGGGCGAGGCGTGCGCGGCGGCGGTCGTCGTGGAAGGGTGACGATTCGGGGGGCGTGGTCCCGGCCCGTCGAGTTCACGGGGTCGAGGTGTGGCCTCGGAGTGTGGATCGTATCCCGGCCGAACCCGCTGTGTCGGGTCGATCGCACCGGGCGGCCGAGGTGGTCTTGTCCTCATTGATTGGGTGGAGGGCACCGAGTTCATTCCGGTATTCATTGCCGACACAGGGATTTTATTCAGAACTACCTCGACGGTGAGTCCGTGGCGGAGCCCTAAGCCGAATGAGTTTGTATATAGCGTAGAACTTTGTATGTAGATATAAATGTATTTAGACTCGTTTGAAGTGTCGTTTTCTCTTGAGAGGTATAAACATAGCTTAGGACTTCGTTTTGGTCGTAAATGTATTTATCTTGTATCTGATGTATATTTTCCCAAATAAAGGGGCATAATTTGATGAGATCCGATCTGGATGTCCTTTACATGTAGATTTTCAACAATGAGCAATCAGATGCGTGCATGTAGACTTTCACATTAATGAGTAGTCAGTATCGTTGCCTTGAGACGTTCAATTCATGAGTAATCTACGAGTGCGGTGTAGCTTAGTGAGTACCCTACTTATTGGGTTTTTTCATCTTCGTGAGGCATCCCTCGTGAAGGTTAAATCGGTATATCGAATAGATGTTCGCATATGAATGAAATGAGGCGAAATGAAATACTCATTAGAAAAATAAATATTTTATTCAACAAGTATATAACATCGTACTTCGGCAAAGCAAGTAAGGAGATTAACATGAGGTTGATCTGAGATCGAAACTATGTAAAGTACCTCCTTAAATGAGAAATATGCCAAGTTAGGGGATAAGCGCACGGATAAGTGAGATAGCTTGTAGGCCCCTTGCCGAGGTCCTCGTGAACGCGGTATGGGCCTTCCCATGTCGGATCCAATTTGTTAAGACGTTCGGCTCTACTGGCTTCATTATTTCGTAGGACAAAGTCGCCTACTTGCAGTGCGGAGGCTTTGACCCTTTTGTTGTAATATCGTGCGACCGCCTTTGTACTTAGCCGTTTATGAAGGCGAGTTCGCGTTTCTCTTGAGAGCATCCAGGTTGGCCCGCAGTCGTCTTCGTTCCCATCGGGTCAAAGTGAAGAGTGCGTGGGCTTGGTGCGCCGATTTCACGGTATGACGGCCCGGTTCCATAGACCAAGCCGAAAGGCGTTTCTCCGTCTTGAAGTCCGGGTGTCGTTACGTGGGACCGGAGGACTTGAGGAGGTTTTCGGCCAATCACCTTTAGCTCGGTCAGCCTCTTCTTTAATCCTTGTATAATCGTGCGGTTCGTCACCTCAGTCTGACCATTCGCTTGCGGGTGCGCGACCGAGGTGAAGCGTTGATCGATCTGGAGGTCTTCGCACCACTCCTTGAAATTTTTATCGACGAACTGGGTGCCGTTATCCGAGACCAGAATATGCGGTATGCGAAACGGCGGACTATATTCTTCCACGAAGGTCTCGATCCTTTTGCTCGTGAGGTTCGAAAGTGGCTCGGCCGACCCATTTTGTGAAGTAGTCTATTGCTACGACTAAATATCGAAGGCGACACGGTGCTCGATCGAGCGGACCAACGATGTCGATCCCCATTGCATGAAAGGCCATGGGCTCTGCAGTCGCTCGGATCGGTGCAGGGTAGCTTTTGACCGTGGAGTGAAGTCGCACTTTGACACCTTTGACGAGCTCGGCGAATCTTGAATAAGGGTGGGCGATAATATCCCGACCTCAGCGTCTTCTTTGAAAGAGCTCGTGACCCGATGTGGCTTCCGCAAGATCCTCTATGAATCTCATTAAGCACGTGGTCGGCCTTCCGCCCAAGGCACCTCGGGAGGGTTGAAGGTAAGACTTAGGTAGAGAGCCCTCATATATGAGATATACGGGATTTCACCATCATCTTTTTGGCCTCAATCCGATCTTGAGGTAGTGTGCCAACTTCGGTATGCTTTCGGGCGTCGTCCAATTTGGCTCGACCTGCGATAGCGCCGACGTGGGCGCCTCAATGCTACGGAATGAACTTCTCCACCGGTGGGTTTGGCGATGACGAAGCCGATTTACTAAGGATGTCGGCTCATTTTTCCTCGTGGGATTTGATGAATCTTGAAGTACTGAATGAGGCCAAGATCTCTTTTGCCTTCTCAAGGTATTGCTTCATTCGATCCTCCTTGGCCTCGTATGTGCCTAAGACACAGTTTACTACGACACAGGAATCTCAAATATCGGATTTGGTCCACTTTCAATTCCTTTGCAAGGCGAGTCACGAGATCGATGCCGTACTCCACCCGTTATTGGTGGTCGGGAAGGTAAACCGGGGCGTCGTCACTTCTCGATTATCTCGGGCCGAGGAGGAGGATGCCCGCTCATGCCTGTCTTGCATGAAGCTCCGTCCACATACATCCGCCAACAACCAGCGGATGATGCAAGGATGGTTCCTCCGCCGTGAGGCGGGGTGACCTCGTTGGTAGAGATGACCTCGGTGAATTTGACCTCCACCAGGAAATCTGCAGGGCTTGCCCTTTATGGCCGGCGAGGAGAGTATGAGATGTCGTGCTCGCCGAGCTCAGGCCCACTTAGCTATCGTCCAGATGACTCCGGTTTTGATAAGACTTGTCTTAAAGGTAAGTCCGTTAGTACAGGACGGAGTGAGCTTGAGTAAGGCGGGCGTCGCTTGGCGTTCACCAGGCGAGCTACCTTCTCAAGGTTGGTGTATCTCGTCTCCGGTCCTTTGAGAGCCGGTGATGAAGTAGATGGGGAGTTGCCGTCCCATCTCATCTCGCACTGATCAAGCGATTGCCTCGTCCGAGGCGGCGGATCTGACGATAGAGTTTCACCTTGCTTTGGGGCGGATAGAGTCGGCGGTCGGCGAGATATTCCTTCACCGCTGTGAAGCGACCTGTGTTCTTCTGCCGGTGAAACTGGAGCTCTCACGGATCTTGAAGAAGGGAAGGCGCTTCCGGCAATCGAGATAGGAATCTGTGAGGCGGCTGGGCATCCGGTGAGTTTGTGTATTTCACGGATGGTTCTCGGGACCGCATGTCGAAACCTTGCTTTCACCTTGGTAGGATTGGCTTCGGGCCTTCTTGAAACCCAACATCCCGTAAATTTACCGTCTTCACCACGAATGTGCACTTCCGGGGTTAAGCTTGAGGTTGGCCGACCTGAGGAGCTGAAGAATAGTTTCGAGGTCGTCGGCGCAGTTCTCAGCTTTTTTGCTTTTGACTACTATATCGTCGACGTAGACTTCAACAATTTCCCCTATGTGATCTTTGAAGATTGCGTCCACCATCCTTTGGTAAGTAGCTCCGGCGCTTTTCGGACGAAGGCATCTTCCGGTGGCGAAGACACAAGTCGTTGATGAGCGTTGTTTTGGGCGTCTTCCGGCTCATCAGGACTTGGTGGTATCCTTTGTATAAATCCAGGAAACTGAAGATCTCATGCCCCACCAATGCCTCCACCTTCTTGTCAATGTCGGGAGGGGTAATGATCCTTTAGGCGGTGTTTATTGAGGTCGGTATAGTCGACACACATCGCCATCCTCCTCACGGCTTCGCTTTCTAACGGGATTATCCATCCAGGTGGGTATTTAACCTCGTGAGATTTTAGCCTCGAGGTTGGGTTACCTCGTCTCTTATGACTGGCTGCGTTCGCGGCAAAACTTCTCTTCTTACGAACCGGTTTAGTAGCGGATCGATGTTGAGGCGATGAATTATGAGCTCGGGCGAGACCCCACCATATCCAATGGAGACCATGCAAATACATCTCTATATTCCCTTAGAAGTGCATGACCCGTTGGCGAATATTGACTTAACCTTGGGTGCCAACTTTGACAACTTTGGAATGGTGGTAAATCGTATAGTCAAGATTCTCGGTCAGTCATCCCGAGGTGGCAACTTCGAGGGTTACGAAATTGCTAGGCACGAGGTAAGGCCGCATCTTGAGTTGAGACTCGTAGGCATTCTTTTCTTTGCCGTTTGGTCACCCCGAATGTTTAACACTCCCACCGGGCTGGTATCTTAATGGTAAGGTGGTACACGGAGCAGACGGCCACAGTTGCATCTGACCCAATCTCTTCCCGTGATAATGTTGTATGGAGATGGAGCTCGGACCAGAAAAATTGAATGGCCTTGTAACAGACACGAGCACGTCCTACGTAGCGGAAGGGTAATGACACCTTCGGGTTGAACCGCCTCTTGAGTAAAGCTCATGGCGGGAAGGTGCGGGGTGTACTAATTCCTCAACATCAAGTTTATCCAGCACTCACGGAATATGAGGCTAACGGAGGTCTGATGTCAATGTAGACCCGATGTGCATTCTTGTTGCCTACCACGGCTTGTATAGTAATGGCGTCTTGGTGAGGCATGATCTTGGAGTCTTGGGTCGTCTTTGGAGAACACGATGTTCTCTCCGTCTCGGAGTCGCTTGTTTTTCGGCTCCTCGGGGTCGGCCTCCGAGCCTCATTTCGACGACGACCTCGTCGTAACCGGCGATCCGGTTATAGCATAGACTGCTCCATTGCATTGGGACCTTCGCCCTCGTCATCTTGGTCGGGCTACCGTTGAGGTCGGTGCACGCTTGTTACCACCTCCATTTTCCCTCTCGCGCTTTTATTACCCGCCCAGTCGGTGATGTACTTCTTGGCCCTTCCTTAACGAGTTCGTCAACTGTGAGCTCGAGGACTTGCAATCTTACGTATCGTGACCGTACCCACGTGGTAGTCACAATACTTTCTGTTGACTTCTTTTTGGATCCTCCTTTCATAGGAGGAGGTTTTGAAATAGCTCGATATGAAGCTCAAATATTTCACCGGATTTGAATAGAGGCGCCGCTATTACTGGGGTTTGGCGAGGTCCCACCTTGATTCTCACCGGGCCACTTTTGATTCTTTCGAGCGCACTTGACGTTCAAAGACTCGGCCCCGATCCTCCGGCTTCCTTCTTTCGATCACCGCTCATCGGATCTCTCTTCTTCCGGTCCGACTCGTCCCTTTGACAAAGTTGTCAACCAAGGTCCAAAGACGACTAGTCGTCTTGGTACATTCGCGGGTGATCTCTTTATTGAGCACCGGTCGGATCCCGTTCTTGAATCGTTGATGATGTAGAGATCGTTACTCTCATCTATTTTAAGGATTCCATGATGAATCTTGAGGCGAAGTTCGACATCGTCTCGTCCCGCCCTGGCGGATTATGCGAATCGGATGAAGGTTGTTGGGCGATATCTTTTGGTAAAACGCCATTTGAACCGATCCATGAGGTCTTTGAAGCAATGGATCTTTGCTCGGCGAGCGAGTGAACCAACGTCGGCGTTGGAGATCGGCACCTCGGGAAGACCTTACACATATGGAAATCTTCCATCCTTGGTTTGTCATGTTGGTGGTATAGGCAAATAGGAAGTCGAAGGATCTCCAAGGCCATCGACGCAGCGATATTCGGAGCCCGGTATCGCTGTGGCGAGGGTATCCGAATCTCCCTTGAAAAATGAGAGATAATTAGTCCGTGTCGGTCGAATCAGGGGCTTCGTTACCATCCCTCTCCGGAGGAGTGGGAGATCGATAGCGGCGTCTGTCGTCTCTTCGAGAGGGAGTTCGACTTCGTCTTCCTCCTTCTTTCCGCCCATTCACATGGGTATCACGTCGAGGTGGAGAACGGCTCCGCGAGAGTGCGAGGCGAATGAACCCGGGTATTGGGCGGTCATTGTGCCGTGGTGAGCGTTGATTATTTCAAGGGCGAGCGACCTCGATTGCTCAGAATCACCGCCGGGCACTCTTGAGGCCCGCCTCCGTTTGTCCTCTCGGTTGAGGAAACTTTGGAATTGATTGAAGTTGGCATTGAGGAATTCGGACCTTTGCGCCGACCGAGGACCTCGTGGGGCGGTGAACCTCCTGCTTCACCGATCGAGGTCGGCATCTTCCTCCTCGCTTGGCGACCATCCCGAGGGTGTATGGAAGCATTCTCCATGTAGCCCTCGGTGTATGACCCAGCCGGTTGCGTCCACGATCCTTTTTCCCGGCGTTGTGTGACTACCGATCGTCCTCTCGCACGGTTGTTATCGACATCGCGGCGGTGATTTAACGTTTGCACGTGTCCTTGCCATGAAATTGTAGAAAACACAGACTTTTGTTCGAAAAGAAAAGAGTTTTCCCACGATCGCGCCAATGATAAATGCGTATGCGTGGGTATGAAAGATTTAGATAAAGCGATAAAGAACACAGGGAGTTTTAACGTGGTTCGATCAAAAGAAAGATCTACGTCCACTGAGGTGATGGTCCTCAAGATGTTCACTATAATTGTCTTCAATGAGTATCTCAAAGAGCTCTAGTATTCATAATTTGCTAACCCTTTACCTTCAATCTAACTCCTATTTATACACGACGTAAACCTTGTAACGAATCCCTTGATTGGCGGGCTCACGATCTTCCTATAACTGACCATGATCTTCACCATAATTGCCCATGATTAACACTGTTACCCCATTATCTTCGCCCTCGACTCGCCTTTAATTAGGGTTTGAGGTCGTGATTCAAGCAACCGAGTAGGCGACATTAGGTCGGGCCAGCTCTTTTGGGTGGGCACGAGAGTCTTGAGTGGGCCTGAGAGGTTGGGCCATATCCTATCAAGATCCAACTATGTATAGTTCATGAACATATTTTCTTATTTACAACTTCACCAGTGTTGTGAAAACGCCAGAGATGGCCGCCTCGAGGCGAGGCGGCCGGAAAACACCGTGAGACTACCATCTCTCTCTGCAAATTTCGGTGTTTCTCGCCATCCGCCTCAGGCCGCCTCCAACGTCTTGGAACAACCACCACAATCTTCTCATTTCTTCACAGAGTTCCCTCCCCTATTTCAGCGATGAGAGAGAACGAGAGAGCGAGAGAGGGAAGATGGGGGAGGGAGAGGGTGGCTGAGGTGGGAGGCTAATGTGGATACAATTTTTTAACTTTTTCCTTTTTTGGTTGCTGCATAAAATTGATGTATTTTAATTTCAATTTTAAAAGTTGTGTGCAAAACTATATTATGACAAAATATGATGTATTTTACTGTAATCAACCCAACATGAAAAACAATTAAGCTATGGACATATTAGCTTTAGGAAATAGTTTGCTGATGATCACATTATTAATACTAAATACATCAGTGATATTCACTTTATAATTAATTTATCTTTCGTGATGTTTGCTCTAACTCTATATTTAAATTGTTGGAAAGTGAAATATAAATAATGTTAATTATGGAATAAAATTTATCACGCTATTTTATGAATACAAATAACAAAATTTATATGAATATGCATGGAAAAGTATAATTCTGGAATCAAAATATTAGCATAATTTCAATTCTAAATTTGAACCACTATTGGTTCAAATCTAGGACCGATTCAATTTTCTAACTCATTTATTTCTCAAAAATTTAATAGAAATTACATGTAAAAGAAATATTTCACTCTTTACGACGAAATGAAATAGTTACCACCAATAATTAAAAAAATGCATTTCAACATTAGGTCAGTCCTAAATTTGAGATGAAATAGATATATGATGTCCATTTTTGAATACTTCTTAAATTATACTTTATCCTATACATATTTAAATTATAAACATCTAAGAGAACTAACTCTACAATAGGATATAAAAAGCTATCAGGATAGAGAAGTTTAATGCACATTATATATCCTTTCCTCTATATTATCAACATATACACAATATACACATAGAAAAAACCATAAAAACAGTTATCAAGGATAATAATAATAAAACATAATAAAGAAACAGTTAACAAGAGTTGGATACATATAATGTTGGTGGAGAACTCTAAATATGACTTGATCTACTTTGACATCAATTACATTGAGTACATATAGGTAACAGAATGAGACCATTCAACAAACCTAATAATGATGAGCTTAATTTGAAAGAGACACTTGTAATTTTAATTTCTTATAATTTTCCTGCAATAATATATTCACAATTTTTTTTATGTAACTTCGTTGTAGTTTCAGTTTTTCTTTTTATTTTGTCTTTGAGCAGGGGTGGGTTTGAATCTAAAATTCTCCGTTGCGGATTCATAAAAAGTAAGATTTGAGTTCTAAGTATAAAAATATTTAAAATATTACACTTGTAATTTACCTTTTATATTGAATTCTTTAAGTTTTTATGCAATGAAGTGTTTGTTTCAGTTTAATTTTCAATGATATTTCTCAATTGTAACTTGAACTTTGTTAGGTGAATTATTAAACTATTATTGTTATTATAAATATGAATAAATATTCCTAGTTCATGTTAACTGTTTTAGCTCAAACCACTACGTGCTAGTGGATTAAATTTTATTTATTTTTATTATATATATGTTATTTGAATTGGCCTAGTAATAAACATTTAGTATTATTTTTTGTATGTGAAGAATATTAGCGAGAATTAAGAAATGAATCGAGTTATAATTATTATAATGTAAATTAATGGAACATGTTTATATTTGACTAATCTGCCTCATATCAAAATAGATCTATTGTAGTTGTTACCAATGATATATTATGCAACAATTTTATAATACAAAAAGTATAAATAAAAGAGAAGTGTTATGATACAAGTATGTTAAACTCTTCTTTTTTGATGCTATATATATGAATAATATTATGATTTGTTTACAAAAGTTTATTTATATAATATGGGGGAGTAACGTAAAACTATTTTTATTATAAGAAAGTGAAAAGCAATAAAATGATGAATTTGATGAATCCATCGGGAAAGTTACTAAATCAAAAAAATATAATTTTTGCCCCTCATAAGATTCGAATCAGGGTGCAAAAATTCTGAATTTTTTGTTATTTCAATAACTTTTCCAACAGATATATCAACTTTCATAATGAATTCATTTGGTTCTTAGTTTTTAGGATAAAAATTGTTCTCATGTGAACCTAACTATATCTATATATATAGGGGTTGGTTATGGTGACAATACATATATGTGTAAGAAATAAGAATAATCTTACCTACTTAATCAAACTAAACGTTTCTGATGGATTTAAAATCATTTGATGGTGTTAGCGTCCATTTATTGTACCTGGTTGAACAAAGGTAAAAAAAAGTATTAAAAAACAAATTCTCGCCACATTCCTTAATTATAGAGATCTTCGGAATATTCACAAATCTTGTCACATTAATTTTTTGTTGCACTGCCAAAACATTATGTAGTACATATATAATGAAAATATTGCATTATCTGTGGAATTAAATATTGTATGTTAGAAAGTGAAAATTGACTATTACACGCATTAAACAATATGTAATATATTTATAACATATACCGTGTACAATTTATCGTTACACAAACTAATCATTACTCTCCCCCACCGTCCTTCTCTAGTCACTAATTGCCATAAAAGTATAATAGTTAGTCTCCTTAAACCCTAAATGCCTACTTAATGACTCTTGGAAATTTACAACACACATACACGCTACACGCCACATACACACACTCACACACATGCTTGTGGAATTTTTATAACTTGCCACATACTTAACCATATATAGACAATTGATTACTTAGTTGAAATCATGGGCACGTTTCATACAAACTTATGCACGTATGGAATGCATGAATACAAAGAATTGCTATCTTAAATATAATAATCAATTTGGTAACATCTTAAAAATTGATCTTCAATGAACATAGTTGCCAATCTATTAATCGATTTGAAAACAGCACGTGCATATGGCTTTCGTTCATTTCCACTGCAAAACATATATAGCCGCCATAAATAGGGTATTGATAAATCTAGTGTATGTTAATATACGAGATTTGTATAAAGCAATAAATAACACCAAAGCTTTTACGTGGTTCGATCGAGAGTAAGATCTACGTCCACGGAGGAGTGATTCCTCAATACTTTCACTATGATTTGATTACGGTGAGTGTGGCTAAAAGCTCTTAGTATTCAATAAGTTGCTAACCGCTTCTACCGATCTAACTCCTATTTATACATATCGAGGATCCCTAAGGCGGGATCGATCCTCCCATGTAGAGACTCTTCCTCTACATGTAGGGACCCTTCACTCATCAGGGACTCTTAGCCTTCGTGTAGGGTGAGGCTGATTAGGGTTTGGAGGTGGGCCTTTGGCTTAACCGCTGGTCAAAGATAATGTCGCCCCCGCCCGTTTGGGCTGTCGGTGGGCTTTGGCGGTTGGGCCATATCCTATCATAGCCACACGAATAGTCGGGGACAACTATGCCGAGGGTGAAGTGAAGAATGCTTTCTTTGCCGAGGGTGGGATGTCTTCGGTGAGGTTGTTGTCGAAGGTTTATCGATCTCTTTGATGTCGGGGTTTGATCGGTTCGCTGGATCCGAACCGAGGTGAGACGGTTTGCCGTTCGGACGAATCGGACTGTTGCCACGTTCCGAACCGGGTCGCTTTCAGTTGGATGGCGATGTCCGTCGAGAAAATGCCGAGGCGGCGGCGGCCGTCCGGAGGCCGAGATGGGTCCGAATCGAGTTTGACGGTGCGTCGCTTGCGGGCATGCGCCGCTTGTCGAGGACCGAATCGAGTCGTTTGTCTGGGACGTAGATATCCTGCGAGAGAATGTTGAGGTCCGACACAGGCGGCGTCGACCAAGTAATACCGAGATCCGATCTCGGATGGAAATCATTATGGATGATTCCGAGGACCGAGTGGTTAGCGATATCCATTTCGGAAAATACCGAGGCCCGAGTGGATAGAGATATCCATCTCAATGATGTCGGGTCCGAGGTCGAGTGATGAGATCGACTCGAGATATCGGCGTCGGGTGGCGACGTCGTATGTAAACGATGCCGAGGTCCGGTCGAGTAATGATTGCACGATTGGACCGGTTGTCGGTAGCGTTGATCACGTCACTTGCGCTAGGCAGGTTGGTGGGGGCTCAAACGCAGTGCGTCGTCTCTCCTTATCAAATTGCAATCACCACGTGGGAAGTTGAAGCGGCAATTTGGGCGGCCATTCGTACTATAAATAGGCCTAATAAGGAAACTGTTCACTTTCTTCTCCCGTCGTTCGAGCAAAAGAAAACTCACGACTTTCGAGTTCTCGAACTATCGACTCGTCGAAGCGATAACCCATCATTT
Source organism: Salvia rosmarinus (assembly GCA_036937905.1). NCBI lineage: Eukaryota > Viridiplantae > Streptophyta > Magnoliopsida > Lamiales > Lamiaceae > Salvia > Salvia rosmarinus. Next base: position 94,308,831 of record CM072816.1, read on the forward strand.
AAAAAGTAAGTATGACTTCCTCTTACGCTCTTCTTCTTCTTCTTCTTCTTCTTCTTCTTCTTCTTCTTCTTCTTCTTCTTCTTCTTCTTCTTCTTCTTCTTCTTCTTCTTCTTCTTCTTCTCCGATAGTGAGATGAGATTAGGGACTATATGTGCTATGATTTTGCGGGTAAATCCTTAGGCATTAGCGCTAAGGTTCCACCGTTTTCTTCTGCGTGGGATGAGTATAAGGTCAGGGACGTCAGATCGTCTCTGACCGCTGCCGAAGTACTCAAAGTAGGGAGGGAGTGCCATCTGTCGGCGGATGCCTGGTGGTGCCTACCGGGACCCCGTGACCGGGCTTTGGCTCCCCCGGAGGGTTTTTTGACGGTGTATGTAGATGCCCTTAGGGCGGGCCTAAGATTCCCCCTAGCCCCATTTTTTGCATATCCGGAATATTTCCAAATTCTATTTGCCAATTTACCCCAAACTCTATTAGGTCAAGGTGGGATGGGATTTCGGCTCTGACATAGCCGAGGAATTTTCTTTTGAGGTTTTGATCGCTTTTTCGGTGTCGAGACCACGGGGTGTGTATTATTTTTCACCTCGGCGACCATTTAGGATAGCCCGCTTCTAAAGTGTCGCAGCATGGCGAGTAAATACTTTTTTGGGGTCGGGTACCCAGTGCAGTGGGGTTGGGTAGGATGAGGGATGCGAAGTGAAACCCTTGGATTCATAGAAGACCAGCTCAACACGCTCGGTGAAGTCTCCGTAGGATTCACCGAGGCGACCTGAATAAGGCCTGACCGGCGTTCACGGTCAGGCCCTGTGGTCGGGTCCGTGGGTGAGGCACCTTCCTCTTCTTACTCTCATAAATCGATTTTCTTTGTACTAACGCGATTTTCTTTTGTCGTGCGATGGCCGACGCAGCAAGAGAAGAGCTCACGATCATCGAGCAAGGCGCCTCCAAAGAAGAAGCGGGCGGGCTGAACTTGCCAAGCCCACGAAGAAGGTTGACGATATTAGTCAATGATGACGAAGACCTCTGTGGGTCGAGCCCGGCACCAAGACGAGACTCGAGCCCGCCTCAAGTGCAGGTGCCGACCTCACTCGATCGCACCCCCAAGGTACAAATTCCTTCCACATCGGCTTTATCTCGCTCTGCGATCTGTATTAACTTGTGTTGCTTTTTAGGATCACGAACTCGGTGATCGGGGTCCGCAGCGTCTTCTTTGGGGACCGCAACTTGCCATCGGGTTCATTCTTGAGAGCTCACCCGGTATGAGGCGCCGGGCGGGAGCTTCTTCTGCGCTGGCGACGCCGATGCCGCTGTACCACCGTGAGGCGGAGGCCGACGCCGCGAGGGTTCTTCTTGAGGCCGCCACGAAGAGGGCTTGGGCCTTGGAGGTGCCTGCAGGGAGCTCGGGAGGTCTTGCGAGGAGGCGGGCGAAGAAGGAGCTCGCGGATGAGAGGAGGGCTAGGGCTGGCCGATCGGGGCCAATGTTGAGGGCCTTTGCCCGGCCAAGCTCGTCGAGTCGGAGGCTTCTCGGCCTTCATTGCCGACACGCCGCGTGCTCAAGCCCAGGTGGTGTCGGACCATCTGGAGGTTGGTGGCCGCCATGCCCGACTTTGACAAGGTCGAGCATGGTTAGGTCGAGGTCGCCACTCGGGGCTGAATAAAGGCGACGCCGGGTGATCTCGGGGTCGGGTCCTTCCCGTGTTGGAGGCTTTGGCGTCCGGCTCCTCCGCCTTCGACGGCGGAGGCCGTTGCTCGGTCTGAGGAGGACGAAGATCCCGAACTCCGGGAGCTTCTTGCGAGTGCGAGCCAGCCGGGCCGCCGAGGAGGAGGAGGAGGAACCGAGCCCCGAGCTTCGCTCGAAGGGGCCTTGCAAGAACAACGTGACAAGTGCGGCAGGAGGCGGCGAGCCGGCATGAGAGCTGAGGTCGATGGACTGATGTAACAGTTGAATTGCCGGGTCGATAGGATCCTGAGCCCTTGTAAAAGTTTCCCACTTTTTGAATAATAAAATTTACAACCTTCTGAAACGTGTGTTGTCTCTTTATTTATAGCACTCCACATCTCAATACCTTGGACTCGATCACGAATTGCTGACCAAGCTAAAGGAGGTCCGAGGTGCCTTGGCTGAGAGGGACAAAGAGGTGTTGTTTTGGAGGAGCGGTCCATGAACCGGCCCGAGCTTTGGCAAGATGGACGTCAGCTCGGCGTCATCCGCCGACCTAAAGAAGAAGTTGCAAGAGGCCGATCGAGAAGTGGCCCACCTCCTGGCTGAGAACGAGGCTCTAAAGTTAAGGATCATACAGCTCGAAGTCCGGGGGCGGACTTATCTGCCGATGTGATCCAGGGCGCTTGATACAATGTGAGGCGGCTCGGTGGCGGCGGAGAAGCTAGCTCGGATCTCGGAGGAGCACGCCGAGTATGAAAGGGTGATCCACCGATATGGTGGAGTTACCATATCAGAAGCCGATGATCAAGTCCAGAGCTTGCTCGCCGAGGGCATGGTGTTGAGGGACGAAGTGGGGCCCAATAGCAAAAGTTTTAAAGACTGCCTTGAGTCCATTGTGAAGTATATCCATTTATATGAGCTTGTCCGCAGGCGACGCATGCCCCACCGTCGGTGAGTGCGCGATCCGGCTCCCGATGTGAGGATAGAAAAACACTATGAGGAGGGCGGCTATGCCGATCATGCCAAGCTTGATTCTTGGGGTCCGGTGAGAGGAGCATTTAGAGGCTGTCCTCGGCGGTGGAAGCGCCGAGGACCTCGGTCGGCGGCGAGGAAGCGCGGCGGTCGGGGCAGGTCGTAACCGCCAAAGGCCGAGCTCGAGGGCAGTGCGACCTCGGTTAGGGAGTACCTCCTTCAGGCCTGGGGGACCTACCAGCGCCAATTCGAAGTGTAGCTGGAGTAAGCCGCGGTGGGGCCGACCTCGTCGATTGGGTGTAAGGCACCGAGTTCGTTCGGGTATTCATCATGACCCGAGATTTTATTCGAATGGTGCGGCTTGATGAGTCCGGCGGTGGAGCTCGGAAGTCGAATGAGGTGTACATAGCTTAGGACTTTGTATTTAGTCGTAAATATATTTAGGCGTGTGCAAGTGTATATTTTCCTCCTCGAGAGGTACAAATATAGCTTAGGACTTGGTATTTAGTCGTAAATGTATTTAGGCTGTCTGATGTATATCTTCCCAAATAAAGGGTGTAATTTGACGAGATCCGATGTGGACGTCGTTTGCATGTAGATGTTTTAACTTAATGAGTAATCAGTATGCGTGCGTGGGCGTTCAATTTAATGAGTAGTCTGTATGCCTTGCAGGAGACGTTCAATTCAATGAGTAATCTACGAGTGCGGTGCGCTTAGTTGAGTACCCTACTTAGTGGGTTTGTCATCTTCGTAAGGGCGTCCCCTTATGAAGGTTAATTATATGTTATCCGACTTGAGAGCAGATGTGCACATAAGCATAAGATGAGGCAGTGAAATACTTATTCAGAAAAACAAATGTTTTATTGAGAAGTAAATAACATCGCACTTCGGCAAAGCAATAAGAGGACTAACATGATGTTGATCTAAAATCAAAGCTATGTAAAGTACCTCCTCAAATGAGTGATGTGCGGGTTCTGGGATAAGTGCACCTGATAAGTGAGCAAGCTTATAGGACCCTTTGCCGAGGTCCTCGTGAGCATGGTATGGACCTTCCCATGTTGGATCTAGCTTGTTAAGATGCTCGGCTCTCTTGGCTTCATTATTTCAGTAGAGACGAGGTCGCCTACTTGGAGTGTGGCGGCTTTTACCCTTTGTTGTAGTCTTAAGTGCGACACGGCCTTGTATTTGGCTTCGTTTATGAAGCGAGCTCGTGTTCTCCTCGAGAGCATCAAGGTTGACACGTGGGTCTTCCTCGTTCCCGTTCGGGTCGAAGTGAAGAGTCGCAGGCTCGGTGCGCCGATCTCGGCAAGATGATGACCTCGGTCCCGTGAGACCAAGTGAAGGGGTTTCTCCGCATGAAGTCAGGGTGTTGTCCTATAGGGACCAGAGGACTTGAGGAGATTTTCAACCCAATCACCTTAGCTCGGTCTAACCTCTTTTTCAATCCTTGATGATCGTGCGGTTCGTCACCTCGGTCGACCATTTGCTGCGGTGTGCGATCGAGGTGAAGCGTTGTTTCGATCTGGAGCTCTTCACACCATTCCTTGAAAGTTTTGTGGGCGAGCGGGTGCTGTGTCGAGACCGAATATGCGGTATGCGAGGCGGCAAACTATGTTTTTCCACGAAGGTGCGAATCCTCCCGCCAGTGAGGCTCGAAAGTGGCTCGGCCGACCTATTTTGTGAAGTAGTCTACTGCTACGACTAAGTATCGAAGCGACACGGTGCTCGGTCAAGCGGACCAACGATGTTGATCCCCACTGCATGAAAGGCCACGGACTCTATAGTCGCTTAGATTGGTGCAGGGTAGCTTTTCTTTGTGGAGTGAAGGCGGCACTTTGGACACTTTTGGCGAGCTCGGTCGAATCTTGGGCGGTGGGCGGTAATATCCCGACCTCGGCGTCTTCTTAGAGAGCTCGCGACCGATGTGACTTCCACAAGACCTCCGTGAATCTCATTGAGTGCGTGGTCGGCTTACGGCCCGAGGCACCTTAGGAGGGTTGAAGATAAGACTTCAGAGAAACGCCTCATGTGAGGTACTTTTGGGATTTCACCATCATCTTTTTGGCTTGAGCGATCTTGAGGCGGTCGCCATCTTCGAGATAGGCCTTTATGGAGACATCCAGTTCGGCTCTATCTCGGTGATGGCGCCGATGTGAACTTCTGCGATGCTTCCGGATTGAACTTCCTCCACCGGTGGATTTGTTGATGGCATAACTAACTTCATCGAGGATGTCGGCTCGGCTGTTTTCCCTCGTGGGATCGATGAATACTAAAGTACAGAATAAGGTCATCTCCTTTGCCTTCTCAAGGTATTGCTTCATTCGATCCTCCTTGGCCTCGCATTTGTCTAAGACACGGTTTATCACGACACAGGAATCTCAAAGATCTGGATCATGTCACTTTCAATTCCTGCGCGGTGAGTCACGAGATCGGTAACCGTACTCCACCTCGTTGTTTGTGGTCGGAAAGGTGGCCGGGTGCATAGGTCACTTCTTGTTTGTGCAGGTGAGGAGGAGGATGCACTCCCGTTGCCCGTCTTGCATGAATCTCGGTCCACGTGCATCACCAAAGAACCATCGGGTGGGTTGAGGCAGATTCCTCAAAGTGGGGCGGGAGTTGGGTGACCTCATTGGTGGGATCGACCTCGGTGAATTGGCCTCCACCGGGAAGTCGTGAGCTTGCCGCTTATGGCGGCACGGGGAGTATGAAATGTCGTGCTCGCCGAGCTCCGGTGCCCACTTGGCTATCATCCGGATGACTACGGCTTTGACAAGACTTGTCTCGAGGGTAAGTCGATCGGCACACAGACGGAATGGGCTTGGAAGTAAGGTCGGGCGTCGCTTGGAGTTCACTAGAGCAGTCACGACCTTTTCGAGGTGGTGTACCTCGTCTCCTGGTCCTTTGAGGCCGGCTAATAAAGTAGATGGGAGTTGGCGTCCCACCTCATCTCGTACCAATACCGCCTTCGATTGCCTCGTCCGGGCGGCGGATATAAAGAAAGGAGCTCGCCTTCTTTCGGGCGGACGAGGTCGGCGGTCGTGAGATACTCTTTCGATTCTTGAAGGAGACACAGGTGTTCCTCCTTCCGGGAGAAGTCTGAGTTCTCCTCAAGATCTTGAAGAAGGGCTGGCTTCTCGGCGGCCGAGATAAGAATCTGTGAGGCGGCTAGGCACCGGTGAGTTTGTGGATCTCACGGATGGTCTTTGCACCCCGCATGTTGAGCCTTTATTTTCACCTTAGTGGGATTTGCCTTGAGCCTTCTTGAAAATCCAAGATCGAGAATTTACCCGTCTTCACCATGAATGTGCACTTTTGGAGGTTGAGCTTGAGGTTGGCCGACACGAGGCTGGAGGATAGTTAGGAGTCGGTGGTGCGACTCTCCGTTTTTGACTTTTAACTACAATATAAATCGGCGTGAACCTCGACAATCTCCCCTATGTGGTCTTTGAATATTGCGTCCACCATCATCTGGTAGGTAGCTCCGGTGTTCTTCAGGTTGAAAGGCATCTTCGATGCATAAAGGCGTCGAAGTCGGTGATGAGCGCTGTCTTTGGGGCGTCCTCCGGCTCATCGAGTTTGGTGGTACCCTGTACAGGATCTAGGAAGCTGAAGATCTCGTGGCCTACCGGTGCCTCCACCTTCTTGTCGATGTCGGGAGGGGTAACAATCTTTGGGAAGTGTTTGTTGAGGTCGGTGTAGTCGACACATCGCGCCACCCCTCACGGCTTTCGGACCACGGTTGGATTAGCCATCGGTCGAGTGTTAACCTCGAATAAGATCCGGGCCTTGTGGAGTTGAGTCACTTGTCTCTTATGACTGGCTGCGCTCGCCATAACACTCTTTTCTTCTGCGAGGCGGCAGTAGCGGGTCGATGTTGAGGCGATGAGTTATGAGCTCGGGTGATACTCGGTCATGTCGGCGGGGACCATGCGAACACGTCCTGTATTCCCTCGGAAGGCTGCATGACATCTTTGCCGAATATCAGCGGGCCTGGGCGCCGACCTTGGCGACTTTGGAGGGTCGTAAATCGTATAGCTGGAGGTTCTCGGTCGTTAGGTCCGGTGGCGGCTTACGGGGATTCTGTAATTGCTATGCACGAGGCGAGGCTACATCTGGGTTGAGACTCGTAGGCATTCTTTGGCTGCCGTTTGGTCACCTGGATGCTTAGCACCCCAGGGGTGGGTATCTTGATTGTGGTGGTACACCGGCGGGCTGACATGGTGGCGTATAGCGATCTACGCCCGGGATGATGTTGTGCGGAGGGGGGCTCGTGCAGGAAAAATTGAATGGACTTTGTGACCGACACGAGAACACGTCCTACGGTAGCCGGAAGGGTAATGACACCCGGGTTGAACCGCCTCTGGGTGAAGCTCATAGCGGGATAGTGCGGGGCGTGTTTGAATCCTCAGACCTCAAGTTTATCGAGACAGCCACGGAAGAAAATCTTGACGGAGGCACCGATGTCGATGTAGACCGGTGGGCGTTCTTGTTGCCCACCACGGCTTGTATCGTGATGGCGTCTTGGTGGGGCATGATTTTGGGCACCGGTCGTCTTTGGAGAACACGATGTTCTCGCCATCCGAGTCGCTTGTTTTCGGCTTCTCGGGGCCGGCCTCGAGCTTCGTTCTTCTTGACGACCTCGTCGTTCCTATAAACGATCCGTAATGGCATAGACACGCTCCATAGCGTTGGGACCCTCGTCCTCGTCATCTTCGGGTTGGGTCGCCGTCGAGGTCGGCCCGCAGCTATCGCCACCATTATTCTTTCCTCTGCGCTTCTTGTTCCCCGCCCGGCTCGGTCGAGGTATTTCTTGAGGCTCTCCTTTGACGAGTTCGTCAATCTGCGAGCCAGTGTCTGCAATCTTGGTATCGTGACCATACCCTTGGTGATAGTCACAATACTTCTCGCTGACCTCTTCTTAGATCCTCCTTTCATAGGAGGGCTCGGGAAGAGCTCGGCGTGGGCTCGAATATCTCACCGCCTCGATTCGAGCGGGCGAGGCGCGTTACCGCTGTGGTTTGGCGAGTCGAGCACGGACTCCATCAGGCCCTTCTTGATTATCTCGAAGGCACTTCGTGATCGGCCCTCGACCTCGGTCATCCGGCTTTCTCTCGACCCTACTGCTCGTCCCGGATCTCTCTCTTCTTCCGATCGACTCGTCTCCTTTGATGAAGTTGTCAACCGGTTCCAGGCGACTAGCCGTCTTCGCTTTTCACGGGTGATCTCTTTATTCGGTCGCCGGGTCGGATCCTGTTCTTGAACGCATTGATGATGTGGAGATCGTTACTTTCATCAATTTTGAGAGACTCTTTGATGAACCTCGAGACGAAGTTCGACATCGTCTCGTCCCCGCCTGGCGGATTGTGAGCAGGTCGGATGAAGGGCTGCGAGGTGGCATCTTACGATAGAGCGCCATTTAAAGCGATCCATGAGGTCACAGGCGGTGTATCTTTGTTACGGCGGAGCGAGGTGAACCAACGTCGGGCGTTGGAGATCGGCACCTCGGGAAGATTTTGCACATGTGAAAATCTTCCATTACTTGATCGCCATGTTGGTAGTGTAGGCGAAAAGGAAGTCGGAGGGTCCCAAGGCCATCGTGGCGGCGATGTTGGGTGCCACATATCATTTGGGGCAAGTGCGTGTCCAAAATCTCTCGGAGAAAGGGAGATGATTCTTACGTTCGGTCGAACCCGGAGATCGTTGCCATCTCTCTGGAGGGTGGGAGACCGATAATGGCGTCTATCGTCTCTCGGGAGTTCGGCTCGCTCTCTCTCTTCTATTTTGCTCGACTCTGGGCGGCATGCCGAGGTGGAGGCGACTTGGCTGGCGCGGGGTGGTGCTGCGACCATCCAGGCAGGTGATTGACCTCGGGCGGCGGTCGGCGTAAGCATTCCCACTATTGTGCGGTGGCGTTGACCATTTCGGTGGGGCGAGCGACCTCGGCGCTGTAACCACCAGTTCGGGCACTCGAGAGTGCCGCTCCATTCGCCCTCCGGTGAAGGAAATTTTGGAATTGGCGAGATTGGCATTGAGGAACTTCGGACACTGCTCGGCGAAGGGCTTCGTGAGATCGGTGAACCGCACATTCCTTTGGCGTTGAGTCGGCGTCTTCTTCGTCGAGAGGCGATCCCGAGGTGTATGGGAATGTTTTCCATGTAGCCCTCAGCGCGTGTGACCGCTGCGGCGTCTGCAATCTCCTTCCATGACCGAGTGACCACACAGTCGTCTTCAACATGGATTGTTTCTGACATCGGCGGCGGTGCTAAGCGTTGCGTGTTCTTGCCATTAAATTATAGAAAAATGAAGCTTTTTGTTCGGTTTTCCCACAGACCCGCCAATGATAAATCTAGTGTATGTTAATATCGAGATTTGTATAAAGCGATAAAGAACACCAAGGCTTTTACGTGGTTCGATCGAGAGTAAGATCTCGTCCACGGAGGAGTGATTCCTCAATACTTTCACTATGATTTGATTACAGTGAGTGTAGCTAAAAGCTCTTAGCATTCAATAAGTTGTTAACCCTCGATCTAACTCCTATTTATCGTGTCGAGGATCCCTAGGCGGGATCGATCCCTCCCATGTAGGGACTCTTCCTCTCGCATGTAGGGACTCTTCCTCTCTTTGTAGGGACCCTTCCTCTCTTATAGGGACTCTTGCCTTAGTGTAGGGTGGAGGCGATTAGGGTTTGGAGGCATTTGGGGTTTGGAGGTGGGCCTTTGGCTTAACCGCGTGGGCCGTTATTAATGTCGCCCACCCGTTTGGGCTGTCGGTGGGCGCAGTGGTTGGGCCATATCCCATCGTGTATATTATTCTAAGTTCCGATTTTTAAAATTAAATATCTTTTTCCGCTGCAAAACATATAATTTTTTTTTATTTCCTTAATAATCCATTAATAATGAGATGTAGAAAATATTGTGATACGGGAATCCTAAATTTATAGTGTGAAAATTTCTATAGTGGTTCCACCAAATTTATCTTAAATTAATTTTATATCAAATAACCAAATTAATCATCACAATTGAATTTGCCTGGGGTCATGCACCTTGATCCTCCAGTGTCCATCACCAAACTTAGCATGCTTAGCCTTATTCCTATACTTTCTTATCCTGGCATCTGCTTCCGGCGTCAAGGCGCAGAACCGCCTCAACTTCTCTGGCATGCCGTCGTGTATGCGCCACCACCTCTCATTCGCGGAGTCGCTGGCGAATCTCTGCGTCGCCGCCGTGTCCCAGTTGCAGTCGTAGTCCTTGTAGCACATCCATGGCTTCAGGCCGAGGTAGTGCAACGCGTACACATCATCCGCCACGCGGCGATCCTCATAGACGCCGTTCGACCCGAAGAACTTAAGATGGTTGACATTTTTCGGGAGGCGGTGCCACCACGGGAACATCTCATTGAGGAAGCCCTGGTCACCGCCGTTGTACGAGCGCACCAGCCACCTCTGCTTCATTAGGGTTCTAAAGGTGCACGCGGAAGGTTCTAGAAGCATGAGCCCCGAGTTGAAGATGTGCCCGTCGTTCGGGGCCGCGGAGATCTGCGGGTACGTGAAGAAGTGGTCGAGGCTTCTGGTGACGATGAGGTCGGCGTCGATGAACATGATTTTGTCGTACTCTACTAGCTGCCAGAGGCGGAGCTTGCTGTAGTTCCACTCGTTGTAGGTGTTCTTCTTCGACTGGGGGCTTCGTATCCGTCGGATCCGCCTGATCTTCCAGCCGGCTGATCGGAGGCCGTCGATGGATTTGGGGGAGATGTGGTCGTCGGCGAGGAGGATGAGGTCTTTGCTTGTGTTTGTTTGGATAATGCTATGTGCTAGAGCTATGGCTCCACACACGTAGGCTTCTGAAGAATGTAGGACTGTAGCGTATGCCTCTCTTGGTTTCTCCATGCTCTCGTCGCTCGGCCTCCATAATTCTTCACCTGATGAAACACCGCCCAACTACTCATAATTAAAGCCTCAAATCAAACTCTAGTTTTTTCAATCAACTGCTACATTTATTATTATTATTATTATTATTATTATTATTATTATTATTATTATTATTATTATTATTCCTTTTTCTTTGGGATTGGATTATGGTTTGTGTAGATTTGGAAAGTTGCATGGATGTAGTTTCTAATAATTAAAAATAGGAATTCAGATTCTCTATTGCAAAACAATATGATGCTTTTACTAAAGTATATCAGAATATTCGTCTACAAGGGAATCCAACCAAATTTATGAACTAAGTTCCTTTTTTTGGAAGGGAAACATTATAGTAATATGAATGTAGTTTCCCGTCCAAAACATGAAAATAAAAAATTGTTTTTCAATATAAGTTATAATAATTTTACTAAATTGCTCAGATGCTATTATTTTTATACGTCTAAAGGATGTTAACTATTTATTACAAAGGATTTCTGAAGTCCTAGCTTTTTCAACAAGGTATGAATCAATAAAGTTATCTTAAATTTTAGAAATAATCCAGAATTTTAGGATATCTCAAGTTTCTAATCCATCTTAATAAGCAATATATTAACATCAGGTTAATTTTAATTAGCACTAAACACCCTCTTAGGATATTGAACCAAACTTTTATGAATTATAAAGGGAAAATATATAATTTTAGCTTAATAAATTGACTTTGTGGTAATTTTAACATAATAAACCAAAAATATCTTAATCAAGCATAATGACTTGAATTTTGGACAATTTTAGCCCTTAAATGATTTTTCGGCTTCAAAAACACAATTGTCACGGAAATAACATGTTGCCGTAAATCCTTTCCGACAATGTTTTTTAATTATGCTTTCTATGTGTCATTTTTCAATACCCAAATGTACCTTTTGGTGTTAAATATCACTTATAGGCTAAAATGATCACGAATCAATTCATTAGGTTTGATTGAAGCATTATAGATTTATTAGGCTAAAATTGTTATAAAGTCAATTAATTATGCTAAAATTCTGTATATTCCCAATTATAAACTACTTTTTTTAGAAGAAAAAAATTAATATCCAAATGTTATATCTATCCCAAAAAGAAAAGCGAAGCTAAAATCAGCATTTCTGAAAAAAGTAAGGATTGTTTTACAAGTAATCAGTCACGATACTAGTTGTATAGGGGAATTCAATTAGTGCATGAGAAAAGCTCACCGGATTGCGGTAACGGCGGGGTGAGCTGGCAACTTCCGACCGGCAGGAGCACCTTGTGCTTGATCCTCCCCAACTGAGGTCTGTAAATCCAAGAATGAGCATCGCGAAACACAAGATCATCACATCGAAAAATCTCCCACATAGGCCCACAACACCCTACAAACACCGCAAAAACCGGCCTCCCACTCCCAACTCTCCCACTCCTCACCAACAAATTAGCCACAACCAAATTCACATGCAACCTACCAACATCCCTCCACCCACTCTCCTCACACTCGTTGCAAGGAGCCCTAGCCACCACCACATCCAGCTCCTCGTACCTCCCGAAGTCCGGCATTGGGAACTCTGGGCACCTCCCCATCGTCGAGCTCTCGTTGATCCACTCCGGGAACAAGTCCGACCACCGCACGCTCTCATCCCGCGGGCCGAACTCCACCTTGACAACCCTTCCCTTCGTCTCGAACTCCGTCGTTTCATCGTCCATGTTGACTAGCCCGATGTTGATCCGCTCGTCTCCCACCTCCCGCGCGACGACGTCGTACCAGTTAGGGTTTGTTGAGGGTTTGGGGTATGTTACGGCGCTTTGGAAGTCGTCGTGCAGCTGTCTTAGGCAGTAGAAGCTGAAAAGAAGGAGGGCTAGCAAGAAAAGGATGAAGGAAGAGGTGAGGGGCTTCGGCTTCGAGGGCTTCGACGCCATTGACGTGTGGAAATGGTGGTCTGGATTTTGGTTAGTTTTTGCCATATTTTGGAAGAGTTTGAGCTAGTTAAATATTTGGAGGTTGAATGTAGGTGGATTGTAAGAAGAAGTGCATGGATGCACGTTGCAATATTATATTCCTTGTCTAATCCGTTTTGGCAGTTTTACAGTATTGCTTAGCTTTTCCACAATGCGGGTGGCATGTAAGAGTTTTGAATATTCTCTACCAACTAAAATTCCCACCACATAGAAGAAATCTTGATTAGGTATATATATAATCAAGATTTTCTCAATGCACTCTTCCAGCAAATTGATGTATCACCGTTGATCTTCGCGATCTAATAGTTGAAAATTGTTCTCACATTCTCACTTTAAATAAGATTTTTATTTGAACCTAATCCATGAGTGTGTTATTATAAAAACTTTGTTATCCTACAAACTTGAGAACAATGCATTCTTCTTGAAAATTATTGAACTAAATAAAAATATTTGAATTTTCGCTCTTCATGGTATTCGAACCCGGGTGATGCACAATGCACTCTTCCAGCAAATTGATGCATCATCGTTGATCTTCGTGATCTAATAGCTGAAAATTATTCTCACATTCTCACTTTAAATAAGTTTTTATTTGAACCTACTCCTCTATATATATATATATGGAGTGGTTCATGTGAGAATAAAAATAAGTGTAAGAAATAAAAATATAACATATCCATATATTTTTTTTCCAATCAATGGTGCAGATTAATAGTACTATTTATATTGATTTTAGTTTTTTTAAAGAAAAAATTCGGCAGAGGGTAATATAGGTATTATAAACTAAAATTTTCATCATCCTCTTCCTCATTCCCAAATAATCGCTCCTCTTTTTCATCTTTAACAAACCAAATCCCTTAAATGTAGGGAATCGAATCTTGCAACTATAGCTCCAGTTTTTATGATTTTTTTCTCTTCATCTTGCACACATCTCACATTATCTTGAATCTTCAGAAATATTTCCACCAAATCATAGAACTCAGACACAACTTTTCATTATTTTTATATTGCAGCATATTTATGTATAAATATAGCACAATTATTTTAGAACTTTAGCACAACTAATATGAATGTGTGTTAACCTTATTGAATATATGATACTATATAGCATATTCTTACAAATACGTTGCATAAAATGCGACTTTGTACTGCATATCTATTACTTCTTAAAACTTGCATAAATTTAATTTTTTATAGCACTTGTTATTTGGTAACATATCACAAATACATTTACAATAAACAATGATAAAATTGTTATTCAAACTATATATATATATATATATATATATATATATATTTCATTATGTAGCATATATTACTTTTTGTAGCATTTTGGTTTACATGTTTACCACCAAAAACTCAGATATATTAAAACGCACAAACGTAAAAAAATCCAAGTTGAATAAAACTGAAAAACTAAAAATCACAAATCTTAGTGGTTTGTGCAGCAAATAATTAGAAATATGCTATGAAACTATTATACCAGTGCTATATATTGAACCACGCGTATGAATCAATATATAGATTATTTACCTAAGTTTTCCATAGATTTGCTAGCTTGAATCACAAATAATTTTGTATATATATTAAATATTGAAACATAAATGATTTTGAAGATAATGATTTAAAGGATAAGTTACAACAAATCTCTATATATAAGTATATAAAACGTGTTTTGCCTAAAAATAACGAAAAAACTTATTCTTAAAAAATGCAATTACTTATTTAACCTTTAGTTAAAATACAGAAATTTTTTTCGTAGCACATATAGTTACAGTTTGTAATACAACAAAAATAAATCTTGTCCATTGATTTACTAAAATCAATGGTTCAGATTTATTCTTATTTCTTACAAAAAAAATCATTCCTACTTGATCCATCATATATATATATATATATATATATGTGGTATTATTCTGTTTTTGAATTAATTACTTAATTAATTGGTGACAAAATTAAGGAAAAATTAATGGTTTAACACGGTAATGTGTCTCTGTGACAGTTTTAGTTCATTAAATCATTAATATTATTATTGAAGTCCAATATATCAGATTTGTGATAATTTTTGTTCAAAATTGATTTCCTGCATCCAAAAACACACTTGGCATATGGAATGACACACGATTGTCTATATGAATTAAACAAATTATTTTCGCATTTGAGGTGAATTCACATGGTTTAGCATATATCCAACATAACTTTCTGACAATTTTAGCCTAATTAATTGTCAATACATTTTCAAAAAAAAAAAAAACTCCCTCCGTCCACCAAAATCGTTCATCGATTTCCGTGACACGGGTTTTAAGAAACTGTAATGAGTGTAAAGTAAATGTATAAAAAGGTGTGTCATTGGGATAATAAATGAATATATTAATAGATTGTGAGTGTAAAAAGGTGGGCCATGAGTGTTTTTTTGTAAATAAGTTGATAAGTTTAGGGTAAAAATGTAAAGTTGGTGTTTCTAAAAAAGGAAAGTGAACATTTTAGTGGACGTACCAAAATGAAATTAAATGCACGAATTTGGTGGACGGAGGGAGTATATGTTATTGGACTAATAAAACTGTCGCAATACCATATTATCAAACGAAACTTTTGTATTCACCTCAAATGCAAAAATGATGTCGTTTCGTTCACATTGGCAATCATGTATCATCTTCAATAATTACCAACTCCCATGCCGAAATCACATAAAATTATCACCAATCTAATTTCTTGGACTTGAA
Source organism: Salvia rosmarinus (assembly GCA_036937905.1). Classification (NCBI taxonomy): domain Eukaryota; kingdom Viridiplantae; phylum Streptophyta; class Magnoliopsida; order Lamiales; family Lamiaceae; genus Salvia; species Salvia rosmarinus. Next base: position 94,324,054 of record CM072816.1, read on the forward strand.
TATTGATTTATATGACTAATATTGTTACAAAATCATATTATTATTATTATGTTAAATTAGTGTATTTTCCCCCAGATTAAAGTGGACAAAATGATGAGAATTTCTAACAATTTCTAACAAGTGTTGAGGTTTGCGATAGGACGATCAGATTGGTAATGCGTAAAAAGTGAGTAAACTATATTATGATCCAAATTCGCGTATTATTAGAATGCAAGGCTTGTGCTCTATGCCATCTCTATTTAGTATTGCCCTACCTTGATTTTTCAAAAATGTACTATGGATAAATAAGAGAAATCGCTCTTAACTATTTTACCGTTATAGATAAAGTAAATCAATGATTTCTTTTAACAAGATAGAATGGAGAAATCAAGTTACCAAATTAACTTTCATGCAGTGTTAAAATTTCTCATTCTTCTCCCCCAAGATTGTCAAGAAAAAATGACAACAATAGTAAAAATATATAAATCCACGCATATGGAAAAGCTGCAATATGGTATTAATGTTCCAAAATTTCTCATTCTTTACTACATCAGAATCATATGATCTATAAATATATAGAGTGATGTTCAATTAAGAACCATTTTTAATGTGGGAATTAAAAACCATAAAAAATTATTGTGAACAAAATAAATTGGCTATGATAGTTAATGCATCCGTTGGGAAAATTACTGAATCCGAAAATTCGAAATTTTCACCCATGGTTCGAATCACATGAGGGATGAAAATTCTATTTTTTTGGATTCGGAAACTTTTTCAACGGATTCATCAACTTTCACTCCGAATTCATCACTTTTTGATTCTCACATTCTCACGATAAAAATGTTCTCACGTTAACCTTCTTTTATATATATATATATATATATATATATATATATATATATATATATGATCGATCTTAATTTCGTAAGGAAATAAATGCCCAAGAACACCAAGGATTTCGTGGTTCGATCTATGAATAAGATCTCGTCCACGGGGAGAGAGAGTATTCGTGTATTGAATGTGTAAGCGATTACAAAGAATGTGAATGAATCTATTTCGTCTAATCTAGCCTCTATTTATACACAACCATAAAGAGTTTGACTCTAGTGAAGTCTTTTCCTATTAGGGTTGAAGTCTTCTCTATTAGGACTCTTTTAGATATGGCCGAGCCTTCTGCGTTCCCACCGGTTGATGGAAGTCTTCTTGGGCGAACTTGTCGGGCCGAGCTTGATGTCGGGGTTACTTGTATTGGGCACGATGCTTGGGCACAGTAGTTGGGCGTATCTATCACAACCCTCCCAAAAGACGCGAGGCGAGGTCGTGTCTGATTTGGGGTTGTTTATGACGTGGCGGGGTTCAAAGATATGTGGACATCTTCTCTAGGCACGACTTGGTGTGTGTCAATTCCTCGATGTCGTATATCAAATCTTTGTGTTGGCGGGCGTTCGCGAAGACACGTGTGTTTAGCGTGTCTCTTGCCGAGTGTTATGGCTTCGCCGACAAGGTGTTAGGCGATGTCTTCTGCGGCTTCACACGTCGAGGCGTTGGTAGAGGTCTTCGGCCGGCTTCACCTAAGGCGTTCGGCGGTCTTGACGGGCTTCACTTGTCGGCGTTATGGTTTCACGGCGGGCGTTAGGCGAGGTCTTCTTCGAGCTTAACTCGACGGGCGTTGGGCGAGGTCTTCGACCGCTTCACGGCGGGCGTTCAAATGAGGTCTTCGACAGGCTTCACCGCCGGGCGTTAGCGAGGCGAACACGCGATTTTTGCCGTTGTCGATGCGATTACGAGATCGCATTTAATCGCATTTAATGTGGCGCGGTTGGATTCCCGATAAAGCGCATAATGGGGTATACCTTCCTCGATCGCCATATCTCATATCACTTTTGCCTTTCCACATTTCTAAATTTCAAATCTCCTTGCGTTATGAAAGCGGTTATTTTTCGCCATTGACGATTTGAAGTTCTGCCATCTTCAGCGATAAACAACGATGAGTTATGGCTTCTCTTCTCCCGATGAGTCGTCAGTGGTCAAATTGTGTCCGTTCCTCCGTCGATTCGTTAGTGTCTCTCTGTTTTACCGTATTCATATGCCTCTTTCGAGTGTGATGCGATTCCCCTCGGTGGGGATTGCGGTAAAGTGTCTTCTTTTCTTGATCTTAAGCATTTCGATATTAGGGATATCTGCTTTCAATATAGTAATCCTTCCGATAATGAGTTCGTTGCCCCCCGTCCGGAGGATAGGGCTTGTGCCCCTCCGGATGGTTTTGTTGCCGTGTATGAGGACAGCCTCAAGGCTGGTCTTCGTCTTCCTTACCCTTATGTATACGTCGAGTTCCAAGAGATGTTTGGCATACCTCTTGCTCAACTCTCGCCGAACTCATTCCGGCATATGACTGCCCTAGGTGTCTATGCCTATAGGCATAATTTTCCTTTGACCTTGGGGCTTGTCCTTCGCTTTTTGCAACTGAAGGGCGGCTCGGGGTGGTATTATCTATCACCCCGTAGGAAATTCAAAGCAAAGATTAAATCGAAGATCTCCAACTGGCAGAAGAAGTTCTTCTTACGCTCGGTTTCGAGACATATGGAGTTTCCATGGCGATCGATAAGATCGCCGATGTGATGTCGACAAGGGCTTGGTGACTGGAGGAGGCGGACAAAATTGACCTTGTTGACGAGGTCTTCTCCGAGGCCGAGCTTGCGCCACGGGCTTAGCCCTTATGATCCCGCCTCCAGGGTGGAGTCGGTGAAGGGTGAGGCCCTTCTTCTCTTTCTCTTTATTCCATGATTATACGTGTTGATCTTGACCTATGTATTTCACGGTAGTGAACCTTCTAAGAGAAAGAAGAAAGGAAGGAGCCGATCTCTGGGCCGAGCCGCCGTCTCGACCTTGAAGGATGTCGAGGACATGCCGAAATGAGTGTGGATCCTCGAGATCCCTTCACCGCAGCCCACTCAAGCGCTTGAAGAGGCGGAAGCATGTAATCCACGAGTCCCGGTTCTTTGCCGGGTGAGTCTGAATCATTGGTTCCAAGTCGCCTCTGTCTCTTTCCCGAGGTTTTGTACTTGTCCTTATACTTTGTGTAGTAGTATAAAATTGTGTTCTTGACCGATGTATATATTGTATAGAAATTAGGACGGCGTGGCGGTGAGGTGTCTAAAGTATCCGATCTTATATCGGATTACTTGAAGAAGCGCCGTTCAGCTTGACGGGGTGGCCCAGTATGCTCGGGAGGTGGAGGAGGAGATACCTCCTCGTTCAAGAAATTTCCGAGGCCGAGGCTAAGATCAGGACCTCGTCAAGCGAAGGCGGCGGATCGACGGCCATTGAGGGCGGCAAGCGGGGCGGCGGAGGAGGCGCTGTGGCGGAGGAGGCGGCAGGGCCAGGCGGCGAGGCGAGGTTGCCTTGATGAAGGCCGAGGTGGAGCAGTTCGCCGTCGGGAGGCGGACATGGCGAGCTCGCGAGGAGAAACGCCCGTGCCTTTGCGGAGGGCGCTCATGTCGGCGAAGCCCGGATGGTTTCGACGCGGTGAGGTGCTTAATAAGCGCGCCGTCTCGGATCTGTCGAAGAGGTCGTCGAGGACTACCCGGACACGGACAAAGCAGTATGGATGCGAGGAGATCGAGGATGATGTCTGAGGCAGCCTATTTTGATGTGCTTGTCCGCGGCCCGAAGGAGCTTCCGTCTTCGCGAACCTTGCCTCCTCCTCGGTTCTTTTGTCCGCGAATGTCATTCGCGCTTTGTCCGTGGATCGGGATCCCGACCGGCAGCTTTTGTGTCCGATCATGCAAAGGGGTCGGGAGGCGATGATGCTTGAAGGGCGTCGAGACTCGGTGGTTCCCAAGAGGCCGGTGAGCGGACTAAAATAGGCGGAAGAGGTCGAGGCTATCCGAGGCTTCGGAGGCGGATGTGGACATGGCGAAGCTTCGGAGGGTCGATTGATCCCCATCTTTTCACTCCCTTTTTTTTTTTTTTTTTGAATGTAAATGTATATTGATTTTTGCCTAAGGGCATGTTAATAAAATCACAAGTTTATGTTAAGAAACTTATCTTTTTTTTTATTCAGTTGTCTCCTGAAATGCTTGATGCTTCTCCTTGGTTGAACCGAATCGAAGACCTATCGCGGGCTCTTGAGTTGAAAGAGATCGAACTCCTCCATATAAAGGGACGAGCTTGGTCATATACAAAGTGAGTCGATGTCGACATAGAGCCGCCGGGAGAGGCGTGACGAGCTCCGTGCTCGCCTTTGGAATTGGAGGAGCGTTCGAGGTCGCCAAGGAGAAGGCCAGGTTATAGCCGAGGAGCATGCCGAGTACGAGGAGGTCATCCACGAAATGGTGGGATGGCGATCCCGGAAGTTGAAGCCAAGGTTGTCGAGGCTGCCATCACAGCGAGGTACCGGTGCGAATATGGTGGACCTCACGGCACCACGGGCGATCTGTTGAATTAAAAGGCTCGGGAGCATATACAAACTGTCATCGCCGACAACCACAGCTCGACGAAATGTTTCGACGGGATGCAGAGGCTCTTCTTCTTCACGGAGCTTCGGTCTAGAATAAATGAACCGAATTATGACGATCCGGAGTGGCGCTCTCAAGAGGCGTGCTATTGCCCTTGAGCAGCGTGGATCCTCAAGGGTCGAAACCGGGCATCCTCGAGTGTCAGAGGTCGAGTTCGCAGAGCGGCATCTTCAAGTGACCGAGGTCGCCGGCGGGCCCGTAATGTAGACCGAGGACGAGGTAGAGGTAGGATTAGTATAGATGAGTCTTTGAATCCCGATTTTCTAGGGATTGGCTCGACTTTTCCCGATCCGCTCCGTCCTCGTAAAATGTAACTGTCATCTTTTATTTAATAAGAATGATTTCTTATTGACTTTGTATTGAACAAGAGTAATATCTGAAGGTAGTTCGTCCTCGTGAAATTCCGCTTGAAATAGACGAAGGAAATCGTTCTCGTCTGAAGGTAGGGGTTCTGCTTTTTTGCCGAGGTCGTCGGGAGGGTGGTCCCTCATCTACATAGAGAGAACGGCTTGAAATAGACGAATGTAATCGATCTCGTATGTAGGAATGGTTCTGTTTTTGCCGAGGTTATCGGGAGGGTGGTCCCTTCATCTACATAGAGAAACGACTTGAAATAGACGAAGGTAATCGATCTCGTATGTAGGAATGGTTCTGTTTTTTGCCGAGGTCGTCGGGAGGGTGGTCCCTTCATCTACATAGAGAGACGGCTTGAAATAGACGAAGTGTCGATCTCGTATGTAGGAATGGTTCTGTTTTTGCGAGGTTATCGGGAGGGTGGTCCCTTCATCTACATAGAAGGCGCTCAAATAAGCGAAGGTGTCGATCTCGTATGTAGACATGCGCGCGTTTAAATTTACATTCGTGTGAAACGAATGTAATCTAACCTCCGTCGAGGGAATTTGTCCTCCGTAGAGGTAAATAATAATGTGAAGATTAATTATGCATTAGTGACGAGTAGAACTTGCAAAAATAATATTTTATTGATAAAAGATGGCGCGACCACCAAATAAGACTCGGACTCTAAACAGGACTTTAAAGACACGATCAACAAGACCCGACCCTTGACACTTATGCATAATATCTCTTGGATGAATGATGTGCCATGCGTTGGGTAATTGCTCACGGACAATTGAGCGAGCTTATAGGCCCCTTTGCCGAGGACTTCGTCGACCGGTGAGGTCCTTCCCATGTGGCTTCCACTTGCCGAGTCTGTGCGGCTTCTTGACTTCATTATTTCGAGTGCGAGGTCGCCCACTTGGAATTGTCGGGTTTTAACACGCTGGTTGTAATACCGAGCTACTTGTTGCTTGTACCGAGCTTCCTTGATGTAGGCGAGGTCTCTCTTTTCTTCGAGTAGGTCTAGATCAGCTCGTAGATTTTCCCCATTGCTTGATGAAAGTCGATAGTGCGGGGACTCGACACTCCGATCTCTGCGAGGATCATCGCTTGGTTCCATACACCAAACCTGTAGGGTGTTTCTCGCTCGAGGTCCGGTGTTGTTCTGATGCGACCATAAGACACGTGGTAAATTTTCCACCCGAGGCCCTTAGCTCGGTCGAGGCGAGTTTTTAGACCACTTTACGATGGTCTGTTGGTAACTTCGGTCTGACCATTTGCTTGAGGATGGGCCACCGAGGTGAACTTTTGTTGGATCCGAAGCTCTTGACACCAATCTTTGAATGTCTTATCCGTGAATTGTGTTCCGTTATCCGAAAGGAGGATATGGGGGATGCCGAAGCGACACACTATGTTCTTCCGCAAGTTGAGGCGTTCTTGCTTGTGATTTTCGCGAGGGCTCCGCTTCCACCCACTTCGTGAAGTAGTCGATCGCAACAATTAAGAATTGGGCCGTCACGGTGCTTTACAAAGGGCCCACAATGTCGATCCCCATTGCATAAGCGGCGAGGGCTGCTGTATGGAGGTGAGGTCGGTCTGCGGCCTTGGCATGCGTTCCATGGATTTGACACTTGGACACTTTTTACGAGGTCCATTGAGTCTTGGAACATTGTTGTGAATAGTATCCCCATCGCATGACTTTCTTTGACAAGGCTCGGGTCCGATGTGACTTCCGCACGATCCTTCGTGTATTTCTCGTGAAACGTAATTAGCTCGGTTCGGACCCAAGCACCTTAAGAGGTTGGAGATATGACTTTCAGATAGGACCCCCGCTCAATTGTATATCGCAGATTTGTTCAGATCCTCCTAGCCTCCGAACTTGTCATGGGGCGATTCGCCTTCTCCGTACTCTCGAATGGGAGTCATCCAATTGGGTTCTTCATCCGAGACTACGTTGACCTCGGCTCCGCCTTCGGCATCGTCTATGCTTCGCTTTGGACTTCCTCTTGGTGGGCTCGTTGATGGCGGGCCAATTTACTAAGATGTCACCGGCTATTTTGCTCCCTTGGGATGCGAACTATCTGGAAGTGTGAGAAAGTCCGTTGCGTGCTTTTTGCTTTTCAAGATACTTCTTCATTCTGTCCGCTTTTTGCCTCGTATTTTCCCAACATTTGGCTTACGATGACTTGAGAGTCGTGTGAACTTGCGGCTCGTGTCCGGAGACTTTGAGCGGCGAAGTCCCGCGATCGGTGCCTCGTACTCAACTTCGTTGTTCGTATTTTGAATGTGAACCGAAGTGAGTAGGCGATCTCTTGGTCGTCCGGGCTAGGAGTAAGATACCGCTCCGCTACCCTTTTTCCCGAAGCCCGTCAGCGTAGAGTTACCAAAGACTCCTCGGTGTTTCAACCATGGGTTCGGCCGACATCGCCCTCGTCACGGACTCGGTGGGCTTCGGTTTTTCGGCGGTTAGCCTCGGCAAGGAAATCCGCTAGGCTTGACCTTTGATGGCTGGCGGGGCGAAGGATATATCGTGCTCGCCCGATTCGATTGCCCATTTCGCGATTCTCCACGATGCTTGGGGCTTCGTCAATACTTGCGAAGTGGGTAGTCGGTGAGGACTTGTATGGGATGTGCATGGAAGTATGGGCGTAGTCTCCTCGGCGTTTATTAATGCTAAGGCAAGCTTCCAAGGGCGATACCTCGTTTAGGGCCTTTTAGTGCTCGGTGATGAAATACACCGGGCGGACGTCCTCTCCTCGCATGCAGGGCGCACTTATGGATTCGTCAGAGGCGGCGAGTAGAGAAAAGGACCTCTCCCTCTTCGGGACGGATAGAGTGGGAGCTTGGCGAGGTAGCTCTTGAGGTCTTCAAAGGCGGACTGTGTACCTCGTCCCATGAGAATTTCGGGGCCTTTTGAGTATCTTGAAGAAGGGTAGGCGCTTATCCGCGGCTTTTGAAAGAAAGCGGCTTAGTGCGGCTATGCACCTGTCACCAGGTACGTCATGGATGGTCTTGGCATCTTCATTTCAAAATGGTTTGGACCTTGGGCGGGTTTGCTTTTAGCCCTTCTTGTGAAACCCAACACCCTAAGAACTTTCCGCACCGGATAGCAAACGCACTACGGGGATTCGGTTTTAGGTTGATTTTCCAAGAAAGCCGAGGGCGATCCGAGGTCGGAAACACATGCGGCTTCTTCCTTGCTTTTGACGACGATGTCGTCTACGTATACCTCCACATTCTGACCTATGTAGGGTTGAAATATTTTGTCCACCATCCTTTGATAGGTAGCCCCTGCATTTTTTTTAAGGCCGAATGGCATCTTTTTATACGCAAAGACTCCGAAGTCGGTAATGAAGGCTGTCTTGGCCGCGTCTTCATCATCCATCAGGACTTGGTGATACCCTTTGTATAAGTCCAAGAAACTGAAGACTTCGTATCCGACCAGCGCGTCGACCTTCTTGTCAATGTTGGGAAGGGGATAGCAATCCTTTGGGCAATGCTTGTTGAGGTCGGTGTAGTCAATACACATTCGCCATCCCCCTCCTCCTTTCTTCACCATCACCGGGTTGGCTATCCAGGTCGGATATTTGACCTCGAACAGTATGCGGGCTTTTAATAGCTGGTTTACCTCGTCATGAATGACTTGGTTCCGTTCGGCTGCGAAGATTCTTTGCTTCTGTCGAACTGGCTTTATGTTCGGGTCGATGTTGAGCCGATGAGTGATGATACTCGGCGAGACTCCGGTCATGTCGAGGGGAGACCAAGCAAACACGTCCCGGAATTCCCTTAGGAGTTGGATGATCTGATCCCTCACTTCAGGTGCCGTGGTGAAACCAACCTGGACGACCTTCAATGGCTCATCTTTGTACAATGCGACCTCTTCCACCTGACTGTCAGGGAGTGGCGATGTACTTCGACTCCAACTCCTCGGGTTTCCTTAATTGCTATGCACATGGGTCTGGACCGAGGTCCGGCACCTCGTAAAGCGACTTGCATACATTCCTCGCTTGCCGATCACCTCGGATCACGGCTGTTCCCTCGTGGTGGGTATCTTTATCGTCGGGTGGTACGTTGAGCATACCGCCCTTACAATTCACCCAATCTCGCCTAGTATGATGTTATACGGCGAGTGGGCCTTCACTCTGACCGCACCACCTGGTCGAGGTCGTTGGTGCTTTCCCACCGTGACGGTAGCTCGATTATTCCCTCGGGCGTGTCTCTTCCCGGACGAAGCTTGAAGTGGCGGCGATGCTGTGCGAGGTGTGCTTCTTCTCTCTAGCTTGTCAAAGCATTCCTTGAAAAGGATGCTCACCGACGCCTTGTTGTCAATGTAAACGCGTTTTACCAACTTATTTGCGACTACTACGGATCACCAACGCATCCCGGTGGGAATGCTGTCATCGCAGTACGGGTCGCCCTCGGAGAAGGTGATCGCCGTCCTTTCTCGAACCTCTTGTTGGTAGGTTCGCGGTTTTAGGACTTGAACATCGGCCTTGAGGAGGACTTCGTGACTCCACTGGCCCCAGTAATAGTGGAGATCACCCGTCATATTGGGGTTCGTCGTCTCCTTCCTCGCGGTGTTGCGCTTACGTTTTATTGTAGGGCGCAATTTCCCTCTTCCTACTTTTTCTTCTTTTGACTGCGGTCGGCTTGGCGACTCGTCCTCAGTATTTCTTCGTGGATCCGTCTGAACTAGCATCTCTATTTCACCCATGAGCTCTTTGCACTCTTGATGTCGTGCCGTAATCCTCATGGAATGAGCGATTTATCCATAGGTCGGCACCTCTTCCCTCCCGCCATCGGTCGAGGCTTCTCGAGCAGTTCATATGGAGTGCGTGATTTCGCCTCGGCTTTGTCAGCGGGGTGTATTGAGGTCGCTCCGGCGCCACGCGGACCGAGCCCGACCTTATCGGGCGATGTAATCTTTTCGGCGCTCACCGCCTCGTTCCGATCTTCCCTTTCTTCGTCTCTTCTTCCTTTTCCGAGGGTCACGGCTTATGCGCTTGCGCTTTCTCTTGTCGCCTCGTCCGCTTTGGCGAACCGGTTGGCTATCGCCACAGCTGTCGCGAGACGGGGTTCGTGCCAGCGATCTCTCGGTATAAGGCCCCGGCAAGATGCCGTTTGGAAGGCCGAGATGACTAGCGGTCGTTCACGTCTTCGACCTTCAAACACTCCTTGTTAAACCTCGTCATGAAGTCACTGATGGGCTCGTTACGGCTTTGCCTTATGGTGAGGAGGTGTGCCGACGATGTTTTTGACTCCGCCTTTTGGAAGAACCTTCGATGGAAGGCTGCCATGAGGTCGCGATAGGAGCCGATGCTTCCCGTAGGTAGACTGTCGAACCACCTGCGGGCGTTGTCGACGAGTAACTCCGGGAAGAGTTTACACATATGAACTGAGCTGAGACGTTGGTTGATCATGTTGTATTGGGCTGCGAGAGGAAGTTTTGTGGATCCCTCACCCGTCATAGGGGGCGATGCTTGGTACCCGGTATTTATCCGGGAGAGAAGTGTTGAGTATCCTATTTGAGAACGGGGTGACTATCTTCCCGTATCCATCGAAGCCGTCCTCTGGTGATTGGGACGGAGTTCGACGATCGAACTCGTTTAGGTGACTCGGACCGACTTCACGGCGGCCCTGATGCCTTTTCTGCTGCTGCTCGTCCTCGAGATCGGGCGGAGTTCGCCGATGGATTCATTCGGCGACCGAGGCCGGCCATGGCGATCACGACGTCCTCTCCCGCGTTGCTTTCGTCCTTGCGCGGTCGGTTTGGGCCCGACCTCGTTGTGATGCCTCGTATCTAGATGAGGCTTGATGCCCGTTCTTCGAGGTGGCCGACCATGTGCTTGACGAGGTATGGAGAAAGCTCTCCTTATTTTTCTCGAGAATCCTCGACGCGGCGTCGTCGAGTTTACTTATGAGCCGGATGTTCCCACGGATTATTGCTGCGATTTCCTTCGCTATGGTAACCTCGCCCTGCAGGCGGGTGTCCGTGCTCGTCGAGACTTTGGATATGTCCTTCGGGGTTTCTTCTCCGATTGGGCTCTTTCAGTGAGCTCGGCGTTCCCTCGCCGCCGCGTTGTTGTTGCCGGCGACGGTCCCGGATGCATAACTTCGGTGTACCGGTCATGATTATTTCCATAAACGGTGGTTGATCGAAACACAAAATTTCGTTTCCATGACGGCGCCAAAGATCGATCTTAATTTCGTAAGGGAAATAAATCGCTAAGAACACCAGGATTTACGTGGTTCGATCTATGAATAAGATCTCGTCCACGGCGAGAGAGAGTATTCGTGTATTGAATGTGTAAGAAGCGATTACAAAGAATGTGAATGAATCTATTTCGCCTAATCTAGCCTCTATTTATACACAACCATAAAAGAGTTTGACTCTAGTCAAGTCTTTTCCTATTAGGTTTGAAGTCTCTCCTATTAGGACTCTTTTAGATATGGCCGAGCCTGCGTTCCCACCGGTTGATGGAAGTCTTCTTGGGCCGAACTTGTCCAGCCGAGCTTGATGTCGGGTTCTTGTATTGGGCGATCTTGGGCGCAGTAGTTAGGCAGATCCTATCAATATATATATATATATATATATAAGTGTTAAAGAGTAAAACCTAAGACACTAATTATCCGATCCATATCGTTGTTGAATGAATATGCGTATTTACGATAAGATTGACAGGGGGAAAGGTAATGAGAATGAAATAGTCAACCATATATTATTTCCATTCCCAATATATGCTTTAAAATTGAGATTACCATTTTCATGGACATCAGTATTTTCAAAAGAATGGAACATTCATTTCCTCCATATACCATGAGTTTCGTTATTCTCGTCCATCAAATACTAACTCTGAGATATACTTTCATATACAATTACACTTATAAAACATTTTAACATTATAAACTAGTATTTAATTTTAAATGATTCTAAAATATAATATTTAAACATATAGTTTTGTTTTTTAGTTGTATTACGTAGAAATGAAAATTAGTTCCAGAATTAAAATTCATATAAAAATATTGCCTGTAAAAATCGAGAAAAACTGAGCTAAATATAATTCATTTAATTTGGTATATTGAAATGAAAAATCAAAATTGCAGTGAAATAAACAATAGAAAACTTAAACAATTATAACACACACGCAAACTTAACTCATTAGACACTATTGGATAAATGTAATTTTTGTATTGGTATTCTTAATTAGATTTGTAAACAATATTATTAAGTTTGATATGAAGGAAGTCTTACTAAATCTCAAATCGTTATTTTGTTGTTTAAAAGTAGGGATATCAATTTATCCAAAGCTCACGAGTTAGCCAAATAAATTGAAAATAGGATAAATATCACTTTAAACCCCAAACTATACTCATTTTTATCAAAAATATTCTGAACTTTAAAAAATATCATTTAAAATCCTAAACTATTAACATTTTATCAAAAAAATCATAAACTTTGAGAAGTATCACTTTAAACCCCAAACTGTTAATTTTTTTATCAAAAATACCCTACATCAATTTTTCAGCTCCCGGAATTGGACGAGAAATATCTTCTAATTGACTCATCATATATATCTAGCGTTCATTTCTTTCCTTTAAAATTTTGGACGAGAAATATCTTCTGATTGGCTTATCGGATATCTCATGTTGGATATTTTTGATAAAAAAAATTAACAGTTTGAGGTTTAAAGTGATACTTCTCAAAGTTTAGGATTTTTTTGAAAAAATGTTAATAGTTTGGGGTTTAAAATGATATTTTTTAAAATTCATGATATTTTTGATAAAATGTGTATAATTTGAGATTTAAAGTGATATTTACCTCTGAAAATAATAGAGACTTAGGGTCGATATTTTAAAACTCAAAATCAAAACCAGGCTATTTGGGTTGGCCTAATCGGGTTTTGGGTCGGTTCAATGGGTCGGATGATTTCTATTTTATAAAGGACAGTGTGATAATTGAAATCACAAGAGAATAAAATAAATAATGGCTTATATGTTTAAGTTGTGTGCGATCCATTTGTGAGGGGATTATGTAAGGGTGATTATTCGGTACGAGTTAGGTACCCTATCCGAAAAAATTGGGTTCTCGATCTCAATTTTGTATGAAATATCACTCCGACTCCTAGGGATGGTAATGGGTCCTGGACCCAGTCCATATCTATTTTTCAGGATCTGGATCTTCAAAAAATAAGATACAACGGATCTGGACCATTCATTTGAAATCTGGATTTGGATGTGGATCTGGATCTTGATTTTCGAGCTTCAGATCCGGCCCATGGATCCATATAATATATATGTATGTATAATTTTTATTTTTAGTTATAAATGTATTATATTATTTTTCTTTCTAGTCAAAGTTGGATAAATTAGGTTATGAAATTGGATAGTAGATCAATAACATTAGAAAATTATACCGAATATTTGAGAAAATTTCGTATATGAGTGATTAATTTGCTAAGATATGTGTATTACTTCTTTTATTTCTATTGCAATATTATTTGTTGTCATGAAAGCAAAAGTAAATTTATAACTAATATCTCCTTGTATAGTGATGATTATAGAAATTCTAAATAATTATTATAATATTATTGTGCATTTAGATTATTATTATGGTGTTACTGTGAATCATAGTTGATTTAAGAATTATCTTAGAAAAGAAAACATGTGGATCCTGGTCTAGATCTTAGACCCTGCGGATCTTATGGATCTGGATCTAATTTTTTTGAATCCAGTGGATGCAGATCGGATCCGGATCGAAGAAAAAATTCGGATCTGAATCTGGACCTAACAAGATCCAATCTATTGCCATCCCTACCGACCCCGACCCGAATTTTTATGTCGGGTACCTGGATACCCGAGTCCGGTATCCGAGTACCCGAATTTACCCAATATATATTTAATTTATCTTTCAATATTCAAAACATTTGTTACAGTCTACTGGTAAGCGTCAGACTTTGCCTTCTAAGGCAGAGGTCTGGTGATAAATTCTTTTTTCTTTATTTTTATTTATTTCATATTTATATTTGTATATAAATCTATATATATGTTGTAATGTTGCTAATAACTATGTTAGCTATATATTTGGATATTCCCAGGGTGTTATGATAGTATTTTTTTCTTTGTGTTTATTTATTTTATTTTTATACATAAATTTAGATATATATATATATATATATATATGGTTGGGTTCCCGTAGTACCCGGTCCCCAGATAGTATGTAGTACCCAATCTAGACCACACATTTTGAACACGTGGCCACGCACGTCGACACATGGCAGCTCCTTTTCTTTTCCTTTTTTTTTAAATTTTCGCAAGGGGCAAAATGGGAAGAAATAAATCAACCTTCTTCTTCTCTCCTTGACGGCAACGGACGACGCCGGGAGGCGCGACGGCGGCAACGGAGGCAGACAGCCCGACGGTGGCGGCAGCAACAGCGCTAACAACGGCAACAAGATACACAAACAACAGATTTTGAAAGAAAGAAAAGGAAGAAGAAAAATTTGAGGAACAAAATTGATGGATTTTGAGAAAAAATAGAAGATGAATTTGATAGATGATTCAAGAATCGAGAAAGATGGTGGTTATGAAGGTGGTTCACGGCCAATTCACGATAATCGATGAAAGACACGGCGAATTGTTAGAGAATGATGGATGAGAGATTTGATATCGAAAACCATAAAATGCATTGAACAAAACTTGAAACCGCATTGAACAAAACATAAAATGCATGTTCCCACCTAAATGTAAACATGCATTTAACTTAGCACGTCCACGCATTGATTAAAACATGACAATGCATTTAACAAAACATGTTCATGCATTTAACAAAGCGTAAAATGCATTATCATGTTTTAATTAACAAAACGTAAAAATAGAGTACAAGAGGAACGTGTGGAAATTTTGCTTCCTCAAATATATCATTACTAATAAATGCTAAAATAAAGGAGACTATTTATATGACTAAATTAAGAAGCTAATAAAGTAACTCAGCGTTTTGTGTGTGTGTGTGTGTTTTAATAATACGATTTAAATTCTTTACATCTTGACATAGTACTTCATCCTTAATAACAAAATTAAAATTGATAACCATTGGTCATATGTATCACTTCTACGCATGCATATAAGCATAGTATTTATGTAGTTGTTGCATTAGGAAAAAACAACACGTAGAGAAAAAGAATCACATTTTGCTAATGGATTATACATAGGATTGATGAATCTTATAACTTTGAAATATGAAACCGAAATTAATATGTTGCTCAAATATGAAATTTTGAAGATATTAAAAGGAGTACGTCAATTGATTACATATAATATCAAAACATAGTGAAAATTATACATAACACATAGAAGTTACGGTCCCCTAATTAACAACTAAAAGCAAACAATGTTTTCACACAAACTCAATGGCAACAATTTTGGTTCCAAGCATAATCTAGCACTCAAGTTTCATAATCGAAAATAAGTCATAATCCTTAAATTCAAGCGATAACATGCAAGTATTGAGATACATTATCCAATCACATGCATTATTCTCTTCAATGCATGCATTTTTGTTCATTTAAATGCATTATCGATTCAACTAAATGCATTTTTGTTTTTCGCAATCACATAACAAATCAAATTACTAATCTACCCTTAATGACGAAAAAATCGTGAAATTAAGCTTAAAAAGTCCGAAAAATTACGAACCATGAGTGGATGAGATTGAGTACTACATACTATCTCGGGGCTCGGGTACTATTTGATCCTAATCTATATATATATATCTATATATATATATATATATATATATATATATATATATCTATATATATATATATATATATATATATAGTTTAGTTCAAATAAGAACCATTCTTATCCTAAAACTAAGAACCAAATGAATTTATAATGAAAATTGATGAATCAGTTGAGAAAGTTAATGAATTCAAAATTTTAGAATTTTTCACTCGAGTTCGAATCCCATGAGGCGAAAATTCTATTTTTTGGATTCGGTAACTTTCTCGTGGATTCATCAACTTTCACCGTGAATTCATCATTTTTTGTTCTCACGTTCGCATGATAAAAATGGTTCTCACGTTAACCTCCCTATATATATATATATATATATATATATATATATATATATATATATATATATATTGTTAACTATATACTCTCATTTGCCAAGTTATGATAGCATATCACGTATTTAAGGGTATATGCTATTTTTAATATTATGTTATTATTTATAAATTTCACATATTAAATTAAGAATAATAAAACTATATTACAATATATTAATTTTAATATATTAATTATATATTTAAGTATATAAAAATATGTAAAATATAAATATTTTAAAAAAAATTGGGTATCGGGTATAGTGACTACCCGTCGAGTATACCCGATACCCGATCTCACCTAAATAGCCATATCGGACCCCGACCCCTATACCCGATTTTTGGATAATCGGGTACCCAATACCTTAGAAATTTCGGATCGGATATCGGGTACCCGACTACCCAATACTCAAATATTAACCCTTAGAATTATGCCTTAATTCTCTTTCTATTGTATAGGTTCCCATTGCTCAATCATTAATTTTCCATCTAATTAATAGCAACAGAGGCATTTCCTCAAAATATATATGTTTAGTTTTCATATATCTATCAGTCGTCAAGAAAAAGTATATAGTATAGGTTGATCTTTTTAAAAAAAAAAAAAAATCTAGTCCAATTGATCCGACGACGGATTAGCCCGAAACATGAATAGTTAGGATTATGGTTGATAATTTATAGTCCCAAATTTTTTTAATCTTAAGATCTTGATGGATCCTTCGGAGTATGTACTGGTGTATGGGAAGAATATATCAGTTAGGCAAATTTTAAATTTTTTTCTTAACATAAGACTAGACAGGCTACTATGGTAGTATCAGATAACTGATGTTAATTCAGTACTGATGTTAGTATTGTTGGTCAGTTCAGATAAGAGAAGTCTTGTTCAGAGTAGTACCAGTTAGCAAACCTACTGACTGCTGAGGAAGCTGGTCAGTTGGACCGATAACTGATGTGCTTGCGGAATATGGTGATTATTGTATTTGTCTTACCGAAAATTTAAACTGGCGTAAAACACTTAGTCGTATATGGGCTTCGTCAATTTTTATTTTTATCTTGCCAGTATCAAACTGATACTTATAGAGTATTTCAAAACGATGTTGTGTTGATGATGTCAGTTCAATAAAATACAATATAAATACGTAAAGATCTGAAAGTGAATAACACTTAGTTTTTACGTAGTTTGAAGATATAAACTCTTATATCAACGGACTGATTACTCAGTCAATCCACTAACTGATATTTAGTCTTATTTATGGGTACATGATATAAACATAGATACAGAGTTAAAGTTACTACGTCCGAAATGGGCGTTCTTCCTACGCTTGTTGGTGCTAGAAAATCTCTAACTGTTTATAGATGCAGTCGACCTAAACCTCTTGTTTATAGGTGCAAAATAATTAAGCTTTTAGCAACTAACATTTCATTTCTTACTTGCCTAAACTTCTTCTTAAACAGGGGATTTTCTAGAAGGGTTTTCCAACTAAAAGTTGAGTTGTCACAGGCGACAAACTCATGAATTCTAGGCTTGAGATATATAAGGGTGAGCAAAATATCCAATAACCGAATATTTGATCCGAACCAAACATAAATTTAAAATTGGGTTTGGATTTTTGGGATTTTCGGTTCGGATCGGATTGATATTTTCCCAATTTTGGATTTTCGGATTGGATTTTTTAGATCTGAAATCCAAATTATATATAATTTATATATAATAATAATATTTTATTTAAATATGTTTAAATATAATATATATATATAAGAATTAACAAAAATTTATTTCGAATTTTTTCAGAACTTCAGATTTTTCGATTTGGTTCTATATTTTAATAAAAATTTTGAATTTTCGGATATTCGATTTGGATTTCTCTATCAGAATTTGAATTTTCGGATTGATTCGGATTAGGCAAAAATCCGAACCAAAATCCGAATGCTTAACCCCAGAGATGTACACAGTAGTATACTAGAACTTAAAGGGGTGTATCTGAAAGCTTGAGTTGATAAATATATTTGAACTCTTAAGGTTTGCTAATAACACTGTTAAATCATTTCTTCGAAATTTTTGTGTAAGAGTTCTTGAGCTTCGACAATTCGAGTGTGCAACATTTTGGTAACATTCAAAGTTGGATTCTACGTGTATTTATAGAGGAGATGATGAATAGTGTCATTGGAGATAGCACCAATCACATCCATCATATTTATCGTTTGAATTCTTCTCGTTGAATCCTTGTACGTCGTTGTCAGGGTTTACATCATGTTGAGTTAACTCCGTGTTTTATCAGTACGTTGACTTCGAGTTGGGCCAGTCGAGACTGTTCGCCTTTATCAGTAGGTTGGACTCCTATCTTTTGTCAGTTTGGAAACCTGAGTCAGCATGACGCTTTCAACTTTGACGTAAATATATTCAACTTTGACTTAATATCGCCAGCTTTGACTATCGATCAACAACTTTGACTTTCAGTCGCCAGCTTTGACTCTGGCTTGGGCAGTTAGCTGCTGTTATGACACAATTAGTCATATTCTGACTCATTTGCTTTCACTAGCGCGGAGTCTACAGTATCCGATCCTCAGTCTTTAGTCTTCGACTTTATTCTATTAGCTCTTTTCATTAGCATCGCTATACTTTAGTATTAAGACTTCAGTTGGCCTGACTTCCGTCTTCAGTCTTTAATATTCGACTTTCAGCTGAGTTTTTATCGATTCTTGCATCGATACTCTATTAGTACGGTGGCTTCAAGATCTTGATCTAACTCCTTCAGTCTTGGCTTGTCCAAGCTGGTAGTTCTTCTACTGAAACCGGTAACAAAAACGGCTAACTCCAAAACAAGTCAGTAACACAAGTTACATCAGCAGAACAATCATCAGAGGTTTTGGATTTAATCAAAATACACAATTAAAATAGAATTATTCCTGACAAATTAAATTTTTTTCCCAACACACCTGTAATCGAATAGCCCAACACTTAAGTGTGTTGATCGGATTGATATCCCTACTTAAAAGTAGGAAGTAGTAGAATGTTAAACCGATTCAAGTATTGACAAACTCAATCCCAAACCAATTACTTATCAAGTTCAAGCTAATTTTATCAAACAATTTGAGGCTCAATGGCTTTATAGTTGATCATAAATTAAATGAGCTTCCAAATTTAGATTTAAATTTAAATACTTATTATTTCTCAAAATATAAAATAATTTTATTTTCAAAAGATATAATATATACACACAAATTCATTATTTTCTTATAAAAAATTCAGTTAGTGAGTGAGTATATTAATTACGAATGAAAGCCTTAACGTACATGTTATAGTAAGTAAATGTTTTTTTTTTGCGAAGTGCTCAGCAAACTCACAAGGTAACAAGTTGAAGCTTTAATAAATGTGCTCAAATGAGCTTTTTTGTCAAGTTGAAATGGGAATAGATAGGCCCATTTACAATCCTAGTTGAGTTTGGTAGTCATTTCAATTTTAATAATTTTGATTGCACACAAATACGTTGAATGAGTTTCGCATTGTTATATTGTGTTTATAAAATTTTAATATTATTATTTTACGTCTTTATGTGTAAGATAACAAAATTGTAAAAATAATAAAGAAAACATCTATAATGATTTCACTAGCCATAAATAATAACTGGAAAAAAAAAGTATACGCTCTGACTCAATATGCATGTTGTAAACACTTACAAGTGTCGTGATAATTTCTCTCATATATCCACTTAATAGGACATTTAGAAGTGCCGTAATAAATTTTGTCTCTTATGCGTTTGCCACCATGCGGGTGAACACATACATGACCTTCACATAATAACTAGCTTCTGCAAACTATTTATATAAAAATTGATATAATAAATAATTCTATTTAATTAAAAGGTAGACAAAAATCAACTGTCATTCAAAATTTTACTCATTCCGACATACCAGTCATTAAAGTCGGTAAAATTGACCTGACCTAGTGGACTGGGCCGGGGTACCTGAAATTGGGGCTGGATTGAGCTCATAAAAATAGTGGCTCGAAAAATATCGAGCCTAAAAAGCCCGTCCACATAGTCCCACGGGCCTATCGGACTTTGGGGCTAAAAAGCTCGTCTGGTGGCTATTCATATAATACCTAATAAGACGCTTATATAAGCAGGTATATAAGTGTTTTATTAGGTACAAATGAACCTAATACGATGCTTATAAGTGTCTTGTTACGTAATATATGTGGTATATTGCAGTGCCTAATATGACATATACATGTGTACTAAAAAATTTCTTCAAGTATCATACTATAATAACTA
This sequence comes from Salvia rosmarinus, assembly GCA_036937905.1. NCBI lineage: Eukaryota > Viridiplantae > Streptophyta > Magnoliopsida > Lamiales > Lamiaceae > Salvia > Salvia rosmarinus. Next base: position 94,344,262 of record CM072816.1, read on the forward strand.
ATAGGACGCATACAAATGTCATATTACCTTATGGACAAGCTTAGCCTAATGGCCGGTGGCCCAAGTAAGGTTGGGCTGTGTCTTTAAATTTTGGGCCCGATAACATTGTGTAGTCGGCCCAGCCAGACCCGTATATTACCCAAAACTTGTGGGGCCGGGCTGAGCCGGCCCAATTCGCTCTTTTTGCCAGCTCTACCAGTCATAATTCATGTGACATAGTGTCGTCATTACATGATACGTCTTCATCATCACTATTCTATTCTTAAATGCACCCAATTCTACTTATTCTATGTTTTTTATGTATTCTATGATCTTATATAATTCATTTAATTTTAAGTTTTCTAACTTGGACTACACAGATTCGATCAAAGTTGGCGGCCTCATTTTTATAACCCAAGCTTTTTACTTTTTCATGAGCTTGTTTTCAAGATTTGTGTAAATCATGTTGTAATGTTTCTAACTTGGACTATTATACTTGATCAAATTTGGGAGCGTCGTGGTTCTACTTTTAAACTCAAAACTCATTTTCTTGAATCGGGCTTCTATTCAAGATTTGTGTCTTTAGATGGCAGATGTACTATCACTTTGGTTTTTTTACTTATAGCTCGTGAAACAAAAATAATTGGATCATGTAGTTTGTACTGTTTTGGAATAATATATTTTTTGTTGGAAGTTAATGGGTTGTGAGTGAGAATTGCTAGTAATGAGGTTCATGGCCTTTGGCCTTTCATTTCCAACTCTTGATGTTAAGAGTTAATGGAATATTGATGTTTGTCATCAATTGTGACCTTAGAACATCCCTCTTGGAGTGCTATATATAGTGCATCATTCTAGAGTTAGAAGCATAAGCAAAAACATTATATTCTCTCTAGCAAAAGCAAAGCATTCTACTTGCATTCTTAGCTCATAGTTCTTAGTTTTCGAGTTCGCCTTCTCGTTTCCGTCCGGTTCGTGGGGCTCGACTTGTTTGTGGTGCTACTACAATCGAGACGAAATTGTTTACCTTTGGGGACGAGCCGCCAATCTTGAGCACTACCGGGCGTTTCTCGTCTGCGGGCGAAGTTCAACTTGGGCGACTTATTGATAAGTTCTTGTTATCTTGACATCTCATTTGTAATAGTTATTATTAATCATTTCATTGTAATTTTGCACGATATTGTAACCAATATTCAACTACAATCGCAAGACGAGAAAATTACGCCCAACTCTCCTGCTTTAAGTTACCCGATCGTGCAAATTGAAGATGTCGACCAATCCGATGGCGCCTCGCCACCACTCAATCCGTTGGAGCGATGAGTTCCACCATGGCTCGGTCTTCAACCCCGCATTCCGTGGCTCAACAACCGCCAATTTTCACCAGGTCGACTTCAAACGGGCTGGGCGCATAAGATGGTGTTTTATCACCACAATTGGGCTTGCTAGCTTCTGCGTGAAGACGGGCCGCCTATTCCTTCCGAGGAAGAAGCGGACGTAAAGTGCGTATAAAATACGACACTTGGTATCATTCGACTATCGTGTCGAATATGGTGTTAAATGGGCTTGATAATAGCCTATTTAATGTATTCTTGGTCAAGATACCGCCAAAGAGTTATGGGAGGCACTTAACCAAAAGTATCTCGTTGAGGAGGCTAGCACGAAGAAGTTCGTGGTTACCGTGCTCACCGAGTTCAAGATTGTGGATTCAAACCAATCATGCCTCAAGTACACGAGTTTCAAGCTCTGTTGCACGATGTTCACGCCGAAGGTATGCCTCGCTCGAACAATATTCCATTGCAATTTTAATTGACAAATTGCGGAAGGATGGAAATGGTTGAGATCTTACCTTAAGCACAAGCGAAGGAGATGACCATGAAAGCATGGTTGCTCGACTCCAAGTTGAAGCTCAAGTTAAGGAGCGAGTTGAAGGCTAAAAGTCCGATGGAGGCTAAGGCAAATCGACCGAGGAGGACCTTCAGCGCCTCGTCCAGATGAACAAAGCGAGGGAAAGAAGTAGCTGCAAAACCAGTTTTTCCGAACGTATACAACCGTGATAAGCACGGGCACATGGCTAAAGATCGCCGAAGAAGAGAAAGACAAAGGCAAAGGCACACAACAATGTTGAGAAGGACTTGACACTTGGGACAAAGATGACTTTGTTGCCATGATAACGAGGTAAACCAAGTCACAAATCCTACCCCTACTTCTTGGTTTCTTGACACAAAGTGCTCTGCTTCATATTTGTGTCCATCGAGACTTGTTCTACACCTACAAAAGGTTGAAGATGTGTGTGACCGAGGCAAGTGATCATACTTCCAAGGTGCTTGGAGTTGGTACCGTTGTACTTCAACTTACCTCGGTGTGGAAATAACTACGAAGGATGTCTTGCATGCTCCTTCGATCCGCAAGAATCTCATCTCTCAAGTCCAGTTGACTAGAGCCAAATTTGATATAGATTTTCGTGGAGAATATGTAATAGTTAGAAAGTTTGGAAAGACTCTCGGCAAGGGTTATGTCTCAGAAGATCTTTTCAAACTCGATGTTAGACTTGTAAGCCTTCTAAAGGCGATTGCAAAATTAATGAGAATGCTTCTACCTCTGCTTACTTGATTGAGTGTTCTGATTTATGGCATTGTAGACTTGGTCATGTTAATGTTAATGCTATAAAGAAACTCGCTAACATGAACTTGTTAAAAATAGAAGTATCTAAAACACAAGATAAATGTGAAATCTGTGTTGAAGCAAAAATGACCAAGTTGCCTTTCAAATCCGTTGAAAGAAGCTCAAAACCTCTAGAATTAATTCACACTGATGTTTGTGATTTAAAGTTTGTACAAACTAGAGGTGGTAAAAAGTATTTTATTACTTTTATTGACGATTGCACAAGATATTGTTATCTTTATTTATTAAGAAGTAAAGATGAAGCAATTGATGCATTTCGAAACTTCAAGAATGAAGCTGAAAATCAACTTAATTGCAAAATTAAGGTTGTAAGAAGTGATCGAGGTGGAGAATATGTTGCTCCGTTTGCTGAATTATGCAACGAAAGTGGTATAATCCATCAAACGACTGCTCCTTATTCGCCTCAATCAAATGGTGTAGCTGAACATAAAATCGAACTCTTAAGGAGATGATGAATGCGTTATTAATAAGTTCGGATTACCCTGAATATGTGGGGAAGTCGTTCTTCTGACCAACTATATCTTGAACAAGATTCCTATCAAAGGAAGGATGTAACTCCTTATGAACTTTGGAAAGGAAGGAAACCTTCATATAAATACTTCAAAGTGTGGGGTGTTTAGCTAAGATTGAAGTATCGTTGCCAAAACAAGTTACAATTGGACCCAAAGCGGTAGATTGTATCTTTATTGGTTATGCACTTAATAGTAGTGCTTATAGATTTGTTGTGCACAAATCGATATACCGATGTTCATGTGGGAACAACAATTGAATCAAGAACGCTATATTCTTTGAGAATATCTATCCTAATAAGGATAAAAATAGTTCTGATTCAAGTAAAAGAATTGAGGAAGATTCTATCAATTCTCATACTGTTGAAGAAGGTGAACCCTCAAGTTCTAAGCAAGTTTTTTATGGCCCTGCTAATAGAAAACGACCTAGGTCTACACCTGAAGATGTGCAACCTAGACGTGGTAATCGTGTAAGAAAAGCTAAAATTTATGGACCGGATTATGTCGTTTTATTGTTAAATGATGAACCGGTTCACGTAAAGAAGCTTTATCGTGCCCGAATGCGATCTCGTGGAGAGAAGCAATAGACATTGAGATAGAGTCTATTATGTTGAATCATACTTGGGTGTTAGTAGATCTTCCACCTGGTTGTAAAGCTTTAGGATGCAAGTGGATCCTAAAGAAGAAATACAAGTCTGATGGCACTATTGATAAATATAAGGCCAGACTTGTAGTTCAAGGGTTTAGACAAAAGGCTGGGTATGACTTCTTCGATACCTACTCGCCTGTGACTAAACATACTTCTATTAGAACGTCACTCATTGTTCGCTTTGCAAAATCTTGAGATTCATCAAATGGATGTAAAAGCAGTTTACGTATGGAGAGTTAGAAGATGAGATCTATATGAAACAGTAGGAAGGTTTTGTAGTACTGGGCAAGAGCATAAGGTATGCAAACTTCAAAGTCTTTGTATGGACTTAAACAAGCGCCATCAAGAATGACATATGAAATTTGACAAAGTTATGTTGTCAAATGGTTTCAAAATCAACGAGAGTGACAAGTGTGTCTATGTAAAGAATTCAATAACAATTTTGTTATTGTTTGTCTTTATGTAGATGACATGTTGATAATGGGAAGTAACTCTCGTGTGATTGGAGAAACAAAAAGAATGCTAAGTAAGAACTTCAGCATGAAAGATATGGGTTTGACGGATGTAATTCTTGGAATTAAAATTTTAGAACGCCAAATGGAATTGCTTTGACACAATCCCACTATGTCGAGAAAGTGTTGAAGAAATTCAATGCAATGGATAAGCTATTTCCAAGACTCCTTGGGACTCGTGTGTTCATTTGACTCCAAATAGGGTGAACCTATAAGTCAAGATGAATATGCTAAGATTATTGGGAGTTTGATGTATCTCACAAACCGTATTCGACCTGATTTAGCTTGCTCGTGAACAAATTGAGTAGTTTCACGCCTAATCCAAGTAGAGAACATTGGAAAGCACTTGAACGCGTATTGGGTTACTTAAAGTTTACCTGCATTATGCGATTCATTATTCTAGTGAGCCCACTGTACTTGAAGGGTATAGTGATGCTAATCGGATATCCGCCTCAATCGACTCGTTTTCCACAAGTGGATACGTGTTCACTATTGGAGGTGGAGTCAGATCTTGGAAGTCCAAGCAATCTTGTAGAGCAAGGTCTACCATGGAATCAATTCATAGCTTTAGATAAGGTCAGAAGAAGCCGAATGGCTTAGAAATTTCCTCGAGGATATTCCATGTCAAGCGAGTCCCGCGCCTTCGTGTTGATTCACCGTGATAGTCAATCCGCAATAGGAAGGGCACAAAATATATATTATAACGGTAAGTCTCGACATATTCGCCGACGACACAATACCGTGAGACATTTGATCACGAGTGGGGTTATCACTATTGATTATGTAAAATCAATAGATAATCTAGCGGATCCAACGACAAAAAGCATTAATCGAGATCAAATGTTTAAACCTGTTAGAGGAATGGGTGTTAAATCCATATCTTAATGATGATTATAGCGAAACCCAACCATGATGATTGGATTGTCCGAGAACATGGTTCAAAAGGACAATGAAGTTATAAAACTCCGTGTGATAAACACTCAAACATGCCAATTCTCCGAGAACGGTGAGTGTTTGTAAGTCCGCAAGTGGTGAGGTTAAGTTTTTAACTTTTAATGACTCTTGGATACCTCGAGGAGGTCAAGTATAGCGAATACTTGGTTGTAATAGTCACCTATGCAAGTGTGAAGTGGGGCGCTTCAAGTGGTACACTTGTGAATCCAAAGGGTGTTCCAAGGCCATAATGGACACAAACGTAAAAACGGATGGAAATTGAGATGATCTCGTGTCAATATTATTGTCTCAAGATACACCATGGAGGACTAGTTCAAGGTGAAATAACCACTATGCCGCCGGTATGCTCGATAATTTCGACTATGGAAGGTTCAAGGCCACAAGCTACCTTTCCAAATGCAATATCGCCTCTTGAGGACCGAACTGCGTTTTGCATTTATATGGCATTTCCACTCATGTGGGGATTGTTGGAAGTTAATGGGTTGTGGTGAGAATTGCTAGTAATGAGGTTCATGGCTTTGCCTTTCATTTCCAACTCTTGATGTTAAGAGTTAATGGAATATTGATGTTTGTCATCAATTGTGACCTTAGAACATCCTCTTGAGTGCTATATATAGTGCATCATTCTAGAGTTAGAAGCATAAGCAAAACATTCTATTCTCTAGCAAAAGCAAAGCATTCTACTTGCATTCTTAGCTCATAGTTCTTAGTTTTCGAGTTCGCCTCGTTTCGTCCGGTTCGTCGGGCTCGACTTGTTTGTGGTGCTACTACAATCGAGACGAAAGTCGTTTACCTTTGGGGACGAGCCGCCAATCGTGAGCACTACCGGGCGTTTCGCCTTGCGGGCGTGTTCAACTTCGGCAACTTATTGATAAGTTCTTGTTATCTTCGACATCTCATTTGTAATAGTTATTCTTAATCATTTCATTGTAATTTTGCACGATATTGTAACCAATATTCAACTACATTTTTTCATAAGATGAGTGACTAATCACTTTTCATTAATAAAACTAAATCACATAAAGCAACAGTAGTGTGGGAATTTTCACCTTCTTTAAGGTGACTAATTGTTTGTACTACGTAAATATCGTTATAGCTTCTTAAACATTGAATCATTGTGATTAATTACCCCTTCTCCTTATATTCTCAGGTATGTCCTATAAATTTTCAAAATAGTGTGCGAGCTCGTGAGGAGATCGAGTAGGCCCCTATAAAACATACTGATTACAAACCAGTCACTACATCAAATGGTCTATCTCTGCTAGACCATTTGGCAACATTAATCAACACCTCCTCCTCCAACATAGCACAATTTTAGCAATTATATTATAACTTAAAAAACACTTTTATTTCTCCCCCCTCCAAATTACCTTGTGAAATCTTAATAATGTCTGAATAATATTGAAATATATCCGAGCAATTTATCGAAATAGGAGATAATCATGTTTCATATAATTTAGCACTTTGATTAAAACTTGACACGCGCACCCCCCCACCCACCCCACACATTTATAATTAGTTCCACGAAGCAGAAAGTGTTGATGATGAAGCTTGTAATTTATTGGCTGTCAGCTTTTCATCATTTATAAGTTCATTAGCTACGTAAGCAAAATGATATCGACTGAATTTAGTTCGATCTAGTTAAAGAAATTAAATTTAAATTTGAAATTAATCAATCTCAGTTCGTTTTGAACCTGGGACCTCTTCCCTCTGCACATGGATATCCATCCTTTGAATTTGTTGAAAATGAAGAAGCTTAATATTTCCTTTTTTATTTCGTACTTGGAGAAGGGGATGGTGAAGATTGAACCATATATCTCTATATTTACGTATAAGAGATTTCATCGTTTGAACGTCTCCGATGGGACACAATATTTCCTTAAGTTATTTATATAAGAATTAAGAAATATATGTTTTTATATAAATATTTAATTTTGTTTTTCTCTTCTTCTTTTTTAGTCAATTTAATACGTAAATTTTAAAGGCTGCATTATTTATGACTCGACCCGAGATCTTTGGCGCCGACAATCCACTCTACCACTGCGCCAACACACGCATTGACAAACATACTGGATGTTGAAAACTATGTACTTGCACGTTGTCTTTTCAATATCCAGATCACTATAATAAAGTATGGAGCAACATAAAAGAATTAATATATAAATGGATCGGCTTCTTGTTTATGTAAATTACTTTTTAAAGTAAACCAAAAATCGGAGCAACATAAAAGAAAGAATATACAAATGGATTGGCTTCTTGTTTATGTAAATTACTTTTTAAAGTAACCCAACAATGTTTCGTCTCATGCTCATGGGGAAAGATATTTTCCCTCCATGGTTTCCTTAACTCGGGGTTAAATTTGGAACTATAAATTTGTGTTTTGTGCAGGGGGTGGAGTAAGACAAATACAATTGAGGGGCTAAAGAGATCAAAGACTAATTCAAGGGCTACGTAACAAAACCCCAATATATATATAAAGATTCTTTTGAAAAATTGTTGAGGGCTAAAAGTTAAAGCCGTAGTCAAATGTCAAATACTACCCATTTATGAATAACTATGCTCTAATTTTCACGACTCTTCAAATTAAGCAGGCCCTATATCTTAATTTGATATACAATCAAGCGTGAATAAGTATCAATTAAATCCATCTAATATTAAGGTCAGATTTATCTTGTCTTTGTGTTTTTCTCTTTTGAGATTTAACGAGGCCCGTCTCCTAGTCTACAGCTTGTGTTGTGTGCTCAGAGGTGTTAGTTTTTTTCTTTCTTCTTCTATGTTGATGCTATCAGCGCCTTTTTATTTGACATCATAATAAATTAATGTCAAATTGATTCAGAAGTTCGAAAAGGATATTTAAAAATTCGAAAGTTGATGTTGGAATTTTCAAAATTTGTGAAGTTGGTTGTATTGGTCCCTAGAGATAATTCCGAGTAGAGTTCTTAACCCTTGATATAGGTTGTGCTTTGCGTAATGTTATTTATATAAAGTGAACAGGTACGTCTTACAAAATTGGAGTATATAATTACTTATATATGAATGAGAAAACATTTGAATATTAAATTTGATACACAATTTCAAGCATCACACCAGCTTCCATTAATTGCAGAAACTCAAGTAGCATATTAAGTCATAAGACCTACCTAATTAGTTGTGGTTGTGGCATATAATAAGATTGAATGGATAAGATTCAACAATCTAGAAAAAGAAGAGTAATATAATCCGTAAAGACATACACGCTTTCTCTCTTTGTTGAGCAAGAGCGGCACGCACAAGTTGATTTTTATCATTCCCAATTTTAAGAATTGATCAACTACTCTATTTATGGTTATGAAAATATTCTGCAGTGATCTGCACCTCTTTTTTCATTCTTTTTTCTTTTTTTGAGTTGATCTTCACCTCTTCTTGGTTCTCTCTCAGTATATTAATTTAGGATTATTAACATCTAAATATATGAACTTTGGACGTATTTTGGTTTTTTCACCAACTTTAGAAAATTTCAATAAATACACGAACTTAACATCATTGTGATTTTTTCCACAAATTGAATGATGGTCAAAATTGAAACTGATATGGCAGTCGACGTGGTGCAACTTCATCAAAACGACGTCGTTTTACTTATACAATATATACAAAAACCAAAACAGATATGAAACGGTGCCACGTTGACTGCCATGTGTCAGTATCAATTTTGACCATCATTCAATTTGTGGGAAAAATCACAATGATGTTAAGTTCGTGTATTTATCGACAATTTTTAAAGTTCGTGAGAAAATCAAAATATACCCAAAATTCATGTATGTATGCGACAATAACACATTAATTTATAACTTTAACTATTGTATTCCAACGTTACATGAATTACAAGTTAATAAGTATGTTATCGATATTGTTGTTAACAATTTTAACCTATTATTCGATTTTTGATGAGTGGCATTTCCAATCATCACTCCCCTAATGATGATGTACAGCCACATTCTTTTTCTTTGACGTGTTCATACAAATTTATTTCTGCCGTGCTAAGTTAGCATTCGACAATCAAGACTCGAATTATATGGTAGACGCGTTTATACAATAGTGATAGTGTAGGTATTAATATATGATTTCATATACATTTGAATGACAATTATTGAAAAATGTAAACAATGAGATATAAGATATTTCGTTGGGAAAAACGCACACACACAATCACGAATAAAGACGAGAACACGAGAATTGTTTACCCAGTTAGTCTTTCGACTACGTGCGGGGCGATACCAAGCCAAGGTTATTTCACTATTTTTCGGATCTGACATCTGAGGAGAAAACCGCTATTTATATCATAGCAATTAAGCCCTAACCCTAAACCCATTAGGATAAAACCGTGGGCCTAAAAACGTGGGCCCAAAAATTCGGCTCCACACTCCAACAATCTCCCACTTGGAGACCGAATCCTCAAGTAACCATATCTTCTTGCTTCTCCCCGTATCCGCTTGGTATCGCCTAGCCTCATCTTCGTTCAAGGCCAATTGAAGCTATGCATAGCTCAATTTCTAAGGTCACCACCTTAGTAAACATGTCGGTACCGGATTCTCACTTCCAAGGATCTTCTCGAGCTGCATAATTTTCTTCTCTAGAAGGTGACGGATGTAATGATACTTCAACTCAATGTGCTTTGTCCTCGAATGAAATGCCGGATTCTTAGCCAAGAAAATAGCACTTTGACTATCGCTGTAGAGAGTGCTATTCTTATGCTCCTTCCCAAGCTCATCCAAGAAATTCTGCAACCACACCATCTCCTTACTAGCTTCTGTTACAGCCACATACTCCGCCTCGGTTGTGGACAAAGCAACAACTTTCTGCAACTTAGAACCCCAAGAAATAGCAGTACCACCATAAGTAAAGACATACCCGGTTGTACTTCTCCTCCCATCAAGGTCATTTGATGCCAAGTCTGCATCAACATAGCCAGCCAACATAACACTCTTGCCACTAAAACATAAGATTCTATCTGTGGTACCTCTCAAGTATCGAAGAATCCATTTGACAGCTTCCCAATGTTGCTTCCCCGGATCACCCATGAATCGGCTCACTACTCCCACTGCATGCGCAATATCTGGTCTTGTACACACCATGGCATACATAATGCTACCAATTGCCGAAGCATAGGGGACTTTTAACATTTGGGCACGTTCCTCCTTGCTCTTTGGCGACTCCCTCTTTGACAGCTTAAAGTGACTGCCCAACGGGACACTCACAGGCTTCGACTCGAGCATGTTGAATCTTTCCAGGACCTTCTGAATGTAATTCTCCTGCGAAAGATACAACTTTCCCGTCGCCTTCTCACGCTTGATCCTCATGCCCAAAATCTGATTTGCCTCTCCAAGATCCTTCATGGAAAACCGTTCAGACAATTGCTTTTTCAACTTATCTACCTCGCTTGCATCAGCTCCTGCGATCAACATGTCATCAACATATAACGAGAATAAGATAGCTATTGTCGAACCTCTTCATAATAACAACAATGGTCTCGTAGCATCTTTGATAACCGATTTCTATCATGAAACTATCAAACTTCTTGTACCATTGCCTTGAGCTTGCTTCAAGCCGTCAAGCTCTTCCTCAACTTGCACACAAACCCTCCTTTCCTTTCACTACAAATCCTCCTACCGTGTCATGTATAACTCCTCCACCAAATCACCATGAAGAAAGGTCATCTTAACATCCATCGATGTAACAACAAATTTTCTGCAGACAACCATACTCAACACCATGCGAATAGTGGTTAGTTTCACAACAGAGTAAATACATCAAGATAATCAATACCATGTCATTGCTCAAATCCTTTGACAACCAGCCGAGCCTTGTGGCGCTTGCTACCATCGCCTTCAACCTTGATCCGATAGACCCACTTGCAATGCAAAGCCTTCGCCTTTGGGAGCTCAACAAGTTCCCAAGTGCCATTCAATGAAGAGATGCCAACTCGTCATCCATAGCAACTCTCCATTTTCGCCTTTCTCCACCCCGCTCGCCTCTCGCATAACACTCGGGTTCACCACCATCGATGAGTAGCAAGTAGTAATTAGATGGCGAATACCTCTCGTGCACGCCGCTCTCTAATTGGTCTCGCAATGGATTCTCGGTGGTGGAGTCCTGGTTCTTCATCAAGATCTTCTTCATTCGACTCTCATTGCTCCCACTCGAGTTTGAGATGTCTAACTCGACCTCTTGGGCTTTGTTCTTGTCGAATCGATGCTCCAATATGTCCTTGTGCATAACCTGCTCATTGAAAACCACATCTCTCTGCGAATGATCTTTCGGTTATTCTCATCCCGTAGTCTATAACCGAATTCATCACCTCCATAACCAATGAGCGTACACTTGATGATTTAGCATCTAATTTACTTCTCTCAACAGAACTAACATGAGCATAGGCAACACAACCAAAGACACGCAGGTAAGACAAATTTACCTCTTTTCCCGTCCATTCTTCCTCAGGTATTCTGTTCTCCAGTGGAACTGATGGACCTCGGTTGATCAAGATATCAGCAGCTGTGCTCACAGCATCTCCAGAACATCTTAGGCAGCCCACTCTTCAACCTCATGCATCTTGCTCGCTCATTCAACGTTCTGTTCATTCGTTCTGCCACTCCATTCTGCTGGGGAGTTCCTCTCACGGTCTTCTCCATGCGAATCCCATTCTCAGCACAATAGTCTTTGAACTCACGAAGTTCATATTCTCCTCCATTGTCGGACCGGAGACACTTCACCTTCAATCCCGTTTCATTCTCAACAAGGGCTTTCCACTTCCTGAAAGTATCAAATGCATCAGATTTATTCTTCAAGAAATAAACCCATACCTTTCGAGTGGAATCATCTATGAAGGTCATGTAGTATTCAGAACCGCCAAGGGACTTCACAGGTGCTGGTCCCCATAAGTCACTATGCACCAGCTCCAGCTTTTCTATCTTCAAGGTTCTGCCACCTCTCGAGAAACTCACCCTTCTCTGTTTCCCGAAAATGCAATCCTCACACTGGCCGACTTCAACATTTTTCAGCCCAGGAAGTCTCCCCTTCGAACACATCACCTTCATCCCTTTCTCGCTCATATGACCCGGTAAGCGGTGCCACAATTTAACATCAGTTGTAGCTCCTGCGAGATCAATGCAGTCCTTGGAATTAGTAGTTGTATACAACGTACCCTCCTTCTTCCCTCGAGCTACTATCATAGCTCCTCTGCTGATCTTCCAACTGCTGCTGCCGAAAGTCACTGAGTATCCTTCAACGTCAAGCTGCCCGATTGAAAGCAAATTTCTTTTCAATCCTGGAATGTGCCTCACACCATTTAGCTTCAACACTGATCCGTTTGGTGTAGAAATTCGGACATCTCCTTTTCCCACGATCTTCAGGGGTTCATCATCAGCTAGGTAGACTTGTCCGAATTCGCCAGACACATAGTTCTCCATTATTCCAGCATCACTGCATGAATGGAATGATGCTCCAGAATCCAACACCCAAGACTCCAGCGGACTACTGACACTCAAGACCAACGCATCTCCAATATCATCTGTGGTTGCGTTTGCTGTCTTCTTCTCGTTCTGTCCCTTCTTGTTCTTCTTAGGTCTTTGAGCAATTGGCTCGCAGTGACCGAACTCCTCACAATTCCAGCACTGGATTGAGTCTTTGTCCTTCCTGGATTGACTTTTTCCTCTGGATTTTGATCTTCCTCCTTTCTGCTTATTCTTCGACCTGCCTCTCTCTTCCGTGTTCAGGGCTGACCCTGAGGTGGATCCTGATTCTTTTCTGCGAACCTCTTCACTAATCATCAGATCCCTCACCTCGTCAAAACTCAGCTTAGTCTTCGCGGATGAAGCACTAATCTTCAGAATGCGTTCATGACTTTACGGCGAGAGAGATAACATGACTAAAGCAAGTACCTCGTCTTTGAAGTCGATCTCAATCGAACTCAAGCGCCCAATGATCATGTTGAACTCGTTCGAGATGTTGTTGCACATGTGTGCTCTCCGACATCTTGAAATTGAACAACCTTACGATCGGATGAACTTTGTTCATTGTTGTGAAGCTTCGTACATCTCGCTCCAAGATTTGCAACATCTCCTTTGCCGTCTTGGCTTTAGTCGTGTGATAAGCCACGTTCTGAAGCGAGAGATAACCGTATCGCACTCATCGCTTTTACATTCAACCGATTCCATTCCGTTCTTCCATCTTTTCGGGTTTCCTTCCTCCTCCGGGGAAAGCAGATCTTTACCGTAGAGGTAGTCCTCGATCTGCATCCTCCAAACCGAAATCGATCCGTCGAACTTCTCGATTGAAATCTTTCCATCGCTCATCGTGATCGCTCCTTCGAACACGGCTCGATACGGTTGTTGGGAAAACGCACACACAATCACGAATAAAGACGAGAACACGAGAATTGTTTACCGGTTAGTCTTTCGACTACGTCGGGGCGATACCAAGCCGGGTTATTTCACTATTTTTCGGATCGACATACAAGGAGAAAACCGCTATTTATATCATAGCAATTAAGCCCTAACCCTAAACCCATTAGGATAAAACCGTGGGCCTAAAAACGTGGGCCCAAAAATTCGGCTCCACACTCCAACAATTTCCTAATCTATGCCACCATGAATCTCTCATAAAATATCACTATAAACTTAAAATACATTGTTAATGTTCTGATTCATTAAGCCTTTCAAAACTAGAAAGGGGTCATTAAGGAATCAATGTCACCATTCTCCTTCCCCAAATCATAAAATAAAAAAGTAAATCAAAAATATTTCAAAGATAAAATAGAAATACACAATATGATGTCATTTTTTTTTGCTTTAATCTCTTTCTCTTTTAGTTTGAATAATTATATATTATTTTACTCGACACACACACACACACACACACACATATATATATATGGGGATGGATCAAATGAGAACTATATGTTTTGAGAACTAAGAACTAATCTAGTACGTTTATTTTGTGTAATTTAATGGTCACGATTTTTTAGATTTGTTAGATATTTGATTTTCATATTTTATTATTAAGGATATTACTGTAATTTTCTGTTTTTACGTAACTGATTTTGTGAATGTATTCTTTTATATTTATGGTATTTTGATTTTGTATATCTTTTTTTACGTATTTTTATCCATCAAATCATCAATAATTATTTTTTAATCGATTCTACAGTATCAATCATCGAAAGTAATGATTTTAATTCTTTATTGTGCAATTGATCATTGAAAGTAATTAGATTATAACCAGTCGAGTTCGTATACTTATGTTTTAAATCACTCGCTTGTGCACACTATAATGAACGGTATGCATATTAATCCATTTATTTGCGCAACTACTATATAGTTATGCATATTACCCAAATTGTAGGAATAACCATAGTTGTATATCTATCATTTATTTTCTCACTCGCGAATTGAGGGATTTGCGGTGCTAAATTTATATCTATGATCTTTATTTTAAGGTAATCTTATAAATTTTATTTTTACATTAATTATTATTCAACCAATACTTCTCAATTTATAAGTTTGATTCTTAGTTCATGTTTCGTTTCGCATAACTACTAACGGTCTTATGCACAATCATTATAATGATATGCACAACTACTATTTTCAGAAAGAAAATTGAATTGTAGAGAGCGAAGGCAAAAAATTAGAGATATGGTGAATCTTTAAAATGACCTTAGTACCCCTAGCGCGTTTACAACCATAAAAATATTATAAAATAATAAAACTCGTTTTTAAGCATGACTTGATATAATCAATCAAATCAGATGAAATCTAGGGTGATGATTAGTTCTTAGTTCTCATATTAGTGGTGGTTCTCCATATAACCAACCCCTAGATATATATATTTCAAAAATAGGTATATTTTATTATAATTGTAAGAAATTTTAGGTACATAATGATTCTTAATCATATATATCAAAATAATATATATGTATGTATATTTTAAACTATTAAATTATTCTTAGAATCTGAAATAAATAAGGATATTTTAGGTATATCAAAATTTATAAGAATATATACTTTTTATAACAGTAATAGATATATATCGCTTCACTTTTCTTTGTATATATCCTATTTTTATTTGTATTTTTCACTTTTATACTACAAAAGGCTGTAAATAAATAAAAGTAATTAAGTTGGACATTACTATATTCTATCAGTAATTGAATAATATTCTTATATTTTGAATTTAGAAGTTTACTTTTCATCATTTCTATATAGTAATAGAAGTTGAATAATATTCGAATATTCATATTTGAGATTCTTGCCTATTTTCTTTTGGTTCGTTTCTCCAGTAATTTGCTTAATTTTTTGACAAAAGTTATATAAAAAGTTTGATTATGTTAAGTTCCGTCAGGCATATCAAATATGAAGAATTTGACCAGTTAGATGTTCTTACACATTTATTCTCTCTAAATTTTGGTGATGGTAGTTAAATCTAAATAATAACGCATAAAAAGTTACGTGAGACTGTTTCATTTTGCATATTGGTGGCATATTTGTAATTTTTTAGTTATTTGTAATTACGAGTACATAATTGGATATAAATTTGCATATAAATCTTAATTCGTTTTACGATGAGACGATCTCACACAAGATTCCCTTATAATAAAATAAGACATATTAGATCACTACCAAAATATATTTATGTGTATAATGGAAAATTTACATGCCATCCACAAAAATATGATTATTAAATATATATAAACAAAGAAACCATCGCTAATGTCACAAATAAAATATTATCACTTCAAACCATAAGGGGGTGTTTCTTTTTTTAGGATTTGTCCAAATATAAAAATAGTATAGATTATTTCATTGTTTATTGAGATGGATTGAAATTTTGATAAATCCCAAAATCCTTGATAGTTTATATCATTTGAATTAATTTTTTTTGATTCATATCTAAAAATAAAAAACTAAAGAATTTTTACAAAATAAAAATACTCAATCATATATCACATGAATTATAAAAAGTAAAAGTAAAAGCCCGGCCCTAAATGTATGATTCAACAGATGAAAGCGAGAGAAGTATGCATAAAGGAGGAAAAACAAGCTAGCCCAAAGTGAACTTGTGCTCGAATGAGCAAATATTATGGTGATTGAAAAATCATTAATTTGAATTTCTTCTATATTTTTTATGTTGATTTTATTTATCGTGCATAGAGGTGAACTGTTGCTTTTAAAGACAACGAATATTACATGCAATAAATCATTAATAATATACCTATAACTATAAAAGACTTGCATAATAAATTAACAATGAACTTAATAAAAATAAAAATATTCTAATAAAAGACCTTGTACATTATCTAATTATATTCATATTTTCGTTATTTCCACAAAACAACGTGCAAATCGGACTCTCCTGAATAGAAAGTTGATCTTTTTGAACCAATAATTTGTTCCAACTTGAAGACAACTAACTTCTCTTAGCTCAAGCAGTTGGCGGTTATATTCTCATTACTCCTTTCATGTTCGAATAATGAAATATATCTCATATAATCCGCATTTATTCTAAAAATTTACTTGGCATTAATGATAGGGGTGAGAATCGGTTCGGTTTCGGTTAACCGAAACCGAAATTTCGGTTAACCGAAACCGAATTAACCCAAAATAGATAACCGGAACCGATACCAATCGGTTAATCGGTTAACCGATTAACCGATTCGGTTAGTCGGTTCGGTTATCGGTTAACCGAAATTAAAATTAAATTTAAAAAAATAAAAAAATATACAAAATTAACCGAAAATAACCGAAAATAACCGAATTAACCGAAATTAACCGAGATTATTTCAAATATTACGAAATTATAATATTAAATTAAATAATTTTACCTAATAATTAAATAAATAAATAAATAAATTAATTAATTAATTAATTTCGATTAATCGGTATAACTGTCGGTTAATCGGTTATACCCGATAACCGAAATTCACTTGCAATGGGAACCGATAATCGAATCGAAACGAAAAATCGGTTATCGGTTAACCGATAACCGACTTTTTCGGTTTCGGTTATCGGTTAACCGATAACCGATACCCGCTTTAAGCACCCCTAATTAATGATACCTCTTATCGGTTGTTCCCCAAGAGACGTTAAGAAGAGGTCTCGTGACTTTTAAATTTCGTATTAAATTACCAAAAAAAAAAAGAGGTCACGCCAATTGTCCCCAAATTTTTAATATTATTATTGTTGTGAATCAGGACAACCTCGTTAAATCGTCAACGCCTCCTCGACAGTACCTCTCGTCGACCCCAAGAACTTCCTTGGCCTGCACACAACAAAAGAAACAAGGAAAGGAAAAATGAGATACCAATGTGGCTCAGGTGCGGCTCCTCCTTTGACGCACACACACAACCACGGCTCCACCAAAGGAAGTAGCTATCTCGCCGGCTCCGCAATCACAGCCACAAAGGCAAGCACGGCAGCAGCTTCCTCTTTATCTCTCTCTCACACTCACATGCAACTCTCTAATGGGAATGGAGAACGTGTTTACTGTATTGTAGAAAATTGTGGGACGTGAGTCTTGCTATCTCATTCAATTCTCACGCGGCTGACACGCTTCAAGAAAACCAGGAGGCTTACTGCACTTAAATAAGGTTAGGAGAATAGGTTTCACAAATGGGCTTTGACTGCTATGTTGGGCCAACAATCACAACAATCTCCACCTTTGGCCCAACCGTGTTGCTGTATGCATCGGAGAACAAACCGCACAATCATCCTCGCCGAGGCCCCTTGTAAAATCACGAAGATAAAACAAGGGGACAGTTTGCCCGACGTAAAACCACAAAGGCTAAACAGGGACTTTTTGTACAAACATAGTTTATACGGATCACAAAGATCTAAGGGTAAACTAACCATGTTCATACCTGCAAAAAGACACACAGAAAAAATACCCACAAATCACAAAGATATCTAACACACAGTTAGAAGCTCACAAAGCAATCACAAAGCATGAAGGCAACTAATACACAATTAGAAGCTCACAAAGTAACATCACAAAGCATGAAGACAACTAATACACAATTAGAAGCTCACGAAGAAATATCATAAAACAAACTAACACAAAGTTAGTTGACCACAAAGCAATCACAAAGATAACAAGCACAAAGCTACAGAAGATCGTAAAGATCATCACAACCATCACACAGACGGTATATCACAAATATTGCTATCACTAAGCTAGCATAGATCACACAGATCATAAAACACAAAGCATATCACAAAGTCACTAAGCCATCACAAAGACACGAAGTTGGCACAAAGCCACCAAACCACAAAGCCACATAGAAATGAACCACAGAGGTATGTTCACAAAGAACAAGGAAAAACGAGCATAAAGCAAGGGGACGAAGGTCCACCTCAAAGAGAGCAACAACAGAGACATACAAGGAAACAAATTCCTAAGCTCATGTATCCTAAACTTAAAGCTCAACCACATAGCTCCACCTTAGAGCAAATCACTAAGCATGCTGGAAAAACAAAGATGGATCACTTAGATCCCTACACACAGAGTCACAAAGCAACAACAAACAAGCAAGTTCATAGGCATGAGATACACATGAAACACATTCATATATAATATCTCAACTAATCACATAGCTACCTAGAACTAGCAACTCATAGACTCAATCCTAGCTAGTCCAATTGACAATTCTATATGTCAAAAACCAAATCCGTCTTACCATCAAAGGTGCCAAACCATAATTTGCCAAAGAAGACATAACGACAAACAATAAATCCAAAGAACAAATATATAAGCCTTAATGCAGTGGAATACAAATCAGAGTAGCAAATATTCTCAAGGTAAATAATATTTTCAATTTAATCACACGGGTAAACAAACGAGAGACACGTTGGTAAACAGAAGCAAAACTCAATCCTATACTGCGCCAATCGACAGTTTTCTAGAATTTTAAAACTGAGAGGTTTTAGCCGCTTTACCCGAGCGCGATCCTAAGATCAGGATCCCGACTTACCAACTACGACGAGGAAGAACCTGGCTCTGATACCACTGTTGTGAATCCGGACAGCCTCGTTGTCGTCGACGCGCTCCTCGACAGTACCTCTCATCGACCCCGACAACTTCCTTGGCCTGCACACAACAAAAGAAACAAGGAAATGAAAATGAGATACCAATTCGGCTCAGGTGCGGCTCCTCCTTTGACGCACACACACAACCACGGCTCCGCCATAGGGAGTAGTTATCTCGCTGGCTCCGCAATCACAGCCACAAAGGCAAGCACGGCAGCAACTTCCTCTTTATCTCTCTCTCACACTCACATGCAACTCTCTAATGGGAATGGAGAAGCATGTTTACTGTATTGTAGAAAATTGGGGGGCGTGAGTCTTGCTATCTCATTCAATTCTCACGCGGCTGACACGCTTCAAGAAAACCAGGAGGCTTACTGCACTTAAATAAGGTTAGGAGAATAGGTTTCACAAATGGGCTTTGGCTGCTATGTTGGGCCAACAATCACAACAATTATTACTATCTCAGTAATAAATCATGTTTAATTTTATATACGTGAACTTCATGATGTTAACCGAGTCTTGAGTAAGTGAAAAATAACGAATATTGGATTAGGATAAAAATTTGAAGTGTATGAATTTTGTGTGGAGTACTGTATATGATACATTTTAGAATATACATTGGGGTACCCTGAATAATATCATTAGTGTACTTGGAGCTACATCGACCCATTCGCTGAATCAACAAAAAACTCATGTCGCTCAATAGACCAAAAACTAATGGAGATTAGATTATGACTAAAATAAATTAAACATATGAGCCTTAATGGGATTTATTGTACATTATGATATTTTAGAAAAATATATGCATAGTTTAAAATGTTTGGGATAATTTTTCCTCAATCTTGGTCCATCAAAATAAAGAAACCTAATTTATCCCCATTTTGTCATATTTAGGAGTGATTGTCCTTTAGATACTTGGTAAAATAATTATCACAAAAACTTATGTACATTCTTCCGCATGGCGTACGGATAAAAATATCATTTGTAGGGATGAGCATTCGAATTTCGGTTCGGATTTTTTGCTTAATCCGAACCGATCCGAAAATCCGAATTTTAAGAGAGAAAAACTCCGATTCGAATGGAATATCCGAAAATCCGAAAAGCAAAAAATTTTTATAAAAAAATCCGAACCGAACCGAAAAATCAGAAATTATGAAAAATCTGAAAACCCGAAACCAATTTTTGTTAATTCTTATATATATTTATATTAGATTTAAAAATATTTAAATAAAATATTATTTTATATAAATTATATATAATTGATTTTTAATTTTTTCTGATTTAAAAAGTCCGATCCGAAAATCCGAAATTTTGACAAATGTCAATTTGATCCGAATCGAAAATCCGAACCGAATTTTAAATTTTGGTTTGGTTTGGATCGGATATTCGGTTTTCATGTATTTTACTCACCCTAATTATTTGTTCTAAAAAGTATTATTTATATTGAAGATAAGTATCATTTTATTTTTTACTCTATACTTAACACGTATCATTTACATTGAAAATAAGTATCATTTACATTAAAAATAAGTATCAATATTCTTATATGAGGACATCCGCACATGACAGTGGGGGTGGAAAACGGTTCGGGTTCGGTTAACCACACCGATTTTTTCGGTTAATCGAACCAAAATTTTGATAAATTTCAAAATCGAAACCGAACCCTTCACTTAGTTCGATTAACCGAAAGCCATACCGATTATTATGATTCGTTTTTCAGTTAACCAAAAAACTAAAAAAGAACCTATAAATTTTTATATTCTAATTACACAACTACATTAAATAGTTTAAATATTATATAGTTACTATTAAACTAAATTATGATAAGGTAATCGTTGCTTTATTTTTAGTTTATTCGGTTGGCTTCAAATAATTTATTTAATTACTTGTATATATTAATTAATTACTCAATCGATCATACACATAATTTAAAGTTTTAATATCCTACGACTACGATTAGTTAAAAAATTTCTAGCCACTAAAATGAAAACACCACATGCTCACTATATACAAACCTATTATGTTATTTTTTTGATAATTCTATTAAAGTTTACCTACAAATAAAGACTAGACCTTTATTTATCAATCTTTTATGATGAGAACATAATGGTAAAAATAAAAATAAAACATAGATTTTTTGATTTATCGGTTATTAACTATTCGGTTATCGGTTAATCGAAAACCGAAAAAAATAAAATATTTTCTACTAACCAAACCGCAAACCGAATATATAACGTTCAGTTAACCGAATAAGGTATGGTTTCAATTCAATTTAATATTAACCGATAATCGAAAATTGCTTCCCAAGACCTACAGGAGACCACCTCAATAATTATTCTTAAGAAGAAAGACGAGTACAAAAAGTTAGCTGCAAGCCTACAACCTGCAATGCCTGTATTAATAACTAATCTGTCCCTACGAACAATTCAATGGTTAAGGTGAGTTCTTGTGGTCGACGGTCACATGTTCGAACTCCATCAAACGTCTCTATGGGTTTGAGTTTGTCACACCTGGTTTTCCAAATATGGTTTACCTATTCTATGTGATTTGCAGTCTATTTCTCAGGAACGTGGTATTTATCTAATGCGTATTATAGATAGTGACTACGGGTTTCATGATATATATTTTTTTTTGTTTTAAAAATAATAATTAGTCTATATCTTATATTGTAAAATACAAAATTTTAACGGCGAGAGGCAAACCAAAAATCCTATTTGCTAATACCAGGAAAAAGACACGCGCCTATCTGAACTCCCGAATCTACCCCTTTTCCTCTCCTCAGCTTCCACTCTCTCTCCAAAGTCCAACGAACAATAAACAACCTCTCTCCCTCTCTCTCTCTAAAAGTCAGCTATCAGATTTTCGCGAAACACGAAGCGAAAATCAGAATCAAAAAATAAACTCCGAAACACAAAACAAATACCGGACCTGAGAATAATACATTACCGTAAAAGATAGGGTTTCAAATCCTCCCCCAATCATAATTTCCTTCCTCAATCTCCCAATTTCACCGGGAGATTGATTTCCCCTTCAAATCAGAATTTGTTGCAGAGAAACACCTTTGGCTTTCCGGAGAATATCATTATCAGAATGCACGGCTTCCCGGGGAAAATCCAGGTTCGCTTTTTGCTACCGCGTAATTCAGGAAATATCTCTTTTCTGCAGGAAATTTTTGCGGAAAAATATCTTACGGCCTTGTGTATGCGTTTTCTCGGTCATGCGTTTGCAGGGGATTTGTGGCGATTGAATTATTTTGATCCGGAACCATTGGTTTCTTTTGTCTAGATTGAGGAATAGAGGGGAAAATTCATGCATAATTGAAGGGAAGCTTATTAATATATATACGGGTGGAGGAGTTGGAGCTTTTGAATTCTGAATTTATTCCGAATTTTATTTTATAGTTCTTCGTCTTAAATACGTTGATAGTTGGGGTAAAATTGTGAGTTTCTGGGGCTTGAGGTTGCGTTGGATGTGTATTGACTGATTCATGGAGTCAAATGATTCGCTCCAATCGATGAGCCATGTCCAATGTTGTGACTGTGGGTGCAGCTGTTCAATGACGAACACTGCCTTATCTGAGGCGTGTCTCCGGTCTGTCAAGCGTAAATATGATGTCGTCAATGAAGAGAATAAATTTACTGTCCCAGGACTTGTTGTACCGCAAATTGCTCGTGTGGAGGTAGAAAATGAATGTATGGCACTGCGTGAAACAGTCAGCAGTCAGCAGCAGACTATCCAGGACCTCATAATGGAATTGGAAGAGGAGAGAAATGCATCTTCTTCAGCTGCAAATGAGGCCATGTCTATGATTCTGAGGCTGCAGAGGGAGAAGGCAGAGGTTCATATGGAGGCAAGGCAGTTTAAGAGGTTTGCGGAGGAGAAAATGGCACATGATCAGCAGGAGGCATTAGCATGGGAGGATTTGTTGTATAAGAGGGAACAGACCATTCAATCACTTAACTGTGAGGTTCAGGCCTATAAACACAGGATGATGAGTTTTGGGCTTACGGAGTCTGAAGTCGATGGAGACAAGAGTGCGAGTCAAAACACAAGCATGACAGAGAACCTAGATGGACAATACGAGTTTCCTGCATATGACATTTACCCACCTCTCAAGTGCAATATAAATGAATCCCAGGCTTATCCAGATTGTGATGATGAAACTGCTGACATTTATCCGTTTGGGGAAACTCCACGCTCGGTATGAGCTGAAGGATTTTGAGTACAGGCTCAATGAATTGGAGCAAAGTCCTAGAACCATTGAGCCTGATAGGGAATACTTTGGCACAAAAAATATGCTTGAAAAGGTAATTGTTGGTGAATCTCCAAGGTGGCCTAAGCATCTTAGGAAGTTATCTACTGATAGCTCAAGTCCACAATTTGCAATGTCCAAAGAAATGGGTCCAGATTTTGCCTCAGATTCCCCAAAATTTGCTGGCAGTTTCAAGAAGACAGTATTTTCCCATTTGGATTTGAACCCTAATTTCAGGAAAGTGGATAATGCATCTGAAGTTGGAGATGACATAAATGACAGAGTTTACACAATAGATTCCATTCATCAGGGACGTGCAGTTAATGGTGTCATGGATCATAAGGCTTCTATTGGATCCGTATATGATGACTATACAAAAAGTCCTAGGGATTCACTAAACCATTCTGATGTTATGGACCTAGAGATGCAGAAGCTGTATGCAAGGCTTCAGGCTCTTGAAGCTGATAGAGAATCAATGAGGCAGGCTCTCATTTCTGTTGGGACTGATAAAGCACAACTGGTATTGTTGAAAGAGATAGCTGAGAACCTGTGCAAAGAAATGGCACCAGCAAAGCAAATGCCAATCCAGAAGAAGCCAGTGACTAAGAACTTAAGCTTCGTTTCTTTATTCAAGGTAATGATAGTGGTAAATAGTTGAATAATTTCTAATTTCCAAATTCCAGTTGCATCTGGCCACATGAAAGAGATTTCTTTCCCTTTATCTGTTGTATTACTGCAACTACTCTTTGGATCAAACAAACATTAGTATCTGCAAAAACTTGATTAATATGTGTGGCTATGCAATCTAACCATCATCTGCCTCATAATTGGGCAGAGCCTCATGCAATATATAGCCACTGTATATGCCTTGTGTTTCAGACTAGCGAAAGTGAAGCCAAATATCTCCAATTGTTAGTGGGGAAGAGCCTCAGTTCTGATTGCAAAAACTGTTTAGATTTTGAGCTTCTTTTAGTAGATACGGCACCTACCATTAAGATCTACTTTTCAGATATGGCAGCATTATGATACTATGCAAATTATGTCGTTATTGACTCTTTCCAATTCCAATTTTTTCTGCGTCTGCTATAGCATTTGAGATCATCTTCTGGCTGTCAGTCTTATCACTAAAAATATATTTTTTCTCCTTCCTTTAGGGCAAATAAAAGGCATTTATGCTCACAGAAGTTTAGCAAACAGATCTGTTGTCTGGAATAAGAATTCTGTTATTGCTTCCATCTGAAGTTTCTTATTATCTCAAATAGTATCATGCAACACACTGGTTGCATCATGTGGAAGCTGTTTGTTAGACCTTGAATTGCAGGATATTAATTTCAGCTACATCCTTAAATTTTGTATATAAGCTTTTCTTCATGAATGCTGACAATGTATTTCTCTTTGTTCAGTGGGTCGTATCTTTTGTTTTCTGGAGAAGGAAAGCACGCAGAAGCAGGTAAGCACAATATCATGAAAATATCTAACTAATATGGAGATTATTGAATATCAGAAATTTTTGCTTTACTCTTTTATGCTGTTTTTTGCTTGGTAGATTATCCTTAGCCCATTGGTGTTGTTTGGTCCCTTAGGGAAGCTCCATGTTTGGCTGCATGTCTGAGTTATCTTTACTGATCCTTTTAATTAAAAAGTAATAACTTAATATTGTCTAAGATATCTGAGCACTGGAGCCTCTGCCAAATCATTATAGTAGATACCTTCGAATAATAGATTATAACTGCTATCCTCGGTGAAAGAAGAGCTAGTAGTTAGTAAAAGTAGCGCAGGACATGCAGATCACTTATTGATTTGGATAGGAGACGGATCAATTTTGCAGATAAACTTTTCCACGAGAATCAGGAAGCAAAATTATGAAAGATATTAAATAGCAGATGAGAGGAAATTTATTCAGATTGATTCTTTGGATAATTTGCTTGCAGCACATATCTTTAATGCAAGTATATGATTTTACCATTGTTCACTTAATTTTCTTTTTCTTAATGTCTCAGATACATGTTCGGGAAGTCTGCCAAAAATGAAGGTTTGCTGATGCTCCTAGACCGAGGTCCTCGTATCGGACAGCGCAGGGTCCTGTCAACAGTTAACCTGCGAAACTGAGATGATCGGTCTTTGTTCCATACCTGAAGCCTGTTATCACCTGTTTGGATGCTGAGTGATCTAAATCTTCTGGTGTTTGGATTGTGCGTGAAGGTTTTTATTGTGGATTTGTTGCCAAGGAATTGGTTATTAATAGCGCGTCGTGCAGTTTCGCATCACTTGAATTTGTGGCTTAGCATACACATCCATTTGTCGATATAGGAGATAATATTCTTTTCAAATTTAGTCCCAAGTGTGCCTCTTAGATAGTTCACTGCTGTATATTATCAATTTCGCTTGTGCTTTTCTTTTTTCCTTTACTTCACACTTTGATGTTGATTTGTTAATTTTCTTGTCCCCCAATTGTCATATATACCCCATTTTTGTTTTCTTTTCTTGGGATGCAACATTGGGCAGCTTGTGCTCTCGCCTTATGCATGTTTTGAGTGATACACGTTCAAACCCTAAAGGGTTCATGTTCTGCGTGACCTCTACTATCCAATATGTGGACAGGTACTGCAATTTAAGAGTTAATTGCTTATAAAATTACGAATTTTTTCTTATCATAGTTTGGTTTATTGCTTAAGATTAATAACAGTAACTTTCATTTGTTGCAATTTCCTCAAAAATAGAATTTTGCCAAAGTTAAACTTATGTAGCAGTTGGAAACATATACATGACTGATTGGCATGTGACATAGAAATGCATTAGTATTTTTTAAAAACAATTGATTGTCGAAAAACACGTTTTCAATTGGCAGTAGGATTGGTTTCGCCGGAATTTTATTTTTGAAAATCATTGTAACAAACTAATTTTCAATTTGATGGCATGGTTTTTAATTAAGTTGTTGGTGAGTGTTGTTTGAGTGCAAAAATGGTTCTATCATATGCTAGATTGTGAATGGTATGAATAGTTTTTGGTAAATAATAAATGATTGTGAGTGAATAATAAGAAATATTGTTCTAAAAAAACAATATATTTTTTGTGGATACCGAATAAAATAATTATGATATACTTATCGTGAACGGAGGGAGTATCATTTACATTTTGATCGGTTTAAATATATTGTTTGATTACATCTAAAGAATTACATGAGTACAACTTAACCCTCAAAATAAAATTTTCGGCACCGGCCATTTTGCACATTTATTGACCTAAATCTATATTTACTAAAATTGAGTACACTTAAATACTGAATGTGGAGATAATGAAAAAAAAAGGTACTCACATATGTGATCCTAAATTCTGAAGCATTCATATCAATTCTTGTTGACGAAATTATAGTATTTGGGTTTGAGGAAACCGGAAGAATGAAGAAGAGGGAGAAGAATATCAAGGAGAAACAACACAATATTTTTTATTATTATTTTTCTTTATTAGAGAAAGGTAAGCTCTTACAATTAAACCCTAGACCTTTCTCTTACATAGAATATATGGCACCACTTAGATGTTTCAGAAGGAAACACAACACAACACAACATTTTTAAGCAAAGAGTATTGTTATTATTATTTGTTAATTATTATCTTTGTTTTAATAAGAGAATAAATTTAATTATTACATTAATAAAATACTAATTTTGTCCACGATAAGTATATTACAATTGTTTCATTCTATGCCTACGTAAAGTTTGTCACTTTCTTTTCTAAGATACTACTCTTTATTATTCAACTATACAACCACTTATTATTTACCAAAAAAACTATTCCTACCATTCACAATCTAACTCATTGTGGAACACTTTTTCACTCAAAAAACACTCACCAATATTTTTATTAAAATATATATCGTCCATAAATAATACACTTATTGTAGACGGAGAGAGTATTAATATCTAAGAATTGAATGTTTTGTACCCACTGTTGGAAAAATTTCTAATTATCGAGAATATTGGAAAAATTCCTGAGTATCAATAACTAATCTATCTTAACTATGTGTTTTCATTAGATCCAAAAATCTCTGATGATTACCTTGCTGAAGTAACTAATGCTACCGACTTGTTTTGGAGTAAGGCGTTTATGTTACATGTTTCAATAGCGAAACTACCAACTTGGATAGAACTAAGCCTAAAGGAGTTCAAGCAGTACTGAGAGTCAGTTACACTGATAGGAGTATTAGTATCAACGCAACTGAATGATCACGTACTGAAAGATTAAAGATTGCGGAAGATCAACTGATGTCTGAAGATGGAAGTATAAACGATTTGGTGATCAGAACTACTAGAGTGAAATCGAAGACTGAAGACTGGCGTCAGAAGACTAAAGCCTGAAGATCGAAGACTGAAACTCAACGCTAATGGACGAGAAGGAGTCAGGATATGACTAAGTGTCATATCAGGCAGCAGACTGTCCTTGCGGGATCAAAACTTGGTACCAACAGTCAAATGTGGGACCAAAAGTCAAAGCTGATACCCAAGAGTTAAAGTTGTCTATCGATAGTCAAAGTTGGAGACAAATAGTCAATACTGACTATATCAAGTCAAAGTTATCTTATAAAAGGTCAAAGCTGACTATTGGTATCTATGTCTGACTGAATGCATCATACTAACTCAGGAGCTCTAAGCTGACAAAGACGGAGTCCATGCTATTGATAAAAAGAAGATGCAACCTCGACTGACCCAACCTAGAGTTAATGTTGAAAAAACATAGTCAACTCAACTGAAGAAACACGAAATGATTTAAACTCGAGTGTTTGACTCGCCACGTATAGTAACATATTTGCAAAAGATCCTGACATGTCATACTATATTTTCATAGTTGCAAAGTTACACTGTACGATGATGCGATCTGTGTCAGAAGACGTACGATGATTCTCAATAGGAAGAATTCAGACAACAAATAGAAGGATTTTAATGGTAGTGCCTATAACGGCTCTATTTTTATTTATCTCTTTATATATAGTGCAGAATCTAACATTTGAAGGTTGTCAAAACACTGCACAATTGAAATCTCAAAGTTTTCAAGCTTAAAGCTCAAGTCAGTCAAACATTGATTTCGAAGAAGCAAATAATCATTGTGTCTGTAAATCTCAAAAGCTCACATATTCTTATCAGCTCTAGACTTCAACATATACTTCCTTACGTCTAGTATATTCATCTTGTATATCTCAAGACTAGACATTCTGAGTTTATCCTATGTGATAACTCAGATTTCTAGTTGGAAAAACCCCTCTATAAAACCCTCATAGTTGAATAGAAGTTAGAGCAAGTAAGCAATAAAGTATCGTTATTGAAAGCTTGGTTTCTAGCACCCGCAAGCTAGAGGTTAAGTCGACTGCGTCCTAAAAGCAGTTAGTGGTTCCTAGCACCAGCAAGCGTAGGAGGAACAACAAGTTAGGTGAGATACTGTAAGGTGACCTCAATATCTAGGTTTACTCTTGTACCCATAAACAAGACCAATCCAAAGTTAGTGGATTGACTGAACAATCAGTCCGTGGAATTAGGAGTGGATCTCTCTGAATCACGTAAAACTCAACGTGTTATGTACTTTCAGTATTGTGTTTATATTACATGTTATTGAACTGTTATCAGTAGCACACAACAACACAACATAGTCTTAAAACCTTCTATCAATATATGTTTGATACTGAAGAGATCTAAACTGAAAACTGACTAATCTATATACGATTAAGTGTTTCAAATTGTTTCTCAGTTTTCAGTAAAGCAAATCCAGTAATAACCACATTCCGTACATACATCAATTATCAAAACTGACTTGCTGCCTTAGCAGTCAATAGGTTTGCTAAATGATATCACTCAGTACAAGATATTCCTTATCTAAACTAACCAACAATATTGATACCAGTAATGGACTGTCAGTTACCCGACTAGCTATTGTCAGCAACCATTCCGTATTGTCATAAGAAAAAGTTTAAACCTAACTGATGTATCCCTCTTATACATCAATACGTATCCAGCGTGACCCATCACCTACATATTCTCTAGGATTTATTGTCTTGTTATTTCAAGGTGTACACCCTTCTAGAAATCCTAATACTAATTATTTAGAGGATATAATTATAGTTTGTGTCCCTAACTTTGACGATATTTTAAAAAATATTCTCAATTTTAATTAATACATAAAAATATCCTCAACTGAATTTGATGAGATTTTGAAAGATGCCATCAACTTAAGCTAATACATGAAAGGGATAATAACAGTTTGTGTCACTAACTTTGACGAGATTTTGAAAAATATCTCCAACTTTGACGAGATTTTAAAAAAATATCATCAACTTTTATTAATACATTAAGTGTCCTCAATTTTAACGATATTTTAAAAAATATCACAATTTCAGAGTTCTGACGAAGAAATATTGAGTCATTTGAGTTATAATTGACCGCTCACTTTTCTAAGACGAAAAACGCAAGTATAAGGTAAGCAGAGTATCGTATCCACATGGATTGTAATGCGAAAACACAGAATCTAACTCAACAATAATTCATCATTATCCAAGCACAGATTTGGTTTATAAGGTTTTAGGGCTTCGGATATCAAATCCAAAGTAAAGGTAACAACTTGAAAATAAACTAAAGCAGTAAAATATCAAACAGATAACTATTAAGAAAGACTAACCCTAGGGATGCATTAATCCTATCCAAAACGTATGTTTATCCTGCTTATTATTAACTATTTTAATCCGCATAAGATGGAAGATCACATATGTAACCAACAATTTTTGTTACGACAATTGTGGCGATTGATTACTAATTTTCCTATTACATTACGCCTCTAGAGGAAAATAAGCAACTCCAAAGGATCACAAAGAATATGCTTCCTACGAATGTTCCTATCTCGCCATTCGACTCGAGCTTATCCGTATCATGCATTCAAGATAGATTGACAATTAAAGCGGTTAAGTAATTAATCGGCAACTATGATATGCATCAAGATTGATCAGAAATCAACACATATAATTAAGCACCAAGAATCATGAATCAATGCCAGGAAGATAAATAACAATAGCAGGAATCACAACATTTAGGATAGAATCATGCAAATCCTAGGATTAGAATGGAAATTTAGCTAGACATAAATAACGAAATTAAATACGAAATAATCATAAAAACAGAAATTAAATTGATAAAACCCGTAGGGAAGCGTCTGAAGAACAATGGTTGGGTTCGTATCCAAACCCAACGGAAAACGGTAAAACGATGGAATTCCTTCGGACGAAATCGTTCCAAAGCGTTAACAATGCGTAGAACTAATGTAGAATGATGGAAAACTAATACTAGAATGAATATAAATCAAAGCTAAAGTGAAAATAGATGGAAAAATAGAGAAAAACTGAGGAAAAACGTCTAAAATATCGCGCTGGGGAAGGTTGGGGGCGCGAGGGGGTGATGCCCTATTTATAGAATTAGGGTTGAAACCCTAATTTTGGAGACTGCCACCACGCCTCCCGACCTGGCTCGCGGTCGCGAGCTCGGTCACGAGGGAACATCCTCGCTCGGCCATCCTCGGGTCCTCGGCTTCGTGCACGCTCGCGGCTTGCCTCGCTACCTCGCTCGCGGTCGCTAGGCGTGGTCGCAAGAAATCGGGCAGTAGCTTTTTCGCACGTTGGGAAGCTCGCGGGCACATCTTCGCGGCCGCCACGCTCGCGTCTCACGGATTTCGCGCGGCCGACCCAGCGGTCGCCAGGCCGGTCGCGAGGCTTCGC
Source organism: Salvia rosmarinus (assembly GCA_036937905.1). Taxonomy (NCBI): domain Eukaryota; kingdom Viridiplantae; phylum Streptophyta; class Magnoliopsida; order Lamiales; family Lamiaceae; genus Salvia; species Salvia rosmarinus. Next base: position 94,375,594 of record CM072816.1, read on the forward strand.
CAGCGCAACTCTACTGGCTGCTCGGGCGCCGCGAGGCGGTCGCTAGGCCGAGCTTTTGCCTTCGTCGCTGCCTCGCTTTGTGCTTCGATTTTCAACTTATAAGCCTACAAAACATCAAAAAGGAACCCAAGAGCAATATCTTCCAAGAATATGTAAAAGCATTGAGATCTAAGACATAAACGCACTTTATTGATCTAAAATCATCTTTGAAGCATTGTTTGTCCTCAAACAAAAACAAAACCAAAAGAAAGAGAGACACAACAAAAGATCAACGGGCCAAGAAAGGTGATTAACACAATAACGCCTCGAAATATCTCAAAGCTCAAAATCCTTAGCGCATTACGACATTAGTCAACTTGACAATGTATAACCATTGAAAGCAAAAATCTCATTCAATTCCACCCTCACAACGGCATGTGCGTAATATATAGAATACACTCAACTCATAAAGAAATAAAGGACGTGTACTCAATAATCAATGCAATGCAAAAATCTCACCATAGGCTTGCCATTTCTCTAATATCTCCACCACATCAAATGCATTCAAATTAGGATCAAAAAGGACTTTTCATAGGTTGTAATGTAGGCACATTGGTCAATGTAGGATAATATATGGCTAAGTGACTCAAATATACTCCAAGCACCTCCATTTATACAATCAACTCATATGGACTTTGTCCATTTCTCATTTTCTTTCCCACATGCTAATTCAACATTTATGCAACTCAAGGTACCATATACTATGATAATTGACTTCCTTTATGCTCACATTTTCCACAAAATTTTTCTTTTCTTGGCTTTGTAATAGAGCTTATAGGGGCTATTCTTCTTTTTTTTTCACACTGGTACCATCCTTTATCTTTTATCCCAACTTAGAATATCAAAACAAAATTTTTCTCCCATTTGATTCCCATATCCATCCTCACCTCCTATCATCCGGTTAATCGAAAGAATAAAGTCTAATAAAGGCTCAAAGAAGGTGACAAACGGTATATATCATTGGGCTAGTGTTTGGGTAAATATGTGGTTTAGCAAAGATGACCTTTTATCATTTCCATATTCAAAACACATATTGCAGCCTCGACATAGAAAAACTGCAAGTTCTAGAAGATAATTACATGCACGATATCACACAATTAAAAGAAACTGTATCAAGATGTTTATATAGTGAAGCTCAAGTCTCACGGTTTTAAGCAAATGGTGAAAAACAACAAGCTAAGCAATCTCAAGTCATTCATGCTTCGTTTCCTAACACATCATGTGCACTATCAACAATATTTTTCATCAAATTTCTATCATCATTGGCAACATGCATTAACACATTTCACTTAACTCGTTGATCGACAGACACAACAAAACAAAGACACGACAAAAGCCCTAAAGCATAACAACTTTACAAGAAAACATAAACAGGACTCTCAACCAACCAAACACGTCCACTCCCCCCAAACTTATTGTAAACATGTGGAAATGGAGGCAATAAGGTTTGCAAAAAAGAGTAGTTAGGAGAGAGACCTTACCTCGTATGCCGCGCTACTCTGGCGGCGGATAAAATCCTCGCCACTGATCCCAACGCTGCATCATCTCCATCATTTGGCGTTGGTTTTTTTGATGTGCTTGGTGTTGGGCGAGGAGGACTTGTTGTCGCTCGAATTGAGCTCGTCTTTGGGCTAAAATGGACGCCGCGCCCCCCATGTGACTTGTGGACTCGGATGGTCGACAGAATTCCAAAGTGAGGATCCCGTATGTCAAATAGTTGGCCGTGATAACAACAGACAAACCGACCTCTCGCTAGCCACGTGACATCGCTGGCTATCCCCATGGCTTGGCACGCCTCGATGCACATAAACGTGAGTGCACATGCCGTTGTTGCACCAATCTCCTCCACCTATCCTTGACGAGGAAGTTGGCAATCGCACCCCAAAGGTTTTAGGGTCGAATTCATCATGTATTTCATCATGTGAGGATGAGGCAACTTCCTTGCCCTTTCGTTTGTGGCCGTGTTCACGCGACATATTGTACCTAAAGATAAGTCAACGTTAGCTCATGTACTTATTAAAAAGGAAAGCGAAAGCAAACGGTAACCCATAGCAATATATAGACCTCCCCCGAACTTAAACTTAATAGAATTCCTCCCCCTATACTAGCAAATGGTCTAACAAGATGAAACAAGGGAGAGAAAACGCACACACACGTAAAAACGCATGAAAATATAATTCTGGAGCTGCCTCGCGGCCACCCTTGCGGTCGCTAGGGCGGTCGCGAGGTAGCCTCTCGCGCTCGTAAGCGGGCTCGCGAGGACGATTACACAGGCGCGCGGGCAGACGGTTGCGAGGTTCGCGATTACAGCAAAAAATTCTGTTTTTTCAAAATTGTTCCACCCAATTCAACCCAATTCAACAATGTAGGCAAAATAAACCAATAATATGCATCTAAGAACATCAATAGACCTAACATTGAAACAAACATGCTCAAACACCAAGTAATTTTTTCAATAGAAGCCTTATTTCCTCAAATCTTCAATAACCCACAACAAGTATATATAATGGACAAAACTCTTCTAATTCATGCTCAAAAGCGTAAACCCATGAAGAATTAAGGAAATGTAACATACCTTGAGTGGATTAGAGGTGAAAATTTCAAGCAAATTAAAGAACTAGGGTTTTGGTGTTGGGAGATGGGTTTCTTCAGCTTTTCAGTGTGTGTCAAAACGTGGAAGGGGTTAAAATGGGCAAAATACGCGGGTCGCGTTTTGGGCGTGGGTCGGGGCACGCCTCGCGGCCGTGCTCGCGGTCGCGAGCTCGGTCGCGAGGTATGCCCAAAAGTTTACTGCCCGTGGTCGCGGCCACACCACGCGGACACGGGTGTGGTCGATAAACGTTGTGTTCGGCGCAAGTAGCACTGCCCACTTCCTCGCGGCCACACCTTGTGGTCGCGAAGATGGTCGCGAGGTTGTCTCTTCTTTTCTTTTCTTTTTTTATATAAATAAAGCCATTAAAACCTTGGGACTAAAAAACGAAAACAAAGGACACGACACGAACAAAGAAAAACAAGAAAAACAAAACATAAAAACATAAAGCACGTAAAATGTTGGGTTACCTCCCAACCAGTGCTAGATTTATCGTCGCTAACTCGACGTTACCTCTCATCAATCGGGTGATTTGACAACTGTGGTCTTTCCAAACTTTTTCTTGCCTTGTACTTAAAGATTGACAATGCATCACCATTTGGCATATGAGTAGTCTCCCCCGAACTTGAATGAGTCACTCGGAGTTCTATGCCGAATCCATCTCTTCTTTCTAGCATCTTCATCGACTGGTCGGTTGCCTTTCAAGTGCGAGACTTGACTAGCAGTAGCAGTAGTGATCGAATAGCAATTTTCAGGCTCTGAACTATCGTGTTGCTTGATGGCGTCATATATTGAAATCTTTAGCTCCTCATCATTGACACGAAACGTGAGGTCACCTTCCTGCACATCAATCAAAGCACGACCAGTTGCTAGAAAAGGTCTACACAAGATTAGTGGTTGATGCTTGAATTCATGTATGTCTAATATAAAAAAATCAGCAGGAAAGAAAAAGTCCCGAATTTTTACCGACACATCTTCAACAATTCCCTTAGGGTATGTGACTGACCTATCAGCCATCATCAATGATATCTTTGTTGGCTTCATCTTCCCTAGCTCCAGGCGGTTGAATACATTCAGCGGCATCAGATTGATGCTTGCTCCCAAATCGCACAACACATTTGGGAATGTGTGTTCAGCAATCTCGCATTCTAGTGTGAAGCTCCCCTGATCTTTCTGCTTCAGAGGTAACTTTCGTTGTAAGATGGCACTGCATTCTTCAGATAGGTTAATTTTTTCAAATTTACGCAATTTCTTTTTGCTTGCTAATGCATCTTCGTAAACTTCACATATCCCGCATGTTTGGAGCGCTTCAAAGAGAGGTAGATTGATATTCACTTTTGAAATATCTCTTTGAATCTGCCGAACTCCTCGTCATATTTCGACTTAGCTAGTCGACTTGGAAACGGAACCGGAGGAGTATACGTCGGAAATCTCGAATGGGCGTCCTCGCGGCCATCCTCGCGATCGCGAGGGTGGTTGCTGGGACCGCGCTACTGGCTTCTCTTCGCCCGGCACGCGGTCGCAGATCGCGGTTTCCCGAACTCTCGCTCGGTCTCTCGCGGCGGGCTCGCGATCACGAGCTCGATTGCGGTACTTTCTTTCTTCTTTGCGATCATGGGTCGCCGCGTTCGCCGGAATGACCGGACCCGTGATGTCTCGCGGCGGGCTCGCGATCGCTAGCTCGGTCGCGAGGTCTTCCGTTCTTCGCTCATTGTCCGGTGGTTCGATACACTTTTCCACTTCTCAACTTGATAGCAAAGCACCGATTCTTTGGGTTCACTCAGTACACTCGGAAATCGCCCGTCTTTGGTCAGTGCATTCTGCATTGTGCGACTATCGACCGATCCGGTTCTCCATTATTTTCATGTGCTTGCCCATGGTCGCTGATCGATTCCAATGTGGTATCCTCGCCGGTTGTCACACCCGATTTCTAAAAATAATGGAAGCTCAGAATCGAGGCACGACTAATGAAATGCGGAAAATATAAGGAATAAAGTTGACTCGAATGATCAAGGCAATAAACCCTTAGAATTTGGGAATAGCTTCCTAAATGAAAATGGAAGACATCGAAGGATGTAATCCAATCAAAACAATAATTATCCTCAGGATCTCAAGTTTAGTTTCGTGCTTCTAATAGCCAATATACGTCAAAATGCTAAACATCAAGGATTTAGAGTCTAAGCTCATCAAAAGGTACAATTCAAGTCATAGACAAGAAGGAAAAATGAAATTAGAACTAGTTCATCAGCGGAAGTCTACATACGAAAATAATCCGTCAAAATACGGAGTGAACTCTAATCTCAGCTCTGCCCATCAGCGCCCATTGATCAACCTGAAAACATTTGAAAACATTTGAGCTGAGTACTAATGTACTCAGTGGACATGCATTTTTCATAAACATTTCATAAATCCGTAAAAGCAGTTTATCCAATCATGATAACATAACTTAGAAGGTTTTAAAAAGAGAAATCACTTCTAAGCACGCGAAAACATTTCATTTATTGGGCCCATTGTCACGACTCTTCTGTTACTCGCTTTGATCCCGGGCCTCTAGCCACCGTCGGATCACATGCTTCCATTATTGTCATCGGGACGAAACCGACAAATTCATAATTCCATGACGTGCTGAACGCATCCGCACAAGCACCATAATAACATGACGTATTCTAACGCATCCGCATAAGCACCCTTATAACGCCTCATGATTATGTTAGTGTCCGATGGAGATCAACCCACCGAAAAACTAACTAGTGTACACAATTCTCAATTAACGATAAGATTAAAGAGAATCTCGATCGATACATTTACGAGCCTTAAACAGTAGTAGAGCGCACAAAACATTTTATCGATAAACAATTTGCATTTCATGAAATATCGAGCATATAACTCAAATATACTTTTGTAAAGTAAGCCCACCTCGATAGGACAAAGCCTGAAGAATCACTATAGTACGCGTCTCGGGAAAGCAACGCTAATCCCCTTGATCGACAAAACCTACAAGAAGCACTAATCTTAATAGGTCTCGAAAAGCTAGCCTTAAGTTCAAGTAAAGGATGATACTAACTTATGATTCGTTAAGCCCGGGTTTTCAAAATATAAATAAATTTGAAAACTAATATATATCGACTAAAGGCACCAACAATACCCTTGCTCGACTTTTCGTTTAAAAACTCATTTACTTTCATAATCTTCTTATGATAAATACTTTTTACAAAAGTATAATGCAATTGAAATGCATACTAAAATCATATAAATATTAAGGGATCTCGCTTAATATAACTCATAATAAAATTATCAAATCATGCACTTGTCTAACATAATTTAATTTATTAAATATTCTAACTTAATTAATTTCATTAAAAGAAATTAATTACATTAATTAAATCGGTCATGATCATAAATAAAGTAACTTAAACTTGGACTTAACCTTAACTTAATCAATTAATTAATTAAACTTAATAGTAATTAATTAATTAACTTACCATAATTAAATAATTTAAACTTATACTTAAGTTTAAGTTAATTATTCATTTAATTAGACTTAATATAATTTAATTAATTAAGTCTCAAAGTTAAACCTTATTTATTTAATTAACTCAAGTCCAAAGATTTAATTAATTAAAGCAAGTCATTAATTAAATTAAAGCCCAACCTTAATTTAAATCTAAGCTCATATTTTATTTAATTAACTATGGTCCAACTATTAAAACAATTTATAGTCCATGTTTCTTATTATAGTTTGGACCCAAAATTAATATAGTTTAAGCCATTAGCATTTTATTTAAAATAAAGGTCCAACCCAATATTTAAATTAAAGACACCAACATATTAAATACATTTTAGCCCAATACATTTAAATAAAATAGAAGGTCCAACACTTTTAAATAGGATCAGTGAATTAATTTAAAACAAGCCCATTAGCAATTATTTTAAAAGAAATCAAGCCCAACATATTTATTAAAATGTAATGTATTGACACTTAAAATAAAATCGGCCCAATCTTCCTTACTCTCGGCCCAACAGAAAGGCCCAACATATAAAAATCCACTCAACCTAACATTATTTAAATAAAATTAAGCCCATAGCATTTAATAAAAGATCAGCCCATAATTAACATAAAATGAGCCCAACTCATTTAAATGAAAACAATTTCAGCCCAACCCTTTGAATAAATTTCCAGCCCAATACCTTTAAATAAATCGGCCCAACTCATGTTTAAAAAGAAAAAGAAGCCCAGCCCAATACCTTTAAATAAATCGGCCCAACTCATGTTTAAAAAAAGAAAAAGAAGCACATCTCAATTCTTAAATGAATTAAGCCCAATACTCTTTGAAACCCTAAACCTATATTCTGCCCACTTTCCGGTGTCGCTTTCCGGCAGCCGCCATCGCCGGCGGCCAAAAATTCCGGCGACTCACTTTTTATATATATATTTTTTTCATTTCTATCTCTCTCTCGCCCCCCTCACGCCTCTCTCTCGGCTCACACACACAAGACACCGAGACGCCCGACGCCTCCACGGTCCGCCACGTCGCGGCCGGCCGCCGCCACCTCGACCGTGACCTCCTCTCGTCCTCGCCTCTTCTTCTCGCCTTCTCTCTCCTCCATCTCACGCCCTCTCGTCCCTCCCTCGCACGCCTCCCTCTCACCTCACAACACTCACGCACACACGACGGAGACCCACCCGTCATCTGTTCGAATCCGGCGACCTCGCGCCATCAGCCATCCCCCTCGTTCACTGTACCTACACACGCACACACATGATGACACACACACACACACAATGGCACAACAGCGGGCACACACGCGACGCACACACACGATGCACGCTCACGCACGCGACACGACGGAGACACACACACGTACACGACGGCGCTGCTTGACCGTCGCCGCCGCCACCACTATCCTCTCAAGACTCATACCCCTCCCGAAACCAAACACAACCCCCTCTTCTCACACGCACAACACACCAACATATACAAATATGCATATACACTTAAATCGAAAAAAAAAAAGATTCAAAGCTTAGACCTTTTTGTTGTTGAAGCTGCAGGAGAGATGGAGTGAAATTGTGAAATTAGGGTTCAAAAATGGAAGGAGTGAGGTAGGTATAGTATAGAGTTTGGATGTCCAATGGGCTTTTCTTTTGGGCTTTGTCCACCTAAAGCCCATTAAACAATTTATTCTTACGGGCTCAATATTCGATCTTAAGACTATGAATTAATAAACAAACATTAGCATAATATTATTGATATAATTATTTATAAGTATATATATATATATATATATATATAAATCATATTCGATTATTATATAATATATAATGATTCTCGTAATCATTTCATAATATTTAATGAAATAAATTTTTTTTGTTGGAATTTAAAAATTTTCTTTCATTGGACACGAATCATTTTAAATTCTAAGTTCGAAAGTCATTCTAATCCTATTGAAAAAGACGGGGTATGACATCCCTCCATCCTTGTAAGAATTTCGTCCTTGAAATTTATGTACTTTGATCTCTAACTTGGGGTACTAGATTTTTGCACTATTATTCAGCTTCTATGTGGTCTCCTCCATCCTATGATGGTTCCACTTTTTCTTGTTCGTATTTAACGATTCTACGTACTTTTAATATAGAACAATCTACTTGTTCTAATAAACATCATGATCTTATGATTGAATATCCTTATCAATATCTTCTCATAGTCTAAGTCTTAACTTAAGGCTACATCATTATGCTTGTTTTAGTATTTCTCAAGAAATTACTGATTTCTAAAACATTTTGCCACTGAGGGCATCGACTTAATCTTTTTCATGCTATATTTGAAATAAGGGAGTGAGATGCTCCCATATCAACGTAAGATAAACACGTAGTCATACCTGTCATGTCACCTTGGTCTCGAGTTGCCTCTTGTTGGTTTAGAGCATAAGCTCTGGCTTGATACGGCAGCCTGTGATTGGTTGTCTGTCTCTGGTTCTGTTGTTGCTTTGTTCTTTCGTCCTTCCTCGGGTTTGGGCATGCCATGGAATAGTGCCCAAATTGTCCGCAGTTGTAACAAACGTTTAATCCTTTCATGCATTCCCCGAGTGTGGTTTTCGCACTTCAAACATAGGGTTTCGTTCAATTGGAGGTTGTTGTTGATGTCGTTTTGGTTGGTTCAGATTTTGGTTCTCAACCCAAGGTTTCTTCCCATTTTCGGAGTTTCCGTTGTTTCTTCATCCCACTTTCTTTCCTTTGCCATTGTCTTGAGAGGGCGTATGCACAGCCTGTAGGGGAGCTTTTCCTTTCTCTCTTGGCAGAAGTGACTCGATGGTAAGAGCCCTGCTCAGCGTTTGTGCGTAAGTAAGATCACCTTGACTTGCTAGGGAAATCGCTATTTCATGCCGTAGTCCGCTTACGAACTTCTCGGTGCGTTTTGCATCGGTGTCCACCGATGTGGAGCATACCTTGACAGCTGGTTGAAAGCTACGTCGTATTCAAAGGATTGCTCAAATTCTTTGCTTGATTCCGAACTGCTCGCTTTTCCGACAGTAACATCCCGGTATGTACTTCTCATACAATTCACTTGAATTCTTCCCATGTGAGGTCCTCGAGTTCCTCCTCACCATCGTGGTGCGTCACCGACTCCCACTGAAGTCGAACTTCTTCCACAAGCTGGTAGGTGGCGCACTTCACTTTCTCATTGTCTTCACATCGGATATAGTTAAAAATCCGTTCCACAGCTCGTATCCACTTCTCAGCATCCATCGGGTCACCTAGTCCATCGAACAACGGAGGCTTCTCTTTGCGGAACCTTTCTTCAGTCGTACGGTCCGATGCTACTTGTGGGTTAGGCTCCTGATGGACAAAGCCTCTTCCTTGTACACGACCACGTCCTTGTCCTTCTCCTTGTCCTCGTCCTCGGCCCCTACCGTTCCCTATCGGTGCATCTCTCATGCCACCTCCTATTGGTGCGTCTTCCATTCTGAAAAGATAACACCTATATGAGAAATTAATCCTAACCATAATGGTGTAACTCAAGTGAATCCTCAATCTTTTCCATGTTACTTCTATGTTCAAGCATTTCTATGTGAAACAGTGAACTAATTCTTTCTAAGTTGTTATAGCGAGGCTATCACGACTTACGTTTTCCAAAACAGTCCTTGAGTACACAAACAGTTTGTGAGAGAACCCATAACTTATTCGATCATTTTAGGATATGAATCCAAAAATATCGTCATCAAACATTTTCGTTTTTGTGAAACCTACTGTCATGTAAGTTCCAAAAGTCTCATGCATGATCGAAAAGGTTTGAAAATCCAATTCGACAATCAATTGCATTTGGGTCGTTAAGGGTTCGGGTTGTCCCTAACACGACAATGAACTTAGCTATCTGAGTACAATGACTCACAATAACAATGTGAAAGCAATTAGACAATCACAAATCAACACATGAAAATAACTTGTAATCCACATGGCAACATTCATCAATGGCGTACATCATTTCATAATCCAACTTTGAAACTTTTAAATCATACCTTTGTTGATCAGTTGGCGTGACGGTAAGCTGAGAGTCACTGAGATTACAAGAAATCTAGAGATACTATTCTAGACTCGACATGAAAAGATTTTTGACGGTCAGAGACACGAAAGAAAACTTATGCTCTGATACCACTCTGTCACAGCCCGATTTCTAAAAATAATGGAAACTCGTAAATCGAGGCGGACTAATGAAATACGGAAAATATAAGGAATAAAGTTGACTCGAATGATCAAGGCAATAAACCCTTAGAAATTGGGAATAGCTTCCTAAATGAAAATGGAGGACATCGAAGGATGTAATCCAATCAAAACAATAATTATCCTCAGGATCTCAAGTTTAGTTTCGTGCTTCTAATAGCCAATATACGTCAAAATGCTAAACATCAAGGATTTAGAGTCTAAGCTCATCAAAAGGTACAATTCAAGTCATAGACAAGAAGGAAAATGAAATTAGAACTAGTTCATCAATGAAGTCTACATACGGAAATAATCCACAAAATACGGAGTGAACTCTAATCTCGACTACCGTCGGTGCCGTTGATCAACTTGAAAACATTTGGGCTGAGTACTAATGTACTCAGTGGATATGCATTTTTCATAAACATTTCATAAATCCGTAAAAGCAGTTTATCCAATCATGATAACATAACTTAGAAGGTTTTAAAAAGAGAAATCACTTCTAAGCACGCGAAAACATTTCATTTATTGGGCCCATTGTCACGACTCTTCTGTTACTCGCTTTGATCCCGGGCCTCTAGCCACCGTCGGATCACTTGCTCCCATTATTGTCATTGGGGACGTAACCCGGACAAATTCATAATTCCATGACGCATTTCTAACGCATCCGCACAAGCACCATAATAACATGACGTACTCGAACGCATCCGCATAAGCACCCTTATAACGCCTCATGATTATGTTAGTGTCCGATGGAGATCAACCCACCAAAAAACTAACTAGTGTACACAATTCTCAATTAACGATAAGATTAAAGAGAATCTCGATCGATACATTTACGAGCCTTAAACAGTAGTAGAGCACAAAAACATTTTATTGGATAAACAATTTGCATTTCATGAAATATCGAGCATATAACTCAAATATACTTTTGTAAAGTAAGCCCACCTCGATAGGACAAAGCACGAAGAATCACTATAGTGCAGCGTCTCGGAAAGCAACGCTAATCCCTTGATCGACAAAACCTACAAGAAGCACTAATCTTAATAGGTCTCAAAAGCTAGCCTTAAGTTCAAGTAAAGGATGATACTAACTTATGATTCGTTAAGCCGGTTTTCAAAATATAAATAAATTTGAAAACTAATATATATCGACTAAAGGCACCAACAATACCCTTGCTCGACTTTTCGTTTAAAAACTCATTTACTTTCATAATCTTCTTATGATAAATACTTTTACAAAAGTATAATGCAATTGAAATGCATACTAAAATCATATAAATATTAAGGGATCTCGCTAATATAACTCATAATAAAATTATCAAATCATGCACTTGTCTAACATAATTTAATTTATTAAATATTCTAACTTAATTAATTTCATTAAAAGAAATTAATTACATTAATTAAATTGGTCATGATCATAAATAAAGTAACTTAAACTTGGACTTAACCTTAACTTAATCAATTAATTAATTAAACTTAATAGTAATTAATTAATTAACTTACCATAATTAAATAATTTAAACTTATACTTAAGTTTAAGTTAATTATTCATTTAATTAGACTTAATATAATTTAATTAATTAAGTCTCAAAGTTAAACCTTATTTATTTAATTAACTCAAGTCCAAAGATTTAATTAATTAAAGCAAGTCATTAATTAAATTAAAGCCCAATCCTTAATTTAAATCTAAGCTCATATTTTATTTAATTAACTATGGTCCAACTATTAAAACAATTTATAGTCCATGTTTCTTATTATAGTTTGGACCCAAAATTAATATAGTTTAAGCCCATTAGCATTTTATTTAAAATAAAGGTCCAACCCAATATTTAAATTAAAGACAGCCAACATATTAAATACATTTTAGCCCAATACATTTAAATAAAAATAGAAGGTCCAACACTTTTTAAATAGGATCAGCCCAATTAATTTAAAACAAGCCCATTAGCAATTATTTTAAAAAGAAATCAAGCCCAACATATTTATTAAAACAGAACAGCCCAACACTTAAAATAAAATCGGCCCAATCTTCCTTACTCTCGGCCCAACAGAAAGGCCCAACATATAAAAATCCACTCAACCTAACATTATTTAAATAAAATTAAGCCCATAGCATTTAATAAAAGATCAAATTATAATTAACATAAAATAAGCCCAACTCATTTAAATGAAAACAATTTCATTGAACCCTTTGAATAAATTTCCATTGAATACCTTTAAATAAATCGGCACAACTCATGTTTAAAAAGAAAGAAGCCCATTTCAATACCTTTAAATAAATCGCCCAACTCATGTTTAAAAAGAAAAAAAGCCTGCACCCAATTATTAAATGAATTAAGCCCAATACTATTTGAAACCCTAAACCTATATTACGCCCACTTTCCTACTCACACAAAGCACACACCGAGATGTTGGATTTGTATCTTGAAAGCGCTTTGGTTGAGCTTGTATACAATGTTTCTCGTTACCACTATTACAATCTCCTATCGATTTGAATACTTGATTGCATATATCTCGTGTCCCCTTATCTCATATATAAGTTAGATCATACGATGTGTGAAGATCACGTAAGTCTCGTATGATTGGTCGAGCTTAATGAGATATAAAAGTTTCACAAATGAGACAACTTAAGGACGAGTTGTCGGTTTGAGGCGCATATAGATAAGAAGTGACTTGACTTAGTTGCTTGTCTATGCCGATGCGTCTCGACGTATTGAAGGATCACGGTGAGATGTGTTCTTCTATCGACCGTCGTGAAGAACCAAGATCTCGGTGACTTACGATGATCTAAACCTCGATAAGGTATTAGGTGAATATGAGTTCTTGACCATCACTTTGACTTGTTATGGGTGAGGTTATATGTTCTAACCCAAGATTCTCCACATCTTGGGTGGTGGCGATCTTGATGTCACGCTAGTTATCATGACGAGTCACCGTATCCGTTTAGGATGATGACGTCCCTTAAGAGCTCAAAGGTTTATTGTACTAAACCCGCAGTTGAGTTAGCTCAAGTACAATAATAAGGTTGAGTGGTGCTTGCTTAAGGAATTAAAGATATTAATTATTTTAAGCGATGATTGCTATAAATAATTAATGGACGCTCGATATCTTAAATACGGGGATTCGTAATGTCTAAGTGCAAGCCAGACTCACCTTCCGGTAATAAAGGGTAAGTCAAGATTTATTCTCTAGTGGCATGAATAAATGTTTATAAATTAATTTATGTTCGGTGAACATAAGATAATTAATTTATTTGAGGCCCATCTTTATTCCTTGCTTTTGATCCTGGGGTGGCCCATCCAGCCCGTAGCCCTATGGAAAATCGCGCCCCAACATCACTCACTATGGCAAGATTTTATTCTCTTTATCCTACAAGGATGTTATTATATTTATGGTATATGCATAGATCCTTTCCATATAAGATTATGGTAATAATCCTGGGAGTATGGTAATAATCCTGGGAGTATGGTAATTTTCATAAAGTATTATGGTAATTTCCATATGGGATTATGGTAATTTCCATATGGGATTAAGGTAGTGCATTATACATTTAAGGTATGAGATAAAGTCGAGGGTATGCTCATAATTGATCAAGATATTTTCGAGAATCACAAGAATTCTTGTGAGGATTTTCGAGAGTTTAGTGAGTGCTTTGGGTGATTTTCCGGGCATTCTCCATAGATCATCCTCACTCGACGTTGGAGATTGGGCAACCGGATACCCGTAAGGTCAGCACGAGTCGATCGTTCCGCTTCCGACCGATCCGCTCATCCTGCTCGATTCACCTCGATGATCCAAAGGTAAACGCGAGTAAAACCCCAACGTGTTGCAATTATATATATAGACGCATGCTAGGAATATAATCAATGTATGGTGAATTAAATATCCAAGATAGATCCTCGGCGAGGGCTAAACCTAGTTTTCCTACACTTGGTATCGAGCACAGGATCGATATCTTGGCTCTGTTGATTAATTCACGTTTGATTATTACGTGCGTTTGATTAATTGTGTTTCGCCATTCATCGTGGCTCGTTTTGTTTTGTTGGTTTTGTTTTTCACCACGAGAAAACCGTGGTTAGATTAGATTTATTTTACGTAAATCTTATCCGTAAAGAAAACGAAGACGAAAGCACGAAAGACGAGACGATGGGGAAAAACAGTCTCGCGGTGTCCCCTCGACGGTTTCTGCGGCGAGCCTCGCGGTCGCGAGGGCGATCGCGAGGGGCGCGGGCGACGGGGCGCGCGTTCGCGCGCGAGATCCCTGGCGCCTTGCGGGAAAGTTAGCGGTCGCGAGTTTCGACCGCAAGGCAACGCGGCAGTGCGAGCTAGCGGGCGACGGGGCGCGCGTTCGCGCGAGACACCGGCGCGCCAGCGTATTCGCGGTCGCGAAGTTTGATCGCCGGGCGACGACGCCTCTCGGCGACGTTTCGCGCTCGGCGGTGGCCACGCACGGTGCTCGTCGGTCGCGGTCGCCTTAGCGACGGGAGGAAGCCCGCGAGAACACGCGGCGGCGGCGCGACAAGCGGGCGGGCGGTGGGCTTTGCCCTAGCGCGCCCAACACGAATTGGGCCGACCGGCCTGCACCCGTTTTCCACCCAACCCGATTTTCCGGTCCGTGCCCATGCACGCGAGGCCCGTTGTTGAATCCGTCCGTGCCGCGCCGCGAGGCCTTTTTTCGATGTTTAATTCTTTACTTTGCAAATCTATGTAATAGATTGACATGAATGTGCGTGTTTCATGATTGGGCGCGATGAACGTTTTATTTTATTTTATCGCTCATATGCATGTCGTGGATGTTTAAATTATGCGGTAGCATGCTATGTATGTTTATATTACGTTGACAAACCTTTAAGTGTTTTACGAATTGGATGCGCATAGTAAGCATGCTAGGTTTATCGCGTTTATCAAGCATATTTTAGAATTCTAAGAGCATGTTTTACATGTCGAGTTCTATAGAAAAGCATGCTAGATTACGTGATCTGCATGGACAAACCTTTTGAATAAAAAGACTAAGCAAGCAAACCCGACAAATTAATTTTTTCAAATTAAAATGTCATGACCTCCACCTTTGATCTCTAAACAAAGTGAGACGATGCTGTGAGTAAACGCCCACCCACGCGGCTTGCTTGCACTTTTATCATAAGTTTGTTAGATGAGATTTCTAAATAAAATATTTTAAATCTATTGAGAAGTGGGAGTTTCATGTAAACGCCCACAGCGTGTGGCTCGTATGTGCGATTTTCATAAGTTCTCTAGAGATAGATATAAAATAAGATAACAAAAGAATTTGAATTGGAAGCGGTATGGTCCTAGTGAGTATGCCAATTCTAAGAATTCATTTTCTTGCTGTTAAAAATGTGGTCATTGCTTAGACATCACCTCGAGTACAACTTCCCGAAGTCCTTCGCGCGATAGTGATGTGGTCTAGTAAGGTCCAATCGTTAATTTCATTTGTCATAAGGTTAAGTTGACATGGATTGAAATTAAACGACTAAAAGGAATATTTTAGTCTGGTCGAGGGGTTCATGTGTAAACGTCCACACGCGTGGCTTGCATGTGGGATTCCTTGGCGATTGGAGGTTTCATTAATATTGTTTTATCAAAGGTTACAATATTATTGTTACGAATTATATGCGATCGTATGCTTATGTGTTTACATTATCGTTTCGATATGTCTCTTACGCCGATTATCAATATGCTCGCACAAAACCGTTATCCGGTCCAAATTTTATCGAGTGAAAGCGAAACATGGAATATGTTCTTATCATTTGAAGAACACATGTTTGTTCTCACTACTCCTAAACCCGATGCCTTATCGACGATCGACTAATGAGCGGCGAGTCAAGGACTTTGGAATAAGTCAAACAATATGGCTAAATGCTATATGATGACTACTATGTCCAAAGGCTTGCACTACAAAGATCGATCGATGGTAGACGCGACGATATTTGGTCAAGTCTCGAGTAAGTTTGGGCGATCGGATCGGACGATCCGCTTCCACACAATGAGAGAAATCTTGGCGTGTAAGATGGAAGAAGGAAGTTCGTCCATGAACATGTCTCCCACACGACTCATCTCATGGATAGTCTTGATCGGTTGGGAGGAGGTATTGACGGCGACAAGGTCGATATCATCCTCACTACACCGCCCAAGTCTTTTGAGAACTTTCGTGAATGCGATCATGAGCAAGACCGAGTTTACACTTAGTCAATTGCTTAATGATCTCGTTGCTGCGGAATGAGTTATGGGAAAAGGAGCATATGCTCTTGCTAGCACATCTAAGGGCCCAAAATTTTTATTGCAAAATGGAAAAAGAAAAAGGGGTACCAAAGGTGGAAGAGGCAAGGCAAATAGTGGGAGTAATGGGAACAAGAACGTGGTTGCCACCGGAGGTTTGAAGAAGCCAAAGGAGAAGGGCAAGTGCTTCAAGTGCGGCAAGACTGGGCATTGGAAGGCTAAGTGCCCTATGCTCAAGGCTCAAGGTACGCCGTTTGCTTTAGTAACGGAAACATGCTTAGCTACTTGTTCTACCCATTCTTGGGTAGTAGACACGGGTGCGACTGATCATGTTTGTTACACCTTGCAGGGGTTCCTGCGGACAAGGGAGCTAGCTAATGGCGAGATAACGATCTCCATGGGCAACGCGCGAAAGTCGAGGCGCTTGCGGTTGGAGATGTTTCTTTATGTTTTGGGACAACAGCTTTAGTTTTGAAAGACGTTTTATATGTGCGGATTTTCGGCGGAACCTTGTTTCTGCTTTGAAATTATATACTCATGGATATTCGATTATTTTTATAGTGGTGTTTCTATCATAAGAAATGACGGTTATCTGTGTTGGCACTTTATATAATTCGCTTTATACTATTTCGCAAAACATAATACCTATAACTATGTTGCATCTTCTACAAACCCTAAAAGAGAAAGTTTTCTTCAGAAGATGACACCACTTTTCTCTCGGCATCTTAGATTAGGTCACATCAATCTAAATAGGATCCAAAGACGGCTAAGAATGGGCGTTGGGTAATCTCACTGTTACTCTGCTCCCGGTCTGCGAATCTGTATAGAAGGTAAGATGTCGACCGCACCCTTCAAAGCGAAGGGTTATAGAGCCAAAGAAATGTTGGAGTTAGTCCATTCGACACATGTGGACCGATGTCCACACAAGCTCGTGGAGAATGCAGTATTTTGTCACTTTCATTGACGATTACTCAAGGTGCGGATACGTATACCGCTTCCGCAAAGTCCGAATGCTTTGAGAAATTCAAAGAGTTTAAGGCGGAAGTGGAGACGAAGCTAGGTAAAGTATCAAGTCATCAAGTTCGATCGCGGTGGCGAATACCTCGATAACGAGTTTATGGACTATCTAGTGAAGTGTGGGATTACCTCCCAACAAGATTTCACCAGGCACACCACAAACAAAATGGTGTGTCGGAGCGAAGAAATAGGACTCTTTTAGAAATGGTTAGATCAATGATGAGCTATGCAACATTGCCTATTTTGTTACGGGGTATGCCTTAGAAACGACGGCATACTTGCTAAATCTAGTACCGTCCAAGTCGATCGAAAAGACCCTTTCGAGTTGTGGTTTGGTATGAAGCCTGGTTTAAGCCACATAAGGATATGGGGCGATCCGGCACATGTCTTTGAACAAGAAGGTGACAAGTTGGAGGCTAGATCGGACGCAAGGCGTTTATTGGCTATCCTAGAGGAACGAAGGTGGTTTATTCTATAGTCCTAAGGATCGGAAGGTCATTATTAGCACTAATGCCCGATTCTTAGAAGAGGATTATATGAAAATCATAAGTCAAAGTTGAAATCATTCTTGAAGAATTAGAAGATGATCGTATTCCACCACCGATTAGGCGAAGGTGCGAGATGTCGAGTCTAGTGGGAGGATCGACACCGGATACTTCAAGAAATTGAAGTGGGTCGAGTTCCACTAGAGATCTGACCCGCAAGTGGTACCTACCCGAAGAAGTTGTGCAAAATAGAGAACCACAAGTTTACTGCACCCACCGCCGCCATTGTGCTGTAGAACCTCGTCGTAGTGGGAGGGTTGTTCGTCAACCCGAGCGATTTATGTTCGTGGGTGAATCTTGGTTTAGTCGTGAAACGAGCAGCATAATCGACCCATGGACATACAAGGAGGCGATCTGAAGATATTGATGCAAGATCATAGCACACCGCTATGGACTTAGAAATGGAGTCCATAACGGCTATGGATGTATATGAAAGACACTCTACCGGATGGCAAGGAAGCCATAGGTAGTAAGTGGATATCTGAGGAAAAGAGATTCCGATGGAGAGGTTTCGCTTTCAATGTCGGGGCGTGGCGAAGGGTACACTCAGATTGAGGGCATCGATTTCGATGAGACCTTTTCACTGTAGCAATGCTCAAGTCCATCGAATTCTTCTAGCCATAGCAGCCCACTTGAACCTAGAGGTTTGGCAAATGGATGTTAAAACCGCTTTCTAAACGGTTACCTTGAGGAAGGTAGAGACATCTATATGCAAAGAACCTGAAGGTTATGTGGTAAAGGGTGAAGAGCATCTAGTATGGAAGCTTAAGAAGTCCATTTATGGACTTAAGCGAACCTCCCGATCATGGAACTTACGCTTTGACGAGGTAGTAAAGTCCTATGGATTTACCCAGTTGCCTAGCGAGAGTTGTGTGTATCGGTTAGATGTCAACGGTGATGTGGTATTTCTTGCACTTTATGTAGATGACATTCTTCTAGTTGGCAACAACGTGAAGCTGTTATCAGACGTAAAGAGTTGGTTATCCGATCAGTTTCAAATGAAAGACCTAGGAGATGCAGCGTACATTCTTGGGATCAAGGGCTACCGAGATCGCAAGAAGAAAATGTTGAGCTTATCTCAGGCGTCTTACATTGATACTGTGATTACTCGTTTTAGTATGCAGACCGCCAAGAAATGATTGCTACCTTTCAGACATGGCGTTCCTTTATCTAAGACGCAGTCACCTATGACTGCAAAGGAGATAGAGGAAATGAGACAAGTTCCTTACGCTTCCGCCGTAGGAAGTCTCATGTACGCAATGCTATGCACGAGGCCCGATATACGCTATCGGGTAGGCATAGTAGCTAGATATCGATCTAACCACGGACAAGCTCATTGATCTGCGAGAAAGCATATACTCAAGTACCGAAAAGGACTCGAGATTATAGGCTGGTTACCATGCGAGATAGTCTAATGCCTTTGGGTTATATAGACTCGGTTTCAAGCCGACCGTGATGAGAAAAAGTCGACCTCGGGCTATGTGTTTACCTTGGGAGGTGGAGCCGTATCTGGCGGAGTGCAAAGCGGCGATGCATTGCGGACTCTACCATGGAAGCCGAATATGTAGCCGCCTTGAGGCTTCTAAGGAGGCAGATAGTTCAAGAACTACCATGGATCTAGATGTGGTACCGGTTTGCCCAAGAGTATCATAGTTTCTTGTGATAACTCGGTGCGATGTGAACTCGAAGGAACCACGGACCCACAAGCGACCAAACACATAGAGAGAAAGTACCTGTCATACGAGAAATCGTTAGGCGAGGTGACGTCTTGATTGAAAAGATTGATCGACGGAAAATCTAGCGGATCCATTCACGAAGAGCCCGCAAAAAAGTCTACGATGGACACGTTAGAGGACTTGGATTGCGCATGATGGCACCCACTTAGAAAGGAAACTTTTGTATAAGTGGGAGAAGCAAAGTGATGGTTGTTTGTAATAGCTAGTAGAGACACATTGTATACTAAAAGTTTGCTTTAGTATAAGTGGGAGATTGTTGGATTTGTATCTTGAAAGCGGTTTGGTTGAGCTTGTATACAATGTTTCTGTTACCACTATTACAATCTCCTATCCGATTTGAATACTTGATTGCATATATCGTGTCCCTTATCTCATATATAAGTTAGATCATACGGTGTGTAGAAGATCACGAAGTCCGTATGATTGGTCAAGCTTAATGAGATATAAAAGTTTCACAAACCGAGACAACTTAAGGACGAGTTGTCGGTTTGAGGCCGCAAAGATAGATAATAAGTGACTTGACTTAGTTGCATGTCTATGCCGACGTCTCGACGTATTGAAGGATCACTGCGAGATGTGTTCTTCTATCCGACCGTCGTGAAGAACCAAGATCTCGGTGACATCGATGATCTAAACATCGATAAGGTATTAGGTGAGTATGAGTTCTTGACCATCAATTTGACTTGTTATGGGTGAGGTTATATGTTCTAACCCAAGATTCTCCGCATCTTGGGTGGTGGCGATCTTGTATGTCACGCTAGTTATCTCAGTCGAGTCACCGTATCCGTTTAGGATGATGGCGTCCCTTAAGGAGCTCAAAGGTTTATTGTACTAAACCCCGCAGGTTGAGTTAGCTCAAGTACAATAATAAGGTTGAGTGGTAACGCTAAGAATTAAAGATATTAATTATTTTAAGCGATGATTGCTATAAATAATTAATGGACGTTCGATATCTTAAATACGGGATTCGTAATGTCTAAGTGCAAGCCCGACTCACCTTCGGTAATAAAGGGTAAGTCAAGATTTATTCTCTAGTGGCAAGAATAAATGTTTATAAATTAATTTATGTTCGGGTGAACATAAGATAATTAATTTATTTGAGGCCCATCTTTATTCCTCGCATTTGATCCTGGTGGCCCATCCAGGCCCGTAGCCCATGGAAAATCGGCGCCCAACATCACTCACTATGGCAAGATTTTATTCTCTTTATCCTACAAGGATGTTATTATATTTATGGTATATGCATAGATCCTTTCCATATAAAATTATGGTAATAATCCTGGGAGTATTGTAATAATCCTGGGAGTATGGTAATTTCCATAAAGTATTATGGTAATTTCCATATGGGATTATGGTAATTTACATATGGGATTAAGGTAGTGCATTATACATTTAAGGTATGAGATAAAGTCAAGGGGTATGCTCATAATTGATCATCATATTTTCGAGAATCACAAGAATTCGTGTGAGGATTTTCGAGAGTTTAGTGAGTGCTTTGGGTGATTTTCCGGGGCATTCTCCATAGATCATCCTCACTCGACGTTGGAGATTGGAAAACCGGGATACAGTCCAGAAGGTCAAAGCACGAGTCGATCGTTCCGTTCCGACCGATCCGTTCATCCCGTTCGATTCACCTTGACAGATCCAAAGGTAAACGCGAGTAAAACCCCAACGTGTTGCAATTATATATATAGACGCATGCTAGGAATATAATCAATGTATGGTGAATTAAATATCCAAGATAGATCCTCGAGGCGAGGGCTAAACCTAGTTTTCCCTACATGAGACGCCGTCGACGCCTCCACGGTCACGTCGCCGATCAGTGCCGCCGCCGCCACCTTGACCGTGACCTCCTCTCGTCCCTCATCTCTCTTTCTTCTCAGTTCTCTCTCTCTCTCTCCGTCCTCTCGTCCCCCACGCCTCCTCTCGCCTCACAACACTCACGCACACACGACGGAGACCCACCCCGCCACTGCTCGAATCCGCGACCTCGCTATCGGCCATCCCGTTCACTGTACCTACACACGCACACACATGACGACACACACACACACAACGGCACAACATCGGGCACACACGCGACGCACACACACGATGCACGCTCACGCACGCGACACCACGTGACACACACACGCACACACAGCGGCACGCTCAACCGCCGCCGCCACCACTATCCTCTCGGCACTCATACCCCTCCCTAGAAACCAAACACAAACCCCCCCTTCTTCTCACACGCACAACACACCAACATATACAAATATGCATATACACTTAAAACTGAAAAAAAAAAAAAAATTCAAAGCTTAGACCTTTGTGTTGTTGAGGCTGCAGGAGAGATGGAGTGAAATTGTGAAATTAGGGTTCAAAAATGGAAGGAGTGAGGTAGGTATAGTATAGAGTTTGGATGTCTAATGAGCTTTTCTTTTGGGCTTTGTCCACCTAAAGCCCATTAAACAATTTATTCTTACGGTCTCAATATTCGATCTTAAGACTATGAATTAATAAACAAACATTAGCATAATATTATTGATATAATGATTTATAAGTATATATATATATATATATATAAATCATATTCGATTCTTATATAATATATAATGATTCTCGTAATCATTTCATAATATTTAATGAAATAATTTTTTTTGTTGGAATTTAAAAATTTTCTTTCATTGGGCACGAATCATTTTAAATTCTAAGTTCGAAAGTCATTCTAATCCTATTGAAAAAGACGGGGTATGACACCAGTAGTACTGATGAACGAATTCTGCTGTGTTGCCAGTTGTTGGTTGCTCACAACCAACTGCTGCATCATATCCTCTAGGCTCTGCTTCTTCGCCTCTTGAATTACTCTATTCTGTACGGTGAAGCCTGCTGGAGGTTGTTGGAAATTATTGGTGTTGGCATACGATAGATTTGGATGATTCCTGTTGTTCGGATTGTATGCCGGTTTTTTCCCAGGACGGTTCTTTTGATTTATATAGTTCACATCCTCCGTCTCGATCTGACTCTTCAAAAGAGTAAACTATCCATGAGATCGTCGTATTTCGACTCAACCTCTACTGCAACTGCTTTAACCACTGGCGTTCTCTCCATTGGCCATTGATAACTATTGGCAGCCATCTCTTCCAAAATTCGGCTAGCCTCGTCCACTCGACGATTCAATAAGCACCCCACTGTCGAAGCATCTACAATACTTCTCGTGTGCTGTGTCAGCCACTGTAGAACTGCGTGATCTGCTGTTCTTTGGAGAATCCGTGTTGGGGGCATCTTCTCGATAAGCCTCGAATCCCTCCCATGCATCGAATAGTGACTCGCCTCCTTGTTGGCGAAATGGGAGATCTCGGCTATGATCTTCTCGCTTTTCTTTGGCGGAAAATATTTCGAGAGAAACTTCTCACAAAGTTTTCCCCAACTATCTATCCGGTTCGGTCCAAGCTCTTGAACCAATCCTTCGCTGGCTGTGCAGAGAGAATCCGAACATGCGCATCCGGATTGTGTCTTGTGGCACCCCATTCTGCTTAATGGTGTCACAAATATCGAGGTATGTCTCAAGATGCGCATTCGGGTCCTCTGTGACTCCTCCTCCGAATTGTTCTCCTTGGACCATGCTGATCAGGGCCGGCTTTAATTCGAAATTATTCGCGTTCACTTCCGGGCCCCATCCTTCTCCTTGGAATTGTTCAGTGGGAGGTCGGTACATGTAATTCAGAGGTCTCGTCTCTGGAACAGGGACAAGGAGTCCCATATTCGCCATCTGGCGCTGCATCTCTGTAAACTCTGCTAGCAGACGTGCAGCCTGCTCGGGAGGTATACCCCCATTGGGAGGAACACCCCCGTTGTTCGGAATTGCTGCCATTTCTTGCTCTCTCCTTTCTCGTCTCCTCCTTCTCTGAGTGCTTTCGATCTCGGGATCTAAATATTTTTCAGGAGGTCCCTGAGATCTTGTAATCATATACTACCTGGAGAAAAAGAGAGAACTTAACTCTGGCAAGAATAAATAAATAATATAAATATATAACTTGAATTAATAACTCCAAATCGTCAAATTATTCCTATGTGATCTTAACAATCCCCGGCAACGGCGCCAAAATTTGATCGCTCACTTTTCTAACACTAAAAACGCGCAAGTATAAGGTAAGCAGAGTATCGTATCCACAGGGATTGTAATGCGAAAACACATAATCTAACTCAACAATAATTCATCATTATCTAAGCACAGATTTGGTTTATAAGGTTTTAGGGCTTGAGATATCAAATCCAAAGTAAAGGTAACAACTTGAAAATAAACTAAAGCAGTAAAATATCAAGCAGATAACTATTAAGAAAGACTAACCACAGGGATGCATTAATCCTATCCACAACGTATGTTTATCACGCTTATTATTAACCATTTTAATCCGAGACAGATGGAAGATCACATATGTAACCAACAATTTACATTACGACAATTGTGGCGATTGAATACTAATTTTCCCTATTCATTCGTCTCAGAGGAAAATAAGCAACTCGAAAAGGATCACAAAGAATATGCTTCCTCGAATGTTCCTATCTCGGTTACGACTCAAGATTTATCCGTATCATGCATTCAAGATCAATTGACAATTAAAACGGTTAAGTAATTAGCGGAAACTATGATATGCATAAAGATTGATCAAAATCAACACATATAATTAAGCACCAAGAATCATGAATCAATGCCAGGAAGGTAAATAACAATAGCAGGAATCACAACATTTATGATAGAATCATGCAAACCCTAGGATTAGAATGGAAATTTAGCTAGACATAAATAACGAAATTAAATCTGAAATAATCATAAAAAGCAAATTAAATTGATAAAACCCGTATGGGCGTCGAAGAACAATGGTTGGGTTCGTATCCAAACCCAACGGAAAAGCGGAAAACGATGGAATTCTTCTGGACGAAATCGTTCCAAAGCGTTAACAATGCGTAGAACTAATGTAGAATGATGGAAAACTAATACTAGAATGAATCTAAATCAAAGCTAAAGTGAAAATAGATGGAAAATAGAAAAACTGAGGAAAAACATCTAAAATCGTACTGGGAAGGTTGGGGCGCGAGGGGCGATGCCTGTTTATAGAATTAGGGTTGAAACCCTAATTTTGGAGATGCCGCCACGCCTCGCGACTGGCTCATGATCGCGAGCTTCGATCTGAGGAACATCCTCGCTCGGCCATCCTCGGGTCCTCGGCCCGTGCGGCGCTTCATGGCTTGCCTCATTACCTCGCTCGCGGTCGCTAGGCGTGGTCGCGAAATCGGCGATAGCTCTTTCGCACGTTGGGAAGCTCGCGGGCACATCTTGCGGTCGCCGCCACGCCGCGTCTCATGGGATTTCGCGCGGCCGACCTAGCGGTCGCTAGGCGGTCGCGAGGCTTGCCAGCGCAACTCTCCTCTCGCGCTTTCGGGCTAGCGGCCACGGCGGGCGGTCGCTAAACGAGCTTTTGCCGCCGTGCGCTCGTTCCTCGTTCCGTGCTTCGATTTTCAACTTATAAGCTACAAAACATCAAAAGGAACCCAAGCGCAAGATCTTCCAAGAATATGTAAAAGCATTGAGATCTAAGATATAAACGCACTTTATTGATCTAAAATCATCTTTAAACATCAACAATAAGCGTGTAAAATCGCGTTTATCAATAATCCACACATGACGAAATGTTGAGTCATTTGAGCTATGACTATATGGAATCCAACGAACTGCGTAGCATTCCGTTGTCAAAAACTCTGGAATCGAGATGTTTTTTTAAAATATCATCAAAATTGAGAACAATTAATGAATTAATTAAAATTGGGGATATTTTTTAAAATTTCATCAAAGTTGAGGATATTTTAATATATTAAAATCTCATCAAAGCTTATGACACAAACTATAATTATCCCTAAATTAAATGTCCTCAACTTTGATGATATTTTGAAAAATGTCACAGTTTTGAGTTTCCGATGATAAAATGCTACATTTAGTTCACTGTATTCTCATGTGAGTTATAACTCAAATGACTCAATATTCCGTCTCGTGTGAATTAAAGCTCAAATGACTCAGTGTTCTATCATCGAAAACTTTGAAATCGAAATATTTTTTAAAATATCATCAAAGTTTGGGACATTTAAAATATTAATTAAAATTGAAGATATTTTTTAAAATCTCATTAAAATTAAAAGTATTTTTATATATTAACTAAAATAAAAGATATTTCTTAAAATCTTGTCAAAGTTAAAAACAAAAATTGTAAGAAAAATGCTAGATGTATATAATATGTATGTACATAATTGGATTTTTGGTCATTTTCATCATTTTCGAAAACTAAGGGAATATTCCATTTATATTGAATTTTATTTTTCATAATTACTCCCTTCAAGATAATTAAGGAATGGATACACGTATTTTATATTCAATCTTAAAGAAGGAAAGTACTTAGTCTTTCCTTAATAATATTTCACTGATTAGTGCATTAATTATGACTATAGTAATTTTCTAATTTCTATCATTGTGTTCCTTTTTTGAATATTTGACTAAAAAAATCAAGTTAAGAGATTAAAATAAAATAAATATAAAAAAAAGAATTTTATTTGGATAATGAGGGGATTAATGATTAATCCGACAAATTTTCCTATTCTCTAGGAGTTTTTTTTTTTTTTGGATAATGAGGAAATTTATCAAACAAAAAAAATTAGTGAATTAATTATGAGAATGAAATTGAATGTTTTTTTATGGAATGAAAGCAATAATTATTTATTAAATTAAATAATTTTATTTTGTAAAAAAAATAAAATCACTAGTCAACTCATATCAATTTTAACCATAAATTATAGGATGGGTTAGTTATGTAATATAATAATTAATACTAGAATCATGGCAAAAAGTATTTAATAATTTGATAAGGGCGTGTTTGATGCGCAATATTAGGCCAAGATAGTGGGCGTATCTTGGCTTAACTCACTTATTTGGTATCCAAGTTTGTAATCTTGAACTGTGTTATCAAGTCGGCGTGACATATTCACTTGCTTTCTCCAAGGTTACCCATCTCTTCCCAAGGCAAGATTAAATTATCTGGATCTTGATATAATTCGAATATTACTATTGTACCCTTGGTTGCTGTCATTTGAGCGGAATGTAGAGGGCGGTCTTCAAACCTATCCCTCCACAGCGAGCAGAGATACGCATGCCTGACCATGTTCCTCCGGTCGTCAGGAAGGCGGCGATAGAGCTCGAGTTCTTCCGGAGCTCGATCACGAGTTGAATAAGGTCGTGAAATTTTACAAGGATAAGGTCGAGCAAGTGAAGGCGGAGGCCGAGGAGCTCACGAAGCGGATGGATGCCTCATTGCTTTGAGGATTATAGTGGATAAGCCTGCGCATGAGCCGACTCGGCTACCATCATTGCCTCTGTCGATGGGTGAAGCAAGGTTAGATTGTGATGATTTTGATATTAGTGAGAGTTTTTGAATTGGGGATTGATTGGTAATGTAGAAGTATCGATTACTCGAATGATTGATACAAAACCTATTTCTTTGTGAAAAATTGTGACTGGTTTTGATCTTATGTAGGTTGAGTGCAATTGGATGTGATTCAAGAGGTTGAGATGAGCTCGGAAGGCGGCGGAGACAAAGCGGCAAGGGCGAAGAGAAAGAGGAATTTTAGGCCCGCTTTTTGCAAGTGTTGGATCATGTAAAGATCAACGTCGAACGGATACTCGGTTTCAACCTTGAGAAATATGATAGGAATTCGAGATCGGTTTATCATTCGACAAGGATGAATGAGTAGAAGCGGAAGAAAAATTGAGGCGAGCCTTCACCGAATTTTACCAACAAATGAGGGCAAAATGGCGAAAACAGAGTTAATCTCATGGGATAACTTGAGTATCAAACACGTAGTTATGTTATCCAGATTGTAATGGGGTATACCAAACAGCCAGATTATCTACCAATCTCAGTCATAATCTAATTCCCAATATATCTTGCATTATCTTATCCCTCCTACCAAACGGGTCCTAAAACTTTTAGGGGGATTATGTAAATTGTAATTACCCCTTTTTTCCGTCTCTCAACCTCCTGACGTGGGATTCCTACTAGTGTAAAATCCTCAAGGGTTTCGTTGCCTTTACCTCCAGCCTAGCAAATATTCACCGGCGGCTCCAACAGCCGCGTACCCCGCCATTGTTCAAAATGCTCAGCTCCAAAAATCTATGGATGAAGACCAGATCGAAGATATCGAAACAATCCCGCCTAACCCATTCCAAGAGGCCAAACTTAATCACAAAGAAACCAAAACTTGGATTCAAAAATCAAGAATTAGCCTTGGCAGCGCCGCGGCATTCACCGACGGAAGACGAAGAATACGAGCAGCAAACTGAAGAAGTTAAATTCAGCTTGAAAAATTCGGCTCAATCCCACTCACACGGTGTCCAACCATTGGGAAATCTCTACTTCAGCTCATCACCCACCAATTCAAGGAATACGGGCCTCGGTAATCTCCAAATCCTCACAGATGAGCTCCTTCTTGACATTCTTGCATTTCTCAGTGGGACCCAATTGGGGGTTTTATCAACTGTCAGCAAATCTTTCTATGTTTTCTGCAATCAAGAGCCTCTTTGGAGGAATCTTGTACTGGATACTTGGCAAAATGGGTTCTTTTATAATGGGACTTGGAAAAACACTTTTCTTAGTGCTTGTAAATGCTCGTTTAATACTGTTAGCAGTGGGGTTAGAGTTAGGGACTTTTATTCTGATTACTTGTTTCAAAGCTGGCTCTGTGCTAATCTTGAAATGAAACCCGAGTGGCTTGAGAGGGATAACATAGTGAGGAGAAGGGGAGTTTCTGTTGATGAGTTTATATCGAGCTTTGAGGAGCTGAATAAGCCGGTGTTGTTGGGGGTTGTCTGCAGAAATGGCCTGCAATGGAGAAGTGGGATAGGGATTATCTGGTTGAAATTTGTGGTGATGCTCAGTTCTCAGTTGGGCCGGTGCAGATGAAGCTCGAGGACTACTTTAGGTACTCGGATCAAGTGAAGGAGGAGAGGCCATTGTATCTCTTCGACCCTAAGTTTGCTGAGAAAGTTCCTCAGTTGGGGATGGACTATGGGGTTCCTGAGTATTTTAGTGAGGATCTTTTTAGTGTTTTGGGAAGTGAGAGGCCGGATTACAGATGGATCATAATAGGGCCGGCAGGGTCTGGATCATCTTTCCACATTGATCCTAACTCGACCTCTGCTTGGAATGCGGTGGTGAGAGGTTCCAAGAAATGGGTGTTGTTTCCTCCTGATGTGGTGCCGCCTGGGGTGCATCCAAGCCCAGATGGTGCGGAGGTTGCTTGCCCTGTTTCAATTATTGAGTGGTTTATGAACTTCTACAATGCTACAAAGAGTTGGGAAAAGAGGCCCGTTGAATGCGTTTGTAAAGCAGGAGAAGTGATATTTGTGCCTAATGGATGGTGGCACCTGGTTATCAACTTGGAAGATTCTGTGGCCATCACACAAAATTTTGTTAGCAGGTATAATATTTCTCCATTGGTAGTTGTGTTATGATTGTATCTGCGGTTCGTTTATTTTCCTTGCTACGCCATATGTCAATACTCGATTCATGATTCAACCACAGCGTATTGTCTTCTTTGTTTAAGTTGTCTTGCTTAGTAGTACAAGTGATTAATGATTGATGGCTTAACAATTTAAGCTTTGGTGATGATCATTTCGTTTATGGACTTTAGGTAGCAACTCTTTGTGGTGTTGAAAATTCATGTTAGTGAGGGAGAGAGAATATAATTATAAGAAACGTGTTGGAGGCTGTTATAACCGGACGAGAAATGTCGAGTAGTTCCACCATCATCTTGGTTATGCTGCAACACTGAAGTTTAATGTTATTATTTTTCTATTGCAGGAGGAATTTATTGAACGTTTTAGATTTTCTAAGGAGGCCTAATGCAAACACTCTTGTGTCGGGCACAAGAGATAGAGTTAATTTACATGACAAATTCAAGAATGCTCTCAACACGGCTCTACCCGGAACCCTAGATGAGCTGAAACTGAAAGCAGAGGAGAGAAAGAACCAACCAAAGAAACTTTCATTCTGGGAGTCTGTCACCGATTCCAAGGTGGGTGCTTTCAAGTTTTCATTTTAGGTAAACATCTAGTGCCACAGAACAAAAGACCAAAAACTGCTCCGGAGCTATTTTCAATTAAATTTTATTTCTTATATTGCAACCATAGGCGAAAATTTCAGCAACAGTATGAGTTTAGAGTTGCATCTTGATCTCATTATGAAAATCAGCTTTATTCTGAGATTAAACATTGATTTTGTCTCATTATTCAGTCTTTACTCCGTAGCACATATTGACTATTTATTCTTTGGTCACTAATTTTGGTTGTAGTTTTTTGTGCTTATTGTAACAACTCGAACTGACAGTATTATGCTTCAGAGTCTTACAGCCGACTGTTGAGTTCAGATGACGACTACTTCTTAGATATTGGTTCTCTAGTATTGCTGGGGATACAGGTTACCTATAATACCAGATGATATGTAGGTCGTTTTAATCTCTGTGATCTACGTTTTAATCTCTGTGATCTACGTTTTACCAAATGTTTGAGGTAAAAGAGTGTAGTTTATATTATACCTGAACACTCTAATACAAGCTCATAAACACGTGCTTGCTAAACTACAGCTGCTGTATGGTTTAGGTTCTTGGTTTACATCTCCAGACAGCTTTGTCCCCGAATATAATTGCTTGTTATTGTGTGCGTGTGTTGACCTAGTGATAGACTGGTTAATGTCTGAGGTCAAAGGTTTCAGGTTCGAGACCACCGTGACGAGGTTTTTAAA